>CM064971.1:5291215-5649351 GCA_032847665.1 Solanum chilense | reverse complement strand
TTCAATAGGCAATATCTCACTCATCCGAACTCGAAACTTAGCAAACTTGGCGGCGTTGAAAAGACAATTCAAAGATATTTCCTAGATATCTTGTAGCACACCTAAATTATGTTGTGCTAAGAGTTATGGTCATTTGAAATTGACCCAAAATCGTACTTAGCTTAACTCTTCAAATTTCAGATTTTTGTTATTTCCAATTTAGTTCTTTTAGAACTCAAGGTGCTACACCTAGTGACATGACCTTAATACTAACGAAATTTTAAATTCTTTGGAAAAAACTTACTCACTACGAAGGATAGTTCAAGTTTTAGCTCAAAAAATTTCTAAGGTGTTACAATATTAATTAATTTTTTAAGTTTTCTAAATAATTTGTTGTTAATCTCTATCTAACTATGCACATATTTTGATTTTTTTATTAATGTATTATAATTAAAAAACTTAGATAATTATTTATTTCTTAACTTGTCTAATTCATTGCAATTTGAATCAATCATGTTTTAGGATAATCTTCAATTTTTTGAAATACTTTATTAAGCATTTCAAGCTTAAACTAATTAGATTAACAAATAATTAAATTTTAAAAATATTATATTAACGTTGAATACTTCTAAAAAGTAATAATCATTATAATATTGATTTTTGTAATTAAATGTCTCTCGCACCATAGTTCATGCAGGACCAAATCAATCCATTAATATCTCGAATAATGACCATGAAAATCAATTTGACAAAAAATAAATTAATTTTTTAAAGATAAAATAAAATAAAGTAATTTTTAAAAGAGAAAATATAATCAAGTGAATACATAATAACCAAATTATCCCAAATTTGAATTTTATTTTTTAAAACATATGTAATTTAGAATATGATAAATGATTTGCGATAAAAAGAGATTTTCGAATAACAACAGTCTCTATGTGAATCTCTTCCCGACGAGGATGTAACAATTTAGGTAGGAATTAAGTATATAAAGCAAAATATTCCAAGTCACCCATGGCCTATTTTGATTGTTAACTCAATATTGTTTTGTTTTCAAGTTAAAGCTTGACAATCTAGAAGTGTCAAAAAGCAGGTGAACTATGTTTTCAATAGAAAAAATAAGTGTGTGCATATATAATATAAAAAATTACAAATTAAGCAACTAATAATCAAAAAAATTGCTTTAAATGAAAAAAGTAAATATAAAATAAAAAATAAACTAAGTCAATTAGTTAGTTGCAAAATACACTGGGTTAGGTACAACGACCCTATGGAGAATGTTCCAACTAATACATATTTACTGAAAGTTAGATGAATGTGTCAAATAGAAGCAATTAATTAAACAATTTATATATGTTACTTTTACATAATTGGGGTTATTATAATTTTTTATATATATATAGTTGGAAAAAGTCCATTTTTATTTTGTATCCTAGATGGATATATCCCGTTGCTAGTACGTACATTAGTTACATGATGATATACAGTTCGAATGAATCAAAGTGCACAAATAATTAATTGGAATTATTGTTGACTTACGTGATTTTTTTAATGGATAAAAATTTAAAGTTCATTCATTTGGAACAATATCATATAAGTTTGTTTGAAGTATTACATTAGGTAAAAATAATTAAGCTCCAGTCATATGCACGTCAATTTTATTTTTTAAATAGTTAAATTTTGGCTATATATGCATGAATTTCGGAGCGAATACTCATTAGATTCAGTTATATATAATTGAAACTCAGATAAAAAAATAAATAAATTCAATCACATGTATATAACCCCAAATATGACCTTAGTTTGTGCTATTAATAATTTTTTTAAATTTGAATCAACAGAATAAAAGGTATTTCTAATACAATATACTTTTTCTTTATAAGTCACTACACAAATTAAATTAATATGATTAATAAATTCCAAATAATATATCATAGAGCTATAAACGTGTTTACATAGACAAACTAAGAACGATTCAACTACTATGTAAAACTTTGTGCTCACCACAATAACAAAGTATATATATATATATCATCACTTCATTTTTTTATTAAGAAAGAATTTCAAAAATTTGCATATGAAAAAAAAAATTAAAATACAATTTCAACAAGCAATTTGATAGATAAAGCATTTTACATTAGTAAAATCTGAAGAAAAAAAAAACTCAAGATATGCCACGCGGACAACCTAATTTACGTCACATATTATTTATTTATTTATTTAAAAAAAATTTAAAAGGTAAATGTAAGATACAGATATTGTATTATAGTTATTAATTTGATATAAATTACGTAAATGAACAAAAAAAAATTCTAAAAAATAACCATACAATTTTTTTTGTTTCTGTTTTTGTTCTTACATATCACATATTTGGTCCCTAAATTGTAAAAAGTATACACTTAAAACACAAAATATTTTTTTAAAAAGTAAATACTTAAAAAAACCTTGACCAACAGAAATTATTACTCAAAATTGTTATTAAAATTTATCACACTTCCCAAAAAAAGCTACTTTTAAAAGCAACCAAACAAATTAAAGGTCGCTATATTGATAGTAATATAAAGTCATTAGAAACTTAGTACCTCTCAAAATGAATAATTTTGATACTGATCTTAATTAGTGGAGCTTTAAAGTAAGTTTTGGTATTGAGGAAAAATAAAAAGAAGAATATACATAAAATATTGATCATTACTATTTAATTATATTGCTAACATGAATTATGATGCATCGTTGAAAATGTTTCATCCTTAATTAGATATTTCAAATTTAAATTTTTAATTCAATGATTACACAACACGTAATTCATATTTACTTAAAACTCTAATGCGAATTTTGAACACCGATATTATTCAAATAAATAACTTTTAACTATTTATTGTAAAAGGAAAAAAATAATAATTTGCCCAAAAAAACAGAAGAAAAAATAAAAGCTACAAAAGGTATTGAGTGTATGAAGTTATCAGCTCGTCGGCAAAGCTAATCATCTTCGTATGAATCAATCAATTTGACTTTATCCTCTCTTCAAAGCCACGTTAACTCCTTTTCATCGTGTACAATCGGAATGTAAACTTTCCGGCATCAATTTCCAGCATTCTTGATTTTCCGGCGAGATGGCCGGAGGAGCTCATTCACAACCGGAGATCCAAATCCAGGTCCATTCAAGGAAAGGGGGTAACTCAGTATACCCAGTAGAGTCAGCTGTGACAACAACAGGAGGACCTGCTTTTTATAGAGAAATTAAGCATTTCAAGAAATGGTTTCCATGGTTGATACCATCTTTTGTTATAGTCAATGTAGTGACATTTTTGGTGACCATGTATGTGAATAATTGCCCCAACAACTCTGTTTCTTGTTATGCTGGATTTTTGGGTAGGTTTTCGTTTCAGCCATTCAGTGAAAATCCTCTTCTTGGGCCTTCTTCTACCACGTATGTATCTCTTTCTTGTCCTTTTTGTTTTTTCGTTTTATAATTTGAATGGAGTATTTGTTTGTGAAATTTGTAAGCTTTATGGTGTACTCATGATCCTCTCTTTAAGAGGAAATCAATTGGGAGTTCCGTAAGGGTAAGGGCTAGTGATCAATGAAGTGAATTGAGCATCTTGAGCTCTTAGGTTCAAATCCCAGTCAGCAAAGATAAAATATCAGGTAATTTTTTCCCAGCCGTCTTAGCATTGGTGGACAGAGTTACCTGTTGCTGGTGGGTGGTGGTTGAGTATCCCTTGGAATTAGTCGAGGTGCGCGCAAGCTGGCTCGGACATCAGGACACCAAGTTTATCAATAAAATAAAATAAAGGGATGGCTGAGTGGTTGAGCTGTAGGAGAAAAACATTTATATTCCAGGTAGAAGTTGGTGGGCAGGTTTACCAGCACCTGTACTTGTGGGCTTAGCAGGTTGCCTGGTAATTAGTGGAGGGACAGCACTGCAGCCTAAGGGATGGATAGGATGGGAAACTTGTGGAAGTGTCAATTTTATGACATGTTGAAGGTTTGTTCACTTATGTGTGTGGTAGGGTTCATGTTGTTTGATCAAGCTTGAATAAGATGAAATAACACTCAATTTGATTATAGATGTGCCCTTTTTGATCAAGTTCTCAAGAGCCTGGGCTCTATGATTAAACTTTATTTAGATGAAGCTTATGTAGAAAGAGAACTGGATCATCACTCTCATCTGAGGTTTGACTACCAAATTTTCTGTCTTGGATAATTGTAGAAAAGGACTTAAGTGGTACAGATTGAATTAGGCACACAGGAGGTGCAGAAAGTAAGCGGGATCACAGAGAGTTTCGCATGCTTTTCGGTCTTGCTTCCAGTGCCGTATCTGATAACTCTCCAGACATTCTTTTGTCCTTCTCTTTTATGAGGATCCAAATTAAGCTACGAGGAGCTTTTTATTGAAGTTTGTGCTTTAATGTACTTAGCTTCACTTTGTACCATAAGTTTCACTTAAGTTTCTAGCTTCATATTGCATCAAGAGAGAGTGATTTAAGAGATTATAGATTTTTTGGAAGAACTTCCATTCATGTGATTAAAGGTCTAACTTATCCTACTTTAGTACATTAACATCCTTGTAAAAAATTCTTTCAGTACTTCCGATATTCGTCATATCACCTATGAGCCAGTACGTTTGACTAGTCATGCACTTCAATATTGATGATCAAATTACTGTAACTTGTTGATCTCTTACTGCATTTAGGTTGATTAATGAATTTGTGTCATTGATTTTTCTTTTTGTTGATTTTCTATGTTAGTGAGTTGATTCTTCTTGCTTAAACTAAGCTACACTGGAATAGATAAACATCAAACATGTATAAAGCTGTATATCTGTTCCTTTTTGTTTAGGCTAGAGAAGATGGGTGCTCTAGATGTGAATAAGGTGGTCCGCGAACATCAAGGATGGCGTCTTTTTACTTGCATGTGGTTGCATGGTGGTGTTTTTCATTTACTGGCCAACATGCTGAGTCTTCTAGTGATTGGCATTCGGCTGGAGCGAGAGTTTGGATTTGGTATGTTGTAAATACCAGAGCTTTCACCTGCATTTTACATTTTGTTTTTCTACGTTTTGTGCTATCAAAGATCTAAAAAACTTTTACTTTATAGCAAATTCACATTTGACGTTATGTTGCATTGCCAAAAGTACTTAAGATTTTAGAAGCTGAGACTTAGTTGCTACAACTTTCATTCGTTTGTTAGTCACAAGATTTATAAGCTCATTCTTCTCTTTGCTGATATTAGAATTCGTAAAGCAGAATTTAAGACCTATTGACCAGTAATGATTACTTGGATATAGTATGTTGCTGATAATGTTGCATCTCACATTTTTGCTCGTAAAGCTGATAAAATTTCAAAATGAGCCCACATACCAGAAATATACCAAAAAGTAGAAACCTTGTACAATATGGTTTTCTGCAAAAGACAATCTTCTATACATATAAGAACCTAAGAACCTCATGGATGCACCAAAAATTATATGGTTAAGAGGTTATTCCTCTAGTGTACAAAATCTCTCTCCTCTATGAAAAACTCTTCCTCTTCTCTACCTCTTTATGATCGACATAAGTGCTAAAGTAGCAACATCTCATGCTGTGGGTGTACTCTGCCGTTCTTTAAGAATCCAACTAAACATTGCTTCTTTAATAGTACATTACATCACCAATTGAAGTCCAAACCATCTCATTATTTTCCGCTATTAGCGAGGTGCCATCTAACAATGTAAAAGGAGATGATTCATGCCTTCTCCTGTGCTTTTATACAATAAGCATCAACATAAGTAATCATTCATTTCTTTAATTCTCAACTGTCAAGATCACCCCTTGCAGCTAGCCATGAAGTTAAGTTACGTATCTCTTCTTTAATTCTCAATCGTCAAGATCACCCCCTTGAAGGTTGCCTAGTGGAAAACACATTTTTCTTGTCTCAGAAGCTTCTCATAATATGACTTAACGAGAAGATACCATTATTTTTTTTGAGAATTGGTTAAACATTGTGTTCTTCAGCATTAAGGATATGCTGGGACCTTTAGAAAATCAGAAAAAAACAAAAAGCATAATACTTACAAAGATCCTAAGAATTCTAAAAGTTGATCTGAATCCCTTAATCCTATCTCTTTACACCAAAAATATAGAGATACAATGCAAAGAAGATACCATTATTTCCCGTCCCATCTCCATTCATCATGGCTAACTTGTGAAGTACTTCGTTTGTGAAGCAATTCAGTTGTCCTTGAAAACTTACCCGACTTCCATCATCCATCCTGAATGATACATTCCCATTGAATTCTTCATACCCCTTCAGGATATTCTAACATAGTCCACACTCATTATGAAGTGTGATATCTTTAGTCCTCCAACCCCCCTTCTGAAATCCCATATTTTTGTGGTTACGCCATCCAAAAAGCATTCTCCTCTATACCAAACTCCATAGACACTTCCCAAATAGCGTCTTGTACTCTTATTAATTACCTTCAAATCATTAATCCCAAAGTCGACTTGAACACCTAGGTTTCGTGACTGTTTGTCTTCCATTTTACCAAGTGGAACTTCCTATCCACACTTGAAGCATCCCATAGGAAATTCCACTTAAGTTTTTTGACTTTCTTGTGCTACTGAGTACTAAATTGAGCATGGAACAAGGATATGAAAAATGTCGGGATACTTGATAGTGTACTCTTAGTTGACATTTCCTTTCCCCTTGGATAAGTATCTCTTTTGCCAACATATGGGCTCCTTTATACCCTCTCTATCACGGGCTGGTGCTCCTAGTGGTATACCAAGTAGGTAGAAGAGCCCCACCTTGCAATTAAACACACGTTCTAAGAAGTATGACCTCAATCTTCTCCACCTTCCTAACTGGCCTGGGATGTTTTCGCCTTTTATAACCATTCTCAACAATGTCAACACTTGTCACAAGTAAGCCAACTGAGCTCTGTTAGCATTACAAAATACTAAGTGTCATACACAAACAATAGGTGAGACATGCTTACAGTACTATGTCCATCAATCGCTGTGAAAAAACCCTCATGTAACCTACTACAGCAGCTGTATCCACCACCTTGCTCAGCTCTTCCATCATTAGTATGATCAACATAGAGGATAAAGGGCTGGCCTTGTCCCACTCGTCTCGAACCACCAAAGAAACTAAACAGTTTGCCGAGCACTAGGACCAAACACCTAGTTGTTGAAATGTAACAGTTGATCCACTTCCTCCATCTTGCACCAAAGTCTCTTCAACCTAATAAAATCAAGAACTTCCAGTTTACGTGATTGTAGGTCTTCTCAAGATCCAATTTGCACAAAATCCTTGATTTCCCTTGCTTTCTTCTTCGAATCAACCACTTCATTAGTTCATTTGCCACCTATACAGCTATACTGCATCTAGGAATTTGTCCCCCTTCCCCAAAAACATTCTGCGAAATAGATACCGTCTTATCTAGACCTCTTCAGTTTATTGGGTAACACTTTGGACATCATCGTCTTTATCAAAAAAACACTTCACATATAATCTTATAGATTCCTTACACTAGGTTAATAGGTTATAATCCTTGATACCCGTGGCACCCTCTATTTTTGGAACAACAAAAGAGGTGTTGGGACTCTTTTTCGAATTCTTCCATATCCTGAAAAGCCTCAATTTACCATCTCCTCGTCTTTGACTATATTCCAAGACAGCTGGAAAAATGCTGAAGTGAATCATCTGGCGCTGAAGCTTTACTCTCCTGCAAAGCACTTGACCGCTTCCTGTGCCTTGTCTTTCCCAATAGATTGAAATAAAGGTAAAAGAAAGCAAGTAATATCAATTCTCCTGCAATTTTGTTTAGTGCAGCAGATATATTGGACCTCTGCTTTCTAGTTTTCATTGAAAAAAAGTTTCTGCAAAAGTTTCAGGTATTCAACGCTAAACAAATACATCACTTTCTCTTTTCTATAATAAAATATCTTTCACTTAAACACAGTGTTATCAAAAGCGCGCTTAAGCCCTGAAGCGAGACTCAAAACTTGTTGAGCTCTTCGACTCGCTTTATGTGCGCTTCAATGTCGTCATCAAGGTTCTAAGGCAAACATTTACTTGCCAATGAGCCTCGTATGAAGAAGTGACACTAAATAATTGATATTTCACTTTATTATAATTTTTTCTCAATTTCTTCGGTCATATATTTATCGTTCATGTTTATAATTATTGGTCTTGGACTAAAATTATATATTTATTTTCTTTTCTCCCTTTGCACATTTTTTCATTAAAGCCCACTCTTTATTTGCGCTTAAAGCCCTCACAGAACTTAAGAGTTATTTTGCGCTTTTCGCCTTTGATAACACTGCTTAAACAGGCACATTTTCAGAAAATCCTTTTGCCTCTTTTTTTTTTTTATCAACAGCGCCTGTGGAGGCCGAAATTAAATGTGAAGTGAACTAAAATATAAGTTACATAAAAAGGCTAACTAAACAAAAACTATAGTGACTCTCTGTGACTGTGTCGATTATATACTCTTGTTTCCACTGAAAATGCAAAAGCAGAATACAAATTAAACTTTATCTTCTGGATAGGATAGCTTTTGTTCTCAAAACATCTTGAATTCCTCTCCTTCCGGATAGTCCATCATATGCAGCCTGGGATCATACTCCAACTAGCTTTTTTAAGCTTTTGTTCCTCCTTTTCTACTCCAACTAGCTAGCATATCTAGTGTATTCATTTGCATTGTCCAGCTCAAATTAATCATAGCTGGAAATATGTCCCACAATTGAGAAGTCACCTTACAGTGCAAAAAAAAGATGACTATTTGTTTCTGCATTTCCTCCATGTAGATGGCAAATAGAGCAAAGGTACATTCCTCTGCAGTCTGCCTTGTGTAACACAGGCCCTCTTAACTACTAACCAAACATAACATGCCACTTTGTATGATATCTTGGTAATCTATAAGTGCTTCCAGAACCACTACACATTAAGGTTGTTGTTCTTCCTCATATGATATGCTGTCTTGAATGAAAAGATACATGAACTGTCTCTCAACCACCATAGTCTATCTTGTTCTAGTGAGATTCTTTTGAAGAGGTTGAGAATGTTGAGGAATTCTATGAATATTTCCATCTCCAAGTCATTTGAAAGCCTTCTGAAACTGAGGTCCCAGCCTTGGTTTCTTTAAACTTCATTGATATTAGCTCTTTGTTGTTGATTCAGTATGAAAACATCTGGAAATAGAAGCTTGAGTGGACCAGGTCCTAAGCAGTTGCTTTCCCAAGGGGAAGTTTTGTGTCCATTCGCAACTTTGAGGCTAGTATTGATACCAAAATTTTGTGGCCATTCCTTTTGCGTCATTCTTTAGAGGATATTCTTCTCCTGTTAATTCTTTTTGGCGGTAAAAGACGTGTTTGAACAATTCAATGGATCCAATTGACTAGAAAGATGCTCTGATCTGAAAGTGTTATTTTCTCATTTGCATGACATATATAACGTTTGGTCCCTTGATGCCCATTTGCACAAGAGGATTCAGTTGAATTATCACATTTGAGATTTATGGAAGTAAGCACTCCCCAAAACAGTAGTCTGGCCTTGTCCTGTTAGACACTCAAGTCTGTTTACTAGCCGACTGCAGTGAATTTGATTGCAACTGCTGTGAAGAGCTAGATCCACCTCTGGGTTCTCAACTGAATCTTACTTGTGTTGGTATATGTGATCTCTGACCTGTTATTCAGAAGTAGCTGAGACTACCGTTTGCTCATTTATCCTTGTTTTGTCTTGTAGTACGCATTGGTGTGCTCTATATCATCGCTGGACTTGGTGGCAGTTTGTTCTCAGCTCTATTTATTAAGTCAAATATATCTGTTGGTGCTTCTGGTGCACTTTTTGGGTTGCTGGGAAGCATGCTTTCAGAGCTTATAATCAATTGGACCATATATGCCAATAAGGTATTTATCAAACAGTTCTCATCACAGTTCACACCTTCCATTAATGATCGGCTTGCTGCTCACTTGATAGAGAAATCATCTTATTAGCCCTTGGACTTCTTGTTTCCCCTTTTCTGCAGATTGCAGTTTTAGTGACCCTTGTGGTTATCATTATTATAAATCTGGCGGTTGGACTTCTCCCACACGTTGACAACTTCGCTCATATTGGAGGATTTGTGTCTGGTTTTCTTCTTGGTTTCGTATTTCTGATCCGGCCCCAGTTTGGCTGGGTGAGCCAGAAATATGCATCCAGAACATATTCAACATCAGCTAAACCAAAATTCAAGATGTATCAAATGGTTCTATGGGTTGTTTCTCTTATTCTTTTGATAATTGGGTAAGTTTTGTTGGTGCTGCACCTTGTTTTTCCTATTCTGTCATGTTTTAATTAGGCTGCAGAAGAGGTTTTTATATATATCTTTGATAGTGGGTCATTTAAACTACAGTGTGTTTAATATTCACACATTTTGCATTTTTATATCATGTTAACTTTCTTTTTACCAGTCCTTTTTTGCCATTTTGTCATCTCTTTTATTTCGTTTCTGCCCTAGTTTGAGAAACTAAAAGCAAAAAAGAAGAAAATATGTTGAATTTTCATTCCTAGACAAGTTTCTGCTGTTGGTGCTGGTTATATCTGCTATTGTTATGAGCCTAATGGGTCTAAGTCTAGTGACGAAGTACTACTAATATGTAAGTAGTGATAATGAAACTTATGTTACTACTTCCCCAAGGACCGGGGTGTGACTTCCCAGGATATAGAGGGTTGAGCACCAAAGTTTAGATAGACCAGATTTCCGAGTTTATCATTTGACCCACTTAGTTTGGGATAGCACGGGCCACGAAGGAAGTGACGGTAGTTGGTAGGAGGAGCACCCCTTAGCATGTCTCTCTCTGTTAATTTTATGCCTTCAAATGCTTATAACACTAAGCTGTATTCATTCTACTTATAAAAAAACAGATAAATAAAACCAAGTTGTTTTCATTCCTTGACTTGAGTGATACTTATCAATTACCTTTTGATGAATGGATCTCGACTTAGTGAATCACTTATTTGTTGCCAAGCAACTGCAGTCTCCACGACGTGCAAGTGACATGTTATTTGTAGTATATAGGTCCCATTACTCTACTCTGCTGTTATCGATTACTTCATGGTTCCATTCCCTTGGTTTTGACAACAATAGCCGTTAAACGATAAACTTCAGATATATCTGATCATATTGTATCAGGTACGCAAAAATGTGTAATTTAGGTCCACAAGAACCAAGATATTAGAATTAAGCCAGCAGATCTTTAGTGGCAAACACTTCCGATGGTTAAATAATATGGCCATTTTTGACAAGGAAGATTCTGAATTTGATCCGGCTTGGTCACTTCATTAGTTGAAAGCAATATGTTTTAGCTGTACATGTGGTAAACAATTTATGTTCTCCTTGCTGCAGGTTCACTAGTGGCTTCGTCATGCTTTTCCGCGGAGTAGATTTAAATGATCATTGTTCTTGGTGCCATTATATGAGTTGTCTACCCACTTCAAGGTGGAGCTGCAACACAGAGCCTGTTTCCTGTATGGTAAGAAGTTACTGAATTTCTCATTTTCATAAAACTGAAAAAATCTCCTTCACTGTCATGACATGAAACGTTCATTTTCCAATTCCATAGCCACAGGATGTAAAGTTGCACTACCATACTTCCTATAAAAATAAAATCTTGTTGAAATTTTAAGGATTTTTGCGTGTTAAAGTCGCTTAGACTTCATGATGTTGGTGATGTTGAACTTGTTTTCATTCTTGCAGTCCGAGCAAACGATTAACCAGCTCACATTGACGTGCTCCAACAGTAACAAGACGAGAACCTATCCATTGTCGAATCCAAGTACGTCTAAGATCCAGGGACTGTGTACTCAGCTTTGCCGTTGAATAGCCATCACACTTACAATTTGTTTGTAAATTGATGTCATTTCAGAAAAAACATTTAATCCTACTGTTATTTTTGTTTTTGTATTGGACAACATTCTTATATAGTATATAAAAGTTCACATTGAAAACTTTCTAATGTCAATAGTGAATCAAATACTTATTTAAATAAAACTTGCTGAAATGGTTTATGATCCTTTTGTTGTTGAGAAAAGGGAAGTGGGTCGGATTTGTCGTTGAGATCGGTCTTTTCTCGAACGATTATAAGTCATTTTGATAAAACAGAAATTTCATATCGTTTATTATAAACACAACAAGAACTAACATAGATTTCGATTTCAAGTCATAGCAATGCAACAAATTTCAAATGCTACACGTAAAAATGGATTCAATAATACTTTAATGTCAAATTTAGTCGTACCACGATTGAACATTTAAAAAGAAAAAGAGAAATCTAACCAAAGCCTCTTCTAAAACCAAATCCCCAATTGGTTATACACACATGACATCTCAAACTATCTCAACCACCAATTTCTAGCTCCCGACCACACACCATGGCGGTTCGCGCCATGAACAGCTGCGTAATTTTCCGTTCCGCCGCTACGCCGCCGCTCGCCGTCTCCCGCCGGTGCTGCTGTGTCCGTCAATTAACAGCTTCTTCTCGACATAGAAACCGTTCGAATTCACATTCATTTCTCCGTTGTGTGCCTTATCCTCTCAGCCATGTTACCGTTCGGAACTATTCAGTTCAAAACCTCGTCGAAATGGTTATGGAAGAGCTTGCTTCGATACACAAACGTGGCAGAGTTCGTGCTACTAGCAAGTACCTTCTGCTCATTTTGTAGTACCGTTATGAATTCTACTGAAAATGTATTTTATTTTGGTATATTAATGTCTATATTGTATAAGTCATAAGTTATAATACATAAACAAAGACACTCAAATTTGGCCTCAACCTACAAGTTTAGCATTTCAACTTTGAGTATGCACCGCTAGACACCTCAATTTGTTTTGACTATGTCAATTGAACTCTTCAACTTACAAAATGATTATCTACACACCTCCAAAATTTATGTCTCACGTTAGTGTCGTGTGTCCATGAGACATAGCTTGGACGAGTTGGAGTGTTTAGTTGTTGCTTGAGACTAAGATGGAGTGTTTAGATGTTCACTCTCAAAATTTGAGCGCATATTTACCAGTTGAGGCCAAGTTTGAGTATCTGTTTATTTAGAATATGTACATACGGTAAACATAGTTTATAGATAATTAGTGTATATGTATATATACACATATATTTGGCTAGTGACTAATTATTTTGGTGGAGTAGCCAAATGTGTTAAAAGCCCTTAGTTTTACACGATTTTTGTTAGAATTTTGTTTTTTGAGGACTAAAATCAGGAGTGGTTATTGTGGTATTTTTTATAGGCTGGAATCAGTAAGCACAGGAGAGCTGCTTGAGGACAAGTTGAAGAAAGGGACACTACAAAAAGGATTGTTGCTGGAATTCAAGAAGGATTCTGAAAGGTTGTTGCTAGCAGTTGCTCTTAAACCTGATGGAAAAAAGAATTGGATGGTCTCTGATCAGGTGTAAATAGAAATACTTAAAGAGTTCGTTTTACTGGATTACTAGGCTTATTTGCTGCTTAGGCACTGATGCATTTTTAGTTTATTTTATTGGTTTCTGATGATGCAGAATGGGATTACAACCTCTATTAAGCCACAGCAAGTGACTTTTATTGTTCCTGGTGCTGAAAATTTTGAGCCCACAGAAATATCAGAATTTGTACAGAAAGCTCATGATAACTTGGTTGGTTGTCTCTTGTTGTTTAATTGAATTTTCTTGCTACACGATAACGAGACACAATACATAGTTCTGTACTCTTTTTTAGGATAAAGATTGACTTTTTTAGTGCCCACTGATAGGATCCAGCACTGCTTGAATTTGCATGGAATGAGCTACTTGAGAAAAATGAATCAGTAACAGTTCAAGAACTAGCTGAGGTAATCTCTCTGGAAGTCATGATGTCGACATTGATTGTTCTTTTAATGACCCTCTTTTGTCCTACCAGATGATTTTTGGTAGTGCGGAGCCTCTTGAGACCTATTGCGCCCACCTGCTGTTATCAAGAGATGAGGTGTACTTTGCAGTTCTGGAGTCAAAAGGTCTTTCCGTATATGGACCTCGGACTGCTAACCAGGTGATACAATCTTCCATCAGCTAATTTGGTCAACTGAAAATGCATCATCTGTTCTCATTTGGTCTAAGATGACTGGACATTTTCTTGTGCTCTATATGTTTATCGTTTCCATCTCTGTTATGTATATCATTTTCTCTTCTATGAGCTTTTTCCTATTCTTTTCTATTCTGGTATTTGTTTCAGAGATTGTACCTGGATTGAAGGTCTGAGATAAGTGTGTTTTGGCAGATCTTGATTGCTTTCAATGGAGCATGATTTGTTTAGCTTTATATGAATGGGATCATCTTTGTAATCTGATATAATCCATTCAGGCAATCTGCTCAAATGTTAAATAATAGCGGCTAACACATGCACTTCCACCTGTGTACAAACAAACTGGATAGGAAGAAGTAAAGTTCATCCGGATATTAGATAAGAAACTAGTGAAGGGATGCCCGATGCATAAAGCATCCCACATTCACACAGGGGTCGGGGGAAGACCGCACCGCACCGAAAGATTGTGATGTGTACCCCAATGCAAGCATTAATGACTGCTTCGACGGCTTGAAACTATGACCTATAGGTCACAGAGAGACAATTTTTCCATTGCTCCAATGTTCCCCTTTATTCGATAAGAAACGTGTAAAACCGCAAAAAGATTGCATTTATAGTTTCTCTCTTTTACAGTCATATATATATATATATATAGATATTTTGATACCTGTATGTTTAGATAATTTTTGAATTATTATCGTATAAAAGATCAAATTGTGGATCTTTGTGTTTAAACCCAGAGAGCCTAAATAATTATAACTTTTTTCCATCAGTCTTATGATGTAGTATTAACAGAATGTAACTTTTATGATAGTAAGTTCATCAAGTATTTTCCTTTACACCTGATATTTCAACACCAATGTCTTTTGATATAATTTGTTGTGTGTATTAAATGTTTGAGTAAAGATCAATGAATTATTCCTCTTGCCACTACCATGCGCAATACATATGCATGCGTACTTGCCTTTGAAACTTCCCATCTTTCATGGTTGCTTCGCTAAGATTTTCTCTCTGTATTCTTACTTTGCTATATGAATGCCTCATTTTGCTTATCTCTCTTCAATGCAAGTAACTGCCTGGCCTAAAAATTTAGGTGGATGAACTTTTGCGAAGGAAGCTTGCTAAAGAGGCCTCAGAGAAGGAGTTTGAAGAACTTATACAGTTTCTACGATCTGCTAAACAAATGCCTCATCAAGACAAACCCCCAAGATCTTCTTGGAAGGCTGAAGAGAAAACTTGGCACAAGATAGAGTCTCTTGAAGCTTTTGCCATTGATTCTTGCAAAAATGACGATCAAAAGAAAACAGCTGGGATGGTAATTAATTACCTCCTTAACCTTTGGTTATTGGATATCTTGTCACAAAAAAACCTTTGGCTATTGGATGAAAAGTCTCCTGAATTTATTTGAGAATCACAATTATTATCTTTTTTAAGTTAGGCTGTGTTTTTACTGCCATTCTGAAGGACTTGTGCTGCTTTCCTGTTGAGTTGCTAGGTTATGCTCAGTTTTCCTTTATGAAAGGTCGGAAAACTGAAAGAGTAACCTGTATCATGTTGTTTGTCTTCCTTTCTTCTAGATTTTGAAGGCCATGGGACAGGCAAAGACTTCATCTGCAGCAGTGAATCTCCTCATAGATATTGGGTATTTTCCTGTACATGTAAATCTCGATTTGTTAAAGTTGAACCTCCCTACTGATCATCGGGATGAGATTATATCGGCCACAGAGAGTCTTTTGTCTACATCGACTGACCTTGATGAGGTATTGTTGCCTTTAAGATTTCTACTTGTGATATCAACATATGTATCTATATTTTTGCCATTCTGACCGTACTATTTTGCCTTTGGACTGGGGTGTTACAGATTGAGTGTGGATTCCTCTGAGTCTAGCTTTTTTTAGTGTTGCATTTTGTAAAATTCCAAATTCTTCTTATTTCATGTTTCTTTGTACTTTTGGTGGAAGCGAAAGTTCAACTTGTATAGAGGATTGTGACAGTATGTTAAAACAAGATAATTGAGCCACTGAACACCATAATTTCCAGTACGTCTTAGTGTGACGTCAATGAAATAATTTTGATTTATATAAAATCCAAGTTCTAGCAAACTTGTCATGTTTATTCGTCTCTGTGCCTATCTGTCAACAGCAAAAGGTGTTACATGCTGATTAAAAAGTTTGTGTGCGCGCACAGATACACAGAGAGGGAGGGGGGGGGGGGAGATGTGACCACAACAACATACCCAGTGTAACGAGTAGGGTAAGGGGAGGGTAGGATGTAAGCAGACCATATCCCTACCTTTGTGGGTAGAAAGGTTGTTTCCAATATACCTCACCAGAGAGAATATGTGACCATTAGCTTTATTATTGCGCCCGAGAAATTTCTCCAGTGGCTTTGGAGGAGAATTTGGTCAAACTAGGATTCTAATTTTTTTCGTTAACCGAGAAATCCGTCTGTGACCCGCCCTTTGGACCAATCACAGCCTTCTAAACTCGTGAATAATGGGCCCACCCCTCTATCCTTCTCCACTTCAATACCGGGCTTCGCTTTGCATGGTGTGGGGCTTGAACCTGCGACCTAAGCCACAAATCCTCCACCTTTGTCGTTCAAGCTAGCTAGACCTTGGGGGCTGATCAAACTAGGATTCTTGATTAAAAAAAGGTTCTATATTAGAAATAAAGGAGAACTTTTTTAACTGGAATTCAACGTCTTTTTTTTCTTATTTGTGCAAAACTTTTGGTTTCACTGAAAACCTTTTGGTTTGTCTAGAACCATAATAGAAACGTTCATTGCCTAAAAAATTCTGAAGCATTTTTTTTATTAAACTCGTTCTTGTCCATTTTTTTTTATATATGTTATCAACCAATGATTTACTGTTGTTTTGGTGCTTAGGCTGATAGAATAGACCTGACTTCCCTGAAGGTTTACGCGATTGATGTTGATGAGGCTGATGAGGTGCGTTATACATTGTGGTTTCATGGGGGAATTATGTCTTGTGTGCTTTGACTGTGTGTTAGAGTTCAAAAATGCAATTTCCTACGATATAATTCTCAATGTTCCTAAAGCATGACTGTTGCAGCTTGATGATGCATTGAGTGCAACAAGGTTGCAGGACGGCCGGATTAAACTTTGGATACATATTGCAGATCCTACTAGTTTAGTTCAGCCAGGAAGCATAATAGACAAGTACATCATCTTATGCCTAAAATGTTGATTTCAGTGATATCTTTGTGAAGTATTATTTTAATATTGCTTTCTTTGCAGGGATGCAAGAAGAAGAGGAACTTCAATATTTTTGCCTACTGCAACATATCCAATGTTCCCTGAGAGGTTGGCTATGGAAGGCATGAGTCTGCAGCAAGGAAAGTTGTGTAATGCTGTTTCTGTGTCTGTTGTGCTGCGTTCTGATGGCAGGTTAGTTATTAATGAGAATTTTGGTGTCTGCTGTCCCATCAGTTCTGGAGTACAGGAATTTGGGGCTTTCAATGTTGGATCCTGATTTACTTTATCTCTATTGGGTGTATTATTGAGAAGTTTCTTAAATATTCATTTAGGGTTGCTTCTTGGCTTAACCTTCTGTATAAAAATGATATGTCATGAACTGTCAATTGTTTGTCTCATTTTCTGGATCTTGAAGATGGTATGATATCAGGAACTTATTATTTCAAAGCGAACTGGTTACTAAATGAGGTCATGCTTTGGATTAAAAATCTTGAGAAATGAACATTTTAAATAAAATCATTAACCTAATGGATTTGGCAGCATTGCAGAATACTCGGTGGAAAACTCAATCATCAAACCGACATATATGTTGACATATGAGAGTGCTACGGAGCTCCTTCATATGAATCTTGAAGAAGAGATTGAACTGAAAATTCTTTCTGAAGCAGCTGCACTCCGGTTAAGATGGCGTCGAGAACAGGTAGTAGCATCTTATCTGCCGAACTTCAAATTATCTTTCGTATGTGTAATTATTTGGCAGTTGATGGAAATTAAGAGCAAGTTTCACCTTTCTCCACCTCACTCTTATTGAGAGGAGCTATTGTCCCAGCTACATGTATATTGTTGGCTGTGTTTTACGTAAGTGCTTGTATACTATCCTAGAATTCCGCTGGCATCTCGCATTCACGCCCCCGTTTGACTGCCACTCGGGGATGTAGTTGTAGATAGGTTAGTCTTAGTGGGTCTTTGGAGTAGATGAGTGAGTGACTCCTCACTGACCTGAGCGATTTCTATCACCTAGCGGCCGGGAAAAGTATATTGGCAAGAGGGAACCATTTCTCACCCAGCCTACCTACCCTATGTATTCGAGGGAGAGGCTGGAACCGAAAAAGACCAGGTTCCACACATATGAGACAGGCAGAAGGTATGGGACGAGTAGTTTCTTGAAGAGCGAATTCGATCCTATAGTTGTCTTCTTTGTTCGAAAAATGCAGTGGCCATGTTTGGTTTTGCGTTTGCTGCAGTCAGATGCTTGCTTATGTACTTCAACGCTTCATGAGAAGTATCTGGCCCATGATTGTATTCACAATTTTGCATTCTAGATGTTGTTTGAAATTTTTTGAATTCTATGTATGCACTCATTATGCTCTGCTTCTTTTGTTTGAAGCTGCTCTCATGCAGCTTCAGATTGATGCTGTAGTATGAGGTCTTCTTGTAACATATAAAAACTCCTATAACTGGCATTCGTGTAATTATTTACTACTTCTGCATGACTTTATCCATGTTGGTTCTAGTGTTTTAAGAATATTGTCTACAAATTCTGATTCTCAAGAACCAAAAATTGACAAGGAATGTTTCTGCAGGGTGCTATAGACACAGCCACCATCGAAACCCGAATTAAGGTGACTAATCCAGATCATCCAGAGCCGTCAATCAAGCTGTATGTTGAAAACCAGGCTGATGCAGCTATGAGGCTTGTTTCTGAGATGATGATACTCTGTGGGGAAGTTATAGCCACTTTTGGTTCTCATAACAACATCCCTTTACCATACCGTGGACAGCCTCAATCTAATATCGACGCTTCTGCATTTGCACATCTTCCAGAAGGACCCGTTAGGAGTGCTGCTATTGTTCGAACTATGCGTGCAGCTGAAATGGATTTCAGGAATCCTATACGCCATGGGGTGTTGGGACTTCCAGGCTATGTTCAGTTTACCTCCCCTATTAGAAGATATATGGATCTCGCAGCCCATTATCAGGTGAGCTCTTTAAATTACTAGTGCTGCTAAGATTTTTGCAATTGTGACAAATGAAAGTGTTCAGCCTTATCTATTGGACTAGAGTCACTAGACATTCTTGAATTTGCAACTTGGCAATGCCTATAAGATATGCATGGATTGTTTTCTACATTGTAATCGAGCTTGGATAGAAACCCTACATAGAGTTGTTTTTGTTCATGCAAGTATGTACGTAATGCTTTCTTATTATTGATTCTTTCGTTTTCCCATACCAAGTAATTTTTATGCGTGCAGTTATTTTCTCCTTTTGTCTACCATGTTAATGAATTAATTCTGCGACATGTAGCTTTGAGCCTTAGCGGTGTGTGCATTGATTAAAATGGCAAGAACATTTTGTGAGGTTCTGATGTTCATTTTGTTGTATATATAGGTAAAGGCCTTTCTTAGTGGTGATCCTCTTCCTCTCTCAGCTGGGGAGCTAGAAGGCATTGCGTCTTCAGTAAACATGACAACCAGAGTTGTAAGGAGGCTCTCCAGCAGCAGTCTTCGTTATTGGATATTGGAATACTTGAGAAGACAGCCGAAAGGGAAACGGTATCGTGCCCTGGTCCTTAGATTCATCAAAGACCGAATAGCCGCAATACTGTTGACGGAGGTAAGAGTTCATAATTTCTTTGATCTATGCTGGATACCAGAATTGCAATTATTGATTTGCCACTCTTTCAGCGTGTGAGATGTGTTTAAAATATGCCTATAAATGTTTTCTAGGGCACTCATGTCTATCATGAATCTTGCTGTTGGCCCTTTCTTACTCTACCTCTGTTTCTACATTGCTCACCCCTTTTCTTTCTCAAAATCAATTTCTCGCTTTTTAGTCAATCTTTGACGTCCCTATCTATCTAGATTTATGTGATACTGGAAGCAGCACAGATTCGGACCACTATAGAAAATGAAGTGTGACCAAGGCTCTTCCTTGCATCCACCCTGTCTGACTAATTGGGACATGCTAAGCCTATCCTTTTGTTTATATATGAATTTGATTCATTGATGCTAAGCATTTCAACTAATCATATTGTTCAAATAATAATATTATGTGGTTTAGGATTTATATGAGATTGCCCAGCTCGAAATTATTATAAAGGATTGAGCAGATATGTTCTGACAGGCAATATATGAGTTAAAAGCCTCTTGTATTTTGTAGTCCCTGGGATTTTGGTCTAATGGTAAAAATACGACTCGTGATGTGTGGGTTGTAGCCGTACTGGTACATCATTGTATTTGAACCCTGCTAAAGACAAAACCATGATATTTAAGTGGAGAATGATCTTATATTTTGTAATCCCCAGGGCTATATCTTGTTACCGTTGTCAAAAAAAAAAATCCCCAGGACTATGTTCTAGTGATAAGAACCTATTGTGTGATGTGTGGGTTAGACACACATATTGGTACGGACTCAACTAGTATTTAAGCCTGATATTTGAGTGAAGAATGGCAGAGGGCTGAGGCCCGTAGTTCGCTGGGTTTCGACCCCTGTGCTAAATGGCTCTCTGTTGATTCCTCAGTTACCAAAAGAAAGTGTCTTGCATGGTATCATTAAAGCACTGATTTAAGGCAACATTTGGGCTGTTTTATGAGTGCAAGTTGACTGTTATGATTAATTGCTGCTCATTTTCACCAAGTCATGTTTTTCATGTTTGGCCTCTACTGATCTTGACTTAATATGTGCCAGAATTGGTGCTTAAAAATGTAGAACTCTTAGAAATTTTAGCGCAAGCCTTGTTACTTTCCCCGAATCTCTGAAGATTAACCTGAGCAGGGAATATCAATTTGTCCCCTCTCCCTTTCTCTGAGACACATACCAGGCACCAGTGTAGTATGGTCAAAAGATATACCCATGGTTTTCCTCGCGATTAATGGTTTCTGGTTGTTCCTCTTTTCATTCTTACTGGCTTTGCTATAATCTAATGCAAACCTGTTGCAGATTGGAATTCAAGCTTCTTCGTGGGTGTCTATTGGTGTACAAATTGGTGATGAAGTAGATGTCCAAGTTGAAGAAGCTCATCCACGTGATGATATTCTCTCTCTTAAGGAGGTTGAGGCTGTATAGGATATTTGTTCGTGGAGACCAGAAAGCTTATGATGGAAACAAGCCTTCCTAACATTTTGTTGCAACAGTTAACGCAATAGTTCAGTTCCTCGTGCATGTGTTTAGATGACTTTTTCTAGTGAGGACTCAGGAACTTATAATGATTCTCACCTCAATGACAAGTCAATAATTTATATACATGTTTGGAGATACAACCACACAAGGGCAACAATGTTTCTTCTTGTTGTCTTCATTCGAGCTATCTGGACAGTGGAATTTCAGTATCGTCCATGTATCTTTCGAGGTTTGACTGAGCTGTACAGATTTTGGTCAATATGTACAAGTTTTCAGTTGTCTCACATCATCAAGAAGTTCAGTAATGGTCGGGAAATCATAGAGGATAGGTTTCAATTTGAATTCGGTTTCTGCCTACGAGCACATATGGAGATTGACTGAATTCAATATATCAGTTATTGTTACTTTCTATTGCCCTCATGGAGCCAGAAAGTAAAAGAGGTATTTCTCATTCTTTGCATTATTCTTTCTCCATTTTACTCATTAATGTTGGCTTTAAGAGTTGATATGAAGTTTCTTCTCATCTGCCGAACCTTTGGTTACAGACTTATATGGTCTTTACGTTGGTGAAAGGTAGCAAGTACCTAGTGGAAGTGTACACAAGTTTGGACGGAACATTAAGAAAAACAGTACTCTCTTCATTTCAATTTGTTTGTAACTTATGGATATATATTTAGAATAATGCTTCGAATAGCTAATATTTTATATGCATAATATGATAGATATGATGGTGACCATTCAACCTAAATAATAGATGAAATATATAAATATTACTACCTACTATTTCTTAGTCCCTACCTTCATGTTCTGTGTTGATTATTTTTACATATTATTTAAGGACCCCTTCAAAAAAAGTAAAAAAAAAACATGTGGATTCATTTCTGTAAAAAATTAGTTGTGTAAAGTCCATAAATTAGAGTGTGAAAATAAAAAACTTTAATAGTATAAGATATTTGATCATTTAATTTTCATATCTGTGAAATTTGCTGTCTCCTTTTTAGGAGGTATATGCACATGCTCACAATTCAATTATTTATGTCATCACCTATAACACACACACCAAAACAATGACACCTGACCTCGAAATAATTTTAACAGCTCAGTTGATTGGTTATTTGAATTTTCATCTTGGTAGTAACGGTGCAATTCTCACTTTATACACCCTTCCTCATTTCCAATTTGGATTATTTTTCGATTTGCATGTGTTATTTTTTTTATTTTTACTTGAATTTTTCATGTTGATAACTCGAACATACGACTTTAAGGTTAGTATGAGATATATTATCATTTTGTCCCTTTCTTCTGCCCTCCAATTCTTTTTTATTAATATAAAAAAGGGAAAATTATTAGCATTCCTTAATCTTGAGAATAAAACAAGTGAAGTCTCAGTCTTTTGCTTAGTTTACACATTAATCTTTAATTAATTATATGTACACACTAAATTAATAAAACATATTCTTTAAGGAATGTGATTTTTCTAGATTTTTTTTTCTCTATGATTGTTTTGTTTTTATATACATATATTTTAAATTAATTTTCGTGGTAGCTGATAATCGACAAGTTGAATCTGCCCATGATATATGAACAGATTTCTCAAAATTAGTTTTTTCTTTATTATTATTATTTTCTTCTATTTCTTTTAAATCATGAACCAAGTTGGATAAGATTCTTTATTATTTTTATCACATTATTACGATATGACATATCAATGAAAGATCAAGAATATTGATTTTTAAGTTTTACTTTGTTTACTTGTGCGATTACGCGGATGGTCTATTGGAAATATGAATTCTTTGTTTTCATACTATACGAAAAAAGCTATATACACATTTTTCTACTCTTACTTTTCTTATTGAATTACACTAAATATATTATTGTCATAAAAAATTCTCGAACTCTAATATTCTACCTTTTTTTTTAATTAAATCACCTCGTCAAATTTATGATTTTTAAAGTTTGAGAATTTGAAATTTATAATAATTTATCTACACCAAATATATTTCTTAAAATAAATCGATCTTAGGTAAAATCATTCATGTCTACTAAATTTATAACACAAATTGTACATTCAATTTAGGAAAAATTATGCAGAATAGCAAATATTTAGCATATTAGGTACTAAAGGCACAATTTAAGAAAATTATAATTTGGGCTACAGTTTTCCCAATTCTTGTTATTCACCTAATTTGTATAATTCGGTTCCTTATTGTATAAATCCAGAATGGACAAGCGAATAAACAACAGAGTTACAAAAAAAAATTAAATGTATGAATACATAATTTGTATACACTTACCCTATTCGTATATTCGCAAGAGAAATATATAAATCACAGTCTCCATAGCAAACAAAATTATAGCTATAAAGCGCAATTATCAAAACTATAGTCATAGAGTCTTATTATTTCAATCATATTTGTTATTCATAAAAAAAATCTCATTTAATTTATCATCTTTATAATAAACTACTCAACTTTGTCACTCATTAATATATAGACAAAAGAAGTCTTGTTGTTGTTAGAGAATCAAGTGTTGTGGTTGAAAAAGTATACATATCGTAATGCAATATAATTATATTCATGTTATATCTATTTCAATTATAGAACTAGAGTAGCATGCAAGATACTTTACTATGAAGAAATTTGAGTATATGTATCATATAATATAATTAAGTTGTTTACATGCTAGCTTGCATCTCAAATTTTCTATCGTCGATATTTAGTTTCAAATAAATACATGAAACCTACTATCGAGCATTCAATTTTGCTATTAATACGTCCCAAATATCATATTGTTAACGAAATTATGCATATAACAACAAGCTTTATTTTATTAATTTAATTTTCTTCGTAATATAATATGATACGATACATACAATAATAAATAATAAATCAATCGACTTTATGAGTAATAGGAAAATGCAATTCTCATAAATGCCTATTTATAGTGAAAGAAGTACCCCCACCCTTTAATGTTTTATCCAAAAAAGAGAGTTTTAAGAAACATTTAAGTTTTTTATTTTTTTAATACCTTTAAATAATTGAAAAGTTATTCATAAATGTGAGGAAGCATTATTATTTTTGTTGCAATGTGTGTAATGGTCAACAATGTGGTTGGTTGAGTAGTTAATAATTTTTAATTATTTTCAACTTTTGAATTTTGAAAATTTGTGGTTTAAATTTGTAGTTTTCAAATAATGGTAAATGTGCAAGCAGGACCCTAGAGGTGTATTTAGTATGATAGAACTCCTTTTTTAAATTAAAAAAAAAAATTATAATAATATAATCTCCAGATAGTGTTTGCAAGAAATTTTAAATATATAGAATATAAATAATTCACAAATAAAATATGAAGAAATATAATTTTATTCATCAACATAGTGAGGGTATAATTTGTTACTCCCTTGATTCCACTCTCCTAAGATTTATCCATGATTCGGAGATCGTTAGTGGCGTATTTCTC
Organism: Solanum chilense; assembly: GCA_032847665.1. Taxonomy (NCBI): domain Eukaryota; kingdom Viridiplantae; phylum Streptophyta; class Magnoliopsida; order Solanales; family Solanaceae; genus Solanum; species Solanum chilense. The sequence goes on along the minus strand of CM064971.1, from coordinate 5,624,502 downwards.
GAATTATGATGGTTTATATTTGACCTCTCTATACGAATAATTCTTTTATTTGCGAAATATTCGAGATCTCGATCTCTTTATTGAATTTTCAAGATATATTTTAAGAGAATTTAGTACCCTTTTAATTTTATATAGTTATAAACTAGGGTTTAGGATTGAGTATCCTCCAAGAATCCTAATTTAAGATGAACACAATTTGTAGAGTCCCAACTCGAACTGAATATCCCACAAAATTTTAATGTCTACGTAAAGATCTAAATTTTTTTAAAATATTTTATTGGGAAGTATAAACCAATATATGTTAAAGATAATAATCAAAATAATTGAGAAAAAAAATGACTTCCAATAATATTATTCATATTTCTTTATTAGTAATCAGAGATCTCAGTTCGAATGTTAGAATGAAATTATTTTTAATAAGAAATGTTTTAATCTCAAGATGAGAATTTTTGACACTAATCTAGGTAGTTGACCACTTATTCCTTGTAGTAATTCATTAGGATATATTGTACAATGTTAAAGTTAATAATCAAGATAATCGAGAAATAAGATGATTTTAGATGATGTTATTTTTATTTTTTTTAATCGGAAGTCTTTGAATCTTAAAAGTGAAATCGTGTTGAGGAATTGACAGCTTGTATTGCAGTACATTGAAGGGATTGTTATTAGTTTGTTAGTATTTTAGTTAGTTAGTTAAGTTGGTTGGTTAGTAAATTGATTAGTTAGTTAATTACCATTAATTAGTTAGTATAAAATAGTCATTTTTACTCTCTTTGTAAAGTTAGTTAGGAAAATGAATATTGTGCTGGTCACGTTTTCTCTCTGACTGATTCTTCTTCTTCCTTTACTTCTTCTTCTTTCTTCTTCTCAACATAATTTCAATTGCTTCAATGCACATTTTCATGGCAGATCTTTAATTCTAACATGGTATCAGAGCTTTGATCAAGTGGATCTAGGGATTTCCTTCACGGATTGATTGGAAATTGAGAGATTCTCTTGTTTATTTTTTTTTCTCGTCTGCAAATTTGTTCTTGTTTTTTTCGATGGAGACTACTGAACATACCAGTGCTACTGTCATTGATTCTAATCGACCTAAGGATCAGCTTGGTATTGATTACCACCATCCTCTATATCTTCATGCTTCCGATGCTCCTAGCTCAATGTCAATTGGTATACCACTTGTTGGGATGGAGAACTACTCAATTTGGCGTGAAGCTATGCAACTCTCATTGTTGACTCGTAACAAGCTTGGTTTTGTAGATGGATCTATTAGCAGAGGTACTTATGGACCTGCGTATGAGTTGCTGTGGGATCGTTGTAATGCGATTGTAAAGTCGTGGATTATGCACAATGTAAGTCGAGATCTGATTAATGGAGTGCTTTTTCGATCTAGTGCTCATATGATATGGGAGGATTTACGTGAACGATTTGATAGAGTCACTGCATCACGAATGTTTTCACTGCACAAGTCAATTTTCTCTTTAGTACAGGGTACTTCATCAGTTTCTACATACTATTCCAAATTGAAGGATCTTTGGGATGAGTATGACTCGTTGATGCCTCCACCTTGTTGTGACTGTACTAAGTCCAAAGAGTATGCAACACATCTCCAATACCAAAGGTTGCTGCAGTTCCTTATGGGACTCAATGATGGATATTCTAATGCTAGAAGTCAAATATTGATGAAATCTCATGTTCCAAATGTTAACCAGGCTTATGCAATGGTGTTACAGGATGAAAATCAAAAATTAACAGCAGGTAGTGGAGGTATGGATCCTACTGCTTTGTTCACTGCTAGAGGTTCAAACAATAAGCCTAAGAAATATGGAGTGGAATGTGACTTTTGTCATGTTCAAGGACACACTAGGGATAAATGTTTCAAACTAATGAAATGTAGCCATTGTCAACTTACTGGTCATTTGAAGGAGAAATGTTATAAGTTGATAGGTTATCCACCTGATTTTAAATCAAGAAGAAAGGATCTACATGCTGGCAGCAATCTTGTACAGGCTGAAGGGAATGCATCAACTGCTATACCAGCTACATCCATTACTTCTCCTATGTTCACTCATGAACAATATACACGACTTCTTGGATTGTTAAACACTGAAGGGGAACAGAATGCTAGTGCATACATGGCAGGTATATCCTCTCATACATCTGAAGTTAATCCTAATTGGATTATTGACACAGGTGCTACCAATCATATGGTTGGTAACTCACATCTGTTAATTGATGGAACTGAAGTAGGAAACACAGGAAAAGTGCAATTACCTAATGGGGAGTCTACTGATATTTCACATGTTGGTAACAGTCATCTAGCAGGAGGTGATGTTCTTAAAGATGTACTATACGTGCCAACATTTAAGTTCAATCTATTGTCTGTTTCTAAGGCTACTAAACAGTTGAACTGTTGCATTGCCTTCTATCCTGATTTTTGTACATTTCAGGATCTCTCCAATGGGAGGGTGAAGATGATTGGTAGAGAACAACATGGACTTTACTTGTTGAAAGAACATAATGTCAATAGCAACTCAATTACCAGTCACTCTTTGGTTGCACAGAAGCTGTCAAACTCAGAACTCTGGCATAGAAGAATGGGTCATGTACCATTGCCAGTATTGAAGAAACTTCCTAGCATTTCTAATTCATGTAGTAGTGCATTAGGACAATGTGATATATGCCCTATGGCCAGGCAGACTAGAATTCCTTTCAAACACAGTCTTACTACATCTACTACTTGTTTTGAATTGATTCATATGGATGTTTGGGGCCCTTACAAAATCACTACTTATAATGGGATGAACTACTTTCTTACTCTAGTAGATGATTACTCTAGATGGACTTGGGTTTTTTTGCTCAGACTCAAGTCTGATGTATCCAGTGTTATCAAAACCTTTCTTGCTATGATTTTGAATCAGTTTGAGAAACATGTGAAAGTTTTCAGAACTGATAATGGTTCAGAGTTTTTTAACAATGTTTGTGGTGAATTATTCAAAACTCATGGTATTTTGCATCAAAGTTCATGCCCATATACTCCACAACAAAATGGAGTAGTTGAAAGAAGGCATAGACATCTCTTAGAAACAGCCAGAGCTATCAAATTTCAAGGCACCTTACCATCCAAATTCTGGGGTTGTTGTGTTGAGGCAGCTGCATATATACTTAATAGAGTACCCTCTACTGTTTTGAAAGACAAGTCACCATTTGAAATGCTTTATGGTCGAGCACCCTCTTTGTCACACTTGAAGGTTATTGGCTGTCTATGTTATGTAACTGTCATGCCTAGGCAAGACAAATTTGGTGCAAGAGCTGTTAAATGTGTCTTATTGGGATATGGCTTATATCAGAAGGGCTACAAGGTGTATGATTTGGCTAAGAAACAGGTTTTTATCAGTAGAGATGTTATGTTCCATGAATCTTGTTTTCCATTTTCATCTACAGATGACACAGAGGTTCACTCTATAACATCAGACCATGAGTTCTTCTTACATCTTGATTCTCCTGATCACATTCCACCACCTACACCATCAATTCATGTTCTTCCTGAACTTCCTAATACTTCTAATCTTCCTCTTGCTGATCCATCTTCTGTTAGTATTGATACTCAGTCTTCTACTGACTTACAATCAACATCCACACTTCCTTCTTCTGAAGCTGTGTCTTTCCCTACATCTAGAAAATCCACAAGATCCATCAAACCTCCAATCTGGTTGAAAGACTTTGTTGTACCTACAACAACTTCTACTTCTACTTGTTTGTATTCTCTTAGTGATGTTATGAACTATGATTCTTTATCTCCTGCTTATCAGAGTTTTATTGCTAAATTTTCTGCTGATATAGAGCCTAAGTCTTATGCTCAGGCTGCCAAGGATCCTAGATGGGTTGAGGCAATGGAGTTAGAAATTCAGGCTTTGGAAGATAATCACACATGGGAGATTGTGACTTTACCTACTGATAAAAGAGCAATTGGTTGTAAATGGGTATTCAAGATAAAGTATAAAGCTGATGGCACAGTTGACAGATTCAAAGCAAGATTGGTAGCTAAGGGTTATAGCCAACTTGAAGGTCTTGATTATCAAGACACATTTTCCCCTGTGGTTAAAATGGTTACTGTAAGAGTGGTGATTTCTTTGGCTGCTACTAGAAAATGGTCTATCCATCAAATGGATGTATACAATGCCTTCTTGCAAGGTGATTTGGAAGAGGAAGTTTACATGACTATGCCACCAGGTTTTTTTACCAACTACAAAGCTACACATGCTTGCAAACTAGTCAAATCTCTTTATGGTTTGAAGCAGGCTTCCAGGCAATGGAATGTGAAATTAACCACAGCTTTACTATCTTTTGGTTTTACTCAAAGTCCTTTGGATTACTCTTTGTTCATTAAACAGTCTGCAGGAAAGATTGTTATCATCCTTGTATATGTGGATGATTTGTTAATCACTGGTGATGATCTGAATATGATTCAGGACACCAAAATCAGTTTGCACTCTCATTTTAAAATCAAAGATCTTGGTGAGCTTAGATACTTCCTTGGAATTGAATTTGCTAGAAGTACAGAAGGTATAGTCATGCACCAAAGGAAATATGCTCTTGATCTTATCTCTGACTTGGGGTTATCTGGAGCCAAGCCAGCTAATTCACCACTTGAGCTACACGAGAAACTTACATCTACAGAACTTGATTGTCTTATAGATGCTAAGGATGATCATTTGCTCACTGATATCAGCTCCTATCAAAGACTTATTGGTAGATTGTTGTATCTTACTCATACAAGACCTGATATCTCGTTTGCTGTCCAGACATTAAGTCAATTCATGCATTCTCCAAAGTTATCTCATATGGCTGCTGCTACTAGAGTTGTTCGATATCTCAAGAAATCTCCTGGTCTAGGAATTTTTCTTTCTTCAGATTGTGATTCCACTTTAACTGCATTTTGTGATGCTGATTGGGCCTCATGTCCTAATACTCGACGATCAGTTACTGGTTATATGATTAAGTTTGGTTCTTCACCTGTCTCATGGAAATCAAAAAAACAATCCACCATTTCTCGTAGCTCAGCTGAAGCTGAATATCGCAGCCTTGCATCCACTGTGGCAGAAATTGTTTGGCTTGTAGGCTTATTTACAGCACTGAATGTCAAGATACCTCTTCTTGTACCATTACATTGTGATAGCAAATCTGCTATTCAGATAGCTTCTAATCCTGTTTTCCATGAGCGCACAAAGCATATCGATATTGACTGTCATTTCATTCGCGAAAGACTACACACTGGACTGATCTCACTTCATCATCTCTGCACTTCAGAGCAACAGGCTGACATTCTCACCAAAGGCTTAGTATTCCGTCAACATTCTTATCTTCTTTCCAAGCTAGGCATGAAAAATATTTTCATAGCTCCTAGCTTGAGGGGGGGTGTTGAGGAATTGACAGCTTGTATTGCAGTACATTGAAGGGATTGTTATTAGTTTGTTAGTATTTTAGTTAGTTAGTTAAGTTGGTTGGTTAGTAAATTGATTAGTTAGTTAATTACCATTAATTAGTTAGTATAAAATAGTCATTTTTACTCTCTTTGTAAAGTTAGTTAGGAAAATGAATATTGTGCTGGTCACGTTTTCTCTCTGACTGATTCTTCTTCTTCCTTTACTTCTTCTTCTTTCTTCTTCTCAACATAATTTCAATTGCTTCAATGCACATTTTCATGGCAGATCTTTAATTCTAACAAATCGCTTTAATAAAAAATGCTCTAAAATCTCAAAATGTAACTCTTCGACACTTTTAGATTAAGATGCAATGAGTATCATGTTTAATTTAGTTAAGAGGTACAATATTTATGTATAAAAATTAGTATGGTATTTAATTTGCAATTTAAAACCGCACTTAACTAATACTTATATAGCAATGTATGTATTATTTTATATTTAAAATAAAAAGTGAAATAAACAATATAGAAATAACTAAGTTATACAAAACAATCTATAATTTTCTTATAATTAATTAATACATTATTATATACATGCGTTAACCCTAATTAGCTATCAAACAATACATGATTTTTTATTTTCTTCCTAAAAGTGTGTATAATTCATATATAAAATCCGTATTGTACTATTGTTATTTTTTTGTGGATAAGTCTAAGGTAGTTGAAGGCATATATGACGAGTTCACACTTTCTATTTTTAGTATTTGATTTTTCGATATGAATCTAAAATTTAAATTTTTGTAATATTTTAATTTATTATTACAAGAATACCTATATTAAATACTTTTTTAACTTTATTTTTAGAGTCAAATTATAAAAACTTGGACTAACATTTTAAGATATATTTTTTCATTATATTAATATGCAAAAAATTGTAATTTATTGTACTTTTTATATAGTTTTAAAATATCTAATTTTTTTTGTTTAAAACATCGAATTAATGTGATTCAGTTTACCTTTAAAAATTAATCAAATTGACTCTCGATAAGCGCAACATGATAAACAATTTCGAACGGAGGGAGTATTAAATAATTAATATTTTTTTTGTCTCAATATATGTTATTTTGTATTTCGAGATTCAAATAAATATATTCTTAGTCCTAAATTTTTCATACATCTTTTAAATATTTTGACTTGTCAACTATTGTGACATATGTAATTTTTACAATATATATATATATATATATATATATATATATATATATATATATATATTATTTAAAAAGGGGAAAAGGGACAAACATACCTCTAAACTATCGTAAATTACATGCTTACACACTCTGTCATATTTTTGAAATATTGTTATCCTTATTGTCCAAAAACTAGAGCATCTATACCTTTTATACTAACAGACATACACACACCACAATCTAATCCACCGACTCGATATTTATCAAATATCAAAACGATAAAAATAAATATCAGATCGCTAAATAAGATTGCGACACATGTCCCTATTTAGTCTTTTATTATAAGGCATATATACCTTAGTTTTTGGACGGCAGAGATATCAATATCACAAAAAATATAACGAAAATTATCTGCATACTATTTATGATAGTTCGAAGCTATATTTATTCTTTTTCCTTTAAAAAAATAAAAAAAAATTCATTCATAAATTACCAATCAAACATAAATTATTAACTCCCAAAAAATAAAAAATATTACATAAATAAAAATAAAAAAATTAATATTTTATCTAAATAAAAATTATTAAATTCACGTAAATTTATATCGGAGTTTGAAAGTGAACAAGGTGGGTGTTCTCAGCGAGCCACCATAAATTCAGCTGACACTACGGCTAATTAATTCTTGGTCAGCTAAAATGGTTGGTTTATAGTTCACATGTCTACACGTGTACATGCACACTAGGATTGGGCTAGGTGTATGGAGTGGGGGTGGGGTAAAATATAAATAAAAGAATTTAAATTTTACGCACGAATGATATAAAAAATATTTATACAATTACAAAGTGATTATAAGTATTTTTTATCATAATAAACATCGAATTTAAAAATTTACAATTCAATATATTAAGAATTATAAAGTCAAATTGACATTCTGAATAAAATTACGATTCAATACTAATCAATTAAACTATTAAAATTTTCATAACAACTTAAAAATTGTAGAATTTGTAGTTGATAGTCATAAATAGTAGGTAGGTTACTAAGGTGGGGTTAGGTTGGAGATAAATTCACGTGCATTGCCATACTTGAGCTTCTTATAAGATTTTTGGGTTGGTGTAAAATATTTTATTTTAAAAATTTTATGATGATGTGTTAGATTTCCTAGATTTGGTTGGTCATGGCAATTAATTTATATTTTTTTTTAAATATTTTAAGTTATAATTATTATAATTTATAAAAAATAAAAAAATCCAGAAGATATATCGATGAGTAATCGTTTGTTTTTAATTAAACGCTTTTATATAGTGTGTTTGAGAAATAAGTTAATAATTATTGTGTTAGACAGAATAATGAAAAATTTAATAACTACAAGAAAGATATTGTATCTTCGTTAAAAAGTAAATATACGGAATTGACACAACGTGATAAAAATAAAAATCATATTTATATGTTGTAGCTGTATTTTGCATAATTGTGCTTCATAGTAAATTTTATGTATGCTATGGAACTCTCATCCAATTTTATACAAATTGTTTTGTTTGTATAAACTAATTTATACATTATAGCTGATAAAATCTGCATTCCATGAAAATATATGTAGTTATATTCGGATATACATTTTTCTCTCGCTTTATATAAACACAAACGTATTTTATACACTTGTATACCGAATGGTAATTGTATACCGAATCAAATGGCAAAGAAAAGAGATGTTTGCCGCGAATTACAAATAAAATAAACTATAACTACAATATTTAATTTGAATTAATAGTTTTCTATTTCATATAATTTTCCCGGAAAAAAAAGTATACCTTCTTTTTTAAGTAAATACTACAACGTATAGTGGAGTATATTAATTAACAAAACCATAATTAGAGAAGTGTACTTTGTGCTAATAATAGACATGAAAATACCGCAATATTATAGTTACCCATAATTAATTAGCAACATTATTTGCGATTATACTAATTTGCATTAAACCATTGACCCACTCGAAATTTAAATCTCTCATTTTATTAAATCGCTCTAAATTAAGTTATTTTTATTGAATCAATCTAAATTACGTCCAAAAAAAAAAATATAGGGGCAATAAGTGAATGCACATGGGTGGTTGGTTTTTGTAGATGTAAGTAGAAGCTAACTAAAATGTGAATTATTTTTCGATTCACATGTTTGTATATTTGCCTTTTCTTCTATATACTTACTATATATCACGGTCCTTCTATACCATATACACGTATATACACTCTTGTTCCTTCTTAGATGACACAAATATAAACGTTTTTTCTGTTTCAATTTATTTATCTGATGTTAATTTGATATAGAATCAAAGAATTTTAATTGTGTGATCGTAAACATATCATGTGAAATGTAGAAATTCAAGAATTATAAGAAAGGGAAAGAAAAATTCTTTTTTCTAAAGAAATTGAATTAAAAAAAAAAAAAAAAGACAAACAAATTGAAGCAGAATTATAGTATATTCAGGACTCGTTTGGATTGAATTTTGGCTTATGACTTATAAGTCAAAAGTCATTAGTTATAAATCCTAACATATGATTTTTGGTTTATTTTTGCTATTTTGACTTTATAATAAGTGCTTATAAGCACTTTTTAACTTTATCCAAACAATTCAAAACTGTTTAAAAACTATTTGACTTAAAAGCACCTAAATAAGTCAGTCCAAACGGACACTCACTCTTAAAACATAATAAGTTTATCTATTTAAGTTGTGGCCATTAGAATTTATGTTTTAGTAATACATTTATTTTTTTTCAAAAAAAAAAAAAAGTATGATCCAAGGAAACTTCACGTAAAAACTCAAAATTGATCTCTCAAATAACAGATTGAAGTAATTAAGTTTTTTTTCCCTAATAATTCGATGTTTAAAATTCATTGATTTGATTTATACATATTCTCCTTATATATAAAAATTCATTATGAGAACGCCTTCATAAAAAAGAACTTCATTTCAGAATAAGCTACTGAGAATGGTTAAAAATAATACTAATTAAAAATTATATCATATTACATAACTATCTATTTAATTACTTCTATTCTAATTCTTAACATTTAAATCTAAGAGAAATTTAAAATAAAAAATATCCCATATAAAAAAATACGTGGGTGACAATGCATTTTTAAAACGTATGACTTATATCGTAGTTCGAATGGAAAACTTTGTTTTTTTCCTATCCATTTTATGGTTATTTTATGTGATAGGAATTATACGTTAAAAAATGCACATGGTTTCTGTTATATTCATGACTCAATGTACGTAGAGTTGGTATTCGAATTGTTGGATATAGTTTATAGCACGTATATATTACGCGGGAGGTAAGATGAGACGTTTTCTTAAGGGAAAAATGACAAATATACTCCTGAATTATCGTAAATGGTATGCAAATATCTTCATCATACTTTTGAGACATTGGTGCCTCTGACGTCCAAAAACTATAGTACATATATCCTTTATAGTAACGGATATGCACGTGTCATAATTTTATTCATTGATCCGATACTTATCGACGAATAAGATTGCGCCACTTGTCCCTATATATTCTTCCGTTAGAGTGAAGGGCATATACGCTCTAGTTTTTGGACGCAGGAACATCAATGTCCCAAAAGTATAACGAAAGATATCTGCGCACCATTTATGATAGTTCAGGGGTATATTTATCATTTTTCCCTTGATTTAATACGAATTGATGTTTAACTTTGAAACACAAGGGATAAGTTCGTATATATGTGTAAATTTTTGCTTATATTTGAGTTCTTAGTAAATATTTAAAAATCAAAATTTAAGAAAAAAATATTTTTCCAATACTTTAATTTTCTATTATATAGAAGAGTCATTATTAGGTAGACCAATGAGAATATTGCAATTTTAAAAATTACTTATGGGCAAGGTTATAATTTTGTGTTTGCATAATTAGTGGTCAAAATAATTTCTAGAAGAATCCAATAATTTTTTTCAAGAGTCACAAAAAATTTTATTTCATGTGTGGTCCCACATAATCATTTTATTTATTTTAAAAATTAATTTGTATTTGTTTAATTATAATAATGTAAAAGATATTTATACAATTTAAATAGTTCATATATGTTTATTGCTAATACAACATATTCTGTATAACCTACCATCTGTCATGACGTAATTTTCTTTTAAATTAAATACAATGTTTTTTAAATATAAGTATTCATACAGTTTTAACAGAAAAGAGTAAAAGATGTCCTTAAACTATTCGAAATAGTTCATATTTATCCTTAAATTATATTTCGGCTCAAAACACTCCTTCCCGTCAAAATATTGGGTCAAAAGTCTAATTCTTATTAATGGAAGTTGTTAAATATCATGTTAATGTCACAGTGTACGCCAATAGGGTTCCACTGCCACATAGACTAAAAGGAAAAGAGAAAAAAAATCTTAAAATATCTGAAATAACTCATATTTACCCTTAAACTATATTTCGGCTCAAAACTACCCTTTCCGTCAAACTATTGGGTCAAAGTGTCTTTATTAACGAAAGTTGTTAAATGCCATGTGAATTCCACAGTACGCCAATAGGGTTCCACTGCCACATAGACAAAAATCCGTAAATCTTTATTACTTTTTTCCCCCTCATTTCATTATTTTCTAGAATTGATTTTACTCTCTCTCCCTCATTTCGCGGCTAAGAGTTTCAAAGTTTTCTTCGTCGCTGGGTTTCAAAGTGGATTTTCGTGGTTGTAGGTTAGTAAATCTTTTTTCTTATTTTATCTCCAAAATAATATTTATTTAATCTCCAAAATAATATTTTTTTTAAAAAAAAAATTGTGACTTAAATAAGAAAACAAAAATATCACAATTCTAAAGAGTTAAAAAATAGAGGTTATAATGTAAGAATAAAGAAATGACAAAATAATGAGTGCATAGTTGTAGTTTAATAAAACACATAACCAATTAACGGGATAAATTTTAAAATTGTATAAATATATGAAAATAAAGTTAATTTGGCATATAATTATATATCATATACATATGAAACTTCCACAATAGATAAACTACATATTGACCTTCATATAGTAGTGAGTAACACTTTTTAGTCTTGATTTCTGCTTCTTGCAATCTTGAATTGTTATAACTTAGTTTCATTCGTGTAGAGTAAGGAGCACATTAAATATTAGATTATGAATGTGTTACAACTTAAAAATAATGTTTTCTCAATTGATATCAAACTTGAATTTCAAACTTAAAATACTTTATTACCTTATATAAATTAAAAATTTTGATTACTAGTTATAGAATATAGATAAAAAAAAATACTATAAAAATAATTGTGAATTATTTTCATTTTAAATTTTGTTAAAAGGCAAAATAGTTATAAAAACATAAATTTTATAAATATAAAATTGATTTAAAGTTTGTACTCATTCCCTTTCGATTTTTTATATAATTTTAATTTAACTTAACATGAAGATTTTTTTAAAAGAAAAAACACTTTTAAAACTCGTGATCTAAAACAAATCATAGATGTTCATATGACTATAAATCATATTACTAAGAATAAAATGAATATTAAAAGTCAAAATGTTATTTAAATATATTATACATCATTATTTTGAAATTGACTACAAAGAAAAATATGTCACACAAATTATTTTAAAGTAAAATTTTCATAATTTTTCATAGTGTAAAGAGTTAATTACATTATATCCCTATTTTTTTTCAAATTACAAACTTTTCTTAGAATTAGATATTTTCAGATAAATCAGCACACATGCGGATAGATCGATCGTGATACATTGCTATTGAGGAAACCTGCAGACACATAACTCACTGATGAATTCGAGAAGAGAGGGGTGTATTCGAGAGAGAATATGGATGTATCCGAGAGGGGAGAGATGTATCGAAGAGAGGATGGGTATGTATTCAAGACGGGATAAAGATGTATTCAAGAGAGGATAGGAATGTATTCGAGATGAGATACTGATGTATCTGACAGAGAATAAAAATGTATCTGAGAGGAAATTTGTAATTTTTTTGAATAGTAGAAAACTTTAAAAACTATAATAAAATAAGATAAATAATCTGAAATTTTTTTTAACTTGAAAATGAAAAAAATTATTAATTATATTGAGCTCGTAAACGGGCTTTCAATTATCTAGTTTTATATTTACAAGAGTGAAATCCCCACTTGCATCCAAATTTACGTCTATCATGCAGTATCGAATCTCTCAGACCTATAATAGAGTGGGGGAAAATATTTCTTGGGGAAATCAAATTAAATAATTTTATCGATAAAAAGTTAAAAATTATAATATTTTAATTAAATGCTATATATTTATTTAATTTGGTTATATAGGGACATTCAAGATTTATTAATATGATCTGAATTTAACTAATTTATCCATTTAGATTCTTATTATTAATGTTCATTATGTTGAAGAAAATGACTCAAACTAATAGCCAAAACAAAATTTAAAAGAATGTAGCAGTAATAATTCAAATTAAAAGACATTCTAACTAATATTCCTTATGTCCAAACATTTTAAAAATTAATAGTAATTAAATCTCTTTTATTTTTAATTATAAAATTTATAGCGATATAAATGTTTAAGATTTTGTTTTACATCACAAATCTCAAAAAGAAATATTTTTTTCTCTTAAAAATTTTGTGCATATAACTAAATGGTATCGTACAAATCAGACGATAACAATAATAATAAAGTTATATATGTTTGTAACAATGACAAACCATATATTGATTGTTTAATTTTATGTTAATATAATCTGATTTTAAATTTAGAGAAGATGAGTGAATTAATACGAAAGTGGTTGTCCTTAATATAATTATGACGGGCTCAAATTTTTAAATTTTTTAACTATTGAATTCATTATATTTTAAAGATTATGAATTATTTTTTATCATACACTTTCATATATTTGCTTGCAAAAAAGTTTGGAATAATCCATAATCATAGGAGTTAAATTGTGATCTTCTATTTATAGAAAAACGTCTAGCAATTATCATTCAAAAGTTTATAAATTAAAACTATTTTATATTTAGAAATTTCGTAACCCTGTCTTTTTTTTAAAAAATAATTAAATAATAATTAATCAGTATATATAGTATTGATTTATTTTTTTTAAAAAAAAAAGATAATCAAAACATTGCTTGCTTAAGCAGCTAACAGTAATTAAATGGAAATCACTCATACACATGATATTTTGAAAATTGATTTGCATGAAAATTGTAATAAAAGATTACTTAATGCATTCCAATCATGGTTTAAAAGTTTATTTTAATTAATTCCATTTCACCATTATTTTTTTAAAAAAATAAGATAGGTATCACCCATTTAAGTGATTCATCCATTTTCTAATAGTATCAATTTCCTCTCATGAGTCGATTAAAACATTTAAATCAGTTGTTAATTAATTATATTCCCTATACAGAGGAATAAATATATAATATTTTCAAAGTTTAATTTCAATAATATGATAATATATATATAATTAAAAGTAGATATTTAATATTGTTCCTTCAAAGATTAATTAATACGATATAATGAATATTGATTTGGTTTGATAAGTTATTCCCATATCATTTTATTTTTGTAAAAAGAAATTGGATTTAATTTCTATATACTATCACAATATATGGGTAAAGTATTGGATTTCAACTATTAATGTCGTTGAGTGATCTAAAAGTTAAGGTAAAAATGTGAAAGATATCTAATTTTATGATTTATTAAAGCAAGTTGTTAGTATTTGGTAATTTTTTTTTAACTTTAGGATGATTTATCATCGCTTTAATTTTTGTCATAATTTTTATCTTTCGAATGAACACTTTGTGTATAAATCTCTACCGTGTGATAGACAAATCTTATGTGATATATTCGATTAAGAAGACATGAAGGGAATCATCCAGACTTAATATAATTGAATTGCAATGATCTATCATCAAGGGGCACATAAAAAAAATTCGAATATAAAATCATTCGAACTAATTAATTATTATTCATCAAAATAAGATCATTTTTCTGCACTTTATAAAATTGAAATTCTGATTTTAATTTTAATATTATCATATCAAAATATCCTAAGCAACTTGTTCAAATTGGAGCAACAAAAGCAACAAGAATTTAATGAACCTTTTCATTCGTAAGGACTTAGGTGCATCAATCCCCCATTCCAATAATATTACTAACTTACAAGATTCAAAATTTCTTACAATTTTTTTTTTTTGCTATTAAATCAAACACTAAATTCCCATAAATATAATTTGCAAATTACAAAAATTACACATAATTTCAACAAATCACAAACTAAAATATCATCATAACCACACAATCAAGAATCTCAAGGTTATATTCTTCAAGCTTTTGCCATAAATTTAAGCAAAAATCATTAAAACTTTCATTATTTCATTTCCCATGTACCCACTCAATAAAGTCGAAATCAAAATCTTAACTTTATGACGATTTCAAGTAATAATACATTTTCAATGAACTTTGAGAGAAGTATTAAAAACATTTATCAATTTCGTCTCCAAAATATTGACAACCTGAAAAAACGTTTATCTACCTGACTAACTAAACTTAGATACACCTTCTGTCTATCACATGACATAACAAACGATCTCTTAAGAAACTTTAATAAAAAGTCGAGAATTTATCTCATTGTTGTTGCACGATCAAAATAATTTCACTCAGAACGAGAAATTAGGGGTGTATTTCGGTCCTTCCGAAAAAGAAAAAGAAGGCATTAATTACATGCCCTGCCCTTGTGACTTTCCTTTCTACCCTCGCAAACTCAATAAGTACCCCCTTCACCTTCCTCCCGCTCTTCATTCACCTCCAAAAAAAACTTGTTTTCCATTTCTCTCTCTCTCTACTTTCTCTCTCTTAACACTGAGCAGTAAGCGAGTGAGTATGAGAAAAATGGCTGCCAATATGATGCTCTACATTACTATTACTGTTCTTCTCTGTTTTCTCACTGCCGTCAATGCCAGAATCCCCGGCGTTTATACCGGCGGACCATGGCAAACCGCCCACGCCACCTTCTACGGTGGCTCTGACGCATCTGGAACTATGGGTAATTACTATACTCTCTCTCTCAGTTGAGAGCTTGAATACAGTAGCTTTTACTCAAACAATGTTAATAGTTCGCTAAATATATACAAATATTAGATTTAGAACTCAGTTATTGGTATTAGAAGTGAAAAGCTATATTTGAAAAATCGAAGTTGTGTTTAGTTATGAATACTTACTGGAGTTGTTTTTGAATTGTTGTGAATAATTTAGAGTGAAGATATAACTTCTGTCTTCGAGTTGAATTTTGAAATTTTCGGAAATGTAATGGCCAAATGTGTTTTCATAGCCTTGTTCATAGATTTAAAACTCATACAATTGCAAATCTGGATCCCTGAATCAATCATTTTGTTTTTTGCTTTTCAAATTTGGGCGCGAATTTTTTGAATTTTGTTCGAATTTGTAGGTGGAGCTTGTGGATATGGCAATTTATACAGCCAAGGTTACGGAGTGAATAATGCAGCGTTAAGCACAGTGCTATTTAACAATGGCCTAAGCTGCGGAGCCTGCTTTGAATTAAAGTGTGATAACGATGGCAAATGGTGTCTTCCTGGTAATCCATCCATTTTCGTGACGGCCACAAATTTTTGCCCGCCGAACTTCGCTTTACCAAACGATGACGGCGGGTGGTGTAACCCTCCTCGTCCTCATTTCGATCTCGCCATGCCTATGTTCCTCAAAATCGGACTATACCGTGCCGGAATTGTCCCCGTCACTTACCGCCGGTGAGTTTTCCGATACGCATTTTCATTTTTGCTTGCCGTTTATATATTTGGAAAGTTTCGCCTGACTGTTTTTTTCTGGTTTGCATCAATATGTGTTCTGGTCCTTTTTACATATATGCTGCTTCATCCGCCCTTTTGTATTTCGAGATTTAAATAAATATATTTTTAATTATAAATTTTATTTTTGACTTTTTAATATTAATTAATCTAATTTATAATATTTTTATATTTATTTATAAATAATATAAATTTTATTTTTAAAAAATTAATGATTATGCATATTAAATTATTTAACTTATAAAAAGCAGAAAATGTCACATAAATAAAAATTCACTTGAAAAAACATTTAGGGGGTATTTTTGACATTTTAGAGGCAGAGTATGGGAAAAGATCTGATATGCGGAGAAAATCTGTCAATTAATTAGATTTTATTTTGTAGGCAGAAAATTGCAACTGTTTTTTACAATTTTGGACCATACTGTAATTTAATGCTAGTCTTTATTTATTAAGTATTTAAGAAAAAAATATTTTTCTGTATTTTCTATCACAAATTTAAGATATTTTATATATCAAAATATCCGCTGTTCTCTTTAGTATAAAGTCGAAGACGAAGAGTTATTTATAAAACAAATAGGTAATCTTTTAAAAGAAAAATAAAAAACACATTAATTAAAATAAAGCAAGTAGTATCAATTTTTTCTATTTGAAGTTATAATTGAAATTTTATGTATAGTACTCTCTCCGTTCTATTTTATGTGACATTTATTGTTTTTTGAGAGTAAGACAATTTAATTTTAATTGGATATTTGCGTCTGAAATTTTCAATTTTTTTGAAATGAAATATATATAATTGTAAATTACGTAAAAAGTACTATAAGTCACAATAATTAATAATTTAAAATACTAAAAGGATCTATGAAAAACGTACAGTTAAAAATAAATTTGTTTGAATCTCGAAATGTGAAAAATGCTACATAAAATAGGACGCAGGGTATGTTCTACTTTCAAAACATATTTAATTTAATAAGAAATTTAAGAAAGAAAATTTTAATTTTGTAACGATATCTGCATAATTATACTAATATTGAGGTTTTTGAATTGAGCTACTGTAAAGGCTTACTAATAATTATAAAATAGAAAAGTTCAAATTTATTGATTTGTAAATATAAAAATATATTTTCTATTTGTTTGAAGATTTTTGAGGTTTGTGTGTGCTTAGTTTCCTGCTAAGTTTAAATGAAAAATCTAAACCAAATTGTTTTTATTTTAAATTATTATTTAAAATTAATTGCAAAAAAATGGTTTCCTTTTGCGATACCGACAAAAATTATAGGTTTGCTATAACTTGCCACCATATCTCTCAACATGTTTAAGCTAGTATCATTATCACTATAAATATAATCATTTAAATTAAGGGCTGGTCCCATTATTGTTTAAAATACGTATCGTTTTAGCTCATTTTATGTTTATAAACAAAACAACAAATTATATAAGACAAAATTAATTAACATAATTGGAAATAGTATAACGCGTTTTCGTACCATGTGTACAAGGGAATGTTAAAGTTGCAATTTTTAGGGGACTTTGAGGGTAACAAGGGAATGTGACCAAACAAATAAATTGGGATTTGTTCCTTTCGCTTCGAATTCAGTAATTCGAAACATGGCTCACATTATTCCATGCCCTTGTTGGCCCCACCAACGTTTATTCGATATTTACTAGTTCAATTAAATTATTTTTCGCAGAGTACCATGCAGAAAACAAGGAGGAATTCGATTCACAATAAATGGTTTCCGTTACTTCAATTTGTTATTGGTGACAAACGTTGCGGGTGCAGGGGATATACAGAAGGTCTTAATTAAAGGAACAAACACACAATGGATAGCTATGAGTCGTAATTGGGGGCAAAATTGGCAAACTAATTCACCTTTAGTGGGTCAAGCCCTTTCTATTCGGGTTAAAGCTAGTGATCATCGTAGTGTCACGAATGTCAACGTGGCACCCTCTAATTGGCAGTTTGGACAAACTTTTGAAGGCAGGAATTTCCGGGTTTAGATCCATAAACCCATTTCAACTGACCCAACCCGACCCAACCCAAAAAAACAGATTACTTTAGTATTATATACAACCACAAAAACAAGATTTTTCCTAGACTTTAATTGTTTTCTCTTTTTTACTGAGAAAGTATTGAAGTCTAAGGGGAATTAGTATCTTTTATTATTTTTTTTGAACTTGAGTATTGTTTTTTTTTTTTAATATTTGGTGTTGTGAATTGGGCTGAAGAGGTTGCAAAAGCACCCAAAAAAAATGATTTTAAAGGGAAAAAGCATGTAGCCCGCAGCTCTATTTGGCATGTTGATGTATTTTCTATGAATGAATACCAAAAGATATATAATTAATTATATATAATATACTCTAATGTTTTTATATAATATTTTGCTTTTCTGTTATGCTCTATTGTTTCATGTGGCTGGCTTTTAAGTTTTCACTATTAGTGTGAGATTTTTTAAATTTAGTTGAAATTCAATGTTAAAAATAAAACAAAAGAATATTTTATGTAGGGACCAATATAAGATGAAAATAATTTAGATATCATGATTAAAAATAGATTTTAAATCTAACTTAATGTATAAGTTAAAAATAATGAAGCTAAGAATTGTTCAGAAATCAAATACTTCATCACCCACCTAGGTATAACTCAATATTTTCATTTTACAAATATATTGAAAATAGATATTATCTTTTTACTTGTTTATTTTAGTAATTTAAGAGATTTTTCCCCCCAATACTATCTTTATTATTGAATAATTGCATTATTATTATTTTCTTTGTTTTAATTTATCGATCTGATTTTGACTTGACATGAAATTCAAGTGAATAAAATAAAAGTTGTGTAAATTATATAAATTTCATAGGGTCGGTTAAAAATTAATTAAATCATGTTCTTATTCTTTTCAAAATTATAAAAATCCCTTAAAATTATAGATTTTAGATATGTTAAAAACATGTGGATATATACCTCACGAATGTATTCAAGAAGGAATACAAGTTTTTCCATTTTATATTTTACGAGTTTTAACAATTAACATGTCACATTTTATATTTTACAGATTTTAACAAGAATAAAGCTTTTTGAACTGAACTGAAAAAAAAATTAACACAGAAGAAGTATTCAAATTAAAAAATTTAAATTATCAGTAATAAAATTTAATTAATAAATTAATCTTCTCATAATATTTCTTAAAATAGTGTTGTGTTAATATAGATAAAGTGAAATGAAATAAAGAAGTATATAGCGTTTGGGGCAAATCCCCAATGAATGTGGTGGGGCATCTATAAGAAATTTTTAATAAGAATCGTTTTTTTCTAAATGGAATCTTCTATAATATAATTTTAAATTAATCGAGCTATAACGAATATCTGATACTAAATAAAAAAAAAAGAAAATAGTATTTGAGACAAAAATATAAATCTTATTAAATAACTTATAAACTACAATTAGCCTATGTTGATATGATTCAATTTACTCATAACTCAGAAGTAACAGATAATGTGTCCTGATTTCTAAAAAAAATCATTTTTGTCATAAATATGGCAAAATATTTGACAGTAATGGAAAAAAGTTTATAATAAAAAATGAAGAGCATTATTGCTTTTTTTTTCACAGAAAAACTAACATTTGGTCAAAGACATAAAAATTATACAATGAATAAGTAACCATCTATTTACCAAAATTAAATATATATTTTAATTTTAAAACTTTTAAAGCAATAATAATTGAACAATGAACATAGATTAAGTACCAAAATTAATGAGAGTGGGGGGATGTTCTGAATTATGTAGGCTTTGTTGTACTGTTCAGCTGTGTTTATTAATTTGATTAGGACTTCCTTCCAAAAGTTTGGGTAGATCCGAGGGTTTTTCCGATAAATTAAATTATTTTTTATAAATACATATGATGAATATTGAATCGTTTTAAATATTTTTGTGTTTTAACGCTGACTTAACCTATTTCACGCAGCAATTATTAGCATGACTTAAATACTGATATTAATGTTTTCTTATATCATTATTTTTGGTATTTATTGACTGATATACTTATACTGTTGCACCTTTTGCATATTTATTTTATTAAATTATTTTATTGTAATTTTTAAAATTAGTTGTGTTATGTTATTTTTTTTATTTTAAAATTTTAAAATAAAATTAATTAATTACTTTTTTATTTTATTCTCGATAGAAATTGTTCGTGAAGACTAGCGAAACTTTAATAAAGTAATAATTGATTAATGAAGAAAAATATTAAATTAAGACATAAATATTATGAGCTAATTAGGTATATATGTTAGAGCTCTAGTTGATATGTTGTGACTTTTTAATTACACTTTAGCAAGTTGTGTTAGCTTAGCTTTAGCTTAATTTTATAACGACTTTATTAATAATTATAATACAACAATTGCTTCAAATAGTCTTCTTAAGAGGAACACAGCACACAGCAAGAACTCTACATGTGGTTACTTTATATGATGGGACATTACTTTACGTAATGTATCAATATATTATACAATTTAACCTAATATATTGGGTTGTACGTAATGAATTGAGAGGTTGAATATGTCGTTACGTTTTGGAATGCATTCGGATTTTATCAAATTTAAAAAAAAATTTGTAATTTAAAAAAAGAGTAGAAATATAATGTAGTTAGCTCTTAACACTCTGAGATTTGTGTAAAATCTACTTATATCAATCCAATAGAAGTCAAGATCATCACACATAGTAAAATAAAATTTATTGTTAATTCCTAACTAATTGTCATTGATCACTAAAACCTTTTTTAGCTTATTGAATTTTCTTATAATTACTTATTAATCTATAGCTAAATGAAATTAGCATGAAAATTTTAATGTTTAGGCGGAATATTACGTTTTGTCTGTAATTTTTTCTTTCACTACTAAAAAATCACTATTTTCCACATAAAAATGTCCAGAGCTATTATTACTGATATTTTAATTGAATCGATGAGAAAAGAAAAATAATTATCATTAAAAATTTATTTCTCACCATATATTTTTCCAACGAGCTAATTTAAAAGAACTTGAGTGTTGCAAATTTTTTTTTATATTTTATAGAATAAATTTTTAATATTTCGCAACAGAAAAAAACTTTTGTTTGTAATAGTATTTTCTCAGTAAAACATGATCCCACACATTGCATTGAGTCTTGGACCCATTGTAGGGTTAAGAATTGGAAAAATAACTTAAATACACAACTATAATTTTTATAATCTCCAATTTTCCCTACTTTTTTTAAATATTACATAATTCCCTATTTTTTTATTTTAGTGTATGTTTTTAGATACATTACACTCTCTCTCCTATAATACACATTTACCAATTTTAATGCCTATTTTTTCTCCATTAAAACACTCAACCTCTTAAATAAATTTTTGAATTTTAAATTTTATCCATTTAAACACTCAACCTTTTAATCAGCTTTTTATTTTGAATTATTTGATTTAATTAAATTTAAACAAAATAACAAATTTTGAAATTTTGAATTTCAAAATCCAAAAAATTCAAAAGCAGGGTAACTTCCAAGTGATAATCTACCGTGTTGTTCTTACCAAAGTCACCTTTCACTTCTTTTTTTTTCCTTATTCGTCTTTTTCAGAATTTTTCTTCATAATTTTGAATCTCCTCAACCCAGCATATCTTTTTGTTTTCTTCTTTTTATTCTTAATCCATATTAGACTATTTCTTCCTAAGCTTGAATCGTAAGAACCCAGACCCTTTTTATAGTTAATCCATCATCAAATCGTATATTCTTATCTTTTTCGTTTTTGTTAATTGTTTTATTACTTCATAGTAATGGATCCGTCAATTAATAGAAGGATATATGATTCCGACGATGATAATTGGAAAGAAAATAGGAAAAAGTCTTTGCATGATCCTATGAATCTTCAAAAGGATTCAAACAAAGACCATGGCGAAACATCAAAGGTTACGAAAATACAACAAAAAAGGAAAAAGGAAGCAGCAAACACTGTTGTTAGGCCTATATTGTCTCGGGTTAGTATTTTGGTACTTAAAAATGGTGTTGTTGTTTAAATTAGTAAAATTTTTAAGGAATCAAGTGTGCTTGCTGATACATTTCAAAAAGGGTGTATAGTGTTTTAGATGGTCAACTGATACTTGAATTTGTTGTGTTTCATAATATTTTATATGTATCATTAAGTTTTTGAAAATTATTATAATGTATCATTCAATAAATGTAGTAAATAATCTGTGCTTGATGATACATGTAGAATCTGTGTGTACATTGTTTAGTCAATGTAATGATACATGTAGTAGCTATGTATCACATGTTCTGCATGTAGTTTGAATTCCTGAACGATATCATGTATCAGAAAGGTATTAGTTGTTTAGTTGATGTACTCATACATGTTTTGAAACTTGTTATAATGTATCATTCATTAAGTTTAATAAATGCTTCATCAGATATAATTGATGATACATACAGATTCTTTGTGTATGTTGTTTAGTCGCTGTTTATGATACATGTATTAGACATGTATCAAATGTTATAATGTTTTATTTAATTCACTGATACATGTTATAGACATATATCACATGTTTTTCATGTAGTATGAAATTCTGAAAACTGAAACCATGTATCATTAAGTTATTAGTTGTTTTATTTAGTAGTTATATTTCTATATCGTTTTAATTTGCGGTTTTATTTTCAAAATGCAGCCACTGAAGTACAAGATTAAAAAGATACCAACACATCCCATAAGGTTTGCTGTCAACTTTAACAACAATTTCCTAAAGGACTTTGAAAAATACGTGGGGGATAATGTTATCCAAATGTTTAAGGATACAATTTTTGGACCCTTTTTAGACATTTCCAAATGTAATTTTCAGGGCCAAATAACTAAGTGCTTATTGCTTTTAGAATTGGAACAAAGCAACCCTAATGTGTTGCATATTAGACATTCCAACGGGTGTGTCCTGAAATTTGGTATAGATGAATTTGCATTATTAACAGGACTTAAGGTCAGAGGAAATACCAATGATTTCAAATACCCAGAACAAACTAATTGTATGCTTTTTAAAAAGTATTTTCCTGGTGCAGTCAATAGTGTTACAAAGCATCAACTAGTTCAAAGGTTTAAGATGGGTAATTGGGAGAGCAATCAGGATGCACTCCAAATGTCTATACTGTTCTTTATTCATACATTTCTATTAGCTACTATTGATAATACAGCGATATCTATTGTCGACTTTCTAATGGTTGAAGATGGTAGATATCAACATTTTCCTTGGGGTCAGCTATCATTTTCCAAGCTAATTGGTTCACTTAGACAGGATTTTGACGTTAGTAAAAAGTTGTACCGATTATATGGGATGCCATATGCACTAAATGTTTGGATATACGAATGTGCATCCAATTTAAATTCAGAAATAGCTGTGAGAGAACGCAATGTCATCCCAAGAATATGCAATTGGAGAGTTGTGTCTGAAAAGGCAAAGTTTGAAATGCTTATGTCCACCATTTTCCAAAAGGTAAAATTTTATTGTTGTATATGGAATATCGTTATTTATGTCTTTGGGATACATTATGAATTATTACTGTATCTAACAGTTAAATTATATTATGTGTTTGTGATACATTTAGAATGCATGTTCAAACATTGTCCCAACAGCAGAGGAAATTGAAGCTTTTGATATTGCTCAAGTTGAACATGCTCATTCTACATCAATACCATTAGTACAACCAAATGAGGAAGATGATTTAGATGATTTCTCCACAAGACCTCCTGAACAGTTATTGAGGAAGCATTCTAGAGTGTCTGATACATCTCCTCCACCACCGCCAAAAAGAAGAAAAAAATCGATTATTCAAAAAAAGAAGGTGTCAGAACAGAAACAGCCTGATCAATCAAATGTGTCTCCGACACCGGATGTTGATGTACATGTTTCCATGTCAAGTCCGCCTCAACATTCGAATGCTGATGATGTACATGGTTCTGTTCCACAAGTGTCACCGAAATCGGCTGCTGATGTACATGGTTCTGTTCCAGACGTTTCTCAGAACCCGGCTGCTGATGTTCATGGATATGCAGATTCACAGAATGTCAACAATATAATTCCTCATATTGAAGAGTTGAAAGGATATTTGAAAACTTACGTAAGTAAATTATTTTGTAATTTTTACTCAAACTTTTATTTATCCTAAATGTATCTACAATTTTTAGGTTGACAAGAAATTTGAGGAATTGATTATTTTGATAAAAGCAAATCACTCCCAGCTGATGCAATCTATTAGCAAAGAGAACAGCAATTTTCAGGCTGATACAAGCACATTTCAGTCTGACAAACAAACATCTCAGCAAATACCGGTTGATCTCGATGAAACGGTGGGTGTAGCTGAGGATGGTGGTGGTGTTTCTGGTAAAAATGGTGAGCATCATATCGTCGACGATGCAGGGGATGTCGATGTGGATGGTGTTGGTGTTTCTGTAAATGAGGGTGAACCAATAGTCAGTGATAATCCAAAGGTAATGTTTATGATACATTGGGTATGTTGTGTATCATGCACATATAGTCAATGCTTTGTATCATGATCATTTTTTTTTCTCATTTTATATTCTGTCATGTATCATACATATCTAATCAATACTATGTATCATGTTATTGTTATCAATGTTACGTATCAGCACAAATTATATTAACAGTTTTTATTTCAAAACTGCATATGCAGGATGGTGACGCACATCAGTCGCACCAAGATTTAAATGAACATATCATGGACCAAGCCGTTGACGATAATGTTCATCACAACATCCCTCATGTGTTGCCCGAAAAAACAACAACTGATTCATCGGTACATTTTTCAATTTAAATTTATGACACACAATTTCATTACACACAAATTTATTCTAAAAATCATTACATCATATTATACAGGATTCTTCAACTTCAACAACAATATCGCCATCAACTCAAGCAGCAATAGATGCGCTTATCAAAGATTTGGGTAAAGATGCTACCAATGCTAGACCATTATATTCTTACGATCCAAAGAATATAACTAGCAGCCAGTACTTGTTGACCGACAGTCAATTACCCACTGAAATTCCAATAACGGAGATTGCTGTTAAAACTGATGCAGTCACTCCTGCGAATAGAAATAGAATGCCTTCGAGAAGGATTCAATCTCCATATTGTACTTCTTTTGGGTCAAGCGAAAAGGGAAAAGAGAAATTGAAGGATATGTCTCGACTCCATTTCCCGTTCGAAGGATGTGGCATTGCAGATAAAGTTTCGCCGAAACTGATTGACGATTACATGAATTGGTTGTTGAAGGGGCTTCTAAAAAATCATAACAATAAGTAAGTTTTATACATTTTTTTTCTCAGTGTTAGGCGTAATCATTTTATATACAACTAATTCATGATACTTTGTTATATAAAAACTGTAAATAAGTGAGTGTTATGTATCATGTACATACATTGAAAACTTATGTATCATATATGCAGGAACCCATCGGACGATAAATACAGATCAAGATCTTCTTCTTTTGGATTTACGATGATGGACTTTGTTGTTGCTTTTCCAATGAACAAGAATTGGTTTTATGCCATGTCACAGCCAAACAAGTGTTGGTCTGATGAGGTAAAATATTAAACTATTTATGAAATATGTATCAGTCATAACTCTATTACAACATCATGATACATTATGTATAAGTATCATACTATTTAATTAGCTATGATACATTATGTATAAGTATCATACTATTCAATTTGCAAAAGTATCATACTATATTCACATAATTATATTTATTTTTTTATATTGTTTAGATGTAAATAATTTCTTACTCTGTTTTCATTTTGTTTATAGCACATCGATGTGATTTTTTACTACCTTCGTAAAAAATCAAAACTTTGCAGCATGGATCAATACAGATACACAACAACCCACTGTTTGTTCATGTCACATGTAAAAAACTGTTATGATAGATATTACATGGACGATGATGATGATAGTCTTACTACACAAGAACATATTGATCGCGCTTCAGTTGTATCTGTACATGAGAGGTCAATAATTAACATCATCAAAGGGTTTGGAATACCAGCTGCTTTACCATGGCATCTTGTAGATGAGGTCTACATCCCAATTAACTGTGATCAACAATTCCATTGGGTGTTGGCTGTTGTTGAGTTGAAAAACAGGTTGATAAGGGTTTTTGACTCATCAATTAGCACAAGGAAACAAACAA
Source organism: Solanum chilense (assembly GCA_032847665.1). NCBI lineage: Eukaryota > Viridiplantae > Streptophyta > Magnoliopsida > Solanales > Solanaceae > Solanum > Solanum chilense. The sequence goes on along the minus strand of CM064971.1, from coordinate 5,597,803 downwards.
TTCCTCATGAGATCAAGATGTTGTCTAAAATGCTTCCTTCATACCTACTTGACAGTGGATTTTTTGAAGAAAATGAACGCACAAAATTTGCTGATTGTCAAGCATATAAAGACAACAATAATGGCTCACTTCTGGAGCCTCAAGTTCCTTTCATGATAGAATTTGCACAAGACATCCCTACACAGGAAAGCGATAGCCTGTAAGTATCAAGAATTTTTCATTTGCCCTTTTTAATGTATCATTAAGTTTTTAATTTATTATGTATTTTCTGTAGAGACTGTGGGTTATATGTTACTGCATTTGCCGAGTATATCAGTGACCAAATCAATATATCTTATGCTGATTTTAATCCTGATTACCTGCGTCAAAGATATGGAGCATTGTTGTGGAGTTATGGAAGTGAGAAGGCTAAGTGCGGATATGTTAGCGACAATGATGATCCACCAAAATCCAGGGGCGTAGTCACACCACCACCAGAAGAAGATTTAGTTCACATACCGTAGCATTTCATGATAAAACAATGTTTTAATGTTATATTTATTATTTTTATATGTTATTGAACAACTATTTTTATCTTTTTTAATGTTATTTTTTTGGTTTTGTCAATTTACATGAATTTTTTTTTTAATCGAGATGATACACTGACAAAACCAAATGATACATATGTACCAGAAACACACTAAAAATAACTGATACATTGGCAAACCGTATGTATAATGTACAATATGTTACACTCGAATCCTTAAATTTTACAAGATATTTAGGTAAATTGAATAGCATATTCATATGAATTGGTATTATTGTTTTAAAGGAAAGTTATTTACTGTATATTTCAATAAAAGCATAACAAAAAAATCATTACACAAGTTAAATTATATAAATTCACATGATACATGATTTATAGTCATTCTAAAGTACTCAATAACCTCAACAATATATTTGTATTTTTTATCTAATGGAGATGTATCATTGTGCAAACCAATGATACACACTAAAAGTACATGATACATTATATAAACAATGTGTACCAAAAATACACAATAAAAGTACATGATACACTAGATAAATCATATGTATCATGTACATTATGTTACCTATTAATTCTTAAATTATATATCTTACTGTAGCATAAGATTTATATATTCAAAACAAATATTGACACAAGTATATTTATCAACATCAATAATAAGAAAGTATTTATAATCATAAGCACGACTTCAAATGTAATTACCACATGTTTGTACGTTTATTTATCTAAACACAAAGTGTTCAATTTGCAGTCGTAATAAATTATTAAAATTGAAATTCATTAAAATGTTTACGTGATAAATTATTCTTGATATCATAGAAACATTACGACTAATTCACTTCTCTTTTGGGTAGAAAGTACAAGTTCTTCTGTTGTGCCCTTCTTGTCCACATTGTCCACAACAGTTTGTGTTCACCGAAATCTTTTCATCTGCATTCTTTCTTCTTCTTTTTCTTGGTCGTCCAGATGATCTTCTGTATCTAGGTGGATACACAGTTTCAGCTACCACGTGTTTAGGATCTGACCAATCTTTCTTATCTGGCATTGGCACCATTGGAATTTCATATGTTTTTGCCAACGCATCAGGCTTGTAATAATCAGAGCAATACGGATTCATATCGGTGACATTCTTTTTTTTCAATACAGCGATTGCATGTGAACAAGGTAACTCATCTAGTTGAAATCTACCACAACAACATACTTTCCGCTCAAGACAAACAATATATCTTCTTCCATTTTCATAAACTGAGAAAATAAACTCAGATGATGGAACAACCTGTGTACGTTAAAAAATTTAATTATATAACTTTTAAAAACCAAATCATGTTAAAAAAAGCATAATGATACACAGAATTAGATACATATAATATAAAGTATCATATAATGATACATACCTCCATTTTTGAACTTTTAGCCGCGTTTATAATCAACAATTCCTCAAATTTTCTACCTAATGTGTCCTTTGTGTATGAGGCTACTTCTCTGTTTTTGCAATGCCAAGATCCAAAAAGAATTCTAACCTCTTCCAAGAATTCTAATATTGTTAATTGGCGTGCTTCAACAAGACAACCATTGATACATTCTGCAATGTTTGAAGTCATCATTCTACCTCTGTTTACTGTTGCATGAACTCTTGACCACTTTTCGTAACCTGCATATTCAAGGTACTCTTTAACCCTGTGATCAATTCTATCAACCTTAGCCATCAACTTATCAAAATCTTCCTTTCTATATGCCTTGGCCATAGAGTAGAATAGATCACTTATGGCCTTTCTGCTCCTTTTGAAGTTTCCACATACATTCTTCCAAAGATGCCAGATGCATGCATAATGAGGTACATCGGGGAACACAATCCTTACACTCTTCATGATACTCTCATTTCTATCTGAAACAACACACATATCTTTTCTATCGCCAAATGCATGTTTGAACTGTTCGAAAAACCATGTCCACGAACAATCATTTTCGGTGTCAACAACACCATATGCCAATGGAAATATGCAACCTGATCACACACACATTATATTATTTGATACTTAATATATAAAAAGACATCATTACTATAAATAAAAAATACCTGCGCCATCAAGTGTGCTTGCTGATACAAATGTCCCTTTGTAAGCTCCACTCAGATGTGCACCATCCACAACAACTACTGGTCTGCAGTATTTAAATCCCCTAATGAATGGTCTTAAGGCGATGAACAGATACATAAATTCATCCTCTTCAGTCTTATGCATTCTTATATAAGAATCTGGATACACAGTTTTTAACATGTGTATGTATCGCGGCATCCGTCTATATCCAGCAGATGGTTTTCCTCTAATCATGGAGAGTGCACGTTCTTTAGCACGCCATGCTTGCTGGTAAGATATTTCAACACCATAATATTCTCTAATATCATCAATTATATCCCTTGGTGTATAAATTCGTTTATAATTGACCAATTTTGGAGCTGTCACTCCACTTACAAATCCCACTGTTGCTTGGACTTTGGTTAATACCCTCTCCCTCATCGGACACGTATGTTCACTATTGAAATTTCTAACAATGAATATATCAGATTTTTTCCTGCACGACGCCTTCATAGTCCAACCACATTTGTCTGAAAAGCATACCAACACATAGCTGCGTACATTTTTTAAGCATATTAATACACATATCAAATACATCATATATAATATATTCAACAATAATGTTTAAAGTAATCAAACAATGAATCACACAAAAAGTATCAACCAATTTTTAAGAAAAGTATCAAAATTTATTGAAAATTATCCACTATTTGTTATATGACTGTTTAAACTGATACAGTCCTTACTATATCAGTAGTAGTACTTTCAAGTATCAAATATACTTATTTCAATGTATCAAAAAACAAATTCTTCAAATGATGATACATCAGATTATAAAATAACATATGAAACTTGCAGGTTTTCATATAGAACAGTAATGTTTCATGCACTAATTAAATTATAAAACAACACATGATACATTAGAATTTCAAAACAATGTCATACCTTTGTTGATCAGACCTCTTCACTTTGCAGTTGAAGTTGTTCTTTATCTTATATTTTGTCATCACATCTACAAGTGTTGCTTTATCCTTGTATATCTGACCTGTCTTCACATCAACAATATCTGAATTGATTATAACATTTGCAACTCCAACTTCTGAATTTTCATGTGTATCAAATAAGCTATTTTCAACTATTGCCAACGCCTGTGTATCATTTGTTGTGCCTTCTACACACGTTATTTCTCCACTTCTTCCATCAAAGTTATGTACAGTACCAATATTCTTCTCAATTGTGTCAATACATAATGGATATATTGAAAATCCAGGCTCGTTTTTTTTCAGTTCAAAATATAGTTTAACACTCATATCGTTCTTAAGTTTCATCGGACAGGAGTTACCTTCTACAATGTATCGAATTTCAATTTCTTTCCTTGATACATCAATATCCAACTCGGCCGCAATTGTTGCTTTGAGATTAGAAAACGAAATTGAATCTCCAACAACGATTCCATCAATTTTGTAATTTTCATATTGCAATTCGTTCACCCAAATTCCGGAATGTCTCATCAAAATCGAAGTATTCATCTTCAAAAACCCACTGCAACAACAACAAAATTTCGGTAGCTCCAATTGTTTTCTAAAGATCTGCTACAATATTTGTTTTTCAAAATTTGGAATTAATATCCAATTAAGTGCTGATTTAATGCTGATTAGTGATCTGTTACCACAAATTAAGCTGTTTTAATAACAGCATTAAAGTTACCGTTTTTATCCCCTATTTTTTCTTAACAGTATTAAGTTACCATGTATCATTTACCATGTATCACTACATTCTAAAGTATCACGGGTCAGCAATTTTAAGGGATTTTTTGTAATTATTAAAGTTATCGGGACAGAATGTAATTATTCAATTACACTATGGGATTCCTTAAATTTATACTTAAGAATTTGTGATTTCATTGAACTACAATCATACATTTAGTGATAATAAATTTAGAGCCCATGTTCATTATTTTTCCAAACATGCATGTAGTACTATTTTGTTTGTGATGAATCACATTCTAGAGGTGACCAAATTCATTTCATGGTCCACTTAAGAATCAGTACACTTATCTATCTAGATGTGCTTTCTTTTTTTATGAAATTCCTAATTATATAGTTTTGTCGGGTCTGATTCGATATATATTTTATTCTAATCTATCTCAAAATGATTGATATGTTTTTCAAAGAAAATATACAAGTACTTTTCTAGACTATGATCGAAATCTCAGAGACATCTTAATTAAACTAAGGTTCTATTATTCCCATTAAGTCATTTTCTTTTTATAATCTTGTGTACCTTTTTTACTTACGTGGAATCCAAATATCTTCCATGCGCCTCAATTGCGTAGAGTCGCGAAATGTACCACGTAAGACAAAAGATGTACAAATTACAAAAAAAAAATCAAGGAATAATAGAACCTTAATTTAGTTAAGGTGTATCTCTAAGATTTCAGTTATAGTCTAGAAAGTACTTGTACCTTATCCCTATTATTTTAAATTTTAAACATATCTATTTCTACATTTATCTTAACTACATGCTCAACTTGTTGATTAAGATTTTTTTTTTCACCACTCAACTTACAAAGATATCATACTTGATATATATTTTAGTTATATATAGTAGAAATTAAGTTGAATGGACATGTTGATAATAAAGGGTAATTTTGATATTTAATTTATTTAATTTTGTAAATATAGTTAATGGACCTTGATAACATGTGAACTTATTCCATTTTTCTCATCTTACAAGTTTATCAATTAGAAATTGCACATATTCCCTAGAGTGAAAATTCCCCCAAACAATTTAAAAGAAAAATAACCAACACAATAATATCATTGGGTGAAATATAATTTTTGGGTAAGCAAAATTCTCATAATTCTCACTTCACAAATTGATACTTTTTTTTTTGTTCCATTCCACACTATATAACATTCATCTTGGCATTTTATTCCCAAGGATGATATTCTATTTAAACTTTTGTTTGGAAGGATTAAAACACAACATGTTGCCACGGATGGTTGTGATGGTGATACCATAATCGTCCTTAATCAGGAATCTCGAAATTGATCGTTAAAAATATAATCATATTATACACTACCTAATGTTAGAACTTTCTAGGACAAATCATATTATTAAGGCCCATATTAAAGCAAATATTGACGTTGGATGAAAAAATAAATATTTAGACATAACCAAGATTATCATCTAAGGTAAGTACCTAATTTGATATGAAAGATTACTTAGGCGACTCAAAGTCGCTTTTAGAGATCTAAAGTGATAAAGTCGCAAAAGTTTTGAAATTCAGTATAAGTATTCACTGAATTTACCGTCAAAAGCTAATCTTTTTGTATTGCAAACCAATATAAGATATTTTTCGTTCTAAAATAAAGTGGTAGGAGATAAAAAAAAAATATTGTTATCTCATGAAGGGCGGCTAATATTCCATTTTGACCTATATACTATATGTTAGGAGGGATAAAAACACAAAATTGTATAGAATAAGATAGAAATGGGAAATATGAGGCTAGTAGAAATGCGTTTTATTGACACTTAGAATAGAAAGCATCAATGCCAATTCCTTTTGCTTTAGGTTCTATAAAGATATTTGTCAATTTTCACATTGAAAATAAATGGAAAAATCTAGGGTTTTAACTACTATTTTTGTTTTTTCTTCAAAGAGTTGAAAAAAAATAGTAGGTATTAGTCAAATAAGAATATAGTATCTTATCTTATTAAGCTATCGGTACGAGAAAGGAATGAGTTAAAAATGAAAAATAACTTATAAAAATTTAGTCGATAGTTGGTTAGAATTATATAAGAATTAGTTACGCGAGATATTAGTTATTTTGTTTTAACCTAGCATAAGCTAATGGAGAGCACTAATGTCCTCATTACTTGTGTATGTATTAGGTAAGCAAATTTTTAAATTATAAAAATTAATTTTATATATGAATAACTTATTGTCTGATTAACGAATTATCAAAAATTATTTAACTTATATAGAAATTAATAGAGTCCGAAACTCAAAGGGTACAAAATATTAACAAAAATTCCAAAACGGTATATAAAATTTTATATTAACCAAAACGGTAAAATCGCTGCCAATGCAGCGATTTACTTTAGCTGAAAAAGTAAAATCGCTGCTGAGGCAGCGATTTTGCAAAAAAAAAAATTTTTTAATAAAAAAAATGAAATCGCTGCACTGGCAGCGATTTCAAAATTTTTCTTCTTACAAATCGCTGCCATGGCAGCGATTTGATATTATTTTTTAATTTACTTATTTTTTTTATAAAATAAGGTATATCGCTGCACTGGCAGCGATTTATGAAATTTTTTTTTTTTTTTATAAATCGCTGCCAGTGCAGCGATTTATAAAAAATAAAAATAAAAAAATTTCATAAATCGCTACCTTAGCAGCGATTTATAAAAAAAAAAAATTGATTTATAAATCGCTGCTACAGTAGCGATTTATAAATCGCTGCTACAGTAGCGATTTATAAATCGCTGCTACAGTAGCGATTTTTTAAATAAAAAAAAATTTAAAAATTTTAAAACAGCGATTTTATATATAAAAAAAAATTATAATATTTTTTAAAATTTATGTATATAACTTATAAGAAAATATACATTATTTTAAAAAAATTAAAAATAAGTAAAGAAATAAATATATAACTTAAAAGCAAATTTTAATAAAAAATTTGTAAATAGTGAACTCGAAAATATATTTATTACTTTACTTATTTTTAATTTTTTTAAAATAATGTAGATTTTCTTATAAGTTATATACATAAATTTTAAAAAATATTATAATTTTTTTTATATATAAAATCGCTGTTTTAAAATTTTTAATTTTTTTTTATTTAAAAAATTGCTTATTGCAGTTATTTAATAAAAAAAAAAAATTTAAATAAATCGCTACTGTAGCAGCGATTTATAAATCGCTACTGTAGCAGCGATTTATAAATCAACTTTTTTTTTTTTTTATAAATCGCTGCTAAGGCAGCGATTTATATTGGAAATTTTTTTATTTTTATTTTTTATAAATCGCTGCACTGGCAGCGATTTATAAAAAAAAAAAAAATTCATAAATCGCTGGGCAGCGATATACCTTATTTTATAAAAAAAAAATAAGTAAATTAAAAAATAATATCAAATCGCTGCCATGGCAGCGATTTGTAAGAAGAAAAATTTTGAAATCGCTGCCACTGCAGCGATTTTTTTTTTGCAAAATCGCTGCCTCAGCAGCGATTTTACTTTTTCAGCTAAAGTAAATCGCTGCACCGGCAGCGATTTTACCGTTTTGGTTAATATAAAATTTTATATACCGTTTTGGAATTTTTATTAATATTTTGTACCCTTTAAGTTTCGGACTCGAAATTAATACCTATCAAACAACCGCTTAAGTTGTGTTTGGTATGAAGAAAAATATTTTCTCGAAACAAATGAGGTACTTGTGTTTTTTTTTTTTGTTTAGTGTTTGGTTAGGTTGCGAAGCAATATTACCATATGAATAATAATATATACTCAAGAAATATATTATAGAGGTGAGATGGGGAGGAGAGAATGGGAGCTTAATTAGGGGTGGAATGGTCAAGGGCGGGGGTCGAAGCATTGAGCGGGTGGAGAGAAGACAATAAGTTTGAAACGTCAATTCTTCAAAATATATTTTCTTCCGTGCCAAATATTTTTTTTTTAATTTTCCACTCGATTTCTGTTATACTTATTGGAGCCCAACAAATTCAGATTCAAATAGGAAAGTTCCAAAGTAAGAATAGATCGATCCCTAACAAAGATAACTTTGATCTGTATCCAAAAAAACTAAAATTTAAAAACTATAATTAAAATAAAAAAAATACTTACCAATCCGCTATAACTCTCGTAATTTGGCCAACACATCCTTAAAATATACCTAAGTCATGACCACTTGACACTTGACAATCCCTAAATTCTGTATTGTTTTAAAAGTCATTTTAGTCAACCAGATAAAACATTTTTGGGTTCTTCATATAACATATTGATAGCCAAATATATGCAATTCGAGAAGAATTTATACCCTTAAAACTTTTTATAATACAATTTATTTATTTTTGGGTCTTTGGGAATATTATCTTTAAAACAAATGTTGGATCCAAAATTCACGATCAGAAATTCCAGAGTATCATTTGGCAATAAATTTTGTTCGTTTGGACCGTTATTTAGGAGAATATTTCGTATATTATGTAATTTTCCTAAACTATCACTATTTCGCGTAAATATATTGCTTTAGTTTATTGTGTTACATATTTTTTTCATGTTTAATTACTACATCGTATGCGTAAGAAGAGTACTGGAATCGGTATATTAACATGTCATGTGGAAATTTATAACACAAATTAGCCTTAAAACAATAATAAATGAGATAACAAATTAACGTATTTTGGCTAATCTACATCTATATATACGAGAGGAGATAAATAATTAACCAACATATAAAAATAAAATAAAAAAACAAAAAAAAAGAAGTCAAAATCGAAAGAATTACTTCACAAAATTTAATAGTGACAAGATTATACATTTGTGTCTTACAAATTATGTATATGATCAAACATGAGTCTACAACATAAAAGAAAAATTACGTTACAACTATTGTAAATAAAAATGAAAGATTCTTGATTAAACAGAAGTTTAAAATAAAAAAAAATAACCAAAATATAAAAAGCTACATTTTTACTTTTTAATTTATCCTCATTTCATGACAAACATTTAAATATAGCATAATCCATAAACATGCCGTATAAATTGGATTTAGCTAGAGTATGTATGTCTTTTGATTTTTGGTACAGTAAATAGATACTTAAATTTATATAAAGTATAACAAGTAGATTTTCTTGAGATCTATCTCATGTCTGGTACTTCATGGTTTCACTTTGCAAGAACACCGAATCATTCTCTTGAAGCTCATCTCTTCATCATAAATGATTCGCTTGCCCCGAAATGACCTGGCATTAGCGATAGAGTTATTTACGGTCAGGGATCCATTTGAACCTCATTCGACAGAAAATTATATTATTTATATATGGTTAAAATAATTTTTTCGATATATACAGTAGATGTCGAATTTTCTTTGGCTACTTTGTGCATTTCTCTTTTTTATATTTTGAATCGAAATTCTGCCTCCGCCATTGCGGAACATGATAAATATAGGATGTCATGTAGAATATTACATATATGTCCATAATTAAAAAAAATATAAATATCCTTCAAATCAAATTAAAAAGCACGTTTATATTTAGGGGATTTTAATGTATTTCCTCTCTATTGTCGTTATGATTCTTTGAGCAAAAGCAATTCCACAATTGACAATCCTAGTTCCTACCACCCCCACCAAATATTTTTAATAAAAAAAAGCATCTTTTCTTTCTTCTTTAACACTAATTTCTTTTTCTCTTTTTTCACTTTTAAAAAAAGATAGTTTTTCCAACTCTAATGAAAGACAGCAAAGAACCAACCCACTAAATTCCATTTAAAAGATCAACAAAATGTTAGAAATATGTTAATATTAAAGACCACTTGATATATAAGGGGCTTTTTTTAAGAAAAAAAATAAATAAATATCAATCTGTTTAAGTTTGAGTTGGATATTGATCGTTTATTTATTAGCTTTGTATGTTTCGGTTCAATTCATTTCAGCTCATAAAAAGTTGGATCGATATGTAATGTAATTGATACATTAGAAATCTTTAATATATATATTTTTGTTTGATATAGTCATAACCAAAATAATTCGTTAGGTACTAAAATAATATTGACCCATATTTTAGCTCGTTTCAATCCAACTAAATTTTACACGGATCTATTTATCAATTTTATACAAATTGAACTTAATCCGTCTATTTGACACATTTAGTGCGAGTTTTCCAAGTATAATATAGTTAACGGATCCAACCAGGCCCAAGTATCACTTCGGCCCTAATTCATGGGGGCATTTTTGTGCAATTGAATATTCTTTTTAGGAAAAATGACAAAAATCCTTAAGTTCTTTTATTACCATTATTCCCTATTAGTTTTATAAATTTTAAAAATTTCTTATTTTTGCACATCAAATTAATGTATCAGCGCATCATCTTAGTATCTCGAGCATCAGATTAGTGTATCATGTATAAAATTGTACAGCAGATTAGTGTATCATGTATAAAATATAATGTATCTAACTTAACGATTAATGTATCTCGTGTATCAAATTAATGTATCAGTGCTTCTATTATTGTATCAGTTTGAGGGATTTCTGTAATTATAAACTTATAAATGACAAATGGTAATATTGCCTTAAAACTATGTGATTTCTTTCCGTTATGTACTGGTTACGACGGAATCTATGATAATTATGGTGGTGGTGAGGCGGAGAATGTGTGGAAATGAGTTTTTTGTAGCGGTAAATGGTGGCATTTTCTGTATTTCTTCTTCACTATATACATGTAAATCACTATATAATAATATATATCATGTTTTTCTTCTTCACTATATACATGTAAATCACTATATAATAATGTATATCATGTGTATATCTGAAATCTATATTATATATCATATTTGATATACCTATAGGTACCATATTACATTTGAGTTTGATTCCTAATCAATCTATATTGAATATTACCTTTATTATGTTATTTCTAGCAAATATTACTATTTCTTTTTTAATTTTAAATCTATCAAATTATTATTAAATGTTAAAATTTATCGTCATCACTCTTTATTAGAGATGGAGGTAGCAGATCGCATGCAGATCCAATCGAATTCAATAAATTTTGCTCAAATAATATATTTAAGTTGACAAATTCATTAAATATGCACAAAAATATAAACTTTAGATCATAATTATTATTATTTAAGGTCACCATCCCACTTGCAAAGAAAACTTTATCTATAATAATATAATTTTAATTTCTCATCATGGATATAATATTGTGTACTTCCAAAAGGAGCAAAATTGTTGACTCTTTCAAATACTTTATAAATTTTAGATTAATTTGACCAAATCAACGCTTTTAAGTCATTTTAGTTGACTAACAAAAGATTTAAGATCCCAAAAATATGGTGAAGGCAAGTTATAAGGGTTGTTCGGTAAGAGCTACGTAGATGTTAGTTATATTGATACTCATTTTTATATATTTTATTTTGGGGAAAAGTTTAAAATATATTCAAATTTTGATTGGAATTGTTGTTACGATACCAAACTTTGAAAATGACATTTTACTCCTGTGCTATTTAATAGTGTATTTTAAAAATATATATGTGTTCACGTGGGCATATAAAAATACTGCATAATTATAATTTATAAATAGTAATATGTCCAAGTGGGCACATATATATACTTTTAAAATACACTATTAAATAGTTTAGGAGAAAAAAATACACTATTAAATAATTCATGGGGTAAAAAGTCCTCCATAAAATTTAATATGATAACAACAATTTCAACCAAAATTAAAATATTTTTCAAACCCTTTCAAAAATTCCTCATAACTTACACATACTAAAAAATATTTACTATGTATGCACATGATATGCATTATGTTATTTTCTTTAGCAGAGTGAAAAGAGCAAATAATACAGAAAAATACAAGTTATGGGGAGTGGGGGATAAATAATACAAAAAAAAATAAAAATTCAAACTATAGGACTCTCGTATAATTTAAGTTTGTAATTGATTTCACCATAGTTTAGTTGTATTTTTATGCCTTGCTCTCTATTTTCTTAGAGATTACATCTTTTATGAACTATTAATTACCATTAGTTTATTTTTAGATAACTTGACCCAAAAACACTTTTTTCGATATTAGTGCATAGAAGTTAAACTAGCGCACTTATAACAGGTATTTACAGCAAAATTCTCCATTTCCAAGACAACAAAATTTTTACTTGTGATCCATTCATTATACATCATCTCATGAGTCCTCATTTCAACAGTTATTAAAAAAAACAAAACTATACATGTTAATTATATTGGTAGACTTACATATCCCATTTTATAGGATTACACTGGATATGTCGTAGTAGTACTTGCAGGCCAGAGGTTCCTTAAAATTGGATGATAACAACTGGCACATCAAGAATGTGAAATTACCGTCTTTTCAGATGGAGCGAAGGGAAGCTGAAGGTCTGGGATAATTGGCTACTCGCGGAGTCTCTTCTGAATTGCTTCTGAATGACTTGTTGAGCTCACCACTTGATTGACTGCTAAGTCGATTCAACTGTTGATCCTTGTTTTTATCATTTTTCACGCGATCCTTGGACTCTTGTAGCTGCTCTAGAGCTGTTACTACCTCATCCATGGTTGGTCTTGACTTGGGGTCCATGGCTAGGCATTGAAGTGCAACGTTGGCTACCTTAAGGGCACGAGTGAGTGAGTATTGTCCTTCAAGTCTAGAATCTAGAACACGGAAAACTCTACGTTTGCTGGTCAAGTAAGCTCTTGAGCACTCGACAAGATTGTGTTCCCCTGTTGGTCGATTCTTGTCTATTGCTTTCTTACCTGATAGAATTTCCAAGAGAACTACTCCGAAGCTGTATACATCACTCTTGGCAGTAAGATGACCTTACGAATAAGAGAAACATATCGAGATCAGAAGCTAGATTTTTCATTTTATTGTGATGAGGATAGTGATACAGTTATAGTTAGAGGCGGAGCTAGATCATTAGCTGCTAGTTCTCACGAACACGTTTCAAAAAGTATGTCTCTTTCCTTTTTTGGCAACTCTATAGTTCTAAGTTTCTACACAACATGTTTAAGACAACAAAATTTTAGTACATTTTACGTTTAAGACCACGAGCTTCAAAAGTCTTCTTTACTTTTTCAAATCCCGTGTCAAGTAAAACCAGACAAACAAAAGAAGCAGAGGGAGTTCTAGAAATTCATCCTATACACCAAAAAGAGCTATACAAATTATGTAATCAGATGGAAAAAGATAAAGCGGAACTAGTTGTCATGAATGACAAACCTGTGGATAGATACTCTGGAGCAGCATATCCGTAAGTTCCCATAACCCTTGTCGAGACGTGGCTTTTGTCACCGGTTGGGCCATCCCTGGCCAAACCAAAATCAGAAAGCTTGGCGTTGTAATTCTGTAGATGAAAAGCATAAAAATGAGTGCACCAAAACAGCAGAAGCATTAACATGCTCGTGTTCAAAGAAGAACGAAAGAGAGCTAAGTGACGGTTCAACATGAGATATACTTACTGAGTCAAGCAAGATATTAGCAGTCTTAAAGTCTCTGTATATAACACTTGTTTCAGCATTGTGAAGAAATGCAAGGCCCCTTGCAGCACCAAGGGCAACTTTCATACGGAGACTCCACGAAAGAGGTTCAAAGTATGAACCTCCTGATTCAAGGAAAACATCATGTTACATAGGATCTAACAAGCCAGTAAGATGACACATAATTACCAAACGACTTGTAGCATACGAGAGAGACTTAGAGCTTACTCCTGAATAAATGATTCTCCATGCTACCCTTAGACATGAACTCGTAGACTAGAAGCCTGTGATCATCCTCTAAGCAATAACCAAGCAATCTTACAAGATTCGGATGACGTAGTTGACCAAGATAATTTATCTCAGCCTGCAATTTCGTAAGTTCAAGAACATAAATACATTGATTTTAACTCGCATTCATTAGAAAGTTATAAGTTCATCCTGTGAACTAGATGAGAATTAAGTAATCCTACTCATAACAACTTTATTGACCATATTATTTACCCCAATTTTACTATTAAGAACAATGCGAAATCGGTAATAAATACGTGTGGTTTAACAGCGATGTATGCAGATTACCAACGTGATCTAAGAAATCAATTCTTAGACCATGTTGTAAATCCAAGAGGAAGAACTTCTCTCACCAGCCATTCACGGTGCCCTTGCAAACCTTCTTGGTTTAACTTCTTCACAGCTATCACAATGCCAGCACCAGGTTTTGATGCTAAAAGTGTTTGTTCATCCACCCACCCCTTGAAAACCGAACCGAAGCCTCCTTCTCCTAGTACACTGTCAGGACGGAAGTTTCTAGTGGATGCTCGGAGTTCATTGAAAGTAAAACTCCTCAAGTTGGACGACTGCAAGATCTCGCCCTCACTCCGGGGAGTTGGGGGTACAGAGCCTGATGACACTTTGCTATTCGAATTACTAGTCTCAGTACCATTTCCACTGACATTTTTAGAACCAACCCCTGAAAGAATCCATCTACATGTTGTAGTCATATGACACAGAACAAAAAATAAATGCACATTCGAAAGCCAATATTACTACCATCACAACCCACAAATTTCCATATACACACAAAAAAAAAAAACTCTTGACAACAACATTTAGGGGTTCGACAGTACCTAGTAATTTCGACTCAAATCCTGTATTTAAGCTTAAAAATCCACTTAACATGTATAAATAATTTATCAGGAGCGTCTTTTCTAGAATCCAGAACTCATAAACTCCAAATTCTAGCTCCGCCTAAGATAACATTAGTTGTGTAGTTAGAAGCACAACACTTTAAACATTCTCTGCAGTTAGCAAAACAACATTCGTCACGAGACAAAATCCAAAATCAATTGGCTTTTCGAATTATCTTCCTTGTTCTCTATTGATTAATTATTTATTTACTTCTCCTAAGCTCCTCTACAACTTCAACAGGAATATGGTAAACAAAGTACAGTATGCTGCACTAAAGCTCCAGCTATACGAAATTCAGTAAAGGGCCAAACTTTAAGGGTCTATTATACGCATCCTTAACCTGCATTTCTATAAGAAAACTGTTTCCACGGCTTGAACCTGTACCACTTAAAGTTTTTCTGGTCCCCCACCCCCACCAACCCAAAGCACAGGAAAACACAGACTGGTACAATATCAAATTGTAAAAGAAAGATAGTTAAATGAAAAGTATATACCTGTACCAGTAAAAATTGTAGTTTCAGCTTTGATTTCATTGCTCAGACAAATCCCCATCACAACAAAAACCTCAAAAAGATTCCAACTTTACAACCCCACCCAAGCCAAAAAGTACAAATAACAACCAATTTCAAGAATCCATTTGCAATATGCATATGAAAACTTCAAAACACAAAACCCCACAAGGCCAATGAACCTAGATCTAGTATGAACTCAAAAAATAAAAACTTCTTTACCTATCTCACCTAGAAAAAGTAGAGGGGAACCCAAAAAATGCACTTGGGTTGAAATCATTTTTGAACCAAAATTTAAGTTAAGAAAGTTACATGTATAAGGAGAGAAGAAAATGGGATTTTTTTATATATAACAAAAATAATTTTTTTTCTTGATTTTGTATTGGTTTTCCAAGAAGAAGCCTTTTTGGACTTTTTAGTTGAAGCCATTGAAGGTTGACTTAGTCTTGTTGGAGTAGGACCAAGAAACTCATCAAATTCAACAATATGGGAAATTTTTTCAGTGAAGTTGCTTTATTAGTTGATTACTAAATAATTGGTAGTATGATATAGATAAACATCTCGTATCGACTAATTTAGATTCATATAAATTCATATATAAAGCATCAATTTATTTAAATTTAAGATTTTTTAGTTAAAAATAATAAAATTCCATCTATCTCATCACATCTTAGAAGCGAGCTAGTGTAAGTTGAGGGCGATCGACAATATTGACATATTGGTTTGGTTCCGGGAACTTGTAGTTTTTCGAAATGTTATATAAACTCATTTAAATTGGTAGAAGAACTCGTAAACTTTATATATATAATTCGTTTATGAATGTAAACTAAGTGGTTTCAGCACAACTAATAACTTTCATTCAAGTTTTATATTTCTCTTAAGAAATTATTTAATACACTTCAAATTAACTTACACATAATAATTAAAATTTTAAATTCATAAATTTTAAATTTTGAGTTCCGACAACTTCTTTTGATATTATAACTGAAATTAATTTCAAACATTAGGTAGATCTACTTAGCTATTGGATTTTCTACTGTGGATTTTTTTTGTCTTTTTAAGGTTGTTGGATTTTCGATGATTAGTCCTATTTTGGATTATTTATTTGATTATAATAATACTATATTATAAAAGATTATTATGTTATGATTATTAAAATGTCTTTTTCTATCTTCCAGAACCCTTTTAACTCAAAATGCGTCCTTTAATATTGTATCATGATAATGTAATTATCAAAGTCCCTTGAGATCTACAAATTTAAGGTTAAAAGTTGTACTGTATTTTCAGACTATCAATAATGCATTGCATTTAATTTATTGGTGTTTGTTTATTATGGAGTTGTTTGTATTTGTTATATTTTTACAAAAAAATGTTAACTCTTTCGATGAAAAAAAAAATATTATGAGTCTGCTTAGAAATAGTTAGGCAAATTGCTTGCAAGTTGTCTGCTTGAGATACTTACAAGATTTGAGGAAAAAAAAATTAGAAAGTTATTTATAAGTTATCTGCTTAATTATAAATTTTTGTCAAGAAACTTTATACTTAAACGGACATTTATAGTAATATATTTGTAACATTCTCTATGGTATTATATTTTTTTTTTATTTTTTATTTTTTAATTTTAATTACCCTTGGGGGGGTAAGGGTCTATGGTATTATATTAAATATAATAATGTATGCATCGTTAAAATCTTATTAGACAAAAATTTGAAAAGATTCTCATACAGTTGGACAATATTGCGCATATATAGTTTGAAACACTTGTGATCTAGTTTATCATATATATAGTTGGTATCTTTAAGTGCATACATAATACATAAACATGATTTTTAACTTGGTGTCAGTTGGCAACGATGATCTTTAACTTTGGGTCTTCATAAGTAAGCACTTAAACTTGTATAAAATTGAAAAAATAGACACATTTATCCTATATGACAACCTACATGAAAAGTTTGTGTCATATGTGGCGTCCTATGTGTATTATGTCATATAAGACACGTGTGTTTACTTGTTCAATTTATACAAGTTTAAGTGTCTACTTGTGTACACTCAAAGTTAGAAGGCATAGTTGTCTGTTAAAGCCAAATAAAATGTCATGTTTATGTATTATGCCTCACGTATTCATATTCTTCTTTTTATACCGTTGCTACACATAAAATCACAATTAAATACTATTCCCGCGATTTCTATTGTATTTAGATTTTGCATGCGCGCTAATACAATATTATTTGCTATATTTTGAAAAAAAACAAAGATACTGCTTCTTTTTTTTAATTATTTGAAGAAGAAAAAAAGAGCAAAAAATCACAATATTTTGCAAAATGGCTATTTATGTATATTTCTCGTATTAAAACATAATGGGCTGAAGCTGAAAGCTTATCGGCCCAGTTAAGGCCGCCAACAATTGACAATACAGGGTGAAATTGGCAAATTGCTATTTTTATGGATATACAAAAGTATACATGAAAGAGATACACTGATATACAATATTAGAACTTGACTCATTGTTTTTAAGAAGAAGGTGGTGAAATTTTGGAATGTTTTATAGTGAAATTGGAGCTATGAGTAAATGAATCTCCTAGATTTTAATTTTACGTGACGTTTTGTAGAATGTGAAGCACAACAGAGACACTAAGAAATTTTTTCTTCTTCTAATAGTCAGTTAAAAGTAAGATCTAAGATTTGTGTATATTTTATCATCTTCAAACCTCATTTGACGAGATTATATTAGATATGTTATTGTTGTTTGTTGTTGTATTATATAAGCATATACAAGATAGAGAGTAGAATACATGGGAGAGAAAATAAAATGTTAAACTAATAAAGATTTATAGTAAGATTTCACACATAGATTGTATGAAATATAGAGAGAGTTTGAAACCCAAAAAAGAAAATTAAATAGTAAAAATTATATATAAAGGTGTGTATTTAAGTAATTTATCCTATTAAGTAATCGCACTCCAGCACATATAGTGGAGTTTTACTTGTCAAAACTTCAAAATTCAAAAGTATACATAAATTGTTTTGTACTTTAGTTATGGATACTTTGTTCAAATTTTAATTTCATATTAAGAATTAGCTAGTTTTCAATTATTATATTTTAATTGTGGCTAAACTTTGATGGTTGACTAAAAAACAGTTATTCCATCCAATAATCTACACGAATCCTATAGTGTTAAGAGTTGATTAAATTTTATTCATTATATTTTTCAAATGATAAAATCCTCTTAATTTTGATAGAATTCGGATTCATCTCAAAACATCTGATACATCACGTTTTAATTTCGGATAAATTTCTCAATGTCTCGATTTGGTGTCATGACCCAAATCGAGTCATGAGTGGCACCCGCACTTAATCTCCTAAGTGGGAGAACCAACAAATTTAACTCCAACTTACAAAATAAAAACATAATGCGAAAGCTTAAAATCTTATTAAATATTGTTACCCAAAATCTGAAAGTCATCACATCAAGAACATCTAATATTCAAATACTAAGCCTAAGAGTACCAAAGACATCAAAATGAATCAAATAAATCATTTATGTCCGAAATCTAAGGACATCATGTCATGACGAGAGAATCCAACACGTGCTAGAATGAATCGCTCACCCTAGAGACTGGCTAGAGCTCAGGGCAGTTGAAGTCGTTGATAAACTCGTTGCATTCCATAAAAGGAAAACAAAGAAATATAAGTAGGGCTTAGTACGGAGCAACATGTACTGAGTAGGTATCATCGGCCAACCCAAAATAGAAACTAATATACATGGAATAATAGTATAAAATCAACTATGACACTTAACATGTGGCAAGCAACAAACAACATGAATCAGTGACAACAATACAAAAGTGAATATGCAATCAATCACAATATTAATCACGCATATAAGAACTCATGTCTCCACACCATGCTCATTTGGAAAATTGGTTCTTGAGATTGAGTATATTAAGTTAATTCAATAAATTTTTCCTTTAATGTTATTGTGTCAGAACGTGACACTCCGATCCAAGAATACAATATCGGAACGTGACACTCCGATTCAATAATATCGTGTCGGAACATAACACTCTGATCCAAGAATACTATTAATTTATCATTTACTATCACCACTTTTCAATTCATTGATAATCTTTGATCAAGCCTTCTTTATTCAAGGCATCACTTCGATAAAGAGGGCTCAATAATATAAATTTCACGGCCTCGGGATTTCAGACTAATCACAAAACACACAACCAAGCCACACAACCACACAATCAAGTACATAGAAAACTTCACAATGTCATTAAATGCATATCAATCACTATTAAGTGTTTACTATCAAATAACATAAACCATAACCTACCTCAACCAAAGAACCGAAGTCAAGCAAGCTACTTCTTCAATACTTTTTCCTTTCTCAATGTCTCCGAACACTTTCAATCTATACAATTTGCGTAATTTGTAAGTTAACGAGTCTATTCATATTACTCTATGTATATAGCCTAGACCCAAAAATCGTCAAACACAAATCTATACTCAAGTTCCTAATCTTGAGGTCAATTAACATGTCAAGTCTCTTGTTTGTTATATTCAAGCCTAAGATTAAGTTTTATTTCTCCTAATGACATAACTTTAATAGTGTTCAAATAATATATTACACTTAATATTTAATTACCTATCTCAATTCATTTAACTTTAGATTAAGTTGTGATGATCAAAAGAATAAAACTTAAAATAAAGAAATGGTTTCGAACTAATATTACCGAAATATCAATTCGCTAGCCAACCATCAACTATTCTAGCACATCACAATTCTCTATTCATCATTACTTTATCATTAATTAATCATTGTATCTTAATTATCTCAAGACAAAAAAAAATCTGCAACTAATTTTTATCCTTTTTCAAATTAACAATATAATATAATATTAATATATGTATCCCTTTGTTTTCATGATTAAGGCAGCATTATGATAATAATATAACTTTATATATCCATGAGTATCAATGTTCAAGTGAGGTTAACACTATGTTTAATCATTGTTATTTATTATATTGTATTGTATCGTTACTTTATCTATAATATTTGTTTTTATTGTTACTTAAAATTTTGTTGTTACGTAACGATAAAAACTCCTATTTTATGGAACAACCAATTTGGTGTGTTCCCATTGTTACTTAATTTCTTTTTTCAGTTATATCTTTACATAATATTTCAAAATACTATTTTACCCTTTATCTTAATTATTTAAACCTAGTCAAACTTCCTATCCTAGAATAATTAAGGATATTTAAGTAAATTTTTAAATTACAATACAGTATGATACAATCAAAGCAAACAATTAAAATGTTACTAAACAACAACAAACAATACAATCTAACCAAACATTGTATCTACCATACAATACAATATAATACATTATGAAACAATGGGTGACAATGATCTCAACAAAGTGTAAGGTTTTTTACCTGATGCAAATTGTGTTGTCCTCGTATTGTCACCGAACAATTTATGGTCAAGCGGCTACTATTTTATCTTCTTTCTTCTACAGGTTATTATTATCGTAATTATTATATATGAGTGATTATAAAAGTGTGAAAATGATCCACTATAAATTATAATATTATTTTCTTTAATCACCAACTAAATAAATTATTAAAAGTACTCCATTAGTTCTATAATTGTAGTTATGAATAGTCTAAAATATCCGTTTAGAATGTATCAAAAAGTATTTTATGAAATACAAAGCTCTAATACTCAAAACGACCAAATGGGTCATTATATTTGGATACATCACTAAATGTCTCGATACATCGTATGCATTTCGATGAGTAGAGTGCATTCTGATAAATCACGTAAAGTAATATATTCTCGGAGAAAATAATTTTTTTTAATAATATTTTTCAAATAATTTAAAATTTGATAAATTAAATTGTGTATTTAAGCAATTTTTCGCATTTACATTGAAACACTATCTAATAGCCCAACTCATTATCTCACACAACTTACCAACTATACAAGGGGAACTCATTTTATATACTAGTTATGTGTATTCTTATATTAATTTTCACCAATACGAGTACTTTTTAAATGAATAATCTGATTTGGTATACAAATGTTGAATATGGATCATCTTGTTTTCTAGAGGATCCCCTTTTTTTATAATATCCAAATTAAACTAAAATTAATAAAACTATTTCAGACATGTACATATATTAATTAGATATGATTGTTAAAGATTAAAGAAAATTAAAGATATAAAATAAGTTACACTGGGATTAAATTATTTATCGATTAGACTGTCATTTCTTATATTAGCTGAAGTCGAGTAGTATTAAATTACGACTAGAATTAGATTATTTATAGTTGTGTTATTATTACAGTACCAATATGTATTGTAGCTACTAGTACTCTAAATACAGTTAACTCCGGACTCCATCCTTTTTTACGTACTCGATAATTTTAATTATCAATACAATGTTTAATTTCTCTAATTTTAGACGTGA
This sequence comes from Solanum chilense, assembly GCA_032847665.1. Lineage (NCBI taxonomy): Eukaryota > Viridiplantae > Streptophyta > Magnoliopsida > Solanales > Solanaceae > Solanum > Solanum chilense. The sequence goes on along the minus strand of CM064971.1, from coordinate 5,575,797 downwards.
GAATTGTAGAACGGTGTCTTAAGCAGACGTGAGAATTGTAGAACGGTGTCTTAAGCATCTATTACAAAAAAGGCTAAGGTAGTTCATTGTTTGGAGGGCCTATATTTACAGTCCAATCAGAAAAATCTCATGTCCTTTAATGGGAAAAGGCCAGAAATGGTTGAGGCTATGGTTTAATGGATCTGAAACTAATAATTTCTCCAACTTCTTAATTGTGTTTGTTCTTATTTGAAAGGGGACTGACTGATTTTCCCCACTTCTTAATAGTGTTTCTTTTGTTTTTACTTTAAAGGAGAAAAAAAATATTTATGATTGCAACGTATGTAATTAAAGATCTTGAGTTTGAGTCTTATATATAAATCAAGTCATAGTTGGTAAAATAATGTTTTATCCTGAATTTTTTTGAATCTAAATTAGCCAAACTTCTAAACAAGTATATAACAATATTTGATTGATGAGGAATGAAATCGTTTTCTTAATATAAGAAATAGTTACTTTGTGAACTTGTTGATGATAATTGGAAACAATCGCCCTCGAAGTGAGAGTTCTTAGTGTGAACTCTTATTAGTAAGATTTCAAAATAAGTATTGAACATCATTAGAAGAATGAAGTTACTTTTGATTGAAAAAAATGGTTATTTTAAATTTTCTAAGGTGAACTTGAATTATAAAATAGACATCGAACATCAAAAAGAGGAATAAATTCACTTTCGATGAGAACAAATATCCTCCAAATCAACTCAAAGGTGCTAATTCAAGCTAACCAAACCCTAAAACTGGTACCAATGAAGTCAATTTTGTTAGGAAAGAGTCGTCCTCGAGGTGATCCTTCTTAGCATGAATACAGTAAAATTCTAAAATAACTAAATAAGTATCGAATATGAAATAAAGAATAAAGATATATTTTTTTTAATGAGAAATAGTTACTAATTCAAATTGATCCAACAATAAACTAGGTACCAAACATATATTAGAATGAGTTCTCTTTTGATAGCAACATTTTAGTACAAATTTAAATAAATCAAACTTCAAAATAAATACTAGACACTATATATATATATAGATAAAGTACCTTTAAAATTAGTCGAATTTAAAAATGAGTACCGATCCAAAAAAAGATAGGTGTAATGTTAATGAGGGGACCTTAGGTTATTTATTTGCAGATCCCCATAAGATGTGCAGGCTTTGGCTTCCTTGTACTGTATTTTTGAATAGTAATAATTTGTGGAATTGGTGGGCTGATATACATATGTATGTATTCTATTGCATTGTCATTTATGTCTTATCTTTTTCTCTTTTTTTCCCTCTGTCACTTCTACAGCATACAACACATGCCAACCTTCACTTTTGACGTGCTTCTTTGGCCTCATTGCAAAGGGAAAAATAAAAGATATGATGTTTTGAAATTATCGTAAATGATATTTATATATTTTTTGTTATATTTTTGAGATATAGATGTCTCGGTCGTTTAAAATTTATAGTATATATGTTTTTTATTCTAATGGAAGATTAAATAAGGGAATGTCACGCAATCTTATCCATTGATTCGATATTTAATAAATATCGGATCGATAGATAAGATTATGACACGTGTATGTCTGTTAGTATAAATTGTATATATGCTTTAGTTTTTGGTTGGCAGGGGCATCAATGTTCCAAAAGTATGACGGGGTATCTTAATGATAGTTCGGAGATATACTTGTCCTTTTCCCCATCTCAAATAAACAATTTATTTTTTTTGGAAAATGATTTTCAATTTTTACTTAAGAAATTAATTCTGATTTATATGGAATAGATAAAAATGTTTAATTTTAAAAAATATTCTTTGTTTTTGAAGTTCAAATATGAAACATAGGATTAAAATATGAGGATTTATTAATCTCATCATATCTTTAATTGCTAAAGAAATGAGTGTTGGACTTAACTCAACCTCAAACTTATTCAAGAATGACATTGTTAAGATCATATAAAGGAGTTTAATTTCCTTATCATAATCTACGTGAGACTTAATATTACTACTCTCTTAAACGTTCAAGACTGGACATTTAAAGGGCGGATAATATAAGATAAGGATCAACATAAGATAGCCAATAAATTAGGATGGTTAGACCAGCTTTGAAACAGTGTAATAATTCTAGAATTTGAAATTTATATATTTAGATTCTAATCGTTCTAAATGTTCAATTTTAAAGGACATAAGCTACTCGATCATTAATTATACTATACTCAACAAATATTTTAAAACAAATACAAACTTAAATACTCCAAAGTTACTGAATTTAATTAAATTTATAGTCGAAACTCTGTCTCCACCACATGGATTACATATTATATATATATATATCTTAAACAATTTTTTTTCTTAAAAAAAGATTAGGCAAGAATGAGACCCTATATTATTAAATCTACAAATAAAACAAAAAATGTTGAAAAAATTATTCAAACACGTTTGTTTGTCGAAATACTTTTTTAAGTTACTGTTTAAAGTTCCACCCTTCATTTGATATCCAAAAACCAGAGAGTGACACCCCAATATGAAGTCCAAATTGGTTTAGACAACAAAGCTTGCACAAATAGAATTGCTAACAAGTTGAACTTTACATCACATAAAAAATTTATGATGTAATTTTAACATTGTATAAGCAAGGTTCGAAGAGATTGATGTATGCGCAAGTTTATTTATACTTTTATGAAGATAAATAGATTTTTTCAATAAAAATTTGTCAATTCAAAATAAGTATACAAATCTAACATGTTAATATAATTATGCAAATAAGGTCCGGAAAAAATGGTGTGTATATAGCTCTATTTCTATTTTTGTGAAGATAAAAATACTGTTTTCGAAAGACTCTCAATCGGGTAAAAATATAAATAAAGTAGAAAAAAGCTAAGCAAAATCAGTTAAATTATTCTCTAAGGTTGACATAGTTAGAGATCATTTGGTTACAAGGATATATAAAAGTTGATAATCTTAGGATAAAATGAATATTATTTATCCCACAATCAAATTAATTTTCCATTTTAGTATAAACATTTAGGAATTTGTTCTAAATTATAGTGTACTCCGTATATTTCATTCTTAGTAGAATAAATTAGATAAATACCAATAAAAATATATTTTTAAGGGCTCGTTGATGTGAGGAATAAAAATAAATAGTTATGAGATGAAAAAATAGTCATAAGATAAAATTTTAATAACTTATTTGATTGACATGTTTGAGATAACTTATTCTATCATTTATAACATAATGATGACATAATAATGGGATAAATTATCTATATACACAGTAAAATAAATAATTCCAAAATAGTTAATTATGAGATAATCGTACCAACAATATAATTCTCAATCTCAAATTATAATCACAGTATAGCAAACCAAACCACCCCATCACTTTTTTCTTCTTGGGGGAGAGTAGCATAGATAATCATCATATGTGGTCAGAGACGAGCTAGGTGAAAATTTGTGAGTTAGATTGAATTCATTAATTTTTATAGATTATATATTTGTATTGAATAATTAAATAAATATATACAAATATTAATTTAATCTCCTAACAGAATTGATTAATAGTTTAATGGTAAGGAAAGAACGGTAAAAATGTCTTTCACACTAATATTATGAGTTCAAACTCTATAATGGACTCGTGTACCAATCAATTTTGGAAAAATATCATACATATTTTTATGAAATCTTGAAAAATTGATTAAAACAATAGAATATGATTAATTGAATCATAAAAAACATAGGAATTGTTAAGTGTCATTGTGAAGCTGATACAAACTAGATGTTCCACCTATGAAACCGGGTTTGAAGGACACCCAAAATATTCAAATTCAGAATTCGCTCCTGTTTATAATATTGTAGTAGTACCCGATATAAATTTAAACTAGCTAATTTTAATATAAATATCAAATATCGAATAATAAAAGGAAAAAAAATAAAAAAGGCATAGTTTTAATGATAAGAGGGATGAGAAGATGCTTAAATTCCTACCACAAAGGCCATCCCCTTTTCCTTTTCAGAATGAGGAGGGGGGTAGTGGGCCCCACTATTATCTGATTGTGGGCTCCACACTGTGTTTTAGAGGGAGGATCTCCCTAAATTTTACAATTCCTTTGACTTGTCTACATCATTTTCTCTACTTTCCAAAAACACCCTCCCTTTTTCTCCTTTATTACTCTCTTTTTTTTGTTAACCCCTTCTCTCATGTTTAAAGAGAATCATTTTTATAGCTAATTCGAAGATGAGTTATCGAAAGATTAAATATCTCATTTTGTATAATAGCATTGGAGTCTATCGTATTAGAAAAGTTTCGTATAAAAAAGTTAAACTTTCTTATAAAGATAATTTAATTTTTCTAATTCAAATTCAAAATTTCTACTTTTAAATAATAATACTCGTTATACACCATTGAATCTTATATATCCAATAGTTATTGAGATTAGCTATGACCTACAAGTTATTCTATTAGAAGCCAACGCGATATTATGGTTACTTGCAAAGTTATATCAAAACTTATTCGCTTCTTAGTCATTCGATGATACTTAACACGTCTTATAGTCAAAGACGAAGCTAGATGGAGGTTCAAACTATACTATTAAAAAGAATTCTTTTTCTTTTTTTAAAGAATGTATATTTTATAATATCTTTCTTTTATGTCTTAAAATTTACAATTTCAAACTCTTAATTCTCACTTCGCGCCTAAAACATTACCCTATCAATAATGAAAGTTGAAAGGGCAAGTATTGGTAAATATGAAGTAAATAGAAGGATGAAAGAAGAATAAGTATATATCTATATATATATTGGTTAAATTGTACTTTATTTTGTGTATATAAAAGCGGGGGTATGGGGTAAAAAATAGATGTAACGTATCACTGACAAATGCCATAGAGAAGAAAGAGGGCAGTCAAGTCCTGTCTCTTTCAATCTTCGTCTCCTTATGCCGCGAAACCCGGACTACAGTCCCTCTCACTCTATACCCACCTCACCCCCACCCCCTTTTTACCCCCCACCCCCATACCAATTTTTTTTTTTTTTAAAAAAAAGTTGCATTATCATAATTCTTATCTTTATATATTTTATATCATTTCGTTTTCGATTTTGTTACTATATTGTTTTTGTTACGGTTTATGTTTTCGTATGTTGAATCGAGCATTAAACTTCTCCACTCACACAAGATAGAGATAAAAGAAGTATCATATGTAGGTTGAAGAATGAGCCGAGTAGTTCCTTGGTGGTTGAACGTAAACAAAAAAGTTGTATATAATGTCAATCGATTGATAATTTGAGTGTTGATATCAACTTATATCTTTTTTTTGTGTATTTATATAATAGGTAACTAAATTTGGGTGATTTATGTTAAAGAATGACAAAAGGTCTACATCGATGATTAATGAGATAGGTAGACTCCTTATAACGTTTAGGCAATCCTACTTATTTTAAGCTTGTTTTCGGGATATTAGTTAGGCATATGACCTAATTTCACATGATATTAGTTTAGAGCCCGTTGCTCATGCACTAGATGCTAAGCACTGACCGTGACGGTCAAAAGTCTCACATCGATAGTTAATAAGATAGATACATTTCTTATAAGGTTTGAATAATATTCCTCCTTTTAAGTGAATTTGTGAATTAAGCCTAAGACCTAATTTCACAATTTATGTCTTCAAGATAAATAAACTCCATATATTTTTGTAAAATGATATTGTTGATTGGAATATTTTGTTTTACCTTATCAGGAAAAAAATTGGAAAATAAATCCTTGTCTCCTAATAGTTAGAAATATACATTAGACTTTGTGGTCACAAAGGCTAGCTAGTTGTCATTTCAATCCTCGTAAGTCCCGTAGCTAATGATGACCAGAGATACATAAATACAAATTTTATATTGTTTTATTTTATTTCCATTTTTGTTTTACCGTTCAATACTATAGATATTAAAATTTTATGAAAATCTATAAGGGATTTACTTTAATTATCTCTATTTAGTCCTAAATTTTAGTAATGCCCTATATAAATGATCTTATATTACTCGAAAAGTATTTCGAACAAGTGATTGAAAATTTGAAAATTCTACCACAAATACATAAATTATTTATATAAAAAATTAAGATCTCAAATATTCTGTAAATTTATGAAATATTTATAAAAATATCAAATTTAAATCAATCTTAATTTGAGAATTATGTCAGTAACAATCCTCGAATTACGAATATCAAATTTAAGCCATCTTATCTTGAAAAATACGTCATCAACTATGCTCGAATTATAAAAATCAAGTCAATACATCTAAATTTAAAAAGTACGCTCACTAACGATTCTCAAATTATAGATAAATTAAAAAATATGGATAAATCTTGAAATCTAGAGGAAAAGAATACTGTATCCGCAATATTTATCATTTAAATTATATTTATTTATATTTTATTTATGACTGTAATTAAGTTTTCGTCATTTTAAAATTTATTACAAACACATACATAATACAAATTGCTATAATAGTACTCTCTACATTTCTATTTACATACCATTTTAGATTTTACTCTATTCTTACGAAAAAAATAGATAACCTTATGAATTTATCTTTATTTAATAATCTTTTAAATTTAAATTTTTATAAATAAATAAAAAATATAACCTTTTAAAAAAAAGATTTTTTCTAAAAGGCACTATTCTGACGAAAAAAATAGATAACCTTATGAATTTATCTTTATTTAGTTAACCTTATGAATTTATCTTTATTTAGTAATTTTTTAAAATCAAATTTTTATAAATAAATAAAAAAAATAACCTTTAAAAAAAAGATTCTTTTTAAAAGGCACTATTTTTTACGAAAAAAAAAAGATAACCTCATGAATTTATCTTTATTTAGGTAACCTCATGAATTTATCTTTATTTAGTAATTTTTTAAAATCAAATTTTTATAAATAAATAAAAAATATAACCTTTAAAAAAAAGATATTTTTTTTAAAAGGCACTATTATCAAGGTGATACTGTGATGCTACTTTTTTTTTGCCACTGTGGGGTTAAAGGGGTAGCAGTAAAGAGTGTAGTCACTTCGAGTAGGAGGCAGGTTTATCAGAAAAATAGTTAAAAAGATTTCATAAATAATAAAGTTGAAAACAATAAAAATCAAAACAGTATTTTTTTCCACTTTTCAAAAAAGTAATGAAAAAAAAACAACTAATTTTTTTAAAAAAAATAAAAAAATAAATGCAAGACTTTTTGATGATGATAGTTTCAAAGAACTAGGCAGATGCTAATCAGTACTACTGTCTACAAAACTTCCCTTACTTGCCATTATTGCATTTTATGATTCTTTAACCCTCCCCCACCCCACCCCCAACCTCCCAACAAATAAAATTTATAATTAGTCAAAAAAAAAAAAATTATGTCAAAGTTGAGTATAGTCTTGTTTTTTTTTTTAAAAAAAATAAGGCTTTATAATTTAAATATATTTTGGATCTATTGTATTTATTAAAAAATTTATGGTCAAATACTCCTTTTATTCTTATTTAGTTGTTCGCTTTAAAAGTGACACACATATTAAAATAACAATTATTATCATAGGTTAGTTACAATTTTTACTCTTAACTTAAAAAATTATACAACTCTTCAAATATAATAAATGTATTTTCTGATTTCAAAAAAATGCATTACAACTTAGTAGTACTAGAATTATTAGGAAAATATTATTGTCTTTTCTTGATTTGTTAAAATGAATGAGTAAATAGGGACAGATATAAAAAAAATATGGACAAGTATATAGAGACAGAGGAAATATTAATTTTTAAGAAGAGTGATTTTTTCAGAACAAAATAATAATACTTTGAGTTTGTCTAGTTTTAATTTAATATGGAGAAATTTTTTTTGAAAGGCAATTTAAAATGAATTTATTATATGCAATTATAATTTAATCAGAGATTCATAAAAATTTCGAACACAAAATCGAATGATAAATAAAACAAAAAAGATTCTTGAAGATCACAAACTATTTTCATATTTTGAACATATTTTCTGCACTAGAGAGTCTGTAATTTTCTGCAAACACTAAATTAGAAAAGCTACTATTTCAATAAAGCATGTATTTATTCATATTTTCTCTTTTTTTTATTACTCAACCACTTGGAAATTACTTGTGTATTAAAATTCAGGCATAATATATATAATTTAGATTCTAAATTGGACTTTAAATTTTAACTTTGACCTTTAATTTTTATAATACACAAATATGCATTTTAATTATTCAATTTTTTAAAAAATAAACACATGAGTCCTACATGACATAATACACGTAGGTCACCACGTAGGACAAAAAATGACATGTAGGATGACATATAGGACATGTGTGTCTATTTGTTCAACTTTATTCAAATTTAGGTGTTTATTTGTGCACATTCAAAGTTGAAGGGCATAATTATATTTTGAAGCCAAGTTAAATAGCACATTTATGTATTATAAAATTAATACATACTATTATTTTTAGTAATACATATTTGATAGCTTTATACTTTTTTTTTATATATAAAACTCAGCATTTAACAATTCACGTGTACTATATATTATTTTTAGTCATATATCTCTATAACCAAAATGATTATTAACTGTAATTAAATTTTAATTGTTCTTAAATATATATTTTTAGTAGTAATTATCACTTTTTGTATGTCTTTAAAGCCTTTAGCGGTATTGATTTTAATGACACTTAATTAATACCAATAAAGACTTTAATATTCTTTATTAATGTCAATATTTAATGTCGGTAACAGTTATTTTTGTTGCGGTGACAGTATTTAATAAAATAAGGATTAGATGAAAATTTATTATGCTATGTTCAATTATTTCATCTTTTTAAATTTATAATTGAACATTGTACTCTATGCACTGAAACTTTTAACATAACAACTAAAAATACATTTATAGCTATAGTTATAATTCATATATTTACGAAATTTAACTATAATATAATTTGCCTTGTATAATTTAGCAGATGAGTTAGATTAACGGATGGTTTATACCATTGAACTATTTTTATATAATTCAAATTAATAAATTTATACAAACACAAATATCTTAACTTAAAAAAATTATACAATATTATACACATATTCTAATTACTAACCAACATTCAAACTACACACTTATCATAACCATCAACATCGATAGATGAGATCCTCTTTAATGAGATATTAGACTTCAAATTTTATAATAATAATAATAATAATAATAATAATGTGAATTTTTCATATAGTTATGATTCAAATTTTATAATAATAATAATAATAATGTGAATTTTTCATATAGTTATGATTTAATGGTTATATTTATCGCAATAAATAATGATCTTGACTTCAATTTAACATAACTATATGATTTGAACTTTTTACTCGTTGAATCTTTCACCTCTCACTTCACTTTTGAGCTTAAATTTTTAATATTATAATCTCAAAAGTAAACTCGAATGCTAAAATACTTTTACAGTAAAAGAATTTATATCTCTTCTCAAAAGATTTTTATCTTTTTACTTATTCGATAGAATTTTTATGTTCTTGTTGACTTAATAACTTAAATTTACAATCTTACAAAAAAAAGCATTGATATTTATTATACGAGCAACTCTTCGCCGATAATTTGAATCAAGGTGGTGTTACATCCAACTTTTTTTTGAATTTTACCCTCTAACAAGATGTACAACACTAGTTGTATTATAGTGCGTGTGTACAAATAACCTTTCTGGTTAAAGACGCCATTGCCGTCTTCGTCATCACATTCTCTATACACGTCATTCTTCAAACAGAGAGGGCCATACCTTACCTCTTTTCTCTCTTATTACTCTGCATTTTCCCTTTATTTTCTGTTTCATCTCTCTTCTTCTTCTTCATTTTCTCTTTTGCTTAAACATAGTATATCCTTTAATTTTTTTCTCTTTCTTTTACTCATTTTCTTGAAATATAACAAAAAAAGATCATATGGGTCGAGCTAAAAACTGGGATGCCTAAGTTGTTTCTTGTAAGTTCTTTGGTAAATCTCTTAAAGTTTGCTCCTTTTTTGATTCTGTGATCAAAATGATGTGTTCTGTTGTGGGTAAGTCTTATAAAGTTGTTTTTTTTTTTTTTGGTTTACTGAATTGTGTTTGCTTGTCTTAACAAGAATTTATATTAATGGTTATATTTGGTGGAGATAAAGAATCTATCTTTTTGCTTTAATGGTCTCTGCATTATCATTTTGGTCATATTTTCTTGAAATAGATTAAAAATGATATATGGGTTGAGCTAAGAACTGGGATGCCTAAGTGGTGTCTTGTGAGTTCTTTTGTAAATCTATGAAAAGTTGTCTCCTTTTTTGATGCTGTGATCAAACTGATTTGATGGGTATTTTTCTTTTTTTTAACTTTATTGTGTTTTCTGGGAAGTGGAGTTTTTCAGTGCTGGCAGCTTGTTTCCTTATTTTTTTAAATACTGATTTGTGTTTTTTTTTTCCCAAGTATTCACATGTATGTCTGGTGGAGATAAAGAATCTATCTTTTTGCTGTAGATGTCTCTGCATTATATTTGTTCTCTCCCATTTTGCACAATCTGGTTTCTGTATCTTTTCATGAAAAAATTACTGAAAGATCTAATGGGTTGAAGCAAGAATTGTGCTTCCTTTAGAGGTTTCTTATAAGATTCTTAAGTCTTGTCCCCTTTATGGTTCTGTAATCAAACTGATATGATGGATGCTTTATACTTGTTATGTTTGTGTTTGTTTTTCAGTGTTGGTTAGTGTGTATAAAAAGTCTTCTTAAGATGCTTGTTTTAAACTGAATTGTGTCTTTTTGTTCTTGCATTTGCATGTATTGTTTTTATGCTATATGTGGAGAAGATAAAGAATCCATCTTTTTGGCTGTAATGCTTTGCATTTCCATCATCTCTCTGCCCTTTTGCAGAATTTGGCTTCAACTATAACTAGGGAAATGTTGAAATCTCTACCATGTTTGTTCTTGTCCAGATCTTACTAAGAGTTGTTTTTATGCTGTTAGTCTTGAATCTTTCTATTTGTTGTCAGTACATTTTCTGGTATAACTACCTAATTACATTTTGCATAAAAGTTCTCCCATCTTTATTGTGTTTTCTCACGTTTAGCTTGTTTTATTCTCTATCTTGATATATTGAAGATATGGGTCACTGAATTTCTGTGGATAGTCTCAGTGTGGTCATCTGGTGTTTCTTGCTTTGTGTCTTGCTATTTTGATAGTGTTTTCCTTGCCTCAAAAAACTTATTTTTTGAGCCTGAGAGTCTATTGGAGACAACCTCTCTACCCCACAAAGGTAGGTATGGTCTGTGTATTACGTATGCTCCCGAGATCCCACTTGTGTGACTATGCTGAGTATGTTGTTGTAGTAGTCTCAGAGCTTGATGTTTCAAAACTTAAGTACTCTTAAAGGGTTATTGCAATTGAGCTAAATGAACATGTGTTAAGTAAGCTAGGAAGAAGGGTCTTACTTAATTTGCATCATCATATTCTGCTGAGTTCTTTTTGCTGTTTGTTATTCACTTGCAAAAATCTTGTACCTCAATGCTGGTCAAGAAGGATATTGATCTAGATAGTGTAGCCGATTGAGTGTTGTGATGTCTGATTATTAATGATCTGTGTAATCATACAATTATACTGGTACATTGTTAATATATTGCATCAAATGATTTATGTAAAGCATGTTTCAATCAATCTACTTGAGTGCACACACGTCTGCTTTCGTTTTTTCTTTACAGTCTTTTCTGCATATATCTTTTAGATGTGACCTTCGGATGTGCCTAGTCTGGTCTCTGTTCATGTTAATAGTTCAATGATGGATGGTCTGAACAAAAGTAAACGTGAATATATTCTTCGATTCTTGTATTATTTCTATCTGATTAATGATGTCTTCTAGAAATGCCAACTCAAATTTACATTGTTTTTAATATTGATCTGGTCCTGAGTAGTGATATCAGAGTGACATAGCAGCACTTTCTTGAAAATTATGACCTGATACCCCTAAACAATGCGGTTAGAACAGAGTTACTCCCTCTGTCCCAATTTTTGTGGCCGTGTTTTATTTCGCACTAGCATGTTGACTGTGTTTAAAATATGTACATCTTTTGTTCTCATTATCTATTTTCTATTAAGTTTTGTACATGAGCAATCAGTTGTATTCTTCTCTTGGATATGTCTTGAGTACTGGAACATTGCATGAGTTTCCTTTGTTGAAGTCCTACTGAACGATCACGATCCTTTGTTTCTGTGACGGTATTTTATTTAGGGGCGTTGTAATGACTTCCCTTACAAGTTAAGATTTTAGTAACTACACTAAATGTGATGCACTTGCATGTAACAAGACTTTGTTTGTGATCAATAGCTTGCTTAAGTTATGGTTCAGATTCTATACTCAAGTATTGCGAGTAAAATGGTGCGAAACATTCTTTCAGGAAAATTATGAGGAGTTTGGGAGGATGGAAACTGGTGTTTACACCTGGAAATGAGGGAGAGGCAACGGTGGCGAGCTGAAGAGGATGCTTTGTTGCGAGCATACGTGAGACAGTATGGACCAAAAGAATGGCACCTTGTATCACAGCGTATGAACACACCCCTTAACAGGGACGCGAAGTCTTGTTTAGAAAGGTGGAAAAACTACCTCAAACCAGGGATTAAGAAAGGATCACTCACTGAAGACGAGCAGCGTCTTGTTATACAACTACAAGCCAAACACGGTAACAAATGGAAGAAAATAGCAGCTGAAGTACCAGGTCGAACTGCTAAAAGATTAGGAAAGTGGTGGGAAGTTTTCAAAGAGAAGCAACAGAGAGAGCAGAAAGAAAACAACAAGGTTGTTGATCCAGTAGACGAGGGAAAATACGATCACATTCTCGAAACCTTTGCAGAAAAGATTGTGAAAGGAAGGAGTGTCCCAGGTTTACTTATGGCTACTTCTAATGGAGGTTTCCTCCACGCCGATGCCTCAACTCCTACGCCACAAACTCTTCTTCCTCCGTGGCTTTCTAATTCTTCTGCTCCTTCAACTGTCAGATCATCATCTCCATCTGTGACTTTAAGTCTCTCCCCCTCTACTGTGCCGCCTACACCTACACCTGGCATTCCGTGGCTACAGACAGATAGAGGACCTGATAATGCGCCTCTCATCTTGAGCAGTTTTCCACATCATAGTGTTGCTCCTTCCTGTGGAGAAAATCCTTTTATTACTGAACTTGTGGAATGCTGTAAGGATTTAGACGAAGGGCATCGTACTTGGACTGCACATAAGAAGGAAGCAGCTTGGAGATTAAGGAGGGTTGAATTGCAACTAGAGTCCGAAAAAGCAAGCAAAGTTAGGGAGAAGATGGAGGAAATTGAAGCAAAAATGAAAGCGCTGAGGGAAGAACAGAAAGCAACTCTAGACAGAATTGAAGCAGAATACAAGGAGCAACTAGCAGGCTTGAGGAGGGATGCAGAAGCAAAAGAGCAGAAATTGGCAGAGCAATGGACATCCAAACACATGCGCCTCTCTAAGTTTCTTGAGCAGATGGGATGCCAATCAAGACTTGCTGAACCTAATGGCGGCCGCTAAAGCAAAGCTTGCAAGCTAAGCCAAGATTTCTTTTGTGTTTCCTTGCTCCTTAAGACGGTTCTTTCTACTTGCCGCGACTTTTCTTACTGTAAACTTTTTGTTTGATCATCTTCTATTTGGTTTTCTATGTTTTCCTTTATATGCATGATATGATAATTCTATAATAGCTTGCAACTTGTATTTTTGTTATCTGCAAAGGATCTGTTGCAACTTCGCGACAACATAACGTGCTTATATCTTTTCAGTAGCAACATCTTTTAATATTGCTTACTCAATTTCTTGTGCTAGTATAATTAGAGTGGCATTGCATGAGCTTGCAGTAAGTGCGACTCAGTAGAAATTGATCAATCCTTTTTTTTGTCGTTAAGGTGGAGGACTGAACTGAGTTCTGATATATATATTCTAGATTCCTCTGGTATATAGGAAATAAACTTTTTCTAAAGTTTTAAACCAAACATAAGACTAGGTAGGAAATAATGAATCAAATATTTACTAAAAAATAATTCCTACACTACTAATCCCTATACTACTAATCCATTATGCATCTTTGTACCAAACGACCCCTTAAAAAACTTCCATCAATTATGAAAACATACTTGTTAGTAAATTAGAAATGTGTTTTTTGATATGGTTAGATATTTTTCTTGTTCTTAACATTGGAATTTTTGTCAAATATAAAACTTCATTAAAAGATAAAATAAAAAGCTCAAAATAATTTTGGATTAAGATTAAAGTTATCTTTATTTTTTAAATCTAAGTACTAACAGTCCTCTATGTTTGAAATATTAATATACATTTGGTTTTCCCTCAATCATTTGTCTATTTTTAAAGTCAGTATTATTCATAATTTAGTGTGTGAAATATTCGATCGTTTTATTTTATGTTTAGTAGAAATAATAATTTTATGAAAAAGAAGGTAACAAGAAGAGTGCTCCATATTCTATACCTGTTCAAACGTCGTTGTAGCTAAATCAAAAATATCTTTATTTTTTTTTGAACTATATCAATTGGTCGTAGATAACTAATGTTGCAACAAATGTTTATGTACTACTGCACATTAAATTTGTCGTGATGAACCTTTCGATCTCAATATTTTTTTTAAAGGAAAAAAAGATTAGATGGCGGACGAAAATTATAAAACTCTTATAATTGTGTTTTATATATAAAAAAAACAAAGATATCGTTGATTCTAGCTCAATGATAAAAGAGTATTTAACTCTTATTATTTTGTTTTATATGTATAAAACAAAAGATGTCGTTGATTTTATCTCAAAGATAAAAGAGTATTTTAAGTTTTTTCTTATATACAAAAATATTTTCAATTTTGGATGGGATAATTTTATACTTCTTTGTACTAAAATACTTGTCATAAATTTTTTTTGGGAAAATTGTATATAATGACAAACTAATAAATCAAATTAATTGTTATAATCACCCTTTGATTTAATTGTGTTACGTAGCAAACTGTTTGTCAATCATCTCTCTCCCTCAAACTCTCGCTTGCCACTCTCCTCCCTTGCTCCATCTCTCGCTCGCTTCCTCTCACTTTTATACAAATATAGGTGTATAAAATATGTTTCTATTTGTATAAAACGAGCAAAAATTGTACAAATACATATATTTTTGTTCTCCTCTCCCATATCTCGCTCGCTACTCTCTCTAATCTCGCTCGCCACCCTCACCTCTCTCCGCTTATACAAACAGAAACAAAATGTATAAATTGTGTTTCTGTTTGTATAAAGCGAGATAAAATTGTATATACACAAGCATATATATATATATATATATTCGTCCAATACACTTATAATTATACAATAAAAATATTCACCTGCCCAGTTTTTTTTGTCTTTCTCTCTTTCTCGTTTTATACAAATTCAAATTGTATATAGTTTCTCACTTTTGCGTTTTATAAAATTCGATTCAATTGTATATTCTCTGCCCAGGTCTCTTTTGACTTTCTCTCTTTCTCGTTTTATACAATTCTCTATCCAAATCTCTTTCTCTTTCTCGTTTTATACACTTCGTTTTACAAAAAAAAATTCTATTGTATATGTATTAGCAAATTATACATTTATATGTTTGCTACGGAGTGCAATTATGCAAACTTTGCCATAACATACAAATATGAATTTTACGTTTGCTTTATGTGAAAGTTGCCCATTTCTTTTAGAGTCAAACAATATGAACTTTTATCTATATTAAGATATTTTTTTAATTACATTGATATGCTAAAAATTACCACTATTATAACTTTATATATATATATAAAAAAAATTAAATTAATTTAATTTTAAAAATTAATCAAATTGATTATCGAGAAGAAAAACATAAATGCTATTTTAAACCGAAAGCAGTATAGAATTAGGCACATCTCTAATGAGTCATTTGTTAGCAGGACAAGAAATAAATTATTTAAATATTAATTTTCGAATAACTTATACAATATTTTATAGATAAATATGAACTAATTTATTTATATATAAAATTAATATCACATTTGACTGATGATTTAGAAATCAACAATAATTAATACATATATAAATTATGTATTATCTTATATCAAATATATATAAAAAAATTATTACATATATAACTAAATCATATCCAAAAATTTAATACTAGAAGAGGAAATAGAAATATTACACCTATGAATATGTTGGAATTTCTAAAATCAATCACACAATTTCAATGGTAAAAAAAACTACAAATTGATAAAAATCTGAAAACACCCTTTCAAGAATCGTATGCCCTTAGAAATCAGTTAGGGTTTCAGATTTTCGTATAATTTTGAAGGTTTGATTGTGTAAGACTGACAGTACCGTTCAGCCCTGGGGAACAATAATTGTGAATATTGGGGATTGTAATTGAGCCGATTGGATTCGGTTCATTTTTCTAATGGAGGTTGATTCTGCGCCGGCGCCGGAGACGAAGATGACAACTCCGCAGGAATTTATTCTTAAGGTACTCCGGTTAACTTGAATTTTGCTTGGAACTAATTTTATGTATTTTGTACTCTCCTATTATGCGTGATTTATAACTATTGAGGTTTTTAGTATTAAGATAATCACAATGCTTTGAAATTTTGAAGATAGAGTGGAATGGATAAGGATTCATTAATTTTGTTGAAACTAAATAGTTTGGGATATAGGTGTAGTTGAGTTGAGTTTTATATTATTCATCACTGAACTGGAGAAATGTAGTTGGAAGGTTTATATATATATTTGATAACGGTGATGTTTGAGCTAGTTTGTATGTACCTCGACTAATTCAGGTAGCAGGTAAATCACCATGTTTTGTCTTTATTGGGATTGGACATGAGACCTGAGACCTTAGGGTGTTCAACCCACTTTATTGACCACTAGGCTACACTCTTGCGTGCTAGGTTGTGTTCTTCAGCGTTAAGGTATGCTGGCTAGTGGCTACCTCCAAAAAGTTACAACCTATATCCATAATTGCATTGATCCTAGGAGATCTATCAATTGTTCTACTTCTTCTATACCATCTTCTTTACACCAAAAATACAACATGTTAATGCAATTTTCTTTAACTTTCTGAATAGTGTTAGTAATATTATCATGAGCTAAGACCACCATCCTTTTTGGGTCTTGACCCCCCCCCCCCCTCTTCCGTTCTCATCCAACAACTCAAAAGATCAGCAGTAAGTTCTGGCATCACCTAGGGATCTTGAGCTATGCTGAGAACCATGTGCCACACCTGGACAGTAATCCTACAGTGTAGGATTTCCTCCTTCTCATGACAAAAATAAACATTTGGTGACAATATGGAAACCTCTTTTCTTGTGTTTTTCCTGTGTGAGACATGCCCTTCGAGAGAGGTGAAGAATTTCACCTTTGTTGGGGTGTTGCACTTCCACATTTGTTTCCCTGGACCTAGAATTCCCCATGTGTGAGTCATAATCTCTCTCTTATACAGTCTACACGTAGAGAACATGCCATCAGGGTCATGTTTCTATCTTATACCATCTGTTTTTATAGCAAGGCCTGTGAATTCACATAATCTGAGCAGTAGTTCAACAATTCTATCCACTTTCCAATCATTTAGATTTCTCTTGAAGGTGAGATTCCGTCCCTTAAGGGACATATCTCAGCAATTTTAGTGTAAGGTTTGGTACAAAATGTAAAAGATCTGGGAAGATCGACTTTAGACACTCATGTCCAATCCAATTGTCCTTTCAAAAAATATTTGTTACCCCCTCCCACTTTGAACACCAAATTCTCCTTCAAACTAGACCATAGATTTCTAATTGATCTCCAGATTGATACCCCATACGTGCTATCTACTACATTAGACACACATTCCACATTTTGCCCATACTTGTTGAGAATTCTTCTCCATAATGCTCGATATTTAACCACAAATCTCCAAAGCCATTTACAAAGTAGACTTTTGTTCTGGACCCTCAGATTTTTTATACCAAGACTTCATGTCTTCTTGCTTAGTAAGGCTTATGCCATTTAGCTAAGTGTATTCTTCTTCCTTCCTTGTATATTCCCCCCAACCATAGAAAATCATGTCTCAATTTATCTAACCTCTCTTCTACTTTTGCTGGTAAAGGAAAAAGTGACACAACATATGTAGGAGACTAACAATATCGTACCAAATGAGTTTAAAAAAAAAACAACAACAAAAAATCGTACCAAATGGATTACCTTAAAGAAAAGAAAATTAAAACAAAGCCTCCATGAATTTACGTGAGCCATTTAATATTAAGATTGATCCATTTCAGTGGGTCTAATATATTTGCTGGAAAAAAACTTGCTGAAAGATATAGAACAAAACATGTCTAGTCTTTTGTTTTGTCAATTCATTTTTGATGTTGTCATTTTCTGGAAGAGGCCATTATCTTTTGTTTTTAATGTTGTCATTTTCTTGGAAGAGGCCATAATCATTAGTGGTGAAAATTCCTAAATTAACTTATTTTTCTAGAAACACCTATATATTATGGGTTAATCCATTTTCAACCCCCTTAAATATCCAACCCGTTTTTTTACCTGCATGAAATGTGAGTGAGTTGGATTTATCCACTTTTATTCCATTGGTTTCCAACCTGCCCAAATCAGTGTTGTCAAATGTGCGCTTAAGCCCTGAAGCGTGGCTGAAAACGTGTTGTTGTCATCAAGGTTTTAAGGCATACTTTTCCTTGCCAATGCGCCTCTTTTGAAGAGGCGACACTAAGCAATTGAAATTTCTCTTTTTCATTTTTTTCCTAATGTCTTTGTTCATATATTTGTCATTCATGTTTAAAAATTATTTATGTTGGACTAAACATATATATTTGTATTGTTTCTCCGGTTAGGCATTTTTTCATTAATGCCCACACTATATTTGCATTTTGCTAGTAAACCCCGATGAAACTTATTTTACGCTTTTGCTTATGATGACACTGACCCAATTCAACATAAGCTGCCCATTTGTCATCACTAGTTCTGTAAGACAAGAAAGGACTTTCCAGTTGCACGAGTTCTTCACAAATGTCCTTGTTGCTTAAGTCAGGAGATATATTTCTAGAGACCCAAGATAAAGTTTGACACAATTATTAGGAACTGGAGTCTCACAAGAGATCTAGTCCCACTACTAGGTAGTTTAATGGAAGTTAAGTGAACTGATGATTGATTTGGGATGAGAAAGTAATCATCACTCACTTTATCAATAAGTAGTGGAACTTATACAACTGAATCTGGCTTACAATAGATCCTATATTGTAGGGTCATGAAAGTCATGTGATCTCTAAATTCAGGATTTCTGAATTATGGAAAGTGTGTATGAGCTTAAAAAAAGGGGAGCCTTGGTGTAACTGGTAAAGTTGTTTCCATGTAACCTGAAGGTCACGGGGTTGATCTCGAGTTGTGGAAACAACCTCTTGCAGAAATGTAAGGTAAGGCTACGCACAATAGACCCTTGTGGTTTGACCCTTCCCAGAATTCCGTGCATAGTGGGAGCTCGTGCTTGTATCATCTTTACCATAAATTTTGAAATTAAATGCTAAAGCTTCACTGGTATGGGTTTTATGCAATGCTAATTTGGACTAATTGGGCTCCAATGCGGGTACTCGATACTTGGGAAACCAAAAAAAGAAGGTTAATTGGTGAAGGCATAGGATTATGGTGCCCATGATTTTAGAGCTTGTGTACTGGTACTACTACTAATCAACTCTAGTTTTTCTTAAAGTGCACTACTATTTTTGAGATGAACTTTAATCTATATTGGATTTCTTGAAGGAAACTCAATCAGTCTATCTAGGTTAAAAGACGACCGATTTACTCTATATTATGAATACCCGATCAGATCTGTCAATTTTTGAAAGTTGAATAAATAATATTCTTAGAAGAAGTTTGAAATAAACAGAATTTAGAACCCAAGGGTGTGGATAGTGTTCAATGAAGGGGGTTGAGAACCCTCTCAGGTTCAAATCTCAGTAGAGCCAAAAACACTAGATGGTTTCTTCTCCTTTGTCCTTGCCTTGGTGGACAGGGTTACATGGTACCTATTGTTGGTGGGTATCCCGTGGAATTAGTCAAAGGTCTCTTTAAGCTGGCCCAGACACCATGACTGTCAAAAAAATAAACTCGGGAATAGGTTGCAACGTCCTAGATATACTATTTTGGAACCGAGGGGGAGTCTCTTATATCTGTGGACATAAATTGAGATGGATAGATCTTCTATGGTTCTGCTTGCCAGGCAGTTTCATGTGTTGGGCAACACTAAATAGAGCCTTACCCGAAGCCGAAAAAGGAAAACAAAGAGAGGCTAAGAGAACAGCTCATGGATTATCTTCTAAAATCAAATAGTTCATAACTCTTTACTTTGTCCATTGGAAGGATGAATTTCACACTTCATTACTTATTCTATCGACCGTCTTCTACCTTGGAAGGTGTTGCATTTCCCCCTTACTAATATGTAGTATTTGTTTTGTTTTTTTCATTCATCGAGATATGTAACGGTCCAAGTGTTGTACTACGATATTCTCTGTTTTCCTGGTTGTGTACTGGCTTATTTGGATATACTTTATCATCTTTAAAGCGGATCTTCAAGCATTATTTGGGAGAAAAATGCAAATGCTTCCTGGTAGTTGTCATGAGTTTTATGTTACCCACTTATGGTTTGAAAGTGCACTTATCCCTTTCCGGCTACCAAGCGCTCTGCAAATATCCCATCAATCAAGTATCCTACTATTTCAACTATTCCATAACTATGGACACCACAAGGGTGGAATTTCATCTTCAGGAGAGAACCAAATGACTGGGAAGTGATGAGGTTGGCAGAATTCCACAACGGTTGGACACTTTACTGGACTTCAGGCATATGAGGATATGCTTAAGTGGAAAGGCAACAATAGAACAGAGTTCAAAGTGCATTCAACTCACAAGTTGATGGATCAATCAAGCCAGCAGAGTCCCATATGGCCTTGGAAACAAATATGGAAGTATAGAATCCCACACAAAGTTTCATGCTTTATTTGGCTGCTATCTAAGGAAGCTTCCCTGACTCAGGACAAGGTAATGAAAAGGGGGATAACCTTATGATCTAGGTGTTTCCTAGTGGGGAAACCTTAGAAACTGTAAACCATCTATTTCTACACTGCAAATACACTCAATAGCTTTGGAGGACTTTCTTGAGCCGTAAAGGCATATCCTGGACTATGCCTGGGAGAGTTACTGAGGCCTTGTATAGCTGGGATGAGGCAAGTGCCCTTGCAAAAGACAGAACGAGGTTGAGAATTATCCCTGCTTCAGTATGGTGCGCAATCTGGAAAGAAAGGACTTCCAGATGTTTTGAAGGCATAGAAAATAGTGTGCCGGATGTTAAACTAAATTGCATTTTGTTATTATGTTTTTGGTGTAATCAATTATACTCAAAAGGCATTGCCTCTATAGTTGATTTTTTAGACTCACGTATAGAAATAGAGTAGGAGTGTATGGAGTGCATCTGTATATAACGTTTGAGTACAACCCATGTACTTTTGTGGTATAAGACAACATTGCCATTTTCAAAAAATTATATAAAAAAGTGAAGGAATCAACTGGCCGGCAATTGTGTCTTTACCTATGGGGAATAAAATGAACAATCAGTGTGGTGATTTCTGATAGCTCTGCCATTTCTAGATCATCTTTATAACCTTTTAATGAATAGTAAGTATGCTAAACAAAGTTTGAGAAACTTTTTACTCCTTACTTGTGTTTTTATTGCTTACTCTCTATGTGTGTTTTATTGCGTAGACATTGGCACAAATATACACATGCATATTCAAAACACACACACAAACACATCTTTACCCTGTCTATTATTTGGTTCGAGATGAGGGACCTGAAAATGCATTTTGATCTTCTACTGCAGAGGCTTGAGAATCTTGGAGTTCCTGCAGAAAATTTAGAGCACCGACAGCCTGGTTTAATTGTTTATGTGAAGAATAACAAGTCTCAAATTGAAGAGCTTGTCTCTGCTCTTTTGCCTACTAATGAAGAGGCAATGGACAGTATTACAGATATGCAGACGGATTCTCCAAAATCAACAGGCAGCTCAGCCATTAAAGATTTATTTCACGAAAGTATGACGTGGTTACAATGGTTGATGTTTGAAGGGGAACCAAGAAGAGCACTAGATCACCTAGCTAACATTGGCCAGCGTGGTGTTTGTGGGGCTATTTGGGGGAACAATGATATTGCATACCGTTGCCGTACATGTGAGCATGATCCAACATGTGCAGTATGTGTTCCATGTTTCCAGAATGGAAACCACAAAGACCATGATTACTCAGTCATATATACAGGCGGTGGCTGCTGTGATTGTGGAGATGTAACTGCGTGGAAACGTGAAGGGTTTTGTTCCAAGCATAAAGGCGCGGAGAAGATACAACCTCTTCCGGAAGAGTGTGCTAATTCTTTAGGCCCTGTTCTTGATTCCTTGCTTTCTTGTTGGAGAAAAGGGCTTCTATTTGCGGAAAGCCTCTCGGAGGAAAGTCCAAGACTAAATAGTCAGGCAACTGAGTATAAAGGTATCACAGATGCGTTGACATCAGCAGTGGTAGAGATGCTCTTGGGTTTCTGCAAGGATAGTGAAAGTTTGCTTAGTTTTATCTCTAGGAGGGTATTCTCTTCAGAAGGTTTATTAGGTGTTCTGGTGAGGGCAGAGAGGTTCTTGATCAGTGGTTATGTTGTCAGGAAGCTCCATGAATTGTTCTTGAAAATGTTGGGTGAACCTCAATTCAAATATGAGTTTGCTAAAGTATTTCTGAGCTATTACCCAACTGTTGTGAATGACGCAGTCAAGGAAATTGATGATACAGTCTTCCAAAAATATCCACTTCTCTCAACTTTTTCTGTGCAGATATTTACGGTGCCTACTTTGACCCCACGTCTTGTGAAGGAAATGAATCTTTTAGCCATGCTGCTGGAGTGTTATGGGGACATACTTATATCTTGTGCAGAGGAAAATGGTAGATTGAAGGTATTGCAATGTTAATTTGATTTCAGCCTAGTGTAAGGAGTTTGGATAGTTATACTCTTTTCTAAAAGTTAGATTATGACATCAATATATTCATGATGTTTGGATATTGTAGCTTGTCTCTCATATCCTCTCAGGTAAAAGATATCTTTAATAGTTTGGTTGTAGACTTACCTTTTGTAAAATCTAATATGGTAGGTCTATGCACTGACTTTTCATATAGAAAAATTGACTGATTATAAACAATGGAAACGTAAAAGCTTGCATGATGAGTTCATGCTTACATAATTTCAATATTTCCTGTAATACGATACGAATACAATTATACATTTGCATTAAATGGTTCTTCATTTAGATATTGTAATAGTTCTCACAGTAATTGATGGGTGGTAGTTTATTTCACTTGAGAGAAAAACACTGAACAACATAGGAGTGTGCTAGGATGTTTTTTCTTTTGATTTTGTTGTTTCCTTGGACTTCTTGAACTAGTTAAGTTCTCAATGTTTGTTAATTAAAAAAAAGGAAGATATCAGCTGCTAGCATTTCCTTTGTTTTCGAGGCCTTATGCCTTTCATGATATATTGCTAATCTGCAACAACTGAAACTATCTTGTTTATTTTTCAGCATTGTTTACCAACTAATGTTATCTTAGCAGTTGACTTAAAAATTAGCAGCATTACCTTGCTTGATGAAGTCATTTTACTTATTATAGGTCAATAAATGGGGAAATTTGTATGAAACTACTCTTCGTGTGGTTGAAGACATACGATTTGTCATGAGTCATTCTGCTGTACCCAGATATGTGGCTCGTGATAGGCGAGATATACTTAGGACGTGGATGAAGCTGTTGACTTTTGTACAAGGGATGAACCCTCAAAAGAGAGAAACTGGCATCCATGTAGAAGATGAGGGTGATAATATGCATTTGCCTTTTGTTCTGGGTCATACAATTGCAAATATTCATTCTCTATTGGTGGGTGGTGCATTCTCTATTAGTAGCACTGAAGATGCTGATGATGCTTTGTTCAACACGCATATACAAGATTTTGATGACCAAGATGGTGAAAGACTTGCAAAAGTTGGAAGGCTATCACAGGAAAGTTCTGTTAGTTGCGTGGTTGGGAGGAGTCCACCAGAACATGTATTTATGACTCCTGAGTCAAAATCTGATAGTTCTCCGGTACCGTCATCTGTTCTATGGTTGACATTTGAGTGCCTGAAGGCCATTGACAATTGGTTGGGAGTGGATAACACATTAGGACCTCTCCTTCACATCTTATCTCCGAAAACAATCACTAGTTCTGGAAATAATTTCTTTGCACTGAAAAGAACACACTCGAAGTTTAGCAGGGGCAGGCAAATTGTTAGATCTAATAGTCCTTCAGATGGCATTGGACTCCCAAGTTCAACTGAAGGTTGCAATAAGCGATATTCTTATTCGTCACCGACTGGTGGTGTTTCCTTAAAATGTGGACAGGATTTAGCCCAGGAAACTGCAAACTTTGGTGGTAGTGATAACAATATGCTACAAACAGATTATGCCCTAGAGTTAGAAGCTCTTCGGGTGCTGAGTTTTTCTGATTGGCCTGATATAGCATATAAAGTCAGTTTGCAGGATATATCAGTTCATATTCCACTCCATCGATTACTTTCAATGGTTTTACAGAGGGCACTCAGACAATGTTATGGTGAAACTTCCGTAGGGGGTAGTTGTTCCAATTCGTCATCTGCTGTCGATCATGACTTTTTTGGCCATATATTGGGAGGCTGCCACCCACTTGGATTTTCTGCCTTCATTATGGAACATGCTCTCCGAATTAAGGTGTTCTGTGCGCAGGTGCATGCTGGAATGTGGCGTAGGAATGTTGATGCTGCCATATTATCCTGTGAGTGGTATCGCTCTGTTCGTTGGTATGTAGGCAATACCTTATTTGGGCCTTGGGATTTGAACTTCCTTTATGTGCTAATTTAATTGAGATTTGTGTACATAGATTACTCATGTTGCTTTAAGTCTTTCTTCTTTTGTACTCTTTGTGCAGGTCTGAACAGGGTCTAGAGCTTGATCTATTTCTGCTCCAGTGTTGTGCTGCACTGGGCCCTGCTGATCAATATGTTACTAGGATTTTAGAACGCTTTGAGCTCTTGGATTACCTTTCCTTGGATCTCGAACGCCCTAATGAGTATGTAACTCATCCCTTATCTGTCTTCAATGAGTTTCATTATCTATTTACTTGTTTGCTCCTTACCTTGTTAGCATAAACCTTTTTTTACTCTTATTTGATGGTATAATACTACAGGATTCCCAGAGTACATAAATTTGATTTGCCACATCGCTAATGTCATAAAGGGTGACATCTTCTGATGTTTACCTAACTTAGCAAAACCGATATTAGTTCTTTGTTGTTAGTTTGTTACTATAGATTTGTGTGTTTATATATTTATATTATTTTATCAGTATTGCTAGATGTATATATTTGCTTTCAACATGGACTAAATCATTATTATTGTAGGATTGATCTAAAAACAAATCCATATTGATCAGAAGACATGATTGATTGTTGGTGGCGTGATAAATTGATTGATGATTTATGGGTTGTAATTTTCCATCTTCCAAATATATTCCTCACATGACTCCTTTAAATTCATTAGTTACACATGTGTGGCTGAATCACATTTAGCTTTTTGAAACCTCTGTTGATGCACTTTTTTTTTTTGTGTTTATTTGTATGCATTATTAACTTAGCTACGTAATGGATGCTTGAGAACTCTAGCAAAAGCTTTTCCGAAATTTGAGTGGAAAGTGTCTAATAGGAACAGTTTTATCATGTGTTCAGGTGCCCTATTAGAGCATTTAGTTTGAGTGTCTTAATGAAATACAATGTCAAATTTAAGGGGTTGTCTATGTATTCAGCCATCAGAATAACATCAAGATTGGGTGGAGGTAGCGCTCACACAGGATGTAATTAGATTAGGTTACTTGAGATGATCATATTTTACATAAATACTTGTATGCACCAATCTTCAGCACACAATATGATGAGTGAAGATAACAAAAAGATAATTATCCTAACCTTCCATAGAAGGAAGTAGTTCAATTTCTTGTATCATATTACCTACTAAGAACATGATATAATCGGAATAATTGACATATTGGGAATACAAGCTAGTTGTTGATTAAGGTTAGTTGTTATTGTTACATTTGCATTAGATTTGTATTGTAATGAAATGGTTATATCTCTGTAGGTTTTATGTGTGCTCTGAAGAATATCTAGTTATAGGGAACTACTAATTTACCTTAAAAGATAAATTGATGTTTTTTAGTGAAATAGTAATGAATAGAGCAGAAGTGGGGATACAGATGATCAATTTAGTTGACCCCAACTAATCGAAAGTGGGGCCTAGTTGGTTGCATAATAGTTTGGTTGTTAAATTTTGTAGTTTCACTAGAACTAAGATGTTAATGTGTGTATTCTTTCATATTGTTGTTATATGCAACAATTCTAATGTTTAATACTAGAGAACAGAAAAAGAAGATTAGACAGTGGCTAGGTGTATAAACTTATGTCTGATGCTATGTCGTCATCTTTTGGTATACATTTAAGTAAATATACCTTAATTTTTATCGCAAGCCATGATTTTGGTCATTCTTTCAGAGATAGCGATATAAGATCCTTTAGTGTAATTTGGTGGATCACTACCAAGTTAGAAGTAACTTGCTAAAAAAGAATAAGTTTATTTTGAGTTGTCTGAGGTTATTTCGTGACCTTGAACATTTTTTGATGCTCGAGTTAGATGGACATAAGATGTTGTATATTGTAATTTCTTATTTTTCTTCAACCTTCCTTTCTACATCCACAAGGTAGTGCTAAGGTCTGCGTACACCCTAATATAATTCTAAAGGAGAGTTAGTATATTAAATTGGCAACATATAATTATATAGGGTTCTGGGCAGGGGTTTAAGTACCTTTCCGATGTTTGTGAAGTTTCCAACTTAGCACCTTTTTCTGGGGTGGCGAAGTTTTTATTGAATAGAATTGTTATTTGTCTCAAGAGAAAAGGTCTGCGTACACCCTACCCTGACCCCACTTAGTGGGATTTCACTGGGTATGTAGTTGTAATTTTTTTCAACCTTCTTGTCTATAATTTGGCAGGATGCTGTCAAATCTCCAAGTTCTGTTTCTCGAGTATTTAACTGCATTTTTGGGTTCTTCTATTTTAACACTTCACCCAGGTATGAGCCGACTATAGTTCAGGAGATGCTTACACTGATCATACAAATAGTGAAGGAACGGCGGTTTTCTGGGTTATCCCCCAGTGAGTGTTTGCAAAGGGAATTGGTATATAAACTGTCAACTGGTGATGCCACTCGTAGCCAGTTGGTGAAGTCTCTGCCCCGTGACTTGTCCAAGATCGATAGACTTCAGGAAGTTCTAGATAGGGTAGCAGTGTATTCCAATCCCTCTGGCATCAATCAGGTTTTTTTTGTGACACTTCGGCCATTCCTTAACCTTTCGTACATTGTCATCTGATCAGTTTTAGTCCTATGATCCTAATGTCCCATCTATCCCAGGGTATGTATAAACTGCGGACATCCTATTGGAAGGAGCTAGATTTATATCATCCTCGTTGGAACTCAAAGGAGTTGCAAGTTGCTGAAGAGAGATATATGCAATTCTGTAATGTATCGGCATTGACCAGTCAGCTTCCAAAATGGACGAACATTTATCCACCTCTTGGTGGAATAGCTAAAATAGCCACTTGCAAGACAGTACTCCAAATTGTTCGTGCTATTGTATTTTATGCTGTTTTCTCTGATAAATCAAATGCATCACGTGCTCCAGATGGTGTATTGTTAAAAGCATTGCATTTGTTATCTCTGGCATTAGATATTTGTTATATGCATGGAGGATCTGGTGACCATAGTTGCTTTGGGGATGATGTCATTCCAATTGTAGCACTAGCTAGTGAGGAATTTTCATTGAGTAAATATGGTGACCAGAGCTTGTTGTCTCTTCTGGTTTTGTTGATGAGGAAATATAGGAAAGAAAACGACTTTGTGGAAGCTGGAATTTTCAACCTCTCCTCTATGATTGGAAGTCTTCTGGAAAAATTTGCTGAACTTCAATCTGGATGCAAGATGACACTGCAAGACCTTGCACCTGAGGTGGTCAATCAACTGTCGCAATCCGTTTCGACTGGTGATACTAAAAACTTGGAATCAGTTTCAGACAGTGATAAGCGCAAGGCTAAAGCTCGAGAGAGGCAAGCTGCTATAATGGTATAGTTTTAAAGAAAATATTAAGGATATCTTGCTAAATACTTTGCTAAGCATAAAATGTGTTTGTTACTCTCTAGCCAGTTAACTTAAATTGTTGCTTTTGTGTTGTGGTTTCTCTATGACCGAGTGTAAGCTACTTGTTCTAGAAGTTGAAAAATCCTTATAAAGCATGTGTGTTTTGCATGTTCTAGGAAAGCATGTGAAAACTGAACATGCAAGTGAAATACTAATTGCGCAAGGAAGGGATTCCTCTAACTCAGAAGCAGAATCCTTAAAGATCAGATACCTAGGGTGTAAAGGGTTAAAAAGGGATTCAGAAAAGCTGTCATATGAAATATTAAAACATGCAAGCGAAATATAAGCACTGAAAATGGAAGCAAAATCCTTGTACATCAGATGTCCCTTGTGTATAGGGTCCTAAGAGACAAAAAAGTTGGGAAACTTGTGCTTTTGGAGGTTAATTTAGAGCAGGATATGATAGGATGGAAGACTAGATGCTCAATTTAAGTTCAGCCATAGTTGGATGCCGCTGTGCTTTAGGTCTAAAGTCAAAATTAGAGATTTTACAGAAATTCCATTCTAGCAATATATATGGTTTCATGTAAAACAGCACATAATTCATCTTACAACGTGCTTTTGTTTCCTGTACTTGGATCAAGTGCTGTTCATGTTTCCATTGTGCTATGTTACCATAATTTACAGTTCAGATAGTTTTTTGCTATTGTAAGTTGAATTCAGTGTGAACCAGACTAACCCTATTCCTTCTATTCTTGGTTGATCAAGTTTGACTCGGTCAGTTTCATATATATGCCATGTCTACATCGCAGGAGAAGATGAGGGCGCAACAATCCAAATTTTTAAAGAGCATTGATTTCTCTGCAGAAGCTGCTCCGGATGATTCTAAACTTAGTAAAGAAAGAGGTGATTCAGTCATTTGCTCTCTTTGCCATGATCCAAATTCTAAAAGTCCTCTATCATACCTGATTCTTCTTGAGGTATGTGCTTTGTTTTTATGTCGCTTCATTGTGTTTGGATATCTATGCTGATATATCTAAGTGATTGTGCTTGGTGAATAAGTCAATTTTTTACTTATTTTATCGTGGTTCTTGAAATAAGAAATCCAGGCTTTTGACTTTCACCAATAGAGGGCCTCCTTCATGGAAAAGAACTCAAAATTCTGGGAAAGAACTGGAATCTTCTGCTCAAAGAATGACAAATGTCTCATCTCAAAGGAGCATTTTATCAAGCAGTCAAGAAGTGATTTCATCTCCTTGGTTGACACAATTGATTCAAAATGCAATAAATGAATATGCTCTAGAAGGGAAACCTAAGGATGTAGGAGCATTTTTTGAATATATTAGGGCTAGGTTCCCAGCATTGAAGATTCAACTGCCTTGCACATCCAGCAATGTCGATGAAGACACAGATTTTTCTCTAGAGATGCTAGAAGAAGAAATATACTTGTTGATTCAGGAAAGAATGGATGCCAATTCTTGGCACTGGGACCTCTCAAGAAATGGTAAGAAAATTTCTGCAGGGGGAGGTGGTGGGAATGGTGAGTCTCTTTTGCTTGGGAAGTACATTTCTTCTCTTGCAGGAGAAAATGTCGATAGTCCTGCATCTGAAAGTGCTCCCAAGATACAATTAGAGTCAAGAATGCCGCTTACAGCATATGAAGGATTTGGTCCCTCAGATTGTGACAGAATTTATCTATCATCGTGTGGACACGCTGTGCATCAGGGATGTCTTGACCGTTATTTATCATCTCTAAAGGAAAGGCGAGTCCTTTTATCCTTTCCTTTTTACCTCTTTCTTTGAGGTTATTTTCTAATCGTTTGGTATATTCGACTTGAACTATTTTTAATCTTCGGTTCTCCATATCTTCTTTTCTTGGCCTAATGATAAGATATATTGCGTCTTGTGAGTTTTTGTTGTCTTCTTTCTAGGATTTGCTTTTCTTTTCCTGACCTTATCTTGATTTATCTTAATCCAGTATGTCCTCAAGCTTAAATGGTTTGTGCATTAGTGTTAATAAAATACATGTATATTATGTTCTATAATTGGTCTAGCAAGTCCTATTCATTAAGTTCAAAGAATTAACAGTCTCATCACTCTTGTACAGATATACCAGAAGAATTGTTTTTGAAGGAGGTCATATTGTAGATCCAGATCAGGTACAGAACGTCCTGATTTATCTTTTTTCTATGTGATGGAGAGAATTGCTGAACCAGAAGCATTGTTTTTGAGGGAGGTCATACTGTAGATCCAGATCATGTACAGGATGTCTTGTTGATTTTCTTATTTTCAGGGGGAGTTCCTCTGTCCTGTATGTCGTGGACTTGCCAACTCAGTCCTGCCAACCTTACCTGTAGATTCTGGAAGGTTCACATCCCTTCATTCATCTTCCAGTCCATCAGATGCTGTTGGCCCTTCATCCTCGTCAAGTGGAGTGGTAGATGCACTTCATTTTAAAAAAGCTTTATTTCTCCTACAAAGTGCTGCTGATGTTTCTGGAAGTAGAGAAATTATCCAAAGACTTCCACTTCGGCAGTTTGGGCGCATGAGGGTAAACCTTGAATCTTCGTATCGTGTATTGTGTGGAATGTACTTTCCAGACAATGATAAGATTTCAGAATCTGGTAGACTTAGTCATTCTCTGATTCTGTATGACACTCTTAAGTACTCACTTATATCAACTGAAATAGCTGCTCGATCCGAAAAGACATCATTAGCTCCAAACTACAGTCTTCGTGCCTTGTACAAAGAACTCCAATCTTCAAATGGTTTTATACTTGCTTTGTTGCTAAGTATTGTACAAAGTACACGAACAAATAACTCACTCACTGTCCTCTTGAGACTCAGAGGCATTCAGCTGTTTGCAGAGTCTATATGTACTGGCACTTCTGCAAATGAAATATCAGATCCATCTGTAGGAGGTATATTGCTGCTCTGTGGAGTTATCTTCTAAGTTACTTTTACTTTGTAAAAGAGAGATGAGAGATCATGAGAAGATATGCTTTGCAGGTAGTATGCAAGACATCTTGGAATGTGCTGAAACAGAAAATCAGTATCCTGATATTCAGTTCTGGAGATGGTCAGCTGATCCAGTTCTTGCACATGATGCTTTTTCTTCGTTAATGTGGATCATATATTGCCTTCCATGTCCATTGTTGTCATGCGAAGATGCCTTCCTGTCTCTGGTTCATCTTTTCTATGCTGTTGCGGTCACTCAGGTTGCACAATTTTCCCTTCTGATGTTCTTTTTCGGGTAGAGATTAGATGAGACTTCTTTGCACTTCTTTGTCTCCAAGATAGTTAGCAAAAGATCCTTGTCGTTTCTTTGCAGGCTATAATTACCTATTGCAGAAAGCGTCAATGCGGTTTGCTTGAGTTAGGATGCGATGATTCTCTAGTTACTGACATCTATAAAGTAATTGAAGAACAAGGAGTTGCTCACCAATATTTTGATTCTAATTTTATAGAAATTCCTTATGACATCAAAGATGCAATTCGCAGTCTGACCTTTCCGTACTTAAGAAGATGTGCATTGTTGTGGAAATTGCTTCATTCTTCTAGAGTGGTGCCATTTAGTGATGGAACCAACATATTAGATGGATCAGCATACTCAACCAATGAACTGATGGAGTGTGGCGAGAACAATTCAGCCGAACTCTATCAGATTGAAAAGTTGGAGAAGATATTAAAGATTCCATCGCTTGATAATGTTTTAAATGATGTCAAGATTCGTTTGGTGGTTCAAAAATGGCTCAATCATTTCTACAAACACTTTGAAACTCGTGGTCTAAAGGGTGCTCTTTATTCCACTCCTGCAGCCCCCTTTAAACTGATGCTTTTGCCTCATCTTTATCAGGATCTCTTGCAGAGGTTGGTTATA
Organism: Solanum chilense; assembly: GCA_032847665.1. Classification (NCBI taxonomy): domain Eukaryota; kingdom Viridiplantae; phylum Streptophyta; class Magnoliopsida; order Solanales; family Solanaceae; genus Solanum; species Solanum chilense. Next base: position 5,543,579 of record CM064971.1, on the reverse strand, counting down.
GATATGGATAAAGAGAGTATTTTACAAGTATTTTATTGTTGTGTTGACTAAATAAAACTCAAGATAATTTTATGTTACCTTCAGGTATATTAAACAGAAGTGCCCATATTGTGGAGCTGTTCAGAAGGATCCTGCTTTGTGCTTGTTATGTGGTAAATTGTGTTCAGCAAGTTGGAAGACATGCTGCAGGTTCAAAATTCACTCAGGCTGCAGCTTCTCTTTTACCTTCTTCTGATCTTTAATATTGTGTCTGATGCATTTGATTGAACTCCAGAGAAAGTGGGTGTCAAACTCATGCAATGGCCTGTGGTGCTGTTACTGGGGTGTTCTTGTTGATCAGAGTAAGTGCTGTTTGCTTTACTTATTTCTCTTGACCTTTTGATTTGCACAATACTGTCTTTCTGGACCCTGGAATGACTTGATGAAATTTATTTTTCACTGTAGAAAACCACTGTATTGCTCCAAAGGTCTGCTCGTCAGGCACCGTGGCCGTCACCTTATTTGGATGTATTTGGAGAAGAGGTAAATTAGTGGTTGCATTTTGCTATCATAGAAGAGCTCAGAGAAACTAAGGATGTTTAGTTGAAAACAAGCTTCTCTTTATTTCATTTTCTGAGAGTTGATGGAAAAAGGGAGATTTTGCTTGTTGCTTGAAATACTAAATAGCATAGCTCGTAGAAGCATTACAAATTAGATATGAAACTAAGCGTCAAACAGCAGCTTAAGTCTTTTTCTGTAAGTTTGTTGTCGCTATCTCAAGCCTCTAAAAGCTCAAAATAATCCAAGCACATAATGACATGTATCTTTTCTTTCCCAGCAAAGGTGCTTTACAGGGCTCCTGCTGTGTGATTTAGATGGAAAACTATGAAACAATTAAATGTGCGTTTTGGGGGGGTGAAGATAACAGAAAGACAGTTGTGTCCTCAAGTATCTTCAATTCACGTCAAACATGGGAATTAAAATTTTTGCCCAAGTTGAATGCAAGTTAATATATGTTCACAAATCACAATTTCCCCAGTCATAACTCGCAACAAGTATGGATTTAAACTTCACTTGATATTTCTTCGAATTCTGATGGATCACCATTTTCTTTTCTTTTTTTCCCTCCCTTTTCCTTCATCTATTTCCCCTCTCCCTGTTTTCAGTCAAATAGTTGTTTCTAATTATTGTCAAGACTGTTTACAAATATATGTGCATTGTGTATCTTGAGCTTTGATTTCTGGTAAAATTGTTTTGGTAGGGACATCTGGGCTCTAAACCAGTATGTCCACATATCAACTTGGATCTTACATATTTCCTCTCCTATTGTTGCAGGATATTGACATGCATAGGGGAAAACCATTGTATCTAAATGAGGAACGTTATGCTGCCTTAACTCATATGGTAAGCAAATTAGCCTGTCGTGACTAGTTCTGTGTTATCGTGCTAGCTTTAATGTGATCTGAGTTGAGTGTATATTGTAGAGAGAAACAAGACAAAACTGAAGGAGAATGCCCATTATATTAGGAGGGGAATTTGTTGTCTATAACTTCAGGTCTACTTATCAGCTTGAGCAAGATACAACACAGTCGAAATTTAAATTGATTATTGAAAATGAATACCTTATAATTCATAAAAGCAAATATATAATGGGAAAAGGGACAGATTTACCCCCGAACTTTAATAAATGGTACGTCTATGCCCTCCGTCATACTTTGCGTCCACATAAGTCCCTGCCGTCTAATTATAGGTACACATACCCCTCATTTTTTACACGTGTCTTAATCCTATTGAACTACCCGTTTGACCCCTTTTTTTAACCCATAAACCAACCATCCACCCCATAACCCCATAACCCACCCAATTTTCTCTAAAAGGAATCTAAATAAAAAATCAAAATTAATTAGGATTCATGGGTTAACTTGGAAACACGAGCAGCAACCATACCAGCACCACGAGGAGCGGGCACTTCCTAACGGTAACAGAGCCACATTTCCCTGTAACCTTGCAAGGCACAGTGTGTGGCTTCCCAATCTTTTTACCCCAGTAACCTCTCCTCACTGATATCTTAGCAATATAATTCCTCCATGAATGGCAGTAGCGACTTTCTTCGAGCACTTGACACCCAAACCTACGTGACCACTACCGTCACCTACAACAACAAGTGCCTTGAATCTGGTTCTCTGTCCGGCACGGTCTGCTTCTGAACCAGCATGAATTTTATCACCTCATCCTTGAGAGATGGTAATATTTTTGTTTGAATATCTGGATCAAATGCACCAAGATCCAAATTACACAGTAGAACCCAAATTAATTAGGATTCATGGGTTAATTTGGGTCTAATTATTTCCTTTTTGAGGAAATTGGGTGGGTTATTGGGTTATGGGGCGGATGGTTGGTTTATGGGTTAAAAGAAGGGTCAAACAGTTAGTTCAATAGGATTAAGACACGTGTAAAAAATGAGGGGTCCGTTAGTGAGAGGGGTATATGTGTACCTATAATTGGATGGCAGGGACTTATGTGGACGCAAAGTATAACGGAGGACATAGACGTACCATTTATTAAAGTTCGGGGGTAAATCCGTCCCTTTTCCCATATATAATTGATATTAGGAATCATGGAATTTTCTGATAAATGGTATTGGGGGGAAATCTTTTATGCTCACAAAATCTGCCCCTTCTAAAATTTTTCTTTTTATATTTAATTAATTCTCTTTTGTTGATTTGTTCCCATGAATCTTTTAGTGCAACCTCTTCCCCATTTCTCAAAACTGTTCTCTTATTTACCAAGGAATTAAACTTCTATCATTTCCGTTGAATGAACATCGAATAACCATTATAATTTCCAAGGTTGTACTTGCCTGCTGATTTTTTTCTCACTCCAAATTCTAGGTGGCTTCTCATGGGTTAGATCGAAGTTCAAAGGTGCTTCGTCAGACAACTATTGGCGCATTCTTCATGCTTTAGCTTGGCATTTTATGATGGTGTAGGTTAGACGGAAGTTTAATAATAGTCGTATTTTGCTCATCTGTTTCGTCAGTTAATACCTGCGGCATTGTTTTTCATTAGTTGTCTTGACAACTGCAGGTATATCGGACTCAAATATGTTAAAGATGATAATAGTTGTGCTGTTACCCCCTAGGATACAGGAAGTCCTCTGTTAATGTGTTCTTGTGATGTTCATGTACAGATTATTGAGGTTAGTCTGTAACTATTATTTCCTCATATTTTCGCTCTGCCTGTTCTGTACTATGAATAAAAGCAGTTTCATTTGCTTGTTTCGTCAGCGAGTCTCATCAGACAGTATTCTTATGACTATTCCATCATCAGAATCTCTTAGAAGACTGTTTTTTAAAATTATTTCATCATCAGATCTCTTAACATTCTCTTATGATGGTACTTCAAATGTTTTAAAATGTGGAAACTATGTTGCTTGGACTCTCCAAAAATGTTGTCGCACGCGTGTCAGCCTTCAAAAATGCACGACTTTTGGAGGATCTGACATTCACCCGTTGACATTTTTGAAGAATGTGAGCAATGTAGTTCCTGAAACATGCTACTAGTGCATTGCCAAAACACTTTTTTACATTCCTTCCTGTAGATTTCAGTTAGAAGGTGAATCTAAAATATCCCGAAGGTACACTTATAAATTGTTGAACTACCTAAGAATGATAAGCTCCAACTCTGTCACAAAAATTCAGGTGAAACCTTAAAATATCACTATAATTTTGGCTATAAGGTGGGTTAGATTACTTGTGTAGGACATAAATTTTATTAAATGTTTGGGCAAACTAGGAAACCTATGGAAAGAGGCGAATGAATATTTGGCATCATTGCACATGAAATTTTACCTTCTCAAAATAAATAAATAAATAGGATTGCACATGACATTACTGTGTGATGGCATCAGACGGTGCAACATTTCCAAGTCAACACTCCTATAGGTGCGATGCAGTAACAGAGGCTAATACATCGACACGACCATACTTTCAAGTTTTTAGACCAGGTCTTTTTGCAACATTTTAGTATGGACAAATGTATTGAAGATGTGTAGGACTTAAGTTTGAGGTATTTCACAGTAATATTGATCGATTATGAAAAAATTGATGGGTGTAATATCATGCCTTGGGCTACTAAACTGATTCCTGCTACAGCACAAGTACTGAATTGAAAAATGTTCTAGAGTTGCAAACATATCTGCGAGCTTCTCTTTCGAATTTTCTTACTGTATCGCTTCTTATATCATTGCTTACAGTTTGTTTAAACCCTCACTATGGTTGCCCAAATTTGCATCATCCTCTCCTATTTGTTTTCTTCTTTCTACTTGACTGCAACTTTCAGGTCTAAGAGCACTCTTGTGTGTATTTCGTTTTCCTTTTTTTCATGACGAATCTCTTTAGATGCTAATTTATCAATGCATTGCTTTATTTGCTTATGCTTCCTCTCCTCTTTAATTAATTGACACTTTATTCGTGACAGACGGTTAGGATTTGCTCACCGGAATAGAATCATGTGTTCCATGAGTGACTCAGCGGTGAAGGTGGAATGGTTGGTTGTTGCCACCTCTTTGTACAGAAAATGTGAATAAATATGGTGCTTCATGTGTGATATGATAATTGCAAAGGTCTCCTTCAAGTGTATGGATTGTCATTTTACTCAACAATATGGTCCTCCCCCCCTTTGGCTTCTTCTGTTCTTGATGTCAATGATGATTGATTATCGTCGAGACTGATGAATTGTGTATGTACAGTCCTAAAATAACTATATGCTCCTCTTTTTAAAAAAAGTTATTTGGTGGCCTTGAGCCTGTTTGGATTAGCCGATAATAAGTCACTCTTTAATATTTAGCGTAGAAAATTTAGGAATGAATAGTTGTGTTTAGGTAGAAGTGCTATGCAGTTGTGGTGTGCTTAGTTAGAAAGTGTTGACATGCATTTTTGTTCTAAAATGGTGAATATTTTCTTGAAGTTTTCAAAAATTATAAATTAAAAGTTTAAATACTAGGACATACTAAGAAAATGGGATTGAGAGGGAGTTAGGAATCCAATTATAGGAAGTATATTTTTGGGATTGAGGAAAAATTAATAACATACTTGAGCAAGTGTTCATGAATGGAAAAATTATAAGTTGTAATGATCAACATGTTTGGTCAAGTTTCTAAAATTAATTTTATTTTGAAAAGTACATTTTAGGGACATGGCAAGACAATTTGTAGTTGAGTAATCATAAAAAGACACTTTTGAACCTCAACTATTGTTTGATTAATTTTTTTGAAAAATGCTTTTAAGTTTGAGTTCGGACATGTAGTATGAAGTTATGATTTCAAATTCATGTTTTGACGTGTGATTTTGGAATCATGATTTGAAATCAAGACTTCAAATTTCAATTACTTTTAAAAGAATTTAAATGATTTGAGATTTCAAATCATGATTATTTTTTTTAAGAATATGAAACATGAACCTAAATTTGTATTTTGTAAAAAAGAAAAAGATCCACCATTTTCAATTTTGCAAAAATAAAATAAAATACTCATACTCTCGTGAAGAAATTGTCCGTACCACATGAAAGAATTATAATAAAGATTAACTAGATAATACTATTGTTGACTAGTAGTTCTATAGTAAGTTGGGGAAGCATTAGGTGTAGTCCTACTATTTTAAGGTATATTTGCACATTACGATCTAACTTTTAAAAATTACGTGATTTTATTAGTTTTTCGTGTGTATTAATCTATGGGATCTAGCTCCTTTGGGCACTCGAAAATGATTTTTGAATTTTATTTATGAGTACCTCCGTAATGAGTTGGGAAACCATACCGTATACTTACACCATTTTCTGAAAGCATATTTCTCATTTACAAGCCATCTTTAAAGAATTACCTCAATTCTTCAATTTTTTCGTGTGTATTAGCACATGGGTCTGGCTTCTCAGAGTTCTAAAGAAAATTCTGAATCTTTTTTTATGAGGACTTCCGTAATGATTTGGGGAATATCACTTAAACTCGCATCATTTTTTTAATACATATTTTCGCACTTAAAGGTCATTTTTTTGGAATTACCCAAAATTTTCTATTTTACATGTGTATATTAGCCCATGGATCAGATTGGATCTGACTTTTTGGAGCACCCAACAATTTTTTTAAAACACTTTATGAGGACATCCGTAAGAAGTTGGGGAACCAACATATATACTTATCACTTTTAACGCATATTTTTCCATTTACAAACCATTTTTAGAAATTTCTAAATTCCTCAATTTTTTTTTGTGTGTATTAGCCTATGGGTCTGGTTCCCTTGACCACCATTTTTTTTCTTCTTAAAACAAGCTTTATGAGGACATCTGTAACGAGTTGGGGAATCATCACGTATACTCACACCATTTTTAACACAAACTTTTTTTTTTTGCATATATAGACCATTTTTTAGAAATTACCTAAATTCCTTAATTTTTCGTATTAATAGATTTGGCTCCCCGAATTACCTGATTCTTTTTTTAAAAAAAACTTTATGTGGACTTCTATTGTGAGTTAAAGAACCATCACATATATTCACATTATTTTAACGCATATCTTCACATTTACATGCCATTTTTTAGGAATTAACCAAATTTCTCGATTTTCATGTGCTAATTTCCACGGATCTGGCTCCCTAGAGCACCCAATTTTTTTTCTAAAAGTTTTTTTATGAGTACCTCTGTAATTAGTTGAGGAACCATCACGTAAATTCATTCCTTTTTTACATATCATATTTAGAAATTTTCCAATTTTTTTTAATTTTTTTTGTATATTTACCCATGGATTTGGCTCTCTAGAGCATTCAATTTTTTTTATAAAAAACTATATCAGGACCTCCGTAATGAGTTGGGATATCATCACGTATACTCACAAAATTTTTAACACATATTGTCGCATTTACATTACCCAAATTTCACGAATTTTCGTGTGTATTAGCTTATGAATCTAGCTCCCTCGACACCAAAAAAAATTCTGATTTTTTTATGAGGACCTCCGTAATGAGTTAGGGAACCATCATGTATACTAACACCATTTTAACGCTTGACAATTTTTTTTTAGAAATTATCCAAATTCCTCAAAAAAAATTGTCCCATGGATCTGACTCCCCAAAGCACCCTCCGTAATGAATTGGAGAACCATCATGTAAACTCACACCATTTGTAATACATATTTTTGCATTTACATGTCATTTTTTTAGAAATTATCCATTTTTTCGTATGTACTAGCGCATAGACCTGGCTCCAAGAGAACCCAATTTTTTTTTCTAATTTTTTTTTATAAGGACCTTCATAATAAGTTGGGAAACCATAACGTATACTCATATAATTTTAAAACATATATTTGCATTTAAATGCCTTTTTTAGAAATTATCCAAATTCCTTGTTGTTCGTGTATATTAGCTCATGGATATGGCTCCCCGGAGCAACAATTTTTTTTTAAAAAAAACTTTTTGAGTTTCTCCGTAATGAGTTGGGGAACTATCACGTATTTTAACAAATTTTTAATGCATATTTTTTTTGATTTTCATACCACTTTTTACGAATTATTCAAATTTCTTGATTTTCGTGTGTATTAGTCATGTATCTAGCTCCATTGCAAAAAACTTTATTAGGAACTCCGTAATGAGTCTGGAAACCATCAAATATATCCACATTATTTTATAACGCAGATTTTCGCATTTAAATGCTATTTTTTGTGAATTACACAATTTCCTCAATTTTTTGGGTATATTAGCCTATCGATCTAGCTCCCTAGAAATCTCAAAAGCTTCTATATCACACAAAAATCGGTAAAATAGGGGGTTTACCTACTTCGGGGCTCGTTTGACCTTCAAAATGGATTGTTTTGGCCGCCAGACCAACTGAATCCATAGCTAACGTCTTAACGGACGTCCACAAAATATTTGGGCAAAAAGACGTCAAAATTCTGAATCACCAAAAAAGACCGTGCACTATAGCACACGAAAATTAATAAAATGAGAGATTTACGTGCTCCGGGGCTTGTTTTACCTTCAAAATGATCTGTTTTGGTGGTCAGGGCCAATTGGCTCTATAGATAATGTCTTAACGGACGTCCATAAAAAATTTGGACAAAAAAGATGTCGGAATCTCCCATGGACATAATACACGAAAATCAGCAAAATAAGCTATACATGCTCCGGAGATCGTTTGACCTTAAAATGAGATATTTTTTTCATCACGGAACACTAGATCCATAGCTTACGTCTAAACAGATGTTCACAAAAATTTAGGTGAAAAGGATGTTGAAATTCTGGATCACAAAAGATTCATAGACTATAACACATGAATATCGGTATAATGAAGAAGTTACCTGCTTCAGGGCTCGTTTGGCCTTCAAAATAGGCATTTTTGGCCGTCAGAGCCAACTTGCTCCATAGCACGTCTTAACGAATGTTCACAAAATATTTGGACAAAATAGACGTCGAAATTCTGGATAAAAAAAGAAGATCGTGGACTATAGCACACCTAAAATATTAAAAATGATGGGTTTACTACTTTGGGCTTGTTTGACCTTCAATAGTCTGTTTTGGTCGTCAGGTTCGACAGACTCCATAGATAACGTCTTAACAGATGTCCATTGAAATAGTTGGGTGAAAAGACGTTAGAAATATGATAATTTGCAAAATGGGGTATACCTGCTTCGGGGATCGTTTGACCTTGAAAATGGATCGTTTTAGCCGTCAGGCCCAACTGGATCCAAAGCTAACGTCTTAACAGATGTCAACAAAAAATTTGAACAAAAAAGAAGTCAAATTTCTGAATCACCAAAAATCCATGGACTATAGACAAGAAAATTAGTAAAATTGGAGATTTACCTGCTTGGGGCTCGTTTGACCTTTAAAATAGGTTGTTTTGACCGTCACGGCCAACAGATTCCATACCTAACATCATAAAGGACGTCCAAAAAAAATAAGGCAGTCATCAGAATTTTGGATCACCAAAAAAGATAGTGGAGTACAACACACTAAAAACGGTACAATAAGGGTTTACCTGCTCCAGGGATCGTTTGACCTTGAAAATGGTCCATTTTAGCTTTCAGGGACAATCAGATTCGTAGTCTTAACGGATGTCCAAGAAAAAATTTGGGCAAAAAAGACGTTGAAATTCTGAATCACCAAAAATTCATGGATTATAGTACACAAAAATTGGAAAAACGGGGTATATAAGCTTCATGGATCGTTTGACCTTGAAAATGAGTCGTTTTGGCTGTATCCATAGCTAAGTCTTAACGGACGTCATGAAAAATTTGGGCAAAAAACACGTTGGAAATTCAGATCACCAAAAATTCATGGGGTTTACCTGCTTTGGGCTCGTTTTACCTTCAAAATGGTCATTTTTGTCTGTCAAGGCCAATTGTCTCCATAGATAACGTCTTAACGGACGTTCATGAAAATTTTGGACAAAAAAGATGTCGAAATTCCGGATCACCAAAACTCTATGGATTATAGTATGCGAAAATCAGCAAATTTAGTATACTTGCTTCGGGGCTCGTTTAACCTTGAAAATAGATTGTTTTTGCCTTTAGGGCCAATTGTCTCCATAGTAACGACTTAAGGACGTCCACGGAAAATTTAGGCAAAAAAGACGTCAGAATACCGGATCACAAAAAATGCATGAACTATAGCATACAAAAATCGATAAGATAGAGTTTTACCTACTTCAGGTTTGTTTGACCTTCAAAATGAGCCGTTTTGGCTGTTAGGGACAACTAACTCCATAGATAATGTCTTAAGGAACACTTTTAAAAATATTTGGGCAAATAGGACGTCGAAATTCTGGATCACCATAAAAGATCATGGACTATAACATACAAAAATCAAAAAAATTATGCTCATTTGACCATTAAAATGGTCTGTTTTGGTCATAAGGCCAACTTGTTCCATAGATAACTTCTTAACAGACGTCCACAAAAAAAAATTCAAAAAAAACTCGGACTTCTGGAATACCAAAAATCCATGAACGATAATTCACGAAAAATCGACAAAACATGGGTATGCCTTCTTTTGGACTAGTTTGACCTTGAAAATTAGTTATTTTTGTTGTCATGGAAAATGCTCCATAGGTAATGTCATAACAGACGTCCATAAAAAATTTGGGCGAAAATGCATTGAAATTACGGATCACCAAAACTTCACGGATTATAGCACACGAAAATCAGTAAAATTGAGGATTTACGTACTTTGGGCTCGTTTGACCTTCAAAATGAACTATTTTAGCCATCATGGCCAACTATCTACATAATGAACGTCTTAACAGATGTCGACAAAAGATTTGGATAAAAAAAGTCAGAATTCTGAATCACCAAAAAAGATCGTGGACTATAACACATAAAAATTGGTAAAATCAGGGGTTTACCTGCTACGGGGCACGTCTGACTTTTAAAATGATTTGTTTTGGCCGTCAGGGCCAACATGATCCATAGATAACGTCTTAAGGAACGTCCATGAAAAAATTGGACAAAAAAGACGTTAAAATTCTGAATCATCAAAAATCCATGGACTATACATGAAAATTGGCAAAATGGGGCATACCTGCTTCAGGGCTCGCTTGATCTTGAAAATGGGTCATTTTGGCCGTCAGGTTCAACTGGCTCTATAACTTACATATTAACTGACGTCCAAGAAAAATTTGGGCAAAAATAACATCAAAATTTCGGATCACCAAAATCTATGGACTAGCACACGAAAATTGGTAAAATTGGACCTTCTTCGAGGCTCATTTGACCTTCAAATAGGTGATTTTGGCTATCAGGGTCAACTGGCTCCATAGCTAACGTCTTAATGAATTTCCAAAAAAAATGGGCAAAAAAGACGCTGGATTCTAGATCACCAAACAAGATCGTGGACTATAGCAAATGAAAATTGATAAAATGAGGGGTTGACCTTCTCTAGGGCTTATTTGACCTTCAAAATGGTCTATTTTGACCGTCAAAGTCATTTAGCTCCATAAGTAACGTCTTAACAGACGTCCATGAATAATTTGGTAAAAAAGACATTAGAATTTTGGATCACCAAAAATACATGAATTATAGTATATGATAATCGGCAAAATGGGGTATACCTGATTGGGGGCTCGTTTGACCTTAAAAATGGATCGTTTTGATCGTATGGGGCAACTGGCTCCATCGCTAATGTCTTAACGGACGTCCACGATATATTTGGACAAAAAAGACGTAGGAATTTTGAATCACCAAAACTTCATGAAGTATAAAACATGAAAATCGGTAAGATGAACCTTCTTCGAGGCTTGTTTGACCTTTAATGGGTTGTTTTGGTTGTCAGGATCAACTGGCTCCATATTTAACATGTTAACGGACGTCCACAAAAAAATGGATAAAAAGATGTTGGAATTCTAGATCACCAAAAATATTGTGGACTATAGCACACGAAAATCGGTAAAATATGGTGTTTACCTTCTTAGGGCTCGTTTGACCTTCAAAATGATATATTTTGACCATCAGAACCAACTAACTCCATAGATAACATTTTAACGGATGTCCATGAAAATTTTGGGCTAAAAAGACGTCAAAATTTTGAATTACCAAAAATCTATGGACTACATGAAAATTGGTAAAATGGGCTATACCTGCTTCGAGGATCGTTCGACCTTGAAAATGGATCGTTTTGGCCGTCTGGACCAACTGGATCCATAGCTAACGTCTTAACGAACGTCCATTAAAATTTTGGGCAAAAAAGATGTCGAAATTCCAAATCACCAAAAATCCATGATTTTTGTGTGTATAAGCCCATGGATTTGGCTCTCTGTAGCACCCAAAAAAATTCTTAAAAACTTTACGAGGATATTCATAATGAGTTGGAACTATCTCGTATACTTGAATTATTTTTTATGCATATTTTTGTATTTGCATATTTTTTTAAAAATTATCCAAATTCCTCATTTTTTCTGTGTATTAGCTTATGCATCTAGGAGTACCAAAAAAATTTTGAAAAAACTTTATGAAAACCTTCGTAATGATTTGGGGAACCATCACATATACTCACATCATTTCAATGCATATTTTTGCAGTTACATGCCAGTTTTTAGAAATTACCCAATTGTTTGATTTTTCGTGTATATTAGCCCATGGATTTGACTTCTAGGAGCACCCAAATTTTTTCCTAAAAAAAGTTTATGAGGACCTGCTTAGAACCATCATATATAATCACGCCATTTTTTAACGCATATTTTGTATTTACATATCATTTTTTAGGAATTATCCAAATTTCTCAATTTTTTGCATGTATTAGCTCATCGATCTGGCTCGCTGGAGCACCCAAAACATTTTCTGAAGTTTTTTTTATGAGGACCTCTGAAATGAGTTGGGGAACTATTACGTATACTCACACAATTTTTTTAACGAATATTTCGCATTTACAAGCCAATTTTAGGAACTACCTAAATTTATCAATTTTTCGTGTGTATTAGTCCATGGATCTGGCTCCACGGAGTACCCAAAAGAATTTCTGAAAAAACTTAATGAGGACCTCCTTAATGAGTTGGAGAACCATCACGTATACTTACACCATTTTTTTAACGCATATTTTTGTATTTACCGGCCATTTTTTAAAAAAGTTACCCAAATTCCTCGTGTGTATTAGCACATGGATCCGGCTCTCTAGAACACTCAAAAAATGTTTGTAAAAAATTTTATGAGGACCTCTGTAATGAGTTGGGGAACCATCTTGTGTACTTACACCATTGTTTTAAAGCATAATTTTACATTTACATGTCATTTTTTAAGAATCACCTAAATTCCTCAATTTTTCGTGTGTATATGGCTTCCGAAGTACCCAAAGTTTTTTTCTAAAAAAAACTTTATGAGGCCATGTGAGTAAAACCTTTAGGTAATCCTCCATATAGAGTTGGGGCAACAGTACGTGAAACTTCACTTTTTTGCACATATTTTGAGCATTTATGAGTTATTTATAAAAATTAGACAATTTTCTTAGCTTTGTGTCTGTTAACTCATAAATATTTGGGGTGATATGACTTTCAGAAAATTTTCTTACTAAAACTTTACTGAACCGGCAATAGGGAGTTAGGGAAGTACTCTGTGAAGCATGGCCATTTTTTTTGTACATATTTTTGGCATTAAACGATTTTCTCTATTTTTCATGTGGTGTTAGCCCATGAATATTTTGGTGATATGACTTCTTGATTATTTTTTGCTAAACCTTTACGAAACCCTCCGTAGGGAGCTGTGAGAAGCAGTACGTGAAGCTGCCATTTTTTGCACTCATTTAACAGGAATTAGGCGATTGTCTCAATTTTTTATGTGTTAGCTCATGAATACTATAGTGATATGACTTTCAGATATTTTTTTTGCATTATCTTTATCGAAGCCTCCGTGGGGACTTGGGGGTGCTGTACGACGCACGTGAAGTCTCACCATTTTTTGTACATATTTTGGGCATTTAGAACGATCTATTTTACAAGAAATAGGCAATTTTTCTCAGTTTTTCTTGTATGTTAGCCCACAAATATTTAGGTGATAGGGTTTCCCAACTTCTTTTTTTTGCAAAACCTATATGGAACCCTTCGTGGGGAATTGGGGGAGAAGTACGTGCAGGCTGCCTATTTTTACACCAATTTACTTAATTTTTCATGTGTTAGCCCATGAATAAATTTAGAATATGACTTATAGGCGAATTTTTTCAAATTTTTTTATGAGCCCTAGTAAAGAATTGGGAGAGCAATACATATAATGTTTGCTCATTGATAATATTGTATAAGAACTTAGAGAGAGAACTTTTATAATGTTCACATCTTGGGATGTTTATATGTTTATAAGAAATACAACTAAGATATTCAAATGATATGCCAAACAAATCTTAAAGTACACATCAAAATGTACTTTTTCAGAAGTGTTTGGAAAAAATACTTTTAATAAAAAAATACAATTTTGACCTGCCAAAGCCCCTTTTTTTGACCTTTTTTGGCTTATAAGCAATTTTGTGTTTTACGAAACATGTAAACAAGTTAAAAATACTTGTAAGCTATCTTACCAAATACTTACTTCATAAATGGTATTGAACTAAAATGTACCAGACAACTAATCTTATTAAGCAACTATTTTCAATGTAGAACTATTGCAGACTTCTTTCAAGCTGTTCTGTACAAATCAATTGCAGCTTTAACAATGCCTCAACTTTAATGAAAAATCGCCTTTAACATCTACGAACAACCAATAGCCGATAACCTGAACATAACCGATGCAAGCTATGAGATCTTTGTACACCTAACAATCAACAAAACTGTATATGGAAGATTGAGTCCTTCGACGTTTCAAGAGGGGTCTAAAATTCTTCTGACCATTGCAGATTGCTTCTGAACCTCCATCCCATGGGACTTAGCAGCCACTATCAGAAATTGCAAGCATTCAGCATTTACTCCACCTTCTTAGCCTAATCAACCAAAAGATCCAATTGTAAAAAGGTCACATCCAAGAGTAAGTAATATTTTTGCATTACACAAATAACTTAAGAATTTCTTGTCGGAGATGCTCAAGTCTACAAGAATGTGAGGTAACATGGAAACCACAAGTCGGAAAACTCTGTTACTGCTGCCAGTAGCTGAAGCAGCGATAGAGGATCTGGATGCGACGTCCCCAGACGTCAGAATAAAACTATGGGAATGTCCAGTGCATGTAAAGAAGATTTGCTAAAAGTAATAACTCATTCACTTACAAGATTGAAGTCAGGTAAATAATACTCTCTAGCTTGATTGTTTTCACGACTTCTTCTTTCGTATAGCATCTCAAGATAATGATACTATGTGATAATTTACCAAACTAGTTGTCAAGTGAACTTATCAAATTGGAAATGAAATGTGTTCAGTATATATAAAAAAAGGTAGTGTTAAAAAGATGCATTTCAATTATTTCTAGTTGTCCATTCCTTAGTTATTTGGAACGCTTTGCTTTTCCCACAAAGCTTTGATTTCAACTGCCTTTTTTACCTGCAATTGTAGGCAATCCCATCCATAAATTGTTCCAACACCATCCCTTTCTAAGTTACCGACCCAGAAAGAATGATAAAATCATCCTTCAGAGTGAATAGCTACCTTTTTATTAATTCACCACACTGTTAACTCGCATTCTATCCGGTGAACACTAAACCATGAAAGATACAGAAGAAATCACATTAGACATCGAAAAAACTGGCATCAATACAACCTAACAACAACAAGCTTATAAAGGCAACATGCTATGCATGTAGTTATTAACATCCCTCCTTATTCTTCTCAAACACTTGAAATGCATATTGATGTTAAAAGTTTACCTAATCAACTGACCAGAAGACAGATTCTTTAGACAATTAGGGGCACTAAAATGTTTTTGAGGGAAAAAATCTTCATTTGGAAATGCATGATATTTACACACCACAGTGTAAAGAGAAAGAGGGACAGCCACCATGGCAATTAATTTCTCCACCCTCAGCCACCCAGCTCCCAACTCATCCAAAAACAAAGGGACAAAAAAAGAAAAGAGAAGAAAAAGGAAAAGATGTGACTTACTGTATCCTGTGAACAATCTTTGGCTGCATGTGATATCTCATTAACAGTAGAACCACTGAACCCATTGCTTGTATCATGTTTCTCTTTGTTGACTGCAAACCGAAGCTGCTTCTCCACAGACTTAAAGATAGATGTCCGTTTGGACCTTAATCGATATGGAGGAGAGGCATTAAATGCTTGACTGTTGTACAGACCACCATTGAAAGAATTTCTTGAAGAAACTCCATTATGCATGCTAGATTTGTGTGAGCTGTCATATTGGATCTCATCACGCGCATCAATAGGTTTTTCCATACGGAGATCTCCATCTGACTTCCCCATTTTATTAGTTGGCGTTGAAAGTTCACCTTGAGTCTTTCTTTTCCTTAATATGGAGGGCGTGTTTGGGAAGCTTCTAGCAGCGATTCTCAGTACAGATTCAGGAGTTTGTGCACAAAGGTTACGACCCTTTGTACTAGGTGGAGTGAAGAAACCATCCGGTGATGGACTTGGACTTGCATCAGATTCACATTGTGCCCGGCAGATATTTAGAAGATCTGAATCCAGCGGAATACAACTTTCTGACCTAGGTGGTTCATAGCATAACATACCACATGTAGGGATTTCACAAGGAAATGGTGCTTCAAAAACTTGTAATCGGCCTACTGCACTATCCATGTTCCATCCTTCATACCTGTTTTCTGATTGAGTACTTGGTTTGATGTGTTGAATAGCATCTTCTTCTGGTGATTGAGATTCCAACCTGACGACTTCAGAATCAGTGGACTCAGTTTGAGGACCACCATTGGAAGCACTGATTTCTGCCACCTGCCATCGATTTTCTATTTTACATGTGTCTGTAGTTCCTGATGAAGCTACTTCAGCTCCTTCTGATGTTTTATTTGACCAAACTGGCAACTCTTCAGCTTTAGCTGTTCCAGTAGCAGGTGGAAGATTTCCAGTAGCTACATAAAAATCTAACTTCTTCTTCAAGGAGCTGTTCCAATGATTCTTGATACCATTATCAGTCCTGTATAAATTAGGCCCGGGAATGAGCAAGATTTGAAGTGAAGAGACATAGGGTACTATGAATTGATTCAACACTAGCAAATTCCTTTATAGGCTATAATTGCAGTGGCACAAAGTTTTGAGTTAACTTCAGTAGCCAGCCAAAGTCAAGACCAGTGTTATTTTCTCTACTCGTTGGGACATAGACTGTCGTAGACAACCCATGAAAAAGGTTATCCACTGATAACTAGAGATGGCAATTGGGGCGGGGGGTGAGCTTTCATTTTCAACCCACCCCGCATGAACCCACCCGCATAATTTTTTTAATATTTTTTCTTTTTCTAGTTAAATTTGATACTAAAAATAAAATAGATAAAAATTAATTCATTTTTCATTAAGTTATATTAATTTAACAGGATAATGACTTAAAACTTATTTTTTAGAAGTCAACTAGGAAACATGTAAGAAATTGTATGATTTCTTATTGAATCATTATCTTGAATATTTTAGTAGCTTTAAAGATATTATCTTAATAAATAATTTTCTATCACTCTTATAACATGTAGAAAGTTAAAATTAAGTTTGAGCCCACATAAAATTACATATACCCGCCCCAGGCCACACAACCTTAAACCCGCTCCACCCCACATAGCCTTAAACCTACACCACCCCACATCCACTCCACCCCATTGCCATCCCTACTGATAACCTTTTAGATGGCGGAAAAGTCTTGCTTTAACTTAAGTAGCTAACCATCTTAAGAGCCAAACTCAAGGCCAATGATATTTCCTCTACACGTTTGAACATAGACAACCCGTATTATCATTGGGGCAGACATATCTTAGATAAAAGTAATTCCCCATATAGCAGTAAAGTTAACAAGACATTGTTCTTAGCCCTTGGTCCTCAGCCTTAACAACTAAAACTACCTTCTACCCTCTACAATCATTTAGCAAAAGACTGATGATATGACATAGTTACATGAAGCCATGTGCTTTTATAAACTTATAGATGAGGTCTTTGGAGTATGGTGGCCACAAGACACACTGGACAATTAGAAGCATAAGCCACTGTCTTAATACGCTTATTTCATTCGCTCTTTGATAGTGGCGTTGTTTTCAGCCGAAAAGAAGAATAATTGACCAGAAGCTTCCGATATAATCTTCAGGAACCTTCTGTACTCCCTCTATCCCAAAAGGGATCTTCAGGAACCTTTTGTACTCCCTCTATCCTAAAAGGATCTTCACGAACCTTTTGTACTCCCTCTATCCCAAAAGGACTACTGGTTCAAGAGTTTAAGGGTCGACCCTTGTAATCTTTTGGGATGATTTCTCACATCAAGTGATTGATCTTTGAAACAAATTTTTTACATATTACAAGCTATATAGAAGTGTACTATAAACCACACTTTTCAGAAGTTAAAGATATTTAGGAAATGTTGGACTAAACCATAGTCAAAGAATCTACTAACATATTACGGGATCAGGTAATTTTTAATAAGAAGGCTTCAATATGGAAGCCATTCAGAGCTCTTCTCTTTATTCAACTGAATGAAAAAACTAGCCATTCTTCTCTTTACATTATCTTTATGTTGATTTTATTACCTTCCTGGCAGCACTTTAGCAATTTCAGCCCACTTGTTACCATGGATCCGATGAGCATCTATAAGCGCCCGTTCCTCCTCCAGAGTCCAAGCATCTTTTTTGATATTGGGATTCAAATGATTGTGCCATCTGATCAAATTAAAAGCAATAACCATTAACCCATAACAACCAATCAAATAGTAGGCTTTATTATCGGACAAACTGTTAGACAAACAAAGACAAGTTGCTAAAAATGAACTTGAGAACAAGGACATCACTATGAATCAGAGCCTCGTGAACACAAAGCACTTGTATTGGGAGTAAGATGGATAGACACACACTACTGAAGCTAAAGCACTTACAGCTAACAACAGAAGGGAAGTTGTCAGCAGATTAACTGTTACTAAGTTGGGTAATAAATCAACAGAAGCCAAAGCTGGTCATATAACAATTCATTAATACAAGAGCTTATTCAGTGGAATCATAGCAAAGACAGTGACATTACATATATGTATATATAAATTTAAACTATTTCTGATCCTACCTCTCACGACACTGCTTCCCTATTCGACCAGTCAATGATTTAGCTATGACAGACCATTTTATAGGCCCATACTTAGCAACCAGTTCAATGATCTTATCATCCTCCTGTTAACAAAAAGCCAAAAAGCATCAGGAATCATCCAGAGAGTCCAGGTACGATTCAGATTATCAGATCAACACAGAGGGAAACTAAAAAGTAGGAAGCAAACAAACCTCCCGAGTCCAGGGTCCTTTAACAAGTTCTGGATTGATGACCTTCTGCCAGCGATGCAGACATTGCACTTCCGATCTATCCGGGAAGAACTCAGCTGCAAGTGAATCAATATTTGGCTAAATTTACATTTTCATATGAGTGGATAAAGTGTGTTACCCCATGAATTCAATAAGAATCTATCACATACAAGATGATAGCCACTTGGACCGACTTACAAATTGGTCAGAAAAGTTAAAAGACTTCAGAGATCGACAAAGTTAAAATCTATCCTTTGATACAAGGCTATAATTTCCTGCTACCAAGCACCCAAGAAACTAGGATTCAAATCCTAACAGAGACAAAAAACACTAGATATGATTACTTCTCATCTAACTGTCTTGGTGAAGAGAGTAACCCGATACCTATGCTGATGGAAGGTAGCAGTAGCCAGATAAATCTAGGACTCTAGGTGTGTATAAGCCGGCCTGAAAACTACCACTGTGGAATTTACTTTTATAAAACTCCAGCCAACAATTAGTAATCTAAGTTGAAAGAACATCAATATTCGGAAAATGGGTGCTTCGTAGCAGTTTCCTCTTGTATTTTTCCTTGCCATTAACGAGCTCCATCATATAATGGATGCACACTGCATATCCAATTTTCCAAAAGAGAAGGTCCAGATTTACCCCTAAACTTTTGACTAGGGTTTGGAATCACCTTCAGATTGGAGCTTTACGAAGGAACAAGGGAAATGATAAGACACTTTCCTAAATGGCATGGTAAAACTAAACCAAAATTCTAACTGAGGGCAAAGTTTCTGAATTTCAAATAGTACATGAGCGAATTTGACCCCTTTTCCCTATCCAAATTGCATAAACAAATGCCTATATCCAAGCAACCAAAACATATAAGTAATGATATGCATGAATATATTGACTTGGCATGTCATTGAAGATGCACTAAGAACATTATGGCACCCAGACAAACATCCAGCAAAGCTCATATGGCAATATATTCATGAATAGGACCAAGCACTGATCAAGTGCATTGAATTGCATCATCAAATAAGGCATATAGCAATATTTCCACATCAGACACCTATTCAATTCAAAGCATCTCGACATGTCAACGTGAACGAAGTTGCCTCCTTAGAAGCTAACACTTGCAGCACGATATTGTCCTATTTGTTGTTAGAAAAGAGCTAGCTAAGAGATAATACCTATTTTCTTCCAACATTTCCCTCTGTAAACTGAAACAGCCTGTTTCAAAGTATCATCCTGCGGCAAAGGAGATTTTATCTAATCAATACGTAGTTCCAAGGAGCAAAACCAAAAGTTGAACTTTCTATTTAAAACAAAAAAAAAACAATTATAAAATAATTCCAACTGGTATAGGATAACAATGATATTGAGGGAGTGAGGAATGTACAAGCATCAAGAATTGTACATTCACAACTCATTATGCCAAAATAAAACTGTTCCAGTGTTCTCCTTTTACTAGTAACAGCAAGTAGTATTCACAGTCGAAAATTTTTAAATCGCGATAACCTAGCTAAGGAATTTAAGCTATTGAGATATCTCGCAGAAGAGATTATTCATTAGAAATATAAAGAATTCTTTTCACCTCCTCAGGAGTCCAACCACCCTTTGCTCGCCTTATTGGACCAGTGGTTCTCCTGCAAAATCCACACAAATAAAGCAGAAAGTGTAAATTTTAAATTTCCATCCAGGACTTTAGAATAAGCACAAAATACATGATATCACAGAATCCCCATCATTGAGTAATTTCGCTTCAAGTGATTGTCTGTCTGCTTTGGCTGGGTTACAAGAGATAGTAGCGCAAACCACTTAGCTACTTTTGGATATTGTTGACCAGGACAGTTCAATCACTTACTTATATCTCATAAGTGGATTCCACTCAGTTTGCTCTTTTTCACATCGTTCAACTATGCTCCGTTACAAATTCATCAGGGTTGGGGCTAATGAACTCTCTACATGCAGCAGCTCTATTCAAGTTCATTATTCAGAGGATTCATCATAGTTAAACACTTAAACTAGTTATTATACATTGATTGACAACCTACCGCAATCATCTTCCTTTATCCAGTGTGCGAGCAGCTATGCTTTGCTCGCTCACACATAGTTAGCTCTAATCTTATCCATTACTGATCTAAATCAAACCGTGAAAAACAACAATTAACAATTATGAAACAACATGCACAGAGATACAATTTTGGAAATCCCAAACTTTCAGCCGAAACACTTAAAAATAGTCATGAATTTTGTTATTGTTGAAAACCAAATATGACCCCAACTGTACAAGGTTCAATTCTAGTTGTTACCCACCTAAACAAATTATCTCCATTATGTTCAGCAAAACTGATTCACTAATATATTTTCCTTACATACTTGATTTTATCATACTTAACTTGAGCTGAACCTTCATCACAAGGTAGGGTTACGATTGCATACAGCACACACCACTCTACCTAGCTAAACAAATTTAGCAGAGTAAGAAAAAAAATTTACCTGTGAGTTGGTGACGCAGGGGTTGGGCTAGATACTGCTGGTGACCTTAAAGTAACACTACCACTATTTTCAGAAACAGACGAACTCGAAGCAGCAGCTGATTGCTTATTCTCAGTACAGCACTCTTCTACTTTCATTTCATCCATTTTCCTCTTACCATAACCTTTACAATAACCAATTGAATCCAATAATCAGCAAACCAAAAAAAAAAAACTTCAAAGAAAACAAATACCCAACTAAGTAAAACTCCTTATAATCCCAATAAGTAACTTCGCAATACAATTACTTGGAATCAAACAATCCCAGATCCCACAACCCCATCTTCATATCAAATTAAAAACAACCCAATCCCAAAACTCAACACCCATCAAAAAAATAACCAAAACCCAATTCGAATTAACCAAAATCAAGTTGAATTAGATGAAATCAAAGCTAAAATTGATCATAAATCAGTCATAGATTCATAGAAAAAAACAAACTTTTCACGAAATTTCAAGAATTCAACATAAACAAACCTCAAATTAACAGAAAAATGACAAAAAATCAGCTAAAATTCATCGAAGATCGAACTTTGAACCCCAAAAAGAAAAAAAAATCTTAAAGAGTTGCTAGTGAGAGAAATTGAGAAAACCTTTGCCCGTTGAATGACACAAAAAAGTAAATTATTTTATTTATTTTTTTGTACATAACGAATATATGGAGAAAGGGTAATTGACGGCGCCGTTAATTAATCGTTAAGTTTCTGTGCTGTTGGAGATGAAAAGGCTGTGAAAATTATTAACGGCGTTAACGGTTTTATTGAGGGTACGTTAGGAGACAAAAGTTTGAACATCAAACGGCACACTTTGAGGGATTAATAAATGTGGTGTTTACCCTTCCCGGGCAATTCTTGACCGTTAGATTAGAAATGAGTGGTGGAGATTTAGCGGAATATGGCTTTATAGCTTCACGTTCGATAGAATTCAATAAATTTGATTCAAATATTGTGATCACCATATGATATAAATGAGAGAACCTTTGAATTTGCATAAATTGTTAGTTTCATGTCCTAATTATTTTGATAATTTTAAAAGGGAAAAAGAATAAATATACATCGAACTATCGAAAATGGTATGCAGATATTCTCAGTACTTTTAGGACATGAGTGTCCCTGCCGTCTTAAAACTAGAACATATATGTTATTCCATCTTACGGCAGACTGAATAGGGACACGTGACGCAATCTTATCCATCAATCTGATATTTAATAAATGTCGGATCGACAGATAAGATTATTACATGTGTATGTTCGTTAGTATAAATAATATATGCTCTAGTTTTTGGACGGCAAGAGCACCAATGTCCCAAAAGTATATATGATGAAGCGAATCTGCATATCATTTACGTATTTCAGAGGTATATTTGTTTTTTTTTTCCCATTTTAAAAGTACTTATCAACTTGATTAGTAAAATTTAGATACACCTTCAATACCCCTGATATGTCACGTGACATAGTAAGTGATTTCAAACTTTTGTGGGCCAATGAGACTTCTTAATAATAAAAAATGAGAGAAATGATGAAAACACCTCTAAACTTGATGAGAATTTAAGGGTGTATTTTTATTGAAGGATCGGGGGTTCATTTAAGTTCAATCAGTCAAATAAATAGATATTTTTAAAGTTATCATCAACAGTTTGAGAATGAAATAAATTATTCACGTCAAATTTAAAAATATTTTTAATATTTCTTTCTATATAAATTACTCAAAAATCATAATAGTTTCTCATAACAAAATGCCTATCTTCCCCTTCATTTTATTCGACGTTCATCTTTTTCTTTGTATTGATACTTTTAAATTTATAAAATTTTAAATAAAATTTGAAGTGTATTTTAGTCATTCTAACAAAAAACATCATTTATCACCTTTCTTTTTAATTAAGCACATCAATTATTTATTAGCAGTTTTAACACTTATATCGAAGCACAATTACTATAATTATAATATACTTAATGTAATTTTATAATTAAGCGAGTTCTAAAAAAGTGTAGTACGTACATAGACCTTATTCCTATATATAGCAAAACTATTTTTACTCAAAACGCAATTGCTTATTTATTTGAGGGCTTACAAACTATTTACTACATAGTATTAGTTAATTCAAACAAACCTTTTATTAAGATAAAAGAAGTACTTAGTAAATATTTTACTTAAATTCAATAAACAAAGAATTATGATTTCGAATCTATATTCAATAAATCTAATTTAATTTGTTTGTGATGAAAATGTCTTTTAACTGTTTATCAGTCTCTAAAGGAAAAAAAAATTGATAGCATTTATTAATGCATGATAGGTTCGTACCTTTTTTTTCTTTTGCTAAACGAGTAATAAATTCACGTGGCAGAATATATATATATATATATATTTATATATATATTGCGTCTACATATAATACTCTAGCTAATTGTTGGGTGGTCTTGGACCTTCTCAACCCAAAAGCTAGCTCAAAGGTTGAGGCTTTCCCTCACACTTATAAATTGACCACCAGCCCCTTCCACTTCCGATGTGGGATAACCCAACAATCTCCCCCTTCACACATCGGGCCTTGGGCTGGAGTGAGAAGGCCCAAGACCACCCAACATTGGTATCAGAGCCCAGGTTGTCAACAAGTCTCAGCCCACCGGGAGAAACTGGGTTGTCGCTCTGCAGCCCAAGGCCCGATGTGTGAAGGGGGAGATTGTTGGGTTATCCCACATCGGAAGTGGAAGGGGCTGGTGGTCAATTTATAAGTGTGAGGGAAAGCCTCAACCTTTGAGCTAGCTTTTGGGTTGAGAAGGCCCAAGACCACCCAACACTAATAAGATCATCAAAGCAATCCCAACTAGGGTTCAATTAGGTGGGTTGGGTTAAATTTAGACGGTCAAAATAGATCAAGACAATAAATATGTCAAGATCCAACTTGATTCAAATTTTTGGGGTCAAAACGGGTTAGATAACGGATCATAATCCAACCCATCCAATTTTTACTAAATTTTAATAGCTTTATTTGTTATTTTATAAGCTTTTAGTACCAATTATATATAACACATAAAATCAAATATATATATATATATATATATATATATATATATATATATATATATATATATATATATATATATATATATATAAGATTGCTCAAAAATTTTGATGGGCTCAAATTGATTAAGGTAACAAATGAGCGGAAAAATAATCAGTCCAAACCTAAATAAGTTGAATCGAATTGGACGAGTTGGATTTAATTTTACCATGCTCCCAACCAACAAGTTTAGGCATTGCCTAAATTTGACTAATGTATGATAATTATAGTGGAAACTTTCTATTTTTTTTAATCTAAAGATATAAATTTGAAAAAGAATTGAAAGTAATAAACATCATTTTTTAAGCGTTTTGAGCATGCGTTGAGTGATATTTTTTAAGAAAAGTATTTGAAGTTGATTTTTTTAAAAAAAAAACACAATATATATTTTAAATAAAATATATTTGATTTACCTTAAGATTATAATGACACTATTTTTATTTGTTTATATACAACCATCGCTTTGTGTGGATTATTACTTTTTGTTATGGTAAAAATCAACTTGATGAAATACCAAAAATGAAGTGGACAAAAACCCACCTCATTTTAATATCAATAGGAAGAAATCTTATTCCTTGCATCCAAAATAGATACAAAAATCACATTAGTAATTTGATTCTCAAACTTGACATACCTTAAGCTTTTGATCTTGTGACTTGTTTTTTTTTGTTTTTTACAAAGATAAAATAAAACTTAGGATCTCATCAAGTGTTTAAATTATAACTACACTGCACAATACTTTGATCTTAGAGTATGACTTCTTTACTTTGTACCGGTAATCTTTACACTTTGTTTGGATCATTGTTACCAATTGTTTCATAATGTATTGTATTATATTGTACTGTATTGTATTGTATGGTAGATACGTTTTTTGGCTAAATTGTATTGTTTGTTGTTATTTAGTAACATTCTAATTGTTTGGTTTGATAGTATCTTACTGTATTGTAATTTATAAATTTACTTAATTATTCTACGGTAAAAGGTTTGACTAGGCTTAAATAATTAAGATAAAGAGTAAAATAGTATTTTGAAATATTTTGTAAAATATAATTGAAAAAAGAAATTAAGTAACAATGGGAACACAATAAATTGGTTGTTCCATAAAATAGGGGTTTCCTTTGTTAAGGAACAACGAAATTTAACAATACAGTACAATACACTTTAAGTAACAATCAAAACAAACATTATAGGTATAGTAACGATACAATAAAATACAATGGATAACAATGATCGAAACATAGTCTTAAGATTTAAGACTAAAATGATCATATTTTTCATACATTATGACTACTTTAGTTACCAAGTGCTAGGCACCTACACATGTTAGTCTCATACGTGACAAAATATGTGTCAAATGAGAGTGTTTTGAACCTAGACTTGCCTAACTCACACTTCTTCAAAATTACATACATCTTGACGTGGTACCAAAGCAGGCAAAACTCAATGTTGACGCAGAATATTATCGAAACGAAGTAAATTTCAACAACAATAACATACTGGTGAAATTTCCATATGTGAAGAGCGTACGTCGACCTTACTCTATCTAGTGGGGTAGTAAATCGAGTGAGCTTAAATATACATATGAAATCTCACTAGAATTTCAGCAAACTCTATATACGAATTCATAATTTAAAAAGTACAATAATTTCAGTGTTAAAAACCTTAAAGGTCGAAACTAAACGAGTCCATAAAATTGGCTATGGAGTGCAATCGCTAAAGATGAAAGACTAGATGGGTTGGGATTGGGCCATGCAAACCCATACCCAAAGGCAAAAGGCCCAAAACACTTTAATTCAAAAAAAAAGTTCAAAACCCGAGACCGCCATTTGAGAATTTGAAATTGTACTAATCTCAAAACGAACTCTTTGTAATTCATTTCTCTCACATACACACAAATTGTTACAAAAGGGAAAAATAATTGTGAATTTTGGAGTTGATCTACAAGCTTAAGGTTCGTAAATCTTCACACATAATTCATTGATTTTTTGGTGTTTTTTGGGGGTTTTCGGGGACTTTGAAGGGGATTACAAGGTGGGGAATCGAAATCTTGGGAATCAGGTAGTTAATCAACTAAATTACTAAGATTCTTGTGATTTTGATGTTTCTTAGTCTATTTTTTGTTTTAATTTGTGATAACTCTAAATTTGATTATTCTTATGGGAGAAGAAATGGATTTACTGTCTGTTCAGAGAGTGATTTGTTTATTTAAGTTGTATTATTACATACTCTATTAGTTTAAATGTAAAATGTTAGTGAATCAAACTTGAACCTTGATATAAATGGATGGCTAAGATAGGAATTTGGTACAATGTAGATTAAAGGGAACATTTTTGAGCTCAATTCTATGTAGAATAGTTAAAAATCCAAACTTTATGAGGTTTTTAAACTGATTTTAAAATTATTTCACATTCTAGGGTAGGTTGTGCCGTAGGGGGATTAGGGTAGTAGGTTAGCAGGTAGTAGAGTTGTCTAGCTAATCCCTTCATATTGTAGTCGTAGTATTATTCTTGTCCTTCTAGTTTTGTTACTGTATGTTGTTTCTTGTACTTCGATTATTGTATTACTGGTTTGTTATGAGTTCACCTCTGTTATTTCTTTTTCTGGATTGCTTTGGTTTGTTTTTCCTTGAGCTAGCGGTTTATCGAGAATGATGTTTCTACTTTTGAGGTAAGGGTGAAGTCTATGTATACTCTACCCGCAGAACTCACTTTTTGAGACTACACCGGATACATTGTTGTTGTTGTTATTCCTAGGTAGGTGTTTAACTAGTTTTGGATAAACAAGACGAATAAAGACTAAAAGAAAAAGGAAATATCACATTATGCTTAAGTATTCATAAAACAAGTCAAACTTTAAATTGATTTATGCTCTTAGTTGAAAACCTTTTGTGATCCTTCCGGAAGTAGATGAGTTGTTCTATAAAAAGAAGAAACATTTGTTCAAAAGATTTTATCTGGCATGCTGTTTATTGAAAAAGACAGTACTTTGTTCAACAAGACTGCATTTTTAAATGCTAATGTTATTTATTTTATTGCTGTTATATAAACAGGTTCTGTTGTCCCTGACATAAATATGCAAATGAATGGTCTTAAAGCATGTCAAACAGAAAACTTGCCAACTCCTGGAAGAGTACAGCAGTTAGAATCCTCAGTGGTCACAAAAGTTAGAGTTATTGTTAGAGTTCGCCCTTTTCTTTCACGAGAAATTAACTCGATAGGTGGAAACCCAATCTCTTGTGTCTCTGCTCTCAACTCAGAATGTGAGCGTTCTGATGATGTCACAGTTCATCTCAAAGATCATGAAACTAGGTAAGTTTTTTCTCAATTGTTGGCATTTGTGAAGATTAAAGCTGTCTTACTACAACCTTATCCTGGGAACTTTTTGTTTTGACTTTAGTCGTAATGAATGCTACAAGTTGGATGCATTTTTCGGCCAAGAAGATAACAATATAAGCCAAATATTTGGCAAAGAAGTCAGTCCTTTGATCCCCGGGATATTAGAAGGTTACAATGTAACTATATTTGCTTATGGTGCTACAGGGAGTGGCAAAACATACACCATGCAGGTATGTTTCATTTGTCTACATAACACAACTTGCTCCATCACTCCGGCAAGTGGACTAGATGCTAAAATATACTCGTGGAGTAGGAGATATATATTGAGTTATAAGTTATAACGGACCTACTCAATGTTTCTTTTCAAGTCTTTTGCTGCTCTATAACTTCTATAGCATAGATCCATGATTGAGCAAAAGACATATCAGACTTTTCAGATTGAAACCATGCATATGCTTATCCCATATATGCAGCCGTTGGTCCTAATCTAGAACTTCTCCATTTGACCTCTACAATAGTTCCCTTCAGGCCTTCCTAAATCCTAATTCTTGGATGTACCTGTGAATTGTTTTGAAAAACTTTGTTGCTGATGCAGGGAACTGAAAACCTCCCTGGTTTAATGCCACTTGCAATGTCCTCTATTTTCTCGAAGAGTCAGGGGAAAAGTACCGTAGCAATATCATACTATGAAATTTACATGGATAGGTGCTATGATCTACTTGAACTTAAGGAGAAAGAAATTTTCATATTGGACGACAAAGATGGGCAGATTCATCTCAAAGGACTTGCACAAGTTGCTGTTAGTTCAACGTCAGAGTTTCTAGAAGCATTTTCTTGTGCGGTTCAGAGGAGAAAAGTTGCACATACGGGCGTTAATGATGTCTCTAGCAGGAGCCATGCTGTGCTCACGGTTTATGTTTCTACTCCAAGTTGTGATGATACTGGAAATGTCATTACTGGGAAGTTGAACCTTATTGACTTGGCAGGTCTAAAAAATTTATTAAATTTAACCATGAATTGTTTTAAGAATATATTGAACTGAAAAGTTACTCTCATATTGTAACTCAAATGTCACTGAATTAGGTAACGAAGACAATAGAAGAACTTGCAACACTGGAATTCGTCTACAAGAGAGTGCTAAGATCAACCAGTCATTATTTGCACTATCAAATGTGATTTATGCATTGAACAACAATCAACCACGAATTCCCTATAGAGAAAGCAAATTGACAAGGGTATTGCAAGATTCTCTTGGAGGAACAAGCCGTGCTTTGATGGTTGCTTGCTTGGTAGGATGTTGTATATATCATCTCTTGCTTTTGAGTTCCATGAATGCAACAGTGTTCTTAACATTGTCAAATGTCAACTGTTTCATTTGTTCATAGAACCCTGGGGAGTACCAAGAATCTCTTCATACAGTTAGTTTAGCAGCCAGGTCAAGACATATATCCAATTTTGTTGCCTCAGCACAAAAAGGAGATACTCCAAAGGTCAAAATCGACATGGAGGCAAAGCTCCGATCATGGCTAGAATCTAAAGGCAAGACAAAAAGTACTCAGAGAATTGGGGCATTTGATTCCCCATTAACCAGCAAAACTCCAAATTCCATATGCTCCACCAGAAAGCTAGGTCTGTTTGGGAGTTCTTGCAAGCAAAAATCTATCAGTAATCAAGGAGCTTCAAGCATAAAAAAGAGGTAAGAGATTACTCTATAATCTTGTTGTATTTACCTGCCTTTGATTTTGATGATTGCTTAACTATGTTGAACAGGAATCCAGATGGAGCTTGTAAAAATTTATTTAAAAATGGACATCGAGCGAACACAATAGCAGAGGTAAAAAACAAAATGAGAACTATAATTTCTCCCTATCTGGTTTTGAGTTTATGATGCCCACTCCGTCTTAAATTGAATAAATCCATTGACAGACTTGATTCAGGGTAGGTCTTTTGTTAAATTTCTTAGCTACTGTATATATGATGTGATTCCATTTCTTTGAATGAAGATGAACTGGTAACCATTAAACTTAACTATCTCAATTCCACTTTGAGTTGATGTAATGTCTGATAGCTTGATAAGCTCTCAAAGAAAACAACAATTCCTAAATTTTTGTCATCTTTATCACAAAGAGAATCACTCAGTTGGTATGCGATAACTGATAATTAACAGCTAAAAAGAATTTTGATGTGAACTTTTTGAAAGGACAACAGAACAACTTGATCACACTTCTAGTTATAGCAGAATTGGATTCAATTGATAAATCTTTTTAAGTTGGATTTCTGCATTAATGTGCAAATGCAGGTTCGGGACCTTGCTGATACTGGTGGACAAAGAGAAGAGAAGAAATTTGAGGTTTTCGCTGAGAGGGTTTTGCCTGATTCTAATACAGCGGTGCATGGTAAATGACCATTTATAATAATCACATCTCAGTATTTACAGTCTGCCACATGTATTCTTCACCCCAATTCTAATAACTCTCTCATATTAAGCTACAAGCATGTGACAGTCTTTCCTATCATATATGTGCCAAAGCTAGTTCTAGTGTTCTCCTCCATCTTTTCCTCCCAGAGAGTGTATAGTAATGGTTATTCTACCTCAATTCATATGAAACTACAGCAACAAGACAATTTTTCAGTTATTTGCAAACTTTCACCGATTATACCTAAAACATTTGATCTTTTTAACCATGAGTTATTTTCACGATATTAGGCCCTATGAGTTTCTTGTTTTTTCATATATAAGACTGCACATTCCTTTGCATGACTTGTTATAATCAAATTCTCATTTTTCTTAAACTTGCTCGTCCTGTATAAACCAGCATCTGTTCATGGATGGCACAATCTTAGGCCCATTTCAGAAGATTTTAATTAGTTGAATCCACTGAGCTCCTGGTGTGCTTCCCCCTTTTTCAAGTAGTTTAAGGGTCACTACACAATCATTTCCTCTACTCCACTATAAAATCCTGAAAACAGCACTCATCTTTGTGTTCTTTCACATACAGCATTCATACTACTATTACATCATGTAATTGAAGCATGCCTGCCTACTCCCGTACTGTAACCCATCTAGACTAATGTCTAAATCTTGTCATTTACATATGTAACTTAGTTGGAGTTTATTTGTCTAATTAGCCCTTTTTACAGAGGTATAAAATTCGTAGTTAGAACTTTTCCAATATAGAAATATAAAACATCTTGCTTACAGGCAGTCAAATAAACTTTGACTATTTTTGTCTGTTTGGTCTTGTGTAGATGAAGAAATTAATGGAGAGGAGAAAGTGATCATGGTTGACTGTTTGAAATCCCTTAAAGCATGTGAGGTTACCCCTAGGAAGGTCCTTTCTCCCATCAACTCCAACGTAAACAATGAGAACTTGTCCACGAAGGACCAAATACACCTTATATGCAATCAACAGACTCCTATGTCAACCTTTGCTTTAAGCAGTTTTGATGAGAATATAGCAGCGTTAGGAACTCCACTAGATAAATTTGGTGCACGAAGTTCCAACTTAAAGGTGAGCACGGAATCCTTTTGTCATTATATTCTGATTGTTTAGCGTTTCTGCTTATAATAATTCTTTGTTGAGTATACAGAACTCTCTTGTCCAAGAATACATTGAGTTACTGAACACAGCTAGCAAGTGAGTGTTTTTTGTCTTCATTTCCATTTTATTTTTTCTATTTCTTCTTTCTGCATCGAGACTTAGCATTATTATGTGCTACATTGTGTCAGGGAGGAACTCATAGCCATAAAGGTATGTTATTTGTCTCTTCACTCAATTCTAACATTCTCAATCGCTATACCCCAACAATGAGTTTTCACTCCATTTTGCATGATATTAACATTATCATCGCTTTAACTAGCTGTGATCTTTTATTGCATCTTTCATATCATACAGGGAATTGGACAAAAGATGGCTGAATACATTATTGATCTAAGGGAAACAAGCCCCGTGAAATCAGTAAGAAACTCTTTTTAACGTACATGATGTTAAAGATTCTTGATTTGTCACTGCATAAAAAACTAAGCCTACTTGTCTGGTTCGTGCAGCTAGATGACTTGGAGAAGATTGGATTGACATCAAAACAGGTAATTCAACGCGATGATCTGCATTTCCATTTTATTCCTTCTTCTCGTGTCTGTAGTATATGCAGTATTCTCAGAGTATTTGTCTCTAGGTACATAACTTATTCAGGTGGGCTGCAAGAGGAGTATTGGAATGAAAAACTTCTCTGCAACATCTTGTTGTTTGTAGGATCATGTATAAGAAAGATTGTGTTTCTGGCTAGAATTTTAATTTATCTTTGTGATATTATTTATGAGTAGTTGGATTTGAGGGCTTGTGTTAATCACCTTATAATACTAAGCTCAGGCTAGAACTGGACAAGAAATTTACCTTCCTTTCTACTCAAATGGCTTGTATTGTACTAATTCCAACCATAAAATATTTCAGCATTATTATACTTTATATCTCTTGGGTATTATTTTTGTTAGATAGCTTTTTTTCCTATTGTGAAATTTGATACAATTGTGGCTATCTTTGTGCTTATTATATATACATTGGTCCAACATGGATATGGTAAGCAAAGTCACAAAAGAAAAATGGAGAATGGAATCAAACTCAGACTCAGCTCGAAGAGCACTTTTAGTCTATGCTGATAAATGAAAACTCCTCTATCAAGCGGATCTTCCCTTTTCCCCTAATGAAATTTACATATTCGCAAACACTATATGCTCTCCAACTACACCAAATGGAATTTAGGTTTTACCAAAACCTAAAAGATTTACTATAGTTTTGCAGCCTAGAAACAGGAAAACATTATCAAGGAAGTACTTGAATTAGTTGAAACCATAACACAAATATCCAAACTTATATGTTAAAATTAACAGATGCAGAGATATTCATGTTTACACAAACCATTTTACTGGTTACTTACACATAAAGACTCCATTACTATATTTCTTATTACAGGGAAAAAAGAACACATTTTTTTCCCTGTTTTCAACAGACAGACACACTAAAACACTAGACACACACATTTTTCAACTATTTTTCTTCAGCCAGCCATAGAAGGCTATCATGATCTCTGCTCTGTTTTAACTATATTTTCGTTCACTTAGAACAAGTGCAAGGGTTGCACTTGCAGTCAGATCCACATTTGCAGCCATTCTCAGCAACAGGGGATTCACCCATCTCCATGGCGCCGAAGCTTGTCTTCTCAGGTCCCACCCCAAGCACCAAAGTCTCAGTGGTTGTGCTGCTTTCGGTGTAGCTCATGTCTGGGTACATCTTGCAACTACAACACCAAAATTAAAAAAAATAAGAAACACACCCTCAAGAACATCAAACAAGAGAAAGCTCAATTAAGGGCGGAGCTTGGTGGGAGTTCGTGGGTTCAGACACTAATATTATTAAATAATAACTTGTGAAAACTAACGGATTGACAGCTTAATAGTAAGAAAGGGGAAGGAAATTAGACCCATCAAACTCCTTATACTCCTCATATATATACATAGAAATATAAAAATTAAAAGGTATTTATATCAAATTAAAAGGTATTTATATAAAATTAACACAGAGCACTCGATAAACAAATGATCGGGATAATTGGCTTTCGAGTTTGTGCTTAAGACTCACTTTTGATGTGTTTTTTTTTTTATATTTTTAACTTTACCATTTTCAGAGCTCCTAGTTGGTGTGGTTCTAAAAAAAGACGTCCGCCTTTATATCCTAAATTTAAGGGACTTTATTTTTAATAATAATAAATTATAAGTTATTATTTTTTAATAAATATTGAATACTATCGGTAAAAAATAAACCTTTCATGAAAATGAAGAAATTATTGAAACAAATTTAACATATTTCAAGTAATGAATCTCATAAAAAATAATTTAAAATAAAAATAATTATATTTGAAAACTAAAAGAAATCAATTATATAAATATTATTATCATATTAAGGGAAAATACACAAATATCTCTCAAACTATGCCCGCTCTCAAACTATGCCCGAAATTCCAGAGACACACTATTAGCCTTAACTTATTTTATTAATAATTTTCTATCCCTTTTTAGAATACGTGGCACTAGTTTGAGAAAAAAAAACTATCATCGTTGTGCTCAAAAGATAGTGTCACGTAGGCTAAAAAGGGATAAAAAATGAGATTTCAGAAATAGGTTGAGGGATAGTTAACATTATCCCTTATATAAATATTATTATAGTTCATGTTTAAAGCTCTGATTTTTGTGTTTAGACCACTAACATAACCGCTCTTTGCTTCTAGATCCAACCCTTGCTTGTCACCAATCCCTCAAAATTAGCACAAAAATTGCCCAACACAAAACTATTATTGTGATCCCACAATTCCCCATCAAAATTCCATTTTGCATCAATCCATGCATGGGATCAAAAATTTAGTAGTGTAAAGTTTTGATAAAAAGAACATAAACAAAAAAAAATCAAGGAATCAGCCAACAAATCTCAAATTAAAAAAACTCAATCCTTCACAAAAAAACACATCCATGCATGGATCACAACAAAAAAAAAATCCTTAACCAGAGTTTTCGAATTCAATCTAAATATTAAACAAAAAAAAAATTTTTGTAGAGTTGTTATCCCCCATAAAATAGACCTTTACAAAGCGCAAACTCATTCAGATATCGAACACAAAACGAGAAATCGAAAAAAAATTAGTTCTATAACAAAAAAACGAAGAAAAAAAAACAGAGATTTACCCTCCACAGCCGTTGCCGCACTTGCAGCCAGATCCACAGCCACAGTTTCCTCCACAGCAAGACATGATTGATTGATCTGAAACGAGAATTGAGAAATCAAATGTGATTTTTTTTTTGATTGATGTAGAAATGAGTGATTGAGGGAAGAAGCATGAGTGTCTATTTATAGTGAAACGAAGGTACATGGGTGATATTAACCGTACACGTGTCGTGATCGTATGGGAATATGTTATCCTTGTAAGTCGGTCCATACATGATCCTAATTTCATCCACGTA
The DNA here is from genome assembly GCA_032847665.1 of Solanum chilense. NCBI lineage: Eukaryota > Viridiplantae > Streptophyta > Magnoliopsida > Solanales > Solanaceae > Solanum > Solanum chilense. The sequence continues at coordinate 5,508,779 of CM064971.1, read as the reverse complement.
TTCGTCGTTTTCTATAAATCACAATTACCGTTCGTATGTATGTTCTAGACATATTTACATCCTCTATCGACAGCGACTTTGACTTTATTTATCTGTATCGGATGTTTATAACAAATTAAATAACTTCATGTTTTGACACTTTTTAAGATTTAAATGATTTTATCTTTGATCGTAAATTTTTTATATTTTTTTTAATTTATTTTGAATTAACAGTTATTGTGATCTATAGTACTTTTTATATAGTTATATAAATTTTATTTTAAAAAATAGAAAATTTCACGCGTATGTTTTCGGTTAAACTTTAATTATTTAATTCTTAAAAACGAAAAGTGTCACATAAATCGAAACAAATGAAGTATATTGTGATTGAGCTGGTGTAGCATATGAGATGATCGGTGCGTTTGGGTGGGGGTGGCAGGTGGTGGGTGGATGGGGGTCAGGGATCGACTAAAAAATAAAATTTAAAATATTATTTTTTTAAAAAAAATTGTTATTTTCCCAAAAAAAATATAATTTAACATTTGAGGAGAGTTTTGGAAAATGTTTTTCTTAATTTTTTACAGGAATAAGTTGATTTGAAAAAAATTTTCTAAAACTTTTATTCCAACCAAACATGAAAAAATTTTAAAACACTTTCTGATTCCTTCATACCAAACACACTCGATATCAAGAAAGATTAGGATTCAGTTTTAATCTGTTTATGTCATTTTAATTGAATTCATCAGATTGAATTTATTTAATACGATATACGTTATTAATGTGATTTGTAAATTCTTATATAAAAACAAGTTACTTAATATGCTATAAAAGAGTAACGACTACTAATTTCTGATAAATTTATGAATTAATCGACCAAATTGATAGTGACTTCTTATCTACCCAAGGAAATGACATTTTCTGTTGGAACAAATTGTGGGCATGCACGTACCTTGGTTTAAGTTGTTAAATGTGTATATCTTTTTATTTATCTCAAATTATATAATATTATTTAAATAACTTTGACATGTAAACATTAAAATTATTTTTCAAAATTGATGATAAAATTTAAATATTCATGTTACATAGGAAACAAAAAAAATAATTTAATATAGTACTTGTAGCATAATAATAGCTAATGTTTACGTTTCGAGAATTTTTTTTTTCACGTATTATTTTTTCTCTAGAACTTGCTAGATACCAATAATTTGTGGCCCAAAATCTACACAATTTTATGTCTCATATGATTAATTAAGTTGTGTTTAATGAATAAGATGATCATTGAAGAGTATTGATAAAAATTTGTAAGATAATTATATAAGTTTTAATTTTAATCGAAAATGAAGAATTTAAATGATTATTTTGTTAATGAAATGTGTTTAATTATATACGATAAAATGATTAAGAAATGTGTAGATGTCATGCTTGTTCAATCTTCCTCTTTGTGTAAGTAGCTTGATATAACTTCATATTATTACACAAGTATTTCTAGCTATAATTTATTCTATATATACACTTATAGTACTCTCTAGTCTTGTTTTAAATAATTTAGATGAATTTGTACTTTGACACATTCAATTAATTAATGACATAGTTATATTATTATTGTCAGGTTGTGGAGTCTGATTAATATTTGATTTACTGTCATATATTAATGTTCACGCGGTTGTGGAACCAAATTTTAGGTTGTACTGTTCATTCTTCATTTATTCTCAGTAACTGTTCATACTCTGAATCATTAATATATACCTCACCGCCGTAGAAGTTTACCCACGAGGTGTTACCACGAACTATTGATTTTCTCTCTTTTTCTCTCTAGATCTCTCATCTATCTCTCGGAAGTTCTTGTGTTCTTCATTCATCAATTGTGTGTGAATTCTATTCTAATAACTGTATGTCATGTATATAAAGTAGTATATCAAAAATAATGTATTTATTGCTAAAAATAGTAACAATTCGTAGATATGATATGTACTGACTTTGTGACTTTTTCGTTTTGTATCTCAAAATTTAGTGACTTTGGATTAGAGAAACTAGTTATATAACTTTTGTATGAAAAACAAGTACTAATAGGTACTTGATTAATATGAATTTTGTTCAAATATTAATAAAATCAAAGATAAAGATAATAAAAGAATAATAATAATCTTAATACGAACATTCGATTTATTAACTGTCTACTCTATCTAATATTTACCTCTATATTCTTCTATTAAAATACAATATATCACGTCATATCTAACCACCATTTTATATCATTTTTTTGGAAACATTTATACCTTTCTAGTTTCTAGCCTTAACTTAGTGACATAAAATAATATATAATACAACCTATAACAAAATCCATATATATGTTTATTAATAATATATTATCTTTTTTAAAATTTAAACTTATATACATGAATAATTATATAAAGAATTCTGCCTATGGCCCTTGTATTTAAAAAGTGAAATTCGTAATTTTTGAAATAAAATAAAATTATTATAACAAACAAAAATAATTTGATAATTATGTATAGAAATTAAACTCACGATCTCAACGAAATAAGAATCTAGGGCTTCAACCCTTTTTTAAAAAAAAAAAAAACAAAAAAAAAAACCCAAGTTGAGCACTGAATCAAAATATATACAACTACATTTCATATTCTTATTCTTGCTTAAATAATTTTTTAACCTATAGTATGGATTGGACCTTTCCTTTTTCCTTTTTCTTTTTAGAAAAAAAAAAAGGAAAAATGTACGAATACCCTTCAACCTATGCCCGAATTTCAGATACACACTTATACTATACTAAGGTCCTATTACCCCTGAACTTATTTTATAGTAATTTTCTACCCCTTTTCGACCTACGTGGCACTATCTTGAAAAAAAAAGATATGAAATAGTAAATTATTTATTTGGATCAAATGTTATAGTCATAGTTTATTTTATTTATATTCATAGCAAGTATTCTATTTTTTTGTCATCTGATTCGGTATACGATTAACCCTTTTATATATTTCGATATAAAATTTATAAAATGTGTCTGTGTTTGTATAAACGAGAGAAAAATGTATATACAAATATAAATACATATATTTTTGTCCTATACATTTATAATTATATAAATACAAATTATATTATACAAATTACAATGTATAAATAAATTTATATAAAACTGAACAATTTGTATAAATTTAATTGGATGTATCTAGCGAATTATACGAATCAAAAGCTTCATAGCAAATTTTATTTGCTATGAAGCACAATTATACAAATTATAATTATAACATATAAATATGATTTTTATATTATTAGTTTTAATATCAATCATCCATTTGATTCATAGATCAAAAATTAGTGCTACTATTTTTGGGTTTGGCTTACATATTCGATCAACTTCTCATAATTCTTCCGTTCAATTTGATTTTCATGTTTTAGCTTAGTGTAAAGCTTGAAATGTTTTTAAAATTTTATGGTTTTAAATTAAAGATACGAAGAATGTATCAAAGTATAATTTTGACAAAGTTAGAGATAAAGAATTATCAAAAAAAAGAGGATTGTTTTGGAACCGACTAAAAAGAAAAAAACTACAAGTATACACTGACTATGAACTATAACTTATCAAAAGTTATAAAAAATATATAATGATTATACAATATAGCATACTTATACATGAATTATATGCTAACTATACATTATGATACATTAAAAAATAATATTTACTATACAATATAGCGTACTTATACACTAGCCAAATATGGTCAGAAAAAAATGTGTAATGTCCATGTATGGTAAATTAGTAATAAATGGATTAATGTTTTAAGTGGATTATTTTTAGGTAAGAAGAAATATAATCTAATGGACATTTTTGTATAATTTGTCTAAAGTAAAATAGAATAAATAAATGGAAATTGAGAAATAATAAAAAGCTGATTTTATACAAAAAATGATACGAATAGAGACATAAAGTCAACTTTAAAATTTTTTTTTTTTTTTTGTGGAGTTAATAATTTTGTCCAAAACAAAGAATAATTTTAGTGGCCAAAAAGGTGTTCAATTCAATATTCCAAAATGTAACTAGCTCATAAGAAGTAAATATCAATTTTTTTATTCTTTTTTTTTTTAAAAAAAAGAAACAAATATCATTTATTCTTTTTTTTTTGTACAGAAGCAAATATCTATCATTCTAAAGAATAAAATATTAGGTAACTATTCTTTTGATCCAAAAAAAAAAGACTTCTCTCTTTACAAGAAAAACAACTCATCATAAAAAATTGAATGGAAGTGATTAACAAATTTAAGCATATCAAAAAGAAAAAAGAATGGTTATCCTTGTTCATAATGTTTATTTTAACTATTCAATATTCGATATTTACTAATCTAATTAAATTGACTACGTAAAAAATAAGTATATTATAAAGATAAATTATACTCGATATGAATTTTTTTTTTTTCATTTTCAAAATTGAATTTGAATTTAATTGTTTTGATTAAGATGAGAAGAGTTTCAACCATCCACAACTCTTCATAGAGAGATATGTGTATCCATCCTATTATATATATTACATGTTTACACTCTATATTTGATATTTAATTTCGGATTTTATTAATGATAAGTTGATGACTATATTTTACAATTCGAACCTGATAACTAATAAAAAAATAAATATTGGCGTAACTCGATCTCAACAACTAGTTTAAGATATAAGAATTGGTCAAAATCATACCATGAAATGACAATATGTTTGGTTTGAGGGATATTGAATACAATTTCGAGAATAAATTTTGGATTAGTTTATCTTACGTTTTGTTGAGTTTTAAATTTTGAAACTATCAATTTTGGAATTAATTATATTATAATCATAGTATTATTTTAATCACACACTAAAGATAAGATAATAATTCCAGGATTATTAATCCCATTAACTAAACAACAAAATGACATACATATGCCTTTCTCAATAATTTTTCTTCCAAACTATTTAAGCAAGACAAGGTTAAAATTGCAAACAAAAATTTATCCCAAATTATCTACTTCTACTACGTTAAAAATGGGCTTTAGCAGTAATTAATTAGTAATTACCACTAAATATGTATTTTTAGCGGCAATTAACACTCTTTGTATATATTACTAAAGACTTTAGCGACATTGGATCTAATAGTACTTAACTAACGCTGGTAAAGACTTTAGCATTCTTTATTAATATATTCATTTATTAACACTAAATATTATTTTTGTTGTAATGTTCAAAACCAAATACTATATATATGTTTCATATTAAAGTAGTATATCCTCTTTTTTAGTCCAATAAACTGAAAATCTATCAATAGAAAAATACATTCATTAAATAATTTTATCAATACTAATCTCAATATTATAATTCCATCATTATAAACTTAGTATAACTTATTCCCCAATCAAACCATCTTTAAATACCCCTTAATCCATTAATGTGGAACTCATTGCCCTCCTTTAATTAAACATCATAATTGAATATCTAAATCATAAACAATACAAGATGAAGACTCAATATCATGTTCAATAATAAATTAGATAAATATAACTCTAATATTATATATAATGTAAAATAAATGAAACTCCAATAGTTTAATATTTTATAAAAATTATCTATTATTTTCATCACAATTTTCCATAAAATGAGAGAAGAGAAAAGATATGTTTATTTGTTAGCACATGGGCTGATAATTGTGCAAAGGGTCCTCTCTATATCTTTTACACTTTGGAGTCTTGCCAAAGTGACATTTCCTTCATGTAACATCAAATCAAATATAAGAGGATTTTTTATTTTTATTTTTTATCCAAACATATAATAATGACTTCTATTATTAATAATAAAAAAAATAACCTATGAGTTATTTAATGATAAGGAAAATGATTTCACTAATAAAAATAAAGAAAACAAGTTGTACAAATAACATTCAAAATTTATCGCCTCTTCACCACCCCCGAACCCCTACTTCTCACCATATCCCCTTTATAATGTTTTGCTAGATAACATATAAATACTTGTGAGATAATATTTTCTTTCTTACTTATCAAATACAAAAAAATAAATAAAAGCTCACTTGAATTTAAAAAAACATTTTCTAAAAATTATTTTTCGTAAAAATATTTCCTTCGTACCAAATATACTCTTAATTTAATTTGTTTTTTTATCGACCATTCATGATGGGGGTAGGAATGAACTTCTTACGTCTCTACGGATGTCGAATAATTTAAAGATGGCCTACATACAAGTGAATCTCCTTTACCCTTTTTATCATATTTTAACCCTATATGACTAATTGTTTGCTAGTTATAATTTATCTTAGTACACATTTTTCAAGGTAGTACTAAAGTTTAGTTTAGTACCACTATATATTAGTGTACTTTCATTAAAAATTAAATTACTTATAAGCACGCAAAACTCATATCACTAACTTATAATGATGTCAATATATATATATATATATATATATATATATATATATATATATATATATATATATATATATATATATATATATATGTTATCAACACATTTATCGATTCGAAATGAGAACGGCAATTCATTATGTGGTGTTCTACACGAGATAAGTTCATCTTTATTTAAAATTTTAATCACATATATGGAAACATAATAAGTCTTGAGAGGAGAGATGAGATTGATTACTTACGAGGTCGTATTTTCTGTCTCGATACTTACATAAAACAAGTAATCCTAAGTTAATAATATTTGACAAAATTCTTGGACTTCATTTATCTTAATTCAAATCTTATAATATCTAAATCAATTCAAATCCCCTGATAAGAAAATATTGTTGTTTGAGAAAATAAAAAAAAAGGAGATAATATTGCTACTTGCTACTTTGGCCTTTGGATGGAGAATATAGACATGGGGTTGTGTATTTTAGATTGAAAAGGACATAGAATAAATGGGTTTTTTTTCTTTTGGAAAGGGGGTTAGAATTAAGCTAAATTATATATGAGGAAAAAAGAAAAAGAAATCATATAGCAATTATAATATGCCTTCTACCAATATGACTTTTGGTGCACTGGTGGGAGTATTTCACCCTTAACCAGAGATCTCGAATTTGAGCTCTGGGTATGAAAAAAATTATATTGGGAGCGTCATCACCAAATGGGCCCCGCAGAGCGCCATCCAGACTTAGTTTGAAGCTCCAATGTGAACTTCGAACACCGATTAGAACCGAGAAGAAAATTATAATATGCCTTTTTCTTTGTCATTTATAGTTTGGTAGATGCCATAGCACATGACAAAAGAAAGATAAGTAAGTGAATGTTGGTTCGATGATTGGAAATGTGAAAGACTTTGGGTCATTTTTCTTTGAAAAGTGAAGCAAGAAGATAAGAGGGAACCTATTATATAATGAAATGTAGTATTTGTATGAATGTGAAATGAAAATTTAAATAAAGAAATTATTGGATAGGAATCTTGTTCCTAATTGATTAAAGAGATCTTTATAAAGGATTGAGAAGAAGTCAAGTCTCACATTGCTTGGTTGCTTATTCTATAATAATATTACGTTATAATACAAGATAAGTTTTTGGAGGGTTGTATTTTTAGTGTTATTACAACTATAAATAAAAAGTCTTAGACTTCATTTATCTCAATTCAAATCTTATAACTCTAGATGTAACTTATAACATCTTGAATTGAGTAAGTAAATTTTAACACCTCAAATACTTGTAACATCTTAAATTGAGTAAGTAATTTAACATCTCAAATACTTCAGGTTCGAGCCTTGAAATGAATATGTAGTGATCTATGAAGCATAAAAAGAAAAAAGAAATGTCCAACGTGGGGCTCGAAGGTTTGAGCGTTGAGAATGAATATGATGTGACATAAAAAGAAAAAAGAAATGCCCACCGTGGGGCTCGAACCCACGACCACAAGGTTAAGAATGAATATGATGTGACGTAAAAAGAAAAAGAAACGCCCACCGTGGGGCTCGAACCCACGACCACAAAGTTAAGAGCCTTGCGCTCTACCAACTGAGCTAGACAGGCATTGTTGATAAATTGTATTACTCTATGTGTTTTTAAATATCTCTTCCAGACCCAAAAAAAACAAATTCCCTCTTTTTCATTTATGCGACACTATTTTCTTATTATTAATTTATTTTTAAAATGATACTTTTTTCTATTTGAAATATGTATAACTTTAAACTTTCCATTTTACACTTAATAACATGCGTTAATAGGAAAGTTTACGGTATATTATAATAGAAAAATCTTAGCTTTTGAAAACTAAAATCTTTACATAGTAGTTGAAAAGTTAAGAAAGTTATATACTCAAAAACATGTAGAAACATTGTTCCAAATAAGTAGAGTCTCAAATTTTTGTGAACATTATGTGTGCTCAAGATTATTCTTTTATACTTTCTTAGAGCCATTGAACAAACAATTTGCTTATTAAATAAAATGCCATGTATATGCATAATCTATACAAAGGCTAATCTAGGATCTAGAGTGAGCGGTTCAGTACGTCTGTGATCTATTATTATATGTATATATTCAAATTCTTTTTTTGTATGTATACGTAGCTCAAGTCAAAAGCAATGAGTCCAATGGAACCACTTAACCGGCCCAAGATCCACCTCTGTACATATATGTGTTGGACCAAATGTGTCGAGCAAAAACTAGTATATCATATGTATACATTGCTCTAATAAAAAAAAACAAGGAGTTGGATTGAACCATTGGACTCGCCTATGATCCGCCTTTCTACGTATATGTGTTGTACTAAATGTGTCAAGCAAAAGCTATTTGTACCTTATGTATACATAGCTCGAGTCAAAAGCAAAGAGTTCAATTGAACCACTGAACCCATCCTAGATCCTCTTCTGTAAGTTTATATGTTTGGACCAAATGTGTCAACCAAAATCAATGTATACCGCGTATGTATACATAGCTCGAGTCAAAAGCAAAGAGTTCAATTGAATTACTGAAACCCTCCCTAGATCCGCCTCTGTAGGTATATGTGTTGGACCAAATGTGTCGAACATCAAGTGAAAACCAGCTCTTCTAAAAGATCATTCAATATAAGATCCTCCAACTCCAGTCCACCACACACAGCATCAAATTGAAGGTTCATCCAAGTCTCATCTTTTGCTAGATCACGACTCACAACATCGTCAATTGGTTGATCATTCTTCATTTCAGACTCGAAACACGAGGTTACATCTTTCCATACCTCACCAAGGACATGGTAGCCAATAGGCATCGTATGGATATGAGTATGACACGTCAACGACTTTGGCCAGTAGGAACATGATCTCTCATAAATTTGTAACAAGACCTCATTGATCAAATCAAACAAGAGTAGTTGATCACAAGTAACACCCTCTTGATCAAGTAAGCAATATCCTTCCACTTCATCAAATAATGAAGGATTCACTGGTTTATCAGCAGAATGCCATTTCCCTATAATCTTATCTCCACTGAATCCTGATAGTTCTAGTACATCTTTTACATAATTGAATTCACATTCATATCTTTTATCAACCTGAATTTGCAAAATTCTGTTCAGATCACTCGATGACAATCCTCTTTTGTCCGTATTAACTGCATCTTCTTCTGCACCTGTAAAGTCATCGTTTTAGTTTGCTATACGCATTTTATAGAGATATATAACTTACACAGCACGGATCATACATGAAGGCACGTACATAATTTACATGTGTTACGCAGAAAGTATCAAACTTTGGTATGTTTGGCGTCATTTCATATTCACATCAAGACCAATACATGTTTCGAATGTGTCCAAATTAAGAGTTTGCTTAGAAACAACAGCGTATTCAGTGTAGTCCTACACATTGGGTTATGGGGAGGGTAGAGTGTACGCAGACCTTATCCATACCTGAGAGGTTGCTTCCGATAGACCTTTTAGTTCAAGGAAAAACAAATAAAAGCAATGCAGAAAAAGAAGTAACGAATGTGAAAGTATAACAAAGCATGCTGACCAGTAACTATAACAAAATCGATAATCAAAGTACAAGAAACAATAGATAGATCAGTCTGCTTATATAGCATAGAGAAGAATATATAGATTGCCTCGAATAAGATACCTTTAGCTGCCGAGAGCTCATTTGCACCAGAAGTAGCATTCTGAATAATCATATCAGGCAGAGGAACAGGAATTGGTTTATCTATGTTTGAAACAACTGATGAAGTTCCCTCGATAATGTTTTCAAAGGGGGAAGAGTTCTCACGAGTCCTTAAGCCACCAAAGTCATCAAATCTCTCGCTAACATCAAGAAAAATTGTACTCTTGGAGTCTGAATTATAACCCTTCTCAGTATGGTTTTCGGAACCTAAAGGAATGTCTAGGGACTTCTGTTCATTGGACTTGCAAATTCCTACGTATAAGTTGCTGCTCGATGTAGCTCTGTCTAGTGTATACGAGGATCCACGTTCAGGAGAGTCCTCACATTTAAAAGAATTGTAATATGTGAGATCAGGCATAGAGAGAATCCTATCGAGACCTATAGGACTTCTTCTACCCGGTGAAGGTGATCTAGATGTTCTAAAGCTCGAACGATCAGAAATGTGATGTTTTTCTTCCCTATAGAAAGATGAGTCGAGAAATCCATTATATTTGTGCAATGACTCATTAACAGATGATGTTCTCCTAAAGGATGTCATTCTTTCACTCTTCGTAAATGGAGAATTGCAATGAGCAAAAGTACTTCCCTTGTCAATATCCTTTGATGATCGATGATGACCATGTGGAACCTTATGAAGGACAGCATCCATGAAAATTCGATGCCTCTCTTTTCTACTCTCCTCGAGTGCATATCTTATTTTTTGCTTTAGATTCTTAAAACGATTGAGAATGAGTTTACTACTCTCACGGTCTTTCTTTTCTGCGCGAGGTGAACAAGCAGAGGCATTATCAAATGATTCAGCTCTTCTGATCAACACGTTTTTTCCAACATCATCATCGCTACTCAAATCCGTTGATGTCACTGAGTTGCTATTAAATCCACCAGAACCAGACACCTCACTACCAACTTGTGACTGATCATCTTCCCCTTTAGCATGATGCCTACATTTCCTTGACCTGACAGCTTTTCTTCCTCGTGATCTACGCGAAGGAAATGAAATCGACTTTATAAACCCGAGCATTAACTTGGATGAGTCATTTCTCATGTTTTCTACTTCCATAGGCTCTTGTACTGCACGGTCTCGTATTTTTTTGGTGGGAGGGTCTAACAGACTAGCAACAGAATACATCTCTTTGTAATTAGTATGCTCCAAAGTCTTGTCATGAGAAGATTGTAGATCAGCAAGGTCTAGATGTTGAATAGAATTAGTTCGTTCGAGCTGTATAGGACAGGATGAACTTCTCCGGTGCTTGCCCTTTCTTTTTTTAGACGTCTCTTCTTGAGTAATCAAAGACCTTATCCGAGATAACATTGAACTTTTGGACACTTGATTAGGTTCTTTGATTTTCGACACAATCTGAAATGATACAGTCGATGAAATAGTAAGTTTAGCGCGCATATATGTACATAATGTAGCAAGAAGCTGTCAACGGACAGCACAAAAATAGAAACTTAAAAACCTCTCGATGACATAGTCAGTTTAGCGCGCATATATGTACATAATGTAGCAAGAAGCTGTCAACGGACAGCACAAAAATAGAAACTTAAAAACCTCTCGATGACATAGTCAGTTTAGCGCGCATATATGTACATAATGTAGAGGACAACACAAAAATAGAAACTTAAAAACCTCTCGTATACTACCTGGCAAACTTACCGGGGAACTCTCAGTAGCAATTGCATTATCCCCTAGATCTTCAACCACTGGAAAAAGTGAAAAATAGTTAAACAGTATGCAAACATACAACTTCACCATCTAACATGACATGCTTAAGAGTCTAAATAAACATAATGCAGCAATGGGAGATTCTGTTTATGTTTTTTTTCTCTGTTCTTAATTTCCTCACCAGCAACTCGCTTTCCACCACCCTTCCTTTTGCGCGGAAGGCGTTTCCTGTGAAGTATCCACATGCATCCCGGAGGACTTTCCGGACTAATACTAGGATCTTGGTGCTGCAATCCCTTTCCCATTGTGTAATAGTACCAATCGAATCGCCTTTATTCTGAAGGCCTAGCGAGTTCCTTCTTTTTTTTTTTCCTCAGTCTTCCTACACCTGAACCATATGTAGGAAGACAATAAGCTAAAAAAACAATAGATGATCAAACAAAATAACAACAATTCACTTATTCAAACTTTCCCCATTTCAATTACAACTAGTAAGATCTACAAAGTGTGTTTCACTTTCAAATCTCATAATATGAGCATCTCAAAAGTTACTTTACTTGATATCTATGCTGGTGAGAGGTAATACCAACCTATGATGTTTGTCGTATGTCGAGGTGCATGCAAGTTGACCCAGACGACACGGTGATACATGAAAAAAAGGATTAATACATGAGTAAGTTTGTCTAGACAGAATAGTGTTTCATCCTTAACCAAAGTTCTCGGGTTAGAATCTCCCTGTATACATAGTAGCCTTTGTTAGGGATTGTTTTTACCACCAATGTAGAAAAGTTTGTCTAGATAAAAAAAAATGAATCTAAATAGTATATTTGAATCATAAGCTTTCGCATGACATTCTAATCACTTTCGAACCCAACAAGTAGATACATGATTAAACCAAAAAGTACAATTTTTTTTTTTTGACAAAGCAATTTTCACATCCATATCATAAGATTAAAAGAAAAGACAAATTAGAGGTATAAAATAATCATAGATGTATCCAATATATATGCAAGGTAATATATTAAATGGTGCACTTACTGGTTTTTAAATTCTGAATCTGTCTCTGACATATATAAACGAGTATTACAATTAAAATATTATCGTCATCGTTATCGTCATTATAATACCTTAGTATATAAATTGAAGGTTCATAAACATGGTTGAATTTTGCAGAGAAAGTGAAGGAAGAAGAAGGAAATGGATGGAAGAGAATTGGGAGAGAGAAAAAAATAATACTATAATTTTGTTTATTTAATTTTGGCGCCATTTATCCGCCAACCGTTTTCCGTTTCTTTCTCTAAAATTAAAATGGATAAACTTTAGGTTTTTTATTAAGGATTTTGATTTAATTTTTTTGGTAAAAAAAGAATTTTTAATTCGGTACATACTTTATACGTGGATTACACTAGATAAATTATTGTAATAAAAGACTTTAACTAGGTGGTTCATTCACTAGTAAATATGAGATTTTATCTAACGTAAATTCTATGAGAAATATGTGTTATAGATCATGAGTTTTCCTAGCAATCTCCTAGCCAAATCAACTCATTGAAATAATTCATGGTAGAATTCGATTCTCAGTTAATTAGGGAAAACTTTCTAAGTTTTTCATAAGAAAACATTTCTATTTTTTTTTTCTTTTACCCACTATTTCAATTAAAATATCTGTGAAAATATTCTCGGGATATTTTTTAGTAGAAAGTTTAGTGGGGAAATACTAATCTTTTAGTAGTGATTTATCCTTGTTTTGATTCAATCTGAGGACAATTATTGGTACTTGAAGGTTTATGTGGAATCTAACGAGTAGCAATTACTGGGATTGACATTTGAATGTAACAAATTAAATTTGGAGTTAATTTGAATCAATTTTGAAGCAAAACGTGTTAGATGAAGTTTCTCGGGTTAAGAGTTAATTACATCGTATTCTTACTCTTTTCTAAATTATAAAAATCCTTTAAATTTGGTGGAAATTAGATACATTTCAAAACGTTCTGAAACATCACATTTTGATTTTAGATAAAATCCTCAGCATCCTGATAAACCACGTCTTGGTTTAGGATATATCACTCAACGACGCGATACATCGTCTATGTCGTGATACATCGCGTAAAATGCTATATTCGATCGATATATCGCGTAAAGTGACATATCCAAAAATAGGAGAGAGTTGGATTTTTGTAAATTTTTTAAATGATAAGGAATTTTAGAAAATATGATAAAATAAATTGTGTATTTAGGTATAATGATTCACCAAGAATTGTGAACATGTACATGGGCTTGTTGATCACATGCTAGTTTGATCCACGAATCTTTGATTGGGCCGTTGGGCTGAAAATGAGGCCCAACATCTTGTACTCCCTTGTAGTATACATGCACATTTAGCCCAAAATGCAATAATTGTTCAAACATATAATGCTAAGAGGAAAGATTTTGTTTCGAAATCGCTTATTTGCAAATTTGATATGTTTTACTTGAGTCGTGATTTTCGAATTATAACCTCTATACCTTCACAAAATAGGAGTAAATTCTGTATATATATTAGCCTTTGAATATTTCACTAATAAAATTACACTGAAACGTACCGTTGATTATTCTTATAGAATGATAAGGATATTAGGTGTGTAATGCATTATTAAAGTTTAGGGATGATACAAATATTGAACCATATATGTAGTTATATATATTAGTTTGATTATTATACTTTTGTGATATTGTTACTTATTTTTTTTACACATTCTTAGATTATTTATTGAAATTTTATTAACAACATTAAAATTATAGATTGATAATTATTTTTTTAATTATAAACGCTAAAAAGTAGCTATTTGTAAAAAAAAATTTCTGTGGAGGGGAGAAGATAAAGTAATTATGTGAAGGAGTTGTGTCTGAGAAAAAAATTAATTTCGGTATAATCTAGAGGAATCAATATTAAAATTAATTTCGGTATAATCTAGAGGAATCAATATTAAAATTAATTTTCCTTTATACTAATTAGTTTCAAAAATGAGGAAAAATAATCTTCACTAAGTTATATTTTACTGCCACATATTAATTATCATATTTTACTTTTTGATGAAAAATTAGACTTAACTTTAAATTTAAATTAGATTAAATTAGTTTAGTAATTCAATTAAAATTATAATTCACATATTAAAAAACACACAGAAAGTACTACTTATAAGCATAATTCTTCAATATTAATATAGTGAAAAAAGTATATTAATTATGGGAGGAAGGGAGTACACATCTGGCTCATAATTTCCACATAATAAATACATATATGAGTCAATTTAATATGAACTTATATAAGATAAATATTAAAACACATAAATTAGGACTAAATTTTACATAACTAAATAACACATAATTAATCTTTATATTATTGCTAGTATATTCATAATTTTAATCAGTAACCAAATTATAATAACGAAAATGCAATTTATTCTTTTCCCAAAAAAAAAAAAAGTACAATCTTTAATCAAGACAATTTTTTTTTGACATGAATCAGATTAAAATAATGATTTTATTAATGTTCATTTTTCTTGGTGGTGGATGTTCATTTAATTATAATTATATATTTCCTTTTTTCCCATTTTACTTTTTATAGATAGGATGATAATAATTGTTGATAACAATATTTGTGAATGCTTAGAGATTAAGATGACAATTGACAAATGCAATTATGTCTCTATTTTTATTTTATTTTTATTTTTGTGAAGTATGTAGTTGACCATAATGCTAGCTTATTAATTATTTTGCTTTTTTTAAAAAAAAATAAAATTGCATAATGAAAAATGATTGTTAAAGTGAAATTGTTTATTAAAAGTTTGTTGAATTCAGATTTCTAAGTCAATTATTTAATTAAGTTTCCTCTAATCAATTCTAATTTCCTTGGTTTAACATAAGATATTGGAGATTGATTACAAGAATCCAAAAAATAATACCTTTATTCCATTTTTTTTAAGATAATAATGTGATTAATGCTAAAGTCAGAAGATGTAAATTGTTGAAGAATATGGCAAATAAAAATTAAAAAAAACAATAAAAAGGTTTAAAATAGTTAATTGACTTAAAGTCAATTTTTTTTACAAAAAAGTTAAGTGTTCACTAAAATATTATTATATACTCTTTACCGTCATTTCAACTTAAAAAGTAATTTTACATAAAAAGATAGAAAATATTTAAAAATCTAATTAAAATAATCTGATTTTATTAATGTTTCATTTTCTTGGTGGTGGATGCTCATTTAATTTGTTATGTATGTATTAAAAAGAGCCTAACTTTACATTGTTTGGTTAAAAAATGGGGAAAATTTCTTTACATTAAATCTACTACTATATTTTTTTTCCATTAATTGTCATATTTCATTTTTAAATAGTTAATTTCAATTTACTTTTGGAGCTAAACTAAATTAACTTAAAATATTAAATTTACAATTCAATTAGTGAAAAACTAAATGAAAAAAACTATACATGTTATTCTTCTTTATCAATAATAATATGATAGAATGATATATCTTAAAATATTAATCAAAATTAATTAATTTAACTTGTGGAATCGATAAGAGAACAATTTTCGAATAAATTATTTTCTTCTCTTTCCAACATAAAACATAGCATTACTAATACAATATTTGGTTCATGTTTTGCTTTTTTCGCAAAATCAATGTATATATAAGTTACGAAAAAATTTATATATTGTTTTATGCAAAACATATAAAAAGACTTTATCTTAACCTTACATATAACTAATTCATGAATAGCGTCTATGTTTGTTATTTAATCATCCTTTGAGTTAATTAATCTCACCAGAAATTTATTTTAAAATAAATTTACATTTTTAATTGAACAGAAATATAAATTTAATCCAAACATAATTTTATAATATTCCACCTTATGATCGAACAACTCCAAAGGTTGATAACAATTTAATTTGGTAAACTTGAGTTATTACATTTTTCCTTTTTTTCTCTCAACTCTTCGCAGGGAAAATTTAATACAATGTAAAATTTGTAATTTTTCAATTGAACAAAACGGAATAATTTATTTTTTTTGACGACAAAGGAAACCCGCAGCCACTGTCCTTTTGATGCGCACAGGGTAAAACCCCGCTCTTACGCAATAACTCGCAAATTACATAGGAGAGGTAACCCGCACCAGACCCAGAAGACAAATCTCTTGTTTTCGCTGGCAAGGGGTTTCGAACTTGAGACCTCCAACATGGAAGTCCCAAGCTCAAATCACTGGGCCACCCCGAAGATAGAACTGAATTTTTTTTTAATTATTTCTTGATTGTTTAAATTGACAATTAATCTTGAACATTTATTTTTGGTATGCCTATCAAATATTCGTGGACGAAGGAAGTATAAGAATTGTTAACAATAATATAGTGAATGCTTAGATATTAAGATGACAATTGACAACTACAATTTTTTAATTCCTTTTGTCTGTATGTTTTTTGTGAGGGATATAGTTGACCACAAGGCTAATTTATTATATCTTATATTTCAAAATAAGTGTAATTTAATTTAGCAATAATATTTTTTTATTCCTAAATATGTGTTATCTTCTAAATTTAAGAGAAAATCAATGCATATTTTTAATAATACTCTTATACAGTATCTTTTGAATATCGTTCAATTTTTAAGAGATATTTATTAAATATGAATAATTTAGTAAATTGCATATTATATTATTGATTTCTTAATGAGCGTAATATTTGTTAAGATAACAAGAAAAAATGAATTTTAAAGTGAAATTTTTATTTTGAAAAAGTTATTGAAATTCATATTTTCAAGTCAATTAATCATTCAAGTTTCCCCTATTTTTATTTTTTAAATCTCCTTTGACTTTTATAAAAAAGAGGATGGAATTGGAATCCACATAATAATACATTTTTTTTTCAATTTTGTTTTTAATAGATAATAATAATGTGATTAATGCTAAAGTCAGAAGATGTTGAGTGTTGGAGATGTCAAAGCAAAACCAAAAATAAAAAAGGATAAAAATAGTTAATTCTGTCACCAGTAACTTATAAGTCAAATTATTTTTAATAAATTTGATATCCAATTTTATTATATAAAATAGATTATTTTATGAAATATAAATAGGGGAAGAAATGTATAAGCTATGATTGGTCATGCCAAACATTTAGCCAGCTGGATTCATATCTCATGCAGACATGGCACCAAAATTATTATTTTTTTGTTAGACACAATTATCATCTTAGTTATCATTGCCATTTTTTTAATTTGAATTTATGTGACGTTTTATCGACGTTTATTTTTAATTGTCATAATTTTTTTTAGAGTCAAACAATACTTTCTTCGTTCATTTTTAATTTTTACTATTTTCTTTTAAGAGTCAAATTGTAAGAACTTTGATTAATATTTAACGATATATTTTTTCATAATGTTGATATGCAAATAATTGTAATGTATAGTACTTTTCGTCTAGATTTTGAATATCTAAATTTTTTGTTTAAAAATATTAAATTAATATAATGTAATCCAACTTTAAAGATTAGTCAAATTGACTTGCGAAAATTGCAACATGACAAATAAAATTGGGCGGATGGAGTAATAACTTTGACTAACATTTTATGATATATTCTTTCAACATAATATACGACAAAAATGGAACTTAGTATTTTTCGTATAAATTTTGAATATCTAAATTTTTTTGTTTAAAATGTTTAATTAATATAATCTAACTTAACTTTGAAAATTTGATCAATTTGACTTTTGAAAAGTATAACATGACAATTAATAATGGAACGAGAAAATAATTTTTACAGAAAATAAATGTTAATTCTCTTTCTATTATAAATAAGGTAGTTTATTAAAAAAGGCAACTTTCACATATAACAGATAAAATTCATATTTGTATGCTATAACAAAGTTTGCATAATTGCGCTCCATTGCAAACATAGAAACTGTATAATTCGCTATACATATACAGTTGAAGCAAATTGTATAAAACTAAGTGTATAAAACAAGAAAGAGAAAGACACTTGGGTAGAAAACTGTATAAAAACGAAGTGTATAAACCGAATTGTATTATAATAAGTGCATAGAACGATTCTATACAATTTGAATTTGTATAAAATGAGAAAGAGAGAAAGACAAAAGAGACTTGACAAGAAATGTACAATTGAATCGAATTGTATAAAACGTGAAAGAGAGAAATTATATATAATATGAAAATTGTATAAAACGAGAAAGAGAGAGGCAAAAGAAACTGGGCCGGAGAGTATTTTTATTGTATAATTATAAGTGTATAGGATGAAAATATATGTACTTGCATGTGTATATACAATTTTCTCACGTTTTATACAAATAGAAACGCAATTTATACATTTCGCTTCTATTTGTATAAGTGAGAAAGGCGAGTGTGGCGAGCGAGATTTAGGAGAGTGGCGAGCGAGATCTAGAAGAGGGGAACAAAAATATATGTATTTATACAATTTTCTTTGCTTTATACAATTAGAAACATTTTTTATACACTTGTGTTTGTATAAAAAGTGAGGAAGTGAACGAGAGATTGGAAGAGAGTGGCGAGCGAGATATTTAGGAGAGAGGCGCCTGACAATATTTTGCAAACGTTTGCTATGGAGCACAATTAAATCAAACTCTAGCTACTCCATTTATTTTAGGTTATTAATTTGCTATTATATACAATTTTTCCGATTAAAAAAAAGTATATTTTCTTATAAATCCACATTAATGTATAATTAATTATAAATTTATGTCTAATTAAATAATATCATGAATCATGATAGAGAAAAATTAATTTTTGATTTTACTTTGACCCCATTCAATATTCCACAAGTTGCTCCATTTGACTTTTCGAAATCAAAGTACCACGTATATTAATAATTATTCAAAAATAAACACGCTTTGGCTTTTACCTTAGCCTTTAACTCCTAAAATACCCCCCGCCCCCCCTAAGTAATTCATTTTTACTTCTTCAACAATTGATTAAACAAAAAAAAAAAAAAATCACTTTAGCTAAATAAAAATATGTGATATTTAATCACTTATTAGAATTATATTATCCTCGAATTATGATAAAGTTGTACAAATTTAACATCAACAACTCAAAAATTGAATAATTTAATATTTAAAAATTGATTAAATTTCATGAAAATTCAGATAAATAAAAAATATATATCGATTAGTTATAACTCAAGATTGAATGAATTTGACTAAAATTATAAAAATCAAAATTAGAATTTATTAGATTAATATTTAAGGGAGTACCACCCCACCCCCTTATCCCACCTCAAGATACGTATATCCTAAAAAATTCATTACTTTCAAACTCAAAAAAATCGAAAGCAAATCAAATCAAAATAATTAAATCGTAATCTTTTTTTCATTTGGTTATTCTTAAAAGTTTAAAAATAATTTTTTTTTAAAATTTTATTTGAATCAAATCGAACTGAGAACATCCCACCCCACGAAAAAAAACTCCTGACTTCTCACCCACCGCCCAAAAGAAAAAAAAAACAAAGAATCAAACAAAAATGTTATAGAATTCAATGTCAACGCCCCACCCAAAATAAAATTAAAAAAAAGTATATATATTTTTTTTAAAAAGAAATTTAATTAGTGAACTGCCCACCCAAAACACAGTATCAATATTTTTTTTCCATTTTTTATTTTTAGCAAAAATTCAATTAATATAATATTCCACTTTTTTTTTTTGGGTAATTAAAAGTCAACTCTTTCTCTTTCCTCTTACATCCTTTTCTTCTCCATTTAAATCCTCGTGCCATACCACTTCCTCTGAACTTTCAAAAAAACCAAAAAAATCAAAAAAAAAATCACATTTCTTCATAAAAATTGAATCTTTATGAATCTTTGATGATCAAAGTCTTATCTTTTTAGTTGATTTATTGATTTTTAGTAGATTTTTTTTTGTTTCCTCAAAAAAATGGGTAATGGAGTTAGAAAATTGAATCTTTGTTTTGCTGGAGATGTTGGAGAAATATCAAAAAGATATAACGATTTGAATTTTACTGATCCACTTGATGAAGGTTTGGGTCATTCTTTTTGCTATATCCGACCCGACCCATATTCAAAACCCCACCCGTTTTCCGATGATTCATCTTCTTCTTCAACCACCACCACTATTTCCAGTTCCACCACCACGGCGGCGTTCCGTACAATCTCCGGCGCTTCCATATCGGCGAACACTTTCACACCTTTGTCAACGGCACTCGTTGACTTTTCTACTCACGTGGATAAAGCTTCAGCTTTTGAAAGCTCTCAGTTTTTTTCTTCAATCCCTTTACAGCCAATTCCAAGGGGTGTTTTTCATTCCGGCCCGATCCCGGCCCGTTTATCAAACACGGGCTCTGGATTGGGTTCGGGCCCTGTAGAAAGGGGATTCATGTCGGGCCCGATGGAAAGGAGTTTCACTTCGGGCCCGTTGGAGAATCAGTATGATCCTATACAAATACAAAGGTATAAACTGAAACCTAAGAAATGGGGTTTGATTAGATGTTTAAAGAAAGCTTTTTCGAGTTCTTTTTTTGGTTATAAAGAAGTGAAATTTACTGAAAAGAATCTTGTTAATGTTAGCGAAATTAAATTTGTAGATTGTAATGTTGGAAATGTTTTGAGTAGTGAAAATAGTTTGGTTGATGATGATGATGATGTAAATGAATCATTTAGAGGGCAAAATGTTCAATGGGCACAAGGTAAAGCAGGGGAAGACAGAGTACATGTTGTGATTTCTGAGGAACATGGATGGGTTTTTGTTGGGATTTATGATGGATTTAATGGACCTGATGCTACTGATTTCCTGTTGAGTAATCTTTATTCAAATGTTTATAAAGAACTTAAAGGATTGTTATGGAATGATAAGTCGGAAACTCCCAAGAATTCGATGAGTAATGAGAAGGTGGAACATTTTGTTCAAAATCAAGAATTTGATGGGGTTGATCATTCTGATGTGTTGAAGGCTTTATCTGAAGGGTTAAGGAAGACCGAGGCGTCGTATTTGGACATTGCTGATATGATGGTTAATGAGAATCCTGAATTGGCTTTAATGGGATCTTGTGTTTTAGTTATGTTGCTTAAGGATCAAGATGTTTATTTGTTGAACGTTGGCGATAGTCGTGCTGTTTTAGCTCAAAATCTTGAGTCTGATCTTTCTGTTAGCAAGTTTAGAAGGATAAATGAGCAAAGTGTTAGCAGCATTGATGCACTCTATAGAGCTGAATCTGATCGCAAACATAATCTTGTTCCAGCTCAACTTACTATGGATCATAGCACATCTATTAAAGAGGTAACAAATCATATCTCGTTTACATACAACAAACGTTTCGTGCTTTGCCTGTTTTCGTATGCTTATACTGTGTTTGCCTTGTGAATATGATTGCAGGAAGTTGTTAGGATTAGAAGTGAGCATCCAGATGATGCTTTCGCGATTAAAAATGATAGAGTGAAAGGTTCCTTGAAGGTTACTCGAGCATTCGGGGCAGGATATCTCAAACAGGTATTAACAATGACTTTATAATCATTTGATCATATCGATGCCTTTCTAGTGTTCTTATACAGTCAGACCTCTATATAACAACTATTTTTCCGTGGAATACATCTTCCATTTTATGTTATATTATATGTTATGTGTATAAAACAACATTTCGCTATAGCAACCAATGATGTTATAGAGAGGTTTGACTGTAGTTAGCTCGTATTTCACCTGAACGTGCTAGCTGATTGGTTTGGAAATTGGTTTATTAGCTAGCCCTATATTGATATCATTTCGACTTCTGTGATTTTACAGCCCAAATGGAACAATGCACTTCTAGAGATGTTCAGAATCGACTACATTGGAAATTCACCTTACATCAACTGTTTACCGTCACTTCACCACCACACACTTGGTTCAAGAGACAAGTTTTTGATCTTATCATCCGATGGGCTCTATCAATACTTCACCAACGAAGAAGCAGTCTCCGAAGTTGAGACCTTTATGTCTATATTCCCGGAGGGAGATCCTGCACAGCATCTTGTCGAAGAAGTCTTATTCAGAGCTGCTAAGAAAGCTGGTAAGTACAAAACACTCAGAATCATTGCCATAGAGATTTGAAGAAGTACTAATGTCTCATATCAAATCGTTCTAAACAACGTTCATTTTGGATTTTGCAGGCTTGAACTTTCACGAGTTGCTTGATATACCTCAAGGTGATCGTAGGAAGTACCATGATGATGTTTCAATCATCATTTTATCCTTCGAAGGAAGGATATGGAAATCATCGATGTAAATCTCAGGTAGATCGAGGAATTTTGGAAGTTTACCCTCAAGAACAAAACATCAGTACATAGAAGAATTCGAGCTAGTTTTGCTTTGTTAGCCCCTCGTCTACCCCGAATTTAGCAGTAGTGTTTATAGTATACATTTCTAGGTTGCTCGATACAGAAATAGCGCGAGAGGCTGAGGTTTCTCGATCCACAGAGACTGTAAAGTTACCAAATAAACTTACGATGGTGAGTTTTGTAACAGATGGAGTTCCATCTCACAAACTTTACCTCAATAGACATGACCTGTTTGGTCAAAAATTCCTTTATTTTATATCATACTTACTATAGTTAAACCTCTTTATAATAACGTGATTTGTCTCGATGCATCTGACTGTTGTAGCGAAATGTTGTAATACAACTACCTAGGCGTAATCCCAGGGTCTGAGGATGGGAGGTCTACGCAAACCTTATCCCTATGATAGACCCTTGGCTCGATGAAAAACATATCAAAGTAGTTTAAATAACAGTCACGACAAAATACTATAGAAAACATATACTGATAGGACATGATATATCGATTCTAAAGAAAACTTAGACCGTTATAGTAAACAATGTATGTGAAATCAAAATAAATGGCATAATGTTGAAAACAATTGAATTGACCAAAGAGAGAAAAAAGTTTAGAACATGATGGAATTCTTTTTATTCTTCATATTTTAAGTTTTGGTTTCTCATACAAACAATAAGATTTTTGTTGGAAAATGGAAATTGAAAGTTGACTATACTAAATTTTGTTCACTATTTCAAACATTACCTTGTTTTCTTTTAAATTTTTTTCATCATGAATGATTCAAGTTGACCAAGTTGTTGTCATTATAACTATACAAAAACTGTTCAAGTTTCTTTATCTAGTTAGTTTGGTACAAGTTGAGGTCAATTATACGAATCATAGAGGCATATTCTGAATTTTAATTCTAAGTGGTACATGACTCAAGTTCCAACAATTGAATCCATAACCTTATTTAATTTAAAGAGATCATAATTCAAATATTTTCAGTAGATATTACACATATAAATTCAGGTCTAGATTAAAAGTTATGAGTTCAGACTATTTGAGACGCACATATGAATAATCATCGTATTTCAATTCGATTAATTTGAATGTAACAATATTTCTCATTTTTCTCCAAAGAATTCAAAGTCTAGATCTTCAAAATTCCTCTTTTTTCTTTGGCCCAAGAATTCATTATAAATTTTAGTTGAAAAATTCAATTACTCCCTAAACAGAAATTAGTTGGTTAGAAAATGGAGATAGTCAATTAAACTCATCATTTGACATAAACTCTTTACGCGTTTTCTTTTGTAATATATCCATTCTTGAGTTAGAAAAAAAAAAAGAAAGAAGAAAAAATTGGCAAATTATATTACCATAATAAGTCATACTTTTTTTTTCTTTCTTATTGACAACGCAACTCGTGATCGTTATCGTTCAGGTGTACACACCCTGCTTTAATATAATAACCCGCAAATCATATAGAAAAGAGGTAAATTACATTAGACAATCGCTGTAACAAACTCGATCGTGAAAATATGCGAACTCAAGACTGTATTTAATTTGGAAGATCATCTGCTCAATTAGCTCGACCTGACAGTTTATAAAAGTCATACTTGTGACCTATGAAATATTTTGAAAAAATATTTGGTTTACTTACGTTAGTAAACGCCTATTATAGTATACAATAATGCATGACTTGTAAAAAAACAAAGAAAGAGAAACAAAAGGGAAATAGTTGACTAAAAGCTAGAAGACAAACAAAAATTGCATTAAGGTTGTCTTGTTCTTTTAGCTTTGTTGATTGAAGGTTTTGTTAGATGATGATGTTTAATTAATTAACAAATAAATAAATAGACCATCGTGTTAGAATGGTTCTCTATCATTTCTTCCTAATTAATCAGATGTCTCGTATTTATATTTTTTGATAAAAAATATTTTACGTCAAGATTCACTCTCTCTATGAATGTGGATTATTAGTCAGGTCAACGACAGTTTTCAAATGAGCTTGTTTTAATTTTTTACCCTCTAGCAATTAAATTTATACTTAGTTAAATATAAATTATTTAGAAATCACCGAACAAAATATATGAAATACAATTTAGAAACTGAAGTCATATTTGAACATATAACTTGTACCATATTATAATACGAAAATATAAATTTACATTTCATACAAAAATTATTTATTATACGAAATATGATTTAAAGACCAACACAAGATAGAGATTAAAGTATAAATAACTCTTATAGCACCACCACTTATGATCTGTTGAATTAGAATATCAGATGGTTAAATTTTTTTAAAAAATAAATAGAAAAAAGTGGGGGGTGGGGTAGGTTTGGATCAATAAATATTAAATGTATACGTTGCACTTACAATAAAATAGGATATTATTAACATGAAGGTAGAAAGTCAACTTCTTGAAATAAAAGCTAAAAATAAAAATATTATTATTTGACAATTGCTCGTGGTTTAGGTATCTCTAAAATCTCGTGATTTTATTTAATGAATTTATAAAAAGATGAAAAATAATAAATGTTCAAAGGACAAAGAGGAGTTGGTTTTGATTTTTGGACTATCAACATCAATTATTACCAACTGAAAAATACACTATTGATTTTTGGTGATAATTAGTTGCAAATATCTTATGAGAAAAGAAAAAGGATAATTAAATTCTTAAGAAAAATAGTAGTTGTAAATATTAATAAAAGTTTGTATGGTTGGTTGAACAAGAGATTGTTACTATAATAGAGATTTTACTATAATAGAGATTTTTTCTATTGTGATATTAGTAATTTGACGATCTTTAACGCAAGGGAAGGAGGGATGATCTATTTAGAATTGACGGGAAATTTATATTATAAAATACAATTTTTCACTAATTAACAGGTCGATCATTTAAAAAATACATGGTGAAAATATATTTTTAATATTTGTTAGTTTTTTCGTATGAAAACGCCGTTATTTTCTATTTTCTATTTTCTCATCAATTTCATCAAAAATATCACCATATATTTTTCAATAATTTTTTAAAATAAAATATAGTGGTTTTTTTAGTAATGTGGGATAAATTTTAGGATTATTTTAATTTTTATCCTATATATTTGGTAGTACAACATTTGATACAATCAAAATACTCCTCTGCCCAGTTTCTTTTGTCTTTCTATCTTTCTCGTTTTATACAATTTTTAAATTGTATCTAATTTCTCTCTTTCTCGTTTTATACAATTCGATTCAATTGTATATTCCTTGTCAAGTCTTTTTTGTTTTTCTTTCTTTCTCATTTTATACAAATTCAAATTGTAGATAATCGTTCTATACAGTTATAATAATACAATTCGTTTTATACACTTCGTTTTTATACAGTTCTGTGTTCAATTGTCTTTCTCTTTCTTATTTTATACACTTCGTTCTATATAAATTGTTTCAACTGTATATGTATAACGAATTATACAATTTCTATGTTTGCTATGAAGCGCAATTATATAAACTTTGCTATAGCATACAAATATAAATTTTTTATTTGCTAATGTGAAAGTTTCCCTTTATACTATCCCATTTTTAATCTAATAAACCAAACATTTATCAAAAGAGTATATCTACTTATCTAGCAATAAAACATTATTATTTAATCACATTATAATCTCAATATAATAATTCAGAGATAACTTGTTCGACAAATCACAATGAACTCTCAATTTGTAATAATTAGTCATCAAATCACTTTTTTTTTTCCTTCACTAGTATTTAATTAACTTCCATAATCATCAAATTTTGCTTAGTTAGCTCCCATGATCATTTTAGTTAATACTACAATTTCTACTACCTATTTAATGACAAGACTTTAAGAAAAATATATTTAAGAAATCAAAATTAATATTTAGAACCTAATCCACCTTAATTTCAACTCAATTCTTAACCCAACCTACTTAAAATAAATTCCCTAAATTAACTATACAATAAATGTCTTTAATAATATTTAACTAAAAAAATATGAAAATTCTTAAATTTCTAAGATTTTAAAATATTTAACCATCATATTCTTTTGGTAAAAACAAAAACATTTTAAAGGCTTATAAGGTTAAAAAAAAATATGACAATTCTTCAATTTCTAAGATTTTTAAATATGCAACCATCACATTCTTTTGCTAAAAAGAAAAAGGAAAATTTACATAAATTAATACATTTTAAAAAATATTTACTGATTTTAGCGATACTTTTTGTTTATTACCATTTATAGTAATTTTGTAATAAATTTATAGTATGTATTAAAAGTGAATTATGTATGCAATATATTTGAATTATAATTGTTTTTGAAATATATTATGTTTGTTTGGTAAAAAATTGTCACATTGTGTTATAAGTGTATTAAAATGTGTGATTACTGTATTATCCATCATTAAAACTTGTATTATATGTGAATAATAAATTGTCTTTGTAATATGTATTAACCTTGTATTATAAATGAATTAAAAGTGATCAAGTGAAAAAAAATATTATTACTATAAATGGTAAATATTTTTTTATTATAGCATATTTATGTAAGTTTCCCAAATAAAAAAACATTTTAAAGGCTTATAAGGTTTATATAATCATGTCATTTGAGTTAGACTTCATTGTCAATATTAATTATAAAATGTGTAGGTAATGCAAGATGTGAAACAATCTTTGACCAAACTATAATACTAAGAAAAATCACAAATTGAGTATCAATTTCTTTTTTTAAAAAAAAAAAAAATAATCCAAAATAGAATAGTCCAACTTGAACATGATTTATTTATGATCCAACCATATATGGTTTAGGTTTGTACACACAATTAGTTTAATTGAATCAAATAGGATTTTTTTTTGGCAAAAAGGGTCCCATCATTTACTTTCTACTTTCTATATTTGTAACCAACTCTACATCATGCAATTAAGTTGTCTTGAAAATTTGTCTAAATGGCCAATTTCTTTGTTTCATATTATCCAAATACATAAATAAATTCCTAAATTTATTGAGTTTTTCTCCCCACTAATTAACTGATCATAATGGAAATATATTTTCAATATTTGTTAGTTTTTTCTATGAGAACATTATTATCTTCTATTTTCTATTTTCTATTTTCTATTTTCTCATTAATTTTATCAAAATATTTTTAAAAATAGTCACATAATATTTTTTAATAGAAAATTTTAATGAAAATATAGTATTTTTTTAAATAGTAATTTGGGATAAATTTTAGGATTATTTTAATTTTTATCCTATATATTTGGTAGTACAACATTTGATTTCTCGATTAACAATTAAGATTGTTTATACCACAATTATAACAATTTTGGGATTTCTCCAAATCATTTTATGAAGACTATAGGCTAAAATTACAAATGAAATTTATCCAATTTAGGTTAAATAGATATTTATATTATCCTATTTTAAATCTAATGAACCAAACATTTATAAAAAAAGTATATCTACTTATCTAGCTATAAAACATTATTATTTAATCACATTATAATCTCAATATAATAATCCAGAGATAACTTGTTCCACAAATCAGAATGAACACTCAATTTTGTAATAATTAGTCATCAAAATCACTCAATTTTATTTTAAATCTTTAATTAACTTCCATAATCATCAAATTTTGCTTAGTTAGCTTCCATGATCATTTTAGTTAAAAATACAATTCCTAATACCTATTTAATGACATTACTTTAAGAAAAATATATTTAAGAAATTAAAATTAATATTAGAACCTAATCCACCTTAAATTCAACTCAATTCTTAACCCAACCTACTTAAAATAAATCCCTAAATTAACTATACATAGATGTCCTTAATTATATTTAACTAAAAAAATATGACAATTCTTCAACTTCTAAGACTCTTAAATATTTAACCATCATATTCTATTGGTAAAAAAAAAGCATTTTAAAGGCTTATAAGGTTTAATTAATCATGTCATTTGAGTTAGACTTCATTGTCAATATTAATTATAAAATGTGTAGGTAATGCAAGATGTGAAACAATCTTTGACCAAACTAAAATACTAAGAAAAATCACAAATTGAGTAATAATTTTTTTCTTAAAAAAACAAAATAGAATAGTCCAACTTGAAAATGATTTATTTATGATCCAACCATATATGTTTAGGTTTGTACACACACTTAGTTAATTGAATCAAATAGGATTTGTTTTGGCAAAAAGGGTCCCATCATTTACTTTCTACTTTCTATATTTGTACCAACTCTACAACATGCAATTAAGTCTTGAAAATTTTTCTAAATGGCTTATTTCTTAGTTTCATATTATTCGACTCATATTCTCTTAACATAATCTTTAAGAAAGACCTTTACTTGTTAAGTATTTTAAATTTGGGAAAATTTCACATATAGCCACTTAAAAATAATTAATTACTCTTCATAGATATAGTTTGATAATTATAATTTATAGCTACATGTTATATAGAGGAAAGAGGAAAGCGAGACTGGGAGAGAGAGGAGAGAGGCGAGAGAGAGGGGGAAAAGAGTAGGAGAAAGGTGAATTGTATATGCATATTGGTTAGATAATTGTATATTATACATATGTAATTGTATTTATGACAAGAGAGATTGGGAGAGGGAGGAGGCGAGCGAGACTGGGAGAGAGAAGAGAGGCGAGCGAGACAGGGCAGAGTGTGGGAGAGAGGTGAATTGTATATGTATATAATTGTATATATCACTATATTATAAATATATATTTGTATAAATGGCAGCGAGATTGGGAGAGGGAGGCATGAGGCAAGAGAGATTGAGAGAGGGCGGATAGAGGCGAGCAAGATTGGGAGAGAGATGAGTGAGATTGAGAGAGGGAGGAGAGAGGTGAGCGAGATTGAGAGAGGGAGGAGAGAGGTGAATTGTATATGTATATAGGCTAAAAAATTGTATATTATACATATTTATTTGTATATCTTGGCGAATTATACATATAAAAACATGCCTAATTATACAAACTCGAAGTTAGCCCATGTAATTAATGTATAATGTTAGTCAGGAGTGGTAATTATAGCAAACTATAGCTATGATGAGTAATTAAATAGTATAAGTTTGCTTATCCGCGCAATTTTCCCTTTTTATTTTAATTTACTTGTCAGATTATATCTTAACACACCTATTAAGAAAATAATGATTGATACAGTGAATTTACCATTTTATTTTTATTAATTAATAGGGTTACAAACATATTTGCTCACAACATTTTTGAAAGACATTAACTCAATGTTTATGAATTAAAGATATAATAGGAAACAATTATCCTTTCTTGATTTGTAAAAAAATAACTAGTAAAAATAAAAATCAAATTAGACAATATTTGACAGGTAAATACAGATAGAGGAAGTATAATATGACATTTTAATTTATTAGATTTATGGATTGGTTCGACTTTTCATATCAGGTCATATCAGAGTTCTTTTACTATACATTATGTAGAATGGTTTTGTAAGATATAAGTTAAAGTGAATTTTTATTAATATAAAAATAAATTTAGTGACTTTACTAAATAATTTCACATACTTAAAAATGACATTTTGAGTATTTATTAAAAAAAATCATTGAGTTCATTCATACAATAACAAGTTAGCAACCATCAAATCCTCTCCAATAATTCAATTGAAAGTTCATTATAATTTTGTCTTTCATCTTATTTTTATCAAATTAAGGGCGAAACTAGCAAGGGTCAACCAATCAAAGAAATTTATTCAGTAGAAAATTATATTATTCATATAGAGTTAAAATTGTTATTAGATAATTGTTATAGATGTAAAACTTCATTAAATTATTCAAATATTTTTTTTTATATATTTTGAACTTCTGTAATAAATATTTGATATAAGATATAAAAACATATCATTCTATAACCAGATTCAATGAATTAGTGTTGCAGTTAAGCATAAAAACGTGTTAAGTAATGTCATCTCATTGACTAAAACAAAATACATAGTGAGTAATACTTTTCTTACAAAATTAATTCAATTCATACTTAATATTCAACCTCCAAAGAGAAAACTTATTATTATTATTATTTTTAGTAAAACTGTTTGACAAAATATAACATACACTTTTGTTCCCACTAATCATCTCTTTTTTTAAAAAAAAAAAAAAAAAATTAAAATTAGGAACGAGTGGAAACAATTAACTTAAAATGTCAATTTTCCAATTTTTTAATCTAAAGAAATATTAAAAAACTATTTTCCTCCATTACCAAACACACCCTTAATGAATTAACTTTGATTTGTCTAATTCCAAATTAGTTGGAATTAACAATAACAATTTTCTCTATTCCACTTTACTTTTATTTATTTATTTATTTATTCTTGCGGGAATTTTTCATAATTGCCCTAACACACTAGTCCATAGAGCAAGTTTCATTCAATTATTTCATTTCAATTATTTTTTAATGACGGAGAAATCTGCATCCGCTACCTTTTGGGTGCGCACATAGTAAAATTTCCGCTCCTATGCAATAGCTTGCAAACCGCATAGGAGAGGTAACCCGCACCGGACTCGACCGAGAGGACAAACCCCTTACTTTCGCTGGCAAAGGGTTTCGAACTTGAGAACTCTAACATGAAAATCCCAAGCCCAAACTTATGTCATTCAATTTATATATTTATACATTAGAACATCAGACGAGACTGCGTTGCAGATATCACTTCCTCTTACATGCATTCACTTGTAGTGATGACACATTTTCTTCGAATCCTGAGTCCACCTCTGCTCTATGTTACAATCAAACACCATCATATAGAACGACAAAGAGAGAATTATCGAACGAATATGTAATTCCAAAAAAAAAAAAAGTAAATGTAATATTATGAACTAGTAAAACAACCTCAATGGTTAAGACACTAGTTTTGATTGAAACAAATTCCTTTTACCACTCATTCTACAAAATTTTTATCCTAAACTGCATTTTCAAAAGTTGAGCAAATTGGGATCTGCAGGTACAGCCAGAACACTGGTGCAGCTTATCAACACTTGTTGAGTTCTCCTGAGTATCTTGCTACCATATAAATCTCTGAACACCAGTCTCGTGTACCCAAGAAAACGGACGGAACAAGAACATATATATAGTGAAAATATTAATGGCAAGATACATGATTCCCATCAGAAGCCAACTTCTGTCATCATCAACATGAGAGTGGAGGATCAAGAAAAAGAACGGGATTGTATAGTATCTGAACTCTATAAGTGGAGCTGGAATCAGTGTTGCAGCGGTAGCCAAGAAATATACCAGTACCCATGTCTTCCTCTGATTTTTAGCTGCAAATAGAGGGGGAAAAGAATATGTTTGAAAGAAAATAGAAGTATGAGTTAAATACTCTCTTCTTTGATTCCGAGTAAGAGATAAGGATGTGTAGAAGAAAACACATGCACAAGTTAGAATAGGACCGAGAGTTTTACTGACCCAAGATATTGAAGATGGATATCCATGAATATACATAGAGTGGAACCAGGAGGTACTTCATTGACCAATGAAATTTGATTACTTTTCTCCATAGATAAAAGGTATAGTGTCGATTGTCAGCAACGAGATAAGGGTGGGCAATGCTGCAATATCAATATATCATGTCACATATATGTATACTACTGTTTCCAGGTCACTTGAATGTCAAAATATTGCATTTCATTAGTGCAAGGAACCAATTTTTAGATATCAAATCCGAATCAGAAAAAAAGAAAATAATGTGCACACAGCTAGAATCTATTAGAAATGAACGCCATTAAGGATGTATTCGGTATGAAGGAAAACATTTTCCTTCATACTGAGCACACCCTAAATCTTTGATGCAACAAAGAACAAAGAAAGGATAAACAAACACCCTCAAAAACTGACGTTATAGATTGTATAGCATGACAGAAAGTGATGAATTGCACGAAAGAGAGGAAAAGGGACGGGGGAGAGGGAGAGGGTATAAGGATAGTGCAACTGAATTTAGAAAATTACAAAGCCATTCATCTAACCTGAAAAAATGCACTGAAAGGAACCCAACAGCTAATGTCGTGCACAACTGAAAGAAACTGACCAGCTTATTTTTCTTCCAGAAGGATCGGGCCAGTGCTGCAGCCTGACCAATTGTGAAGTGCATGGGAGTCACAAACAGCACAGAAATCAAGCTAAAATACATCAATTGTGCAAAATGTGGAGAAACCGAGTGAGCCTCTTTTGCACCTGGATAGCACAAGGGTGGGAAAAGAAGTGTGTGCATACACGGTTAACAAATGGAAGAGACCATAAAGAAACAAAACTACAAAAGTGAGAGTTGGTACCAAGCACTATACTCCCGTTCCAGAAAACAAAGGTGATGAAAGCGGCCATAATTATGAGGTAAGGCCAAAACGATGCAATAATCTCCCACTTAAACTGCCAGAGTCTTGAGATAATCTCACGCACCTCATGAGAGAAATCTGAAAAAGGAATGTAATCTCTTATAACTAAAATGACATATACAAAAGGAACCTAAATCGCATTGCCAACTACTAATATGCAATAAAGGATAACTATGCATGAGCCCAAATAGCTTATTTGTCTATACCATGCCATCTGACAAGAAAAGCTTACATGTCTGTACCAAGCATAATCAATGGAAGAATTTCTTGTAAATGTGTTTGTGAACATGATAGCCACTCTGGTTAACATTTAATGGATGCTTCAAACATGCGAAGCAAGTTTTCCACATGACACTCTTCTTGTAAGAATGTTAGCAGCAAGGAGTGTTCGTTCAGTTTATCTAACTTTGTTTTTGATCTTCTAGCAGATCCCCTCAAATCAAAGGGAATTAGGATACTAATTAGAAATACATTATATTTGTAAGAATTTATTAATGGTGGGATCAAAAGCCTAAAATTTGATTTAGTGAGGGTCAAGTGTATTTAGACTAGAACCACAGGTTGTCAAAAGATCAAAATAGCAAGTTTCTCTTGTTAAGTAGTACGTAATATTACCAAACAATCGAATAAAATTATAGCACTAGGGAAATTACTTGTACATCCAAGTCATTATTTCAAGTAATAAGAGTTCATTTTCCTCCCCCGCCACCTTCCATACTCCGGATTGAGGTGTTCTAACAATAAAAAAGAAAATGTTTACAAATGCACAACCAAAAGTATCTCTGTAGGATACCAGAACGAGTGGAGTATTTTATTCCTTTATGTCATCCATGGTTACCAGGGTTTTTTACAACAGATAAATTAAATCTTCATGATGCCGATTCGCAAGTAAATCTTTTGGATATTTCACCTCATAAAGAAAAGCTTGACAGCTTGTAAAATTGAACTTGATGTATTATTCTTTTAAAAAAAAAAAAATGTTTTTTTTTAATTTGTATGTATTACAAAATGGTGTTCGATTGTATATTTTTCATTCAATGTTACTTTAGATCACAGAACAGAAACTACTTGTCAAAAAGAAGATGCTATCACGTGTCCTACACAACATAAATCAACAGATAGAACAAAAATCATCAGATGCTATCATGTGTCCTAACACAACACAAATTCAGATTTAAAAAAACTTGAAACAAGATAAGAAGACAGAACCTGAGGAAGGCACTGAAGAAGCAATCTTTTGGTGGATAGGAGAGCTAAATGTAGCTGCCTGATTGTGGATTCTGCGCTTTCTCAAGTTAGAGTGTGTTCCAACACCTTGACTCGAGACTGGGAAAGCATCTTTACCTTGTGATTGACTAGAATCAATCAAATCGGCACTATCCTTCGGCTGATCTAGAATATAGTCTAAAACCCCAGTGCATGCTATGAAAAGGATCCATATGATATTTGTTTGTCGTATCAGCACAGCAAAAGCCCCAACCTTCAGATGTATGAAAACACCGTTAACTTCTCAATCAGAAAAACAACAAGGTCAAATTCAATATCTGATCATTAAATGGAACTATCCGTAGCATGCAAAACAATAACGTTAAAGTAAATCAGGCTTGAGAGGAAGATAAAGTTTTATGAAGTTAGAACTACAGTTACTGTTTCTTTTATTCTCTCTCCCTCCCCATATTTACTATTGAGTATTGTTATTCTTCTGATACAGCTCAAGTGGAGGCAACAATAAAATACAGTACTCAAAGCACACTGCGGTCTTACATGTGGTAAACAGTAATCAGCAATTTGTCAAATGTCAAAATGACATATATCCTTAGAATATGTTTGGTGCATGAATAAGTAGAGTGCAGAATCTGTTCTTGGAAAAACATTAAAGCTTTCGATTGATATTAATCGCAAAAGTTATAAAGAAGAAAACAATTCTATGACAAGGAATGGGCTATAAAGAGTTTGAATAAAAGTCAATTTATAACTTTGCTCCCCATTATTATTAACTAGAAAGAACTAGATGGGATTGAGTTGATCCTCTTACCAGGGAACTGAAGAAATATTTCTTCTTAAGACTCATAAGATATGATGCCAGTACAGCAGTTAGCGATGCTACATCTGTATAATAAAGGAAAGTGAAGAACCAGTGAAGGGGATACAATGCAAGGACAACCGTCCGAAGAGTTACTTTTCTGTCAGTAAGAGAAGGTCTGAGGTGGGTAAGTATGTTGTAAACCATCATGCTGCAAAATACAGCCAATACACCATTGCTGGAGCGTAGGATGGAAGAGGAACAAGCATCTGAAAACGAAAGATCGTCTTTCATAGAGAATATTCCTGGAAACAAAGAAGCAACATAGGCAAGTGAAACAATGTACCTGCAAAAGTTTTAAATTATTTGCATCAAATTCCCTTATCAGTTAAATCTATAGTGTTTTTTCAACTGAATCATCCTAGAGAACATTTCTTTTCATATCTAACATGGATCATGGTCATGGCACAATTTATGTGATATCAGCTAGCTCCACTCTTTTATCTGTGTCCTTCTCTGTTTATTAATATCCCTTTTTGTCTTTGAAAAACAAAAGAGACAAATCTGAGAGAATTCCTTTATCATTTGATGATATTCTATAGCATTTAGCTGACATATACTTACTAACAATGAACCTCATTGCCAAAGATCTATTGATTTTTCTTGGCACTGCATCAGTCCATCTCATTTATATCTTATTTGACCTAGCATATCAGTGAATATTTACTGCAGGAATATGTGGATTCATTGTTGAACTTTCTGTTTATGGAGTAAAGAATTAGAAAGAGGTTCCTTACTGCCACTTTCATTTTGTTGTAAAGTAAGGTTAACCTTACCTAAAAAGAATTAAAAAAGAAATTTAAGCTGTATTGAGTTAAGTGGATAAGAGGGTCCAATTGTATAAGATTCCTATTAGAGAAAATAGGCATCACTCAGGGACTGCCAAAAGGGAAAGTAGCACTATCTTTTCGGACAGGGGAACATTGTTCAAAGTAACTTAATGAATCCGCAGACAATATAACTTAATTGCAAAAATGCATCTTATATTTCGAAACCAACACTCGGTGCCCCTATATAATGGAAACCCAAAAATAACTCGAAACTGTGAATGTGGAAAACATAATCCAACTCATGAAGCTAGCATATGTAGACAAACACTACTATACATATGTACTTATCCTAACTGAATTTTGAACAGTGTGGGAGTAGATGACAAACTGGAAGGAATGGGTGGAAGAATGGCATGGATTATGCACCATCTATGTTGCTCGGACCCGTCAAATCATGCCTCACCCATGTCGATCCGACACGATTAGGGAATGGATGTGGGATTGCACCATCTATTACAATATTAAGTTAAGTTAGATGGGTGTTAGAGTAAATTATATTGCTACCACTCTCTCCATTTCATTTTATATTAGTGTATTTGACAGTTTGACTGAGCACAATGTTGACGAAAGAAAGAAAAGACCGATTTTTGGCACACAACAAAAGTACCCATAGAACTTGTGGTCCTTACATGCCATTCCATTTCTATGGCTATAAGGGCATCTAATTAAGGGTAGAATATGTAGTTTAAACTAAAAACAAATCAAATATAATAATATGGTTCCGTTCTTTTTAAACATTCTAGAAGGAAAGAGTGTCATGTAAAATGAAATAGAGAGTATTAGTTTATTTCCTTTTGGTTTACTCCAACTATCAAGTGCACCTTAATGAATTAGTTGCAATATGAATCATCTAAATCCAATTCGCTCTAGTTGAGCCCATTTTTTCTCTAAAGCTAGAGACTCTACAAATCTCATACCTATCCTTACACAGACATACAAGTCTCTAAGAAGACTAGAAAAGCTTCTAGAAAAACACCATATCACAAGTAAGTCTCTAACCCTAGTCACTAAGGAGGATTAGTGGAATTTCAATACAGAGTATACATGCACTGGACTGATATTGTTCTCTTACAAATCATACATAACATATTCATTTTTTGCAACTAAAAGTACATGTAAACAATGAATAGAGAAAATCTCTCCTAACCAAGCTTTAACATTCTACTGCAACTACTAATAAAATTGGGGTAGGTTATTCTGAAACCTCTACTTTACTCTATTGGACTTGTTCGCCCCAAAATTCAATAACTTGGGGTTCTCTAACACTAGTACACTACAGGTCCTCCTTCATATTTACTCTTTGCATAGACTCATCTGTACGCCAATTTTCATGATAACTGGGGCGAAAAGAATGTAACACTTGTACCAACAACTCGTTTATAAGAAACCACCAGATAAACTAAGATCATCAACAAAGTGAAGTTGTACTAAAAAAGAAAAACACTAGATATTTTTGCAACCAATGAAAGGGAAAGGACTCAAATCTGCAGATACACAAAATGGTCAAGATCTTGTAAGCTTGGCAAGAAGAGCATAACATGTACAATTCCTATTCGAAGCAGACATGTTTAGTTTCTACCCTAACTAGATCATGTATCTTGCTATTTAGTCAATGTAGCCCTGAACCATAATTTAACACCAAAAAGATCAAGGAACTAATTGACAAAAAGCTCTCGACTTGTAGCCATACAACGTATCCCCAACTCATCAGAAAAAATTGACCATATGAGCTAATACTATAACATTTCATTTACCATATATCGATTCCAAGAGGCTAATGCCACATGTAAGGGAGTCCCTATTTTCATGCTCTCTGAAGTTAAAATACAAAGCAGGAACAATTTTGACAACATTACGAAATAGAATAGGAACGAGATACTACGTACAGCCCCGGAGGAGTGGTGATCATGGGATCCCAACTTCTGAAATTGCCTTTGCAATACTGTTGTGCTTGAGGTATGTGGAATATCTCATCCTGCAAAAACACCAATATCCACATTACACCTACAACAAAAACTACATAACCAGTGTAATCCCACAAGTGGGGTCTCAAAAGATTCATAATCACCCATATCCACATTACACCTCCAACAACAACAACAACATATCCCCAGTGTAATCCCACAATTGGGGTTGTTTCCGATAGACCCTCAGCTCAAAATCCATAGAAGATTATCAAATCAATAAATTACATTCATATTAAACAAGAAAACTTGATTACCATGTAAGGTTCAGTGACAATACGATTGACGAGTATGGATACAGCTACTACCCATGAACTTACAATCACTGCAACTGCAATTTTACCCATTTTCCCCCAAAATTCTTGTATACCCTCTTCTTCCTTCCTCTCAAGTTCGGATCTTTCTGCAATTTTAGGTCTTCCCTAATACAGAAATTGGGATACCCAAATTCTACAGCAGCCAAAAATAACGACGTCGTTTAGTTCATCTCAATCTTTCTTGTATCACAATGGATGTTTTAGGGAAACTAATAATTATTTTTTAGTTAAAAAATCAATAATACTCATAAATATACTTTTAGTTGTTTATTATATTAAAAATATATATTTTTACTTTTAGTATATATATTAATAGAAAAACTAAGATTAAATAGTAATTAATGTGTATTGTGATAAAATACTGATGATAATTGTTGTTTCTTAAGAGTATATAAAGAGTAAATTGGACAAGTAAAAATGAATGAAAGGAATATTTAAGAAACTATTTTGAATATATTATTACTTAATGATTTTTTAGGATGGTCTGTGAATCAACTTTCAACTACTAAACTATTTTACTATTCCTAACCATATAAGAAATTGTTTATGTCTATATAATTTTTCGTAAGTGCTACTGGTCTTTACCATTGAAAATAAAAATGTATGCAAACCTTATTCTTATTTTTATTTGACAACTCTCCGTTAATAAAATATCTACAAGGTTTATCACAAATTAATATTTGATGTTGTTCTAGACTAATTACAATTGAGTAATACTCCTAGTAAGTAACGAATTAAACAAAAAAAAAAGAAAAAAGTCCAATGACCAATTAATTCTCTAAAAGTAACAAGAAGGCTTGTTCAAATGGTAAGTATCATTCGTTTAGAATTTAAAAGTTATTGGTTCGAGTCACCAAGGAAACAAAAAGAAGATCGAAAAATCAAATGTTGAACCGGTTCAACCTTTGTTCGGATTAGAAACACTTTCTATGCACAATGGAGGGGCAAGACTCGTCATACTCTGCCTTAGCAATCCACATCTACAAATTCAAACAATGATAAGTATGTTAATCATCATTATTATCAACATAAAGATAAATAAATCAAATACACATGTATAAATAACAATGAAGAAAAATGCTCATCTTTGGTAGGAGGCCAAAAAAAGCCCATGGTAGGTTTTTTATGGCCCGAATCCAAATTAGTCGAGTCAGTAGGTTTCAGGAACTGGTGGTTAAACCATAAATAGGGAGGAAAATGCCCCTTTTCGGTTGAGCAGGTAAAACCCTCCATATTGGGTTTTTTACCACTAAGTTGCTTGAACCTTTCAAAAATGTGGACGAGTGTGAGTCCGATCCTTCAAAAGTGGTGCACTTTTTTTAAGGATTTGACATGAATGCATCCTCCTTTTTGGAGTTTGAGCAACATAGCTCTACGGAGAATCTAGATTAGTTGAAGCAGTATGCTTTGGAAACCTGATGATTAAGCCCAAAAAAAAGAAGAGGAAAATACCCCTCTTTGGTAGTCGGTAGGGCGGGTAAGTCCCTCCATAGTCAGTCTTTTACAGCATGAATCCAAATTAGTTGAGCTAGTGTAGGTTTTGGGAAGGAAAATGCTCCATTTTGATAAGGTGTGAAAACCTCCCCTATATTAAGATTTTGATGACGCAAATCAAAATTAGTCGAGCTACTAGATTTCGGGAACTAGTTTATTAAACCCAAACAAATGAAGGAAATGTCCCTCTATGCTAGGTCATGTAAGACCCTCCGTAGTGGTGGGATTTTACGGCATGAATCCAGATTAGTCGAGCCAATAAAAATAGCAAAAGGAATATAATCACCTGTTGAAAGGTACTATGGGATGTCAAAATGGAACCTCCAATCCAAACACTATACTTCCTTTTCAGGGGGAGCAACCACTAAGGCTTAAATCTCTTTGCTCATTTTATCAGCAATGCCAGGAAACATAGTCGATCCACCGCTAAGCACAATGTTCCCATACAAATCCTTTCTGATATCAACATCACACTTCATTATAGAATTATACGTCGTCTCATGAATTCCAGCAACTTCCATTCTGATCAAAGAAGGTTGATAAAGTACTTTAGGACATTGAAAACGCTTAGCACCTATAGTAATCACTTGTTCATCAGGCAGTTCATAGTTCTTCTCAACCGCGGAGCCAGTCTTGGTTGTCTCAAGTTCCTGCTCGAAATCAAGAGCAAGTTATGCCAATTTCTCCTTCATATCCCTTACAATTTCCTTCTCTGCACTAGTAGTGAAGGAGTATCCGCGTTCAGTAAGAATCTTCACCATGTACTCAGTAAAGTCACGGCCAGCAAGGTCTACATGAGGTAGTGCATAACCTTCAGAGATAGGAACTGTATGGCTCACACCATCTCCAAAATCCAACACAATACCTGCTAGAAAACATGAATCATATTTGACTACAATTCACTATTTATATCTCGAAGTACCTTTGACTGAAGTGCAGCAAATCATTATGAAAAGGGAAAAAACGATAGAGGAAGAAAACATAGCAACATGAAAGGCAAATTAACATTCGAAACAAAGAGAGTTAATATATCTTACCAGTAGTACGTCCACTAGCATACAAAGACAGAACAACTTGAATAGCATACATTGAATGTTTCAAACATTATCTGAGTCATTTTCTCGCGATTAGCCTTAGGGTTGAGAGGTGCTTTAGTAAGCAAAACGACTACATTTGGAAAGCGAATTCGTTACCTTAACCATGCCAGTTCCATTGTCACATACAAGAGGTTGAATGTCCTCAACATCAGCCATTTTCTAGAACTTTCAAACAAGTAAAAATTATCAACAACTGAAAAATAAGGCTAACGATAACATGTTCTAGGAAAACTAAGTCATTTATCTCAAAAAGTAAACGTTTCTTCTTGATTCTAAATTTCTACAACAAAGAAAGTAACTTTATTAAAATGTAAATTAGAGTCAAAATCATGTCCGAGTAGATATACCTTTGAGTCCAAAGTGGATAATTTCCTTAAGAAGTAGAAAGAGACTTGTTTGATGAAAAATATGAAAACCAAGAGTTTTTGGTACTAAGTGACATTTCAATTCATTTAGTAGACGTTTGGCCATGTGATACCTATCACGATACGGTATCGTGAGATGCTGTGGCGGAACCACAAATTTTTAAAAGAGTGTCCAAAAATAGCAACTTATTATGTTAAGGGTGTCCAAAATAGGTTATTTAATTATTTTGTATATCATTTAACTTGTATATATACTAATTTTTTTCCGACGAAGGGTGTTCAATTGGACACCCTTGACAGTATGTGGCTACGCTACTGATGAGATTGAATCAACGTTTAGACACGTGATTTTATGCTGATTCCGTCTCATGATTCCATATCATGAGATTTGATACCACATTCTCTAAAAATCATGATATGGAATCATATGGAATACATATCATGATTTGAGTTATTTTCATACAAAAATTGATCCACAAGTTTATATTTCGTTAAAACAATCGCACATTTATATCTACTAACCATTTATTTCACACGTAATTTTTTTTTATAAAATTTATTATTCTCACCAACATATAGTCACTTTAACTCACACTTCACGATTGATGAGTAATAAAATCTTGAAGATCCCGTAAAATGTGTATCATTTTTACTCAAATATATTGATGAAACAATTACTTAAGTGGAGAACAAATAACTTCGTAATAATTTATTATACAATTTTATGATTTTTTGTTTATTTGATAATATTGAATAAACGTTTGGGGTTATTTTAATAACTTTAGAATTTCATATCGCATGTCCAAACAAAACTTCAATTTCATCTCATAATTTCATATCATGATACCATATCGCATGTCCAGACGGACATATATATCTTTATAAAGACATAAATATAGAGAAGGTAAATATGACATCTATTTATGATATTTTTCTAGTTATCTCTTCTTCTTTTTTTTTTTATCATTTTTTTTCTTTGGATAATGTTAAATGACTAGAAAATTTAATAAGAAATTTAAAAAATCTTTAATATTTTTTTATTTAAATAATTTGATTTTTTTAATTAATAAGATATTAAAATTAAACAAGATAAAAATGTTAAATAGAAATAATATCATTCTGGTCAAATTTTCTGATCAAAACTTTTTTTCCCTTTCCTTTCATTTAAATATCTCAAAAAGTCTTTAACATTCAATTACTATACTTTTCAGGTCCACTTTTAAAATTATTTTTTATTAAATATAATATGCAGTTATTATAATTATCTCAATTACATATTTTCTTCACCTACTTAATATTCGTATTAAAAGTGCAGTAACCCATAGGAAGATCAAGGGTCACAACTTAAAATTTGAGTTGTAGCATAGTTATATTCGATATAATAATCATATCATATCATATATTATATGTATAAATGAAAACGTGATAACATCAGCACTTTCATTTTTGAAAATTCCACAAATACCCTTGCACGCAGGCTTTATTGATTTTACATAGTACAATAGATATTATTTGCTTCAATTTCATATCTATTCCAATGCTCTCCTCCATACTCTTCTTTCGTTATGTTTGTATTGTCATCAATCTTATATAACCCTAGATGTTTGAGCGATACCCATAGTTTATATTGATTTCGCTTTTGTTTCACTTCCAAAAAAATGTCCATTACTTTCTAACCCACCGCTGTTGTCAATATATAAATCCAACTTATACTAATTAAACGGATTTTCCAGTTTGGATTTTGGCAATTAGTTTCCAAAACACACCACAAACTTGTGGAACAATTAAACTGAGTTGGGGTGTTGTACTGAAAATATTGACATATTTAACACCCTCTAGAATCTTTATAGAACACTAATAACATTAATAATTATACTCAATTTAGTTGAATTATAGAGTCAACTCATAGATCAAAATTGTTACTGGGATATTTGATGTTAAAATTTGTAACTTCCAATTGATAGGATATTCTAGCGGTGTGGTGAACAACTTCTATGGCAGGGAGGGCCGTAGGTTGTATGATTTCAGATTGGTTGTTATATAAGTCTGAAGACATGGATTCAGAACTGAAAAATTAGAAATCAATCTTTTTAATTAGTAGTAGATTCATATCATGTAAAGTTCACCGACTAATTAAAAAGATTGAATTTGATATTGATTCTCTGCATTGGTGTTGCAGGGAAGAATAGAGAAAGAGGTACCGGAGTGAACGCAGAGACTTTCAAGTTTCACCTGCATCCTTTCATCTGCATCCTTCTTGCGTTTTCTCTAAAAACTTTCTCATGACAAAAAGAGGGAAGGGGCCGAGGGCTGAAAACCCACTCCTTGCTCAGGATACTTTCTTCAAGAAGGTACATTTATTTGTTGTTTGTAATGTGTTACTTTGCTAATCAAATGATTAACTAGAGTTGTCTTATAGTAGCAAGTAGTTTTTCATCCTTATACTGGTACAATTGAATTCATTTTGTTGATTTTTGTTCATTCCTGTCAGTTGATATGAAATTGTACATCATTTATTTGCATTGTAACCTGCTGAAGCTAATGGATTGAAAATACTTATTTGTACAGACGGTAGTAGCTTGTTTTCCTAAATAACTGTGCTAGGCGCGGGGATGTTTTATATTTTACCAATGAACTGTTCAGTGCATTGTTAGTTTCCAATGAATTGCCTAGTAGTCCACCAACAGACTGGGGTACCGTTAGTATTTGTCGTGGTGTCTATTCCTGCGTTTCTCGTGATTGTACGGTATATATTTTTAGGCACCCATGTTCTTTTTATGTGCAAATAGTGTTTTAGCATTTTCCCTTGATTCCAAAATGCTCTAATGCTAAAATATTGTGGGGTACGATACTTCTTTTTATCGTGGTGTCTATTCCTGCTTTAACCTCTCATGCTAAATGCTCTAAATGGAATTGAAGATTTTAAGAGGTTTGGAGTTCCTAAATGGAGTCCAGAAATAAATCATCTCTCATATGCAGATGACACCATTCTTTTCCTATCAGCTGAAAAGAAATCAATGAAGTTAATGATCAAGGTTCTAAAAGATTATGAAGCTTCATCTGGTCAGTTGATAAACCTAGAGAAGACTACTTTCAGTGTTCATGAAAAAACTTCCTCGGAAATAGTGGCTAGCATCAAAGTGTTGACTCAAATTAGACAAGGTTCTTTTCCTTTCACTTATCTTGGTTGTCCTATTTTCTACGGAAAAAATAAGATTCACTATTATGATAATATCGTAAAGAAAGTAGGAAATAGAATTTACT
Source organism: Solanum chilense (assembly GCA_032847665.1). Taxonomy (NCBI): domain Eukaryota; kingdom Viridiplantae; phylum Streptophyta; class Magnoliopsida; order Solanales; family Solanaceae; genus Solanum; species Solanum chilense. The sequence goes on along the minus strand of CM064971.1, from coordinate 5,463,947 downwards.
CTTGGCAAGGAAAACTATTATCTTATGGTGGGAGGGCTGTATTGATTAAACATGTTCTTCAAAGTATGCCCATTCACTTGTTATCAGCTCTGACCCTTCCCATTGGAGTGACAAGGCATCTGCATAGAACTTTTGCCAGATTATTTTGGAATAACACTGATACTCAGACGAATAGACACTGGTCAATTGGGAAGCAATGTGCTTGCCGACAGAAGAAGGTGGATTTGGGCTTCAGATCAATGTTTGATGTGGCAAATGTCTTATTATGCAAGCTATGGTGGAACGTGAGAAGTAAACCTTCTCTTTGGGGTTCTTTCATAATTAATAAGTATTGCAGAAAATTCCATCCAGTCATTGCTAAAAGCAAGGGCGCATCCATTATTTGGAAGAAAATGAGGTGAGAGATTTGGTGGAGCACCAAATTTGGTGGCAAATAGGTGTAGGAAACTCTAGCTTTTGGTATGATAATTGGACACGTTTGGGAGCCTTTTATCATATCATCCCAGAAGCTGAGGAGGAGGAGATTGAAATTAGAAGATTTGCTAATACAGATGGATGGAATATTCATAATTTGAGCAATTGTCTCTCAGAAGAGTATGTTCAGCATGTTATCAAAATCATCCCTCCCCCCGTAGATAATAATGACATTGACCAGGCAAAATGGATGTTAGAGACAAATGGAAAGTTTTCGGTGAGGAGCTCTTGGGGGAATATATAAGAAAAAGAGAGGAAGCGAACGACATTTTCAAGTTCATGTGGGCTAACAAAGTACCTTTCAAAATGTCTCTCTTACTTTGGAGGGCCTGGAATTTCAGAATTCCAGTTGATGAAGTTGTGCAAACTATGGGGGTCAATATGGTATGACAGTGTTGGTGTTGTCTAAGCAGGAGACTGCATCTCATCTTTTTCTCACCTCCCCTATAGCTGTAAAGTTATGGAGGCTGTCTGCTAATGCTGCAGGAGTACATTAGATGGCCTACAACTTTCACAGGTGATCACTCAATATGCGACTTCGACCCTATCGTCAGCTCTCTTTACACTTGCAGCGTCACACAAAGCTCAGTAGGAGATTTTTTGACCCCTTTCAAATTGTCCAAAGAGTTGGTGAAGTCGCTTACAAGTTGGATCTTCCCCAACTTCCAAAATCCATCCTGTATTTCATGTCTCCGTTCTTCGTAAATGTTTAGGCTCTCCTTCTCAACAGATTACTCCAGTTGAGCTTTTGGATCAATCATCTTCTTTGGTTCTGCTCCCTGAAAATGTCATCCAAACTAGGATCATTTCGAGGGGTGGTCACCAAGTCCATCAATGCCTTATCAAGTGAACGGGTCTTCCATCAACAGACGCTTCATGGGAAGATACTCATAGACTGCTGCAACAATTTCCAGATTAGAACCTCGGGACAAGGTTCGTCTTCATGGGGGTGGCATTGTAACAAGCATAGAGGACAAGTCAGCGGCTCCCTAGATGCAGTACCAGGGATAAGAAACGGCCCAAGCACCTAGACCAATATGTGGTCCCAAATCCCAAAAGAATGTCCTCCGTGCCAAGCTATTAGAAGAAAGGCCAAAAAGCACCAGAAGACATAAATAGACCAAGTATCACTAGACTTCAGTATGGAGGAACTTGCTTTTTTATTTTTCTTAATAACTTTATAGATCTGGAACTTTTCTTTGCTACTTTTTACCTTTGTTTTCCTTTGTAGTTTACTGTTTTCCCTAAAAGCTTGACGATATTCCATTTGTATTTTGTCAAATTTGTTGAATATCAGTGTTGATTCCTTACATATTGAGCCTTCAAATTTAGCTGGTACATCAGACACTTCCTATGACATTTCATCTTCTACATCAGAGTGACCCTCTGAGCTAAAGGTTGTGGTATCAGATTGCCCATCGACGAACACCTCGTGTTTGATTTGTTGGGAACATTCATATATCTAACATGTGGGATTCGGTAGTCCCAGCATTGCCTTCCATAGACACAACGACGTCATTAACTGAACTAAATGATGAATCCTCCCTCTGTTAGTGGCATTTCATGATGGTATCACCATAGGTGGGCATCGTAACACAAAGAGGGGCATACCTTGGATATGATTCATTTCAAAGGAATCTAGGTCTACACTGGACTCACTAGTGACTGATTAGTTACCAGGTTAAATTTCTGGAAGAAGAATCTTCTCGATTTCTTCTTCTTCTCATACTAGCTTGATAGTGAAAAGCTTCCTCAATTCAATTTCTTGACTTTCCTCATTAATTCTCCTTCAGCAACATGATTCAGAACTTCCTGCTGAAGGCGATTTGTTGACGCCATCCTGTTGAGTTGCTTCGTTGTTAGCTCTTGTTCTCATGTTATGCAAATGCCTGGGCTCAGCAACTTCAAGTGGATTCAGAATCCATAAATCGTCCTGATGTGCACCTAGCTCGTTTAGATCATCTTTGTCATCCTTCTCCTGCATATTGCTAGCTGAAACAGAAGAGATTTTGTTTTTACATTTCACTCCGTAAGAAATATCAAACACCGGTCTCGTTGTAATGGTGAATGGTCCATCTTTTGACAGTTCTCTGTCAGCAAAGTCAATAGCCTCGTTTACATAAAAAACAGCATCATATTCTCTACCACTGGGGCTGAATTGAGTACATTCAACAAGTGAATTGTTCATCAATAGTACTAAACTCTCCTTAATTGTGCTCTAATGCTCTTCAGTGATTTCAACAATGATGGTAGGAACAAACTTTGAACTTAAACATCCTATCAGATTCAATTTGTCCAGGATGAAATTTCAGTTTCAGTTACTGGTAATAGTCATTACGCAAAGTACCAGAGAATCAGATTCTAATCCAATAATAAAAAAAATGTGTGTTAAATGAACAGATAACAGAAGATAGATCTTTACCAGCTCCACAATGGCTAAACATTAATAGATTTTATCAGCCACAAGACACAGATATTTTCCTTTAGCAGCTCCCTTGAATTCAGTATTGAGAAAATGTTTCAGACTGATGCAACTCAGCAAGATCATTCCATAAACGGCAAGGATTGAAACCAGATCACATATATGCTTAAAGAAGAATGAGTAATCATTCAAAGAGGAAGAGTGTCCTCTTTGGCCAATATTGTAGGGCAGCAGCTATTCTAGCATACCATTGTCGAGAGTCCTGCCTTAGACCATATAGGGACTTCCTTAATCTGCAGACATGATTAGGAGTAGGAGGTGACATCCCAGGAGGAAACTTCATATATACCTCTTCTTGCAAATCACCATGCAACAAGGCATTGTTCACATCGAGCTGGTGCAAATCCCATTTCTTCTTGACAGCCAGTGGTCATTTTAACCACACGGGACTAAGTCTCATTACATATTTATACAAATTACTAGGCTTGTTATATCAATAATAGTGTCTGGCTCTAAAATGAGCAACCATAAAGTTAGAATGTGCATTCGCTATCAGTATGCATGGTTTTTTTTTTTTGGTTTATTTACATGTGATGTTATTAAACACATTAGTTTTCTGACTAACAAATCACATCACCTCTTTGTTCTCTTAAGGGCTATCATAATAACGACATATAGAGCGATGCAAAAAAAAAAAAAAAATGTTCGGCTTCGATTTCAACTTTGAAACGTGTAAGATAGAAATAATTGCCACAAAGACTTTACAAGTATGTACCTTCATCTAATTCTAGAGGCATGCATACTTATGGTATCTCAAAAACTTTTATAAAATAAAAATAGTTTGACAATATTATTATAGCTTATTCGGTATAAAATAACAATTTTATTTATGGTAATTAAACTATAAAAGTAAAAGTCAAATCGTACACGTTGGCCCCGTGCTATATCCATAAAGTTTGGGGCTAAATGAAAATTTAATGGAGATTTATTTGTCAAAACAAATTTGAAGTGGGAAAGGAATTGTTGATGGTAAACTTTATACTAATAAATAGGGTAAGAGATAACAATTTGTAAAGTTGATGGTCATCGTGATATTTATTGTTACCCTATTCTCTGATCCTTCTCATCATGTTATCGCCGCCGCAATCGCCTCTGCCGGGGCAATACGGAGGATCCTCAAGTGAATCAGATTGTCCGCAGAGAGGATCCTCAAGCGAATCGGATTATCCGTCGTCGTTGAAGAAACAAAAAGTGGATGAAGAAGATGGAGAATCTAGCGATTGCGAAAGTGAGCAACCTTTATCATACTCTCTTTCAGATACAAGCCAAAACGACTTGGATATCGAAGAAGCAATTGAAGAGTTATATTGCCCTGTCGGTCCCGGTGAAAAAAAGGCGGATAAAGCTGTTTGGGATAGGTACTTCGACCAGATCCGTGAGAGTGAGGTATCTTTTCTCTATTTGCTTTACGATTATTATGGTTTTGTTAGATTCATATCTCTACTTGTTCTTGTTGCTATTGTTCAACTCATTGTTTGCTCTATGATTGTTTATGGAGAATTTTAGATTCATATCTCTACTTGTTGTTGTTGCTATTGTTCAACTCATTGTTTGCTCTATGATTGTTTATGGAGAATTTTAGATTCATATCTCTACTTGTTGTTGTTGTTGCTATTGTTCAACTCATTGTTTGCTCTATGATTGTTTATGGAGAATTTTAGATTCATATCTCTACTTGTTGTTGTTGTTGTGATTCTTCTCAGTAAAACGAAAAATATCATTTAACAAACATATTTGTTTTTAATTGATTATGTTTTTTTTTTGGTAACTTTGATAGGGATTTGACATTAAGGATTATCCCGGTTCGTGTCCACTAACTAGCATTTACCCCATGACTAACTACTTAGACACTCCTGCCAATGTTGAAATGTTGAAGGATTATTGTGCAAAGGCACTTGAGCATTACAATACGGACAATGTAAGCTCTACTCACGCTTTCCATTATCTTTTTCCTTGTTTCTTTGTAAAGCTAATAAGATTCCTCTATATTCCTTCATTTTAGGGCACCAAATATGAGGTCGACTGTATTGTCAAGGTTAATGAAGGTGGATGTCAAGGCTTCGTTTACTATATTACCTTTACGGTCAAAAATGGCGACAGTGAATATTTTCAAGCTAAGGTGGTGGAACATATAAATAAGAATAAGCCTTTGGAGTTCCCAATTGTTAGGCCAAGGGTAACGAGACCTTCCTTTTTGTTCTAAACTTTGTCATTATTAATTATTATGTAACTTTCATGTTAGCAAATCAAATAATTTTTCATTCTTCCCCTGGTTGCTGTTTTCATAAATGTTAATATGATATTCAGTTTGGATTAAGCTTAAGAAAGGAACCTGGAAATTGTTTTGGAAAACCTACTTCTTGATTGCTTGAAGTATGATCAAGTTTCAGCATTTGCAAGTTACTAACTCTCTTATGTGTTTTTATGTAGGTGAAGGGAGGTTTGGACATATAGTGATGTGAAGTCTGTGCATCCTTTTGGCTTTGTGTTAACAACTCTTGTCAATGTTGGACATCATAACTAGTAAATTGCTTTCTTCTTAGTTAGTTTGTCTTTCAGTAATTGAATGAGAAAAAAACTTTGTTGTAATTATGATGTTTACTCTATATTTATTATTTTGGTAGTAATTGAAAGTGGATCTCAATCCATTTTTACAGGCAAGTTAAATGTTGTTTTAAAATCTATATATAAAAATGTGTCTTAGTCTTTTTCATTCCCTCTATTCCATTTGTATTTTGTCAACTTTGTTGAATATCACTATTGATTCCTTACATATTGAGCCTTCAAATTTAGCTGGTACATCACACACTTCCTATGACATTTAATCTTCTACATCAGAATGACCCTCTGAGCTAAAGGTTGTTGCATCAGATTGCCCATCGACGAACACCTCGTGTTTGATTTGTTGGGAACATTCATATATCTAACAGGTGGGATTCGGTAGTCCCAGCACTGCCTTCCATAGACACAACGACGTCATTAACTGAGCTAAATGGTGAATCCTCCCTCTGCTAGTGGCATTTCATGATGGTATCACCATAGGTGGGCATCGTAACACAAAGAGGGGCATACCTTGGATATGATTCATTTCAAAGGAATCTAGGTCTACACTGGACTCACTAGTGACTGATTGGTTACCAGGTTAAATTTCTGGAAGAAGAATCTTCTCGATTTCTTCTTCTTCTCATACTAGCTTGATAGTGAAAAGCTTCCTCAATTCAATTTCTTGACTTTCCTCATTAATTCTCCTTCAGCAAAATCTAAACATGATTCAGAACTTCCTGCTGAAGGCGATTTGTTGACGTCATCCTGTTGAGTTGCTTCGTTGTTAGCTCTTGTTCTCATGTTATGCAAATGCCTGGGCTCAGCAACTTCAAGTGGATTCAGAATCCATAAATCATCCTGATGTGCACCTAGCTCGTTCAGATCATCTTTGTCATCCTTCTCCTACATATTGCTAGCTGAAACAGAAGAGATTTTGTTTTTACATTTCACTCCGTAAGAAATATCAAACACCGGTCTCGTTTTAATGGTGAATGGTCCATCTTTTGACAGTTCTCTGTCAGCAAAGTCAATAGCCTCGTTTATATCAAAAACAGCATCATATTCTCTACCACTGGGGCTGAATTGAGTACATTCAACAAGTGAATTGTTCATCAATAGTACTAAACTCTCCTTAATTGTGCTCTAATGCTCTTCAGTGATTTCAACAATGATGGTAGGAACAAACTTTGAACTTAAACATCCTATCAGATTCAATTTGTCCAGGATGAAATTTCAGTTTCAGTTACTGGTAATAGTCATTACGCAAAGTACCAGAGAGTCAGATTCTATTCTAATAATAAAAAAAATGTGTGTTAAATGAACAGATAACAGAATATAGATCTTTACCAGCTCCACAATGGCTAAACATTACTAGATTTTATCAGCCACACACAAGACACAGATATTTTCCTTTAGCAGCTCCCTTGAATTCAGTATTGAGAAAATGTTTCAGACTGATGCAACTGAGCAAGATCATTCCATAAACGGCAAGGATTGAAACCAGATCACATGTATGCGAATGAGTAATCATTCAAAGAGGAAGAGTGTCCTCCTTGGTCAATATTGTAGGGCAGCAGCTATTCTAGCATACCATTGTCGAGAGTCCTGCCTTAGACCATATAGGGACTTCCTTAATCTGCAGACATGATTAGGAGTAGGAGGAAACTTCATATATACCTCTTCTTGCAAATCACCATGCAAGAAGACATTGTTCACATCGAGCTGGTGCAAATCCATTTCTTCTTGACAGCCACATCTAATAGTGGTCATTTTAACCACACGGGACTAAGTCTCATTAGAGGCATACTTATTGTATCTCAAAAACTTTTATGTATTTATAAAATAAAAATAGTTTGACAATATTATTATAGCTTATTCCTTTTTATGGTATAAAATAACAATTTTATTTATGGTAATTAAACTACGAAAGTAAAAGTCAAATCGTACACGTTGGCCCCGAAAACCACGTTTGGGGCTAAATGAAAATTTAGATTTGTCAAAACAAATTTGAAATGGGAAAGGAATTGTTGATGGTAAACTTTATTTATACTAATAAATAGGGTATCAGGTAAGAGATAACAATTTGTAAAGTTGATCGTCTATTGTTACCCTATTCTCTGATCCTTCTCATCATGTTATCGCCGCCGCCGCAATCGCCTCTGCCGTGCCAATACGGAGGATCCTCAAGTGAATCAAATTGTCCGCAGAGACAATCCTCAAGCGAATCGGATTATCCGTCGTCGTTGAAGAAACAAAAAGTGGATGAAGAAGATGGAGAATCCAGCGATTGCTAAAGTGAGCAACCTTTATCATACTCTCTTTCAGATACAAGCCAAAACGACTTGGATATCGAAGAAGCAATTGAAGAGTTATATTGCCCTGTCGGTCCCGGTGAAAAAAAGGCGGATAAAGCTGTTTGGGATAGGTACTTCGACCAGATCCGTGAGAGTGAGGTATCTTTTCTCTATTTGCTTTACGATTATTATGGTTTTGTTAGATTCATATCTCTACTTGTTGTTGTTGCTATTGTTCAACTCATTGTTTGCTCTATGATTGTTTATGGAGAATGTTAGATTCATATCTCTACTTGTTGTTGTTGCTATTGTTCAACTCATTGTTTGCTCTATGATTGTTTATGGAGAATTTTAGATTCATATCTCTACTTGTTGTTGTTGTTGCTATTGTTCAACTCATTGTTTGCTCTATGATTGTTTATGGAGAATTTTAGATTCATATCTCTACTTGTTGTTGTTGTTGTGATTCTTCTCAGTAAAACGAAAAATATCATTTAACAAACATATTTGTTTTTAATTGATTATGTTTTTTTTTTTGTTAACTTTGATAGGGATTTGACATTAAGGATTATCCCGGTTCGTGTCCACTAACTAGCATTTACCCCATGACTAACTACTTAGACACTCCTGCCAATGTTGAAATGTTGAAGGATTATTGTGCAAAGGCACTTGAGCATTACAATACGGACAATGTAAGCTCTACTCACGCTTTCCATTATCTTTTTCCTTGTTTCTTTGTAAAGCTAATAAGTTTCCTCTATATTCCTTCATTTTAGGGCACCAAATATGAGGTCGACCGTATTGTCAAGGTTAATGAAGGTGGATGTCAAGGCTTCGTTTACTATATTACCTTTACGGTAAAAAATGGCGACAGTGAATATTTTCAAGCTAAGGTGGTGGAACATATAAATAAGAATAAGCCTTTGGAGTTCCCAATTGTTAGGCCAAGGGTAACGAGACCTTCCTTTTTGTTCTAAACTTTGTCATTATTAATTATTATGTAACTTTCATGTTAGCAAATCAAATAATTTTTCATTCTTCCCCTGGTTGCTGTTTTCATAAATGTTAATATGATATTCAGTTTGGATTAAGCTTAAGAAAGGAACCTGGAAATTGTTTTGGAAAACCTACTTCTTGATTGCTTGAGCCTTGAAGTATGATCAAGTTTCAGCATTTGCAAGTTACTAACTCTCTTATGTGTTTTTATGTAGGTGAAGGGAGGTTTGGACATATAGTGATGTGAAGTCTGTGCATCCTTTTGGCTTTGTGTTAACAACTCTTGTCAATGTTGGACATCATAACTAGTAAATTGCTTTCTTCTTAGTTAGTTTGTCTTTCAGTAATTTAATGAGAAAAAAACTTTGTTGTAATTATGATGTTTACTCTATATTTATTATTTTGGTAGTAATTGAAAGTGGATCTCAATCCATTTTTACAGGCAAGTTAAATGTTGTTTTAAAATCTATATATAAAAATGTGTCTTAGTCTTTTTCATTCCCTCTATTTCATTTTGCTTGTTTGGTTTTGACTTGACACAGACAGAGTTCTCTTTGTCAGCTGCAATTCAGTAGCTTTAGACCCACTCTTTGATATTTGCTTGACCCTTGTTAATTCTATTGTTTAGGCTTTTGTTTTTTAGTTTCTGTAGTTGAGAACTGGAAAGCTATCATTTACCCCTCGAGTTTAAGCAACAGATGGTGGTGTGATAAACTGCTAGAAAGCTTATGTAAGGATGCTTTGGAAGATGCAAGCTTTACCATTTACTACATGGATTATAGTGTAGGCCATATCCAGTATTTAGAGTCAGTGGGTGTCGGTGTCAAGATTTTCACATATAAGGTTCGGATGAACCCCTTCTGTCCCTCTAGCGATAGTAATTGGTTCATGATATGCTGCTGATTGGGAAGGAGAGTATTTGCAAATTTGTACTATAGGGAAAGCGTGTTGTACTCTCTGATGTATAATTGGAATCAGGATAACGCAGATGAAAAGAAAGTGTTTGCTGTTACAATCACTGTGTGTTTTAGGGAGGATGTTTACTGGTTTTAGAGGCCTGAAAATGAAGAAGAAAGAACTAGGACCAAGTATTGGGTTCAGCTGCTTAATCCAATCTTGGTAGCATCCCTCATTCCTTGAGAATGAATCTGTTTGAGTATCAAGTCGAGAAACGAAAGGAGAAATAGACAGCTCCAGGTCATCTTCTTTTCTCCTTGTTCTTTGGATGTTCAACAATTTATAGCAGGAGTAGACTGTGCTTTTTTACTTTCCACATAGCTTATCTGTTTCATCCATGCTTCCTCTGTTTAGAGTTTCCTCTTTCCCAGGTAAGTCGAATCAGTAGGCTTTGGGGAACCGGGTGGTTAAACCCAAAAAAAAAAAAAAAAGAAGTAAAATGCCCCTCTTTAATAGGGCGGGTAAGACCCTCCATATTCAGCCTTGCACAGTGTGAACTCACATTAGTAGAGCCAGTAGGTTTGTGGTGTTAGGTGGTTAAAAAAAAATGAAGAAAAATACTCTCCTTTGGTAGGGCAGGCAAAAAAACCCTATACTGGGATTTTAAACCCAAACAATCGAAGGAAATGTCCCTCTATGGTCCGGTTTTACGGCATGAATCCAGATTAGTCGAGTTGATAAAAATAATGAAAGGAAAATGCTAGACTGCTGGAAGGTACTGCGTGATGCCAAAATGGAACCTTCAATCGAGACACTACTTCCTTTCAGGAGGAGTAACCACTTTGATCTTCATGCTCCGTGGTGCTAAGGCTGTAATATCATTGCTCATTCTGTTAGGAAACACAGTTTAGCCATCACTAAGCACAATGTTCCTATAGAGATCCTTTGTAATATCAACGTCGCACTTCATTATAGAATCGTATGTCGTTTCACGAATTCCAGCAGCTTCCATTCCAATCACGGAAGGCTGATATCCTTTCTAATTATCGCTGTATTAACATTTTTGCGATTTAATAATTTTTTTTTATTTTATATTAATCAAAACGGTATTAACATTTTTGTGATTTAGTAAAATTTTTCTTATAAGTTATATATTTAAATTTTAAAAAATATTATAATTTTTTTAATATAAAATCGCTGTATTAAAAAATTTTAATATTTTTTTTAAAAAAAAAGCTTCGTGCAGCGATTTAATAAGGAAATTTTTTTTATTTAAATAAATCGTGCCACTAGCAGCGTTTTAATAAAAAATTTTATTTTTTTTTAAAATAAATTGCTGGAAATTCTTTTTATAAATAAATCGCTGCCCGGGGCAGCGATTTATGTAATATTTTTTTTTTTTTTTTTGAAATCGCTGCTTGGGCAGCGATTTCATTTTTTTATTAAAAAAAAAAAAATTTTGCTAAATCGCTGCCAGAGCAGCGATTTACCTTTGTAAATCGCTGCTCCTGCAGCGATTTTACCGTTTTGGTTAGTATAAAATTTTATATACCGTTTTGGAATTTTTGTAAAAAATTTGTACCCTTTAAGTTTCGGACTCGTCAAAATACTACGTTTCGACTGAGCCTCATCACCAACGTATTATGCATCCTTCTGTCCCATTCCTACCATCACTCCAGCATGACGCGGATGACCAACAATGCTAGGAAGAACAGCCCTAGGTGCATCATCTCCAGCAAATCCTGTCAAGGATACATAAACAAAGAAAATGAAAAGAACTGTTTTTAAAAAACTTTCAAACAAGTAAAAAGTTATCAACAACTGAAAAACAAGGCTAACAAAAATATTTTCGTGTTCCAATTTTTCCATATATAAATGTTTTTGAAATAGCAAGTAAGGAAGTCACTTGTTTTTCAAAGGAACACATGTTCTAGGAAAACTAAGTGATTTATCTCAGAAAGTTACTGTTTCATTCTTGATTCTGATTTTCTACAACAAAGAAGTGATTTTATGAAATAATAAATATGAAAAAGTAGCCGCTATAAGTTGATTGACTAAAAGTGAATCAACCTAGACATGTTAACACGAGTACGGAGCCAAAAGGGTAGAAAATATTAACAAAAATTCCAAAAGGGTATATAAAATTTTATATAAACCAAAACGGTAAAATCGCTCCGCCGGCAGCGATTTACTTCAAGTGAAAAAGTAAAAAGTTTTTTTTTTCCTTTCAAATCGCTGCCCGGGCAGCGATTTATAAAAAAATTATTTTTTTTAAAAAAAAAACATAAATCGCTGCCTAGGCAGCGATTTACAAAAAAAAAATTTTTTTTTTATGTAAATCGCTGCCTAGGCAGCGATTTACATAAAAAAAAATATATATATTTTTTCTATGTAAATCGCTGCCTAGGCAGCGATTTACAAAAAAAAAAAAAATTATATAAATCGCTGCTACAGCGATTTATTAAAAAAATATTTTTTATATAAATCGCTGCTACAGTAGCAGCGTAGCAGCGATTTATATCATTTTTTTAAATAAATTGCTACTGTAGCAGCGATTTATTTAAAATTTTTTTTTTATTAAATCGCTGCAATAAGCAATTTTTTAAACTAAAAAAAAATAAAAATTTTAAAACAGCGATTTTATATATAAAAAAAAATTATAATTAATAGGTGTGATTAGGGATGTACTTGAATTCAATTAAATAATTTTCTCCTTTAATTTTTTATTTAAAAAAATTAATTATTTAAATTCAAATATTATTTTAATTTAAATTCAATATAATATCTTTTTTTAGAAAGAAAATATATTTATTACTTTACTTATTTTTAATTTTTTTAAAATAATGTATATTTTCTTATAAGTTATATACATAAATTTTAAAAAATATTATAATCTTTTTTTATATATAAAATCGCTGTTTTAAAATTTTTAATTTTTTTTAGTTTAAAAAATTGCTTATCGCAGCGATTTAATAAAAAAAAATTTTTTAAATAAATCGCTGCTACAGTAGCGATTTATTTAAAAAATTGATATAAATCGCTGCTACTGTAGCAGCGATTTATATAAAAAATATTTTTTTAATAAATCGCTGCTACTGTAGCAGCGATTTATATAAAAAATATTTTTTTAATAAATCGCTGCTACTGTAGCAGCGATTTATATAAAAAAAAATTTTTTTTTTTTAAAATGTAAATCGCTGCCTAGGCAGCGATTTACCAAAAAATAATTTTTTTTTTTTATGTAAATCGCTGCCTAGGCAGCGATTTACCAAAAAAAAAATTTTTTTTTTTATGTAAATCGCTGCCTAGGCAGCGATTTATGTTTTTTTTTTTTAAAAAATTTTTTTTTATAAATCGCTGCCCGGGCAGCGATTTGTAAGAAAAAAAAAAACTTTTTGCAAAATCGCTGCTGGGGCAGCGATTTTACTTTTTCACTTGAAGTAAATCGCTGCCGGCGGAGCGATTTTACCGTTTTGGTTTATATAAAATTTTATATACCCTTTTGGAATTTTTGTTAATATTTTCTACCCTTTTGGCTCCGTACTCATGTTAACACTACTATACAAGATCAATTTGAATTCCAAAACAATTTTAAAAAATCTTTTTTGCTATAAATAGCCGAAAATCTAACACAAATACAAAAAATGAACATGTAATACTTGTGAAAAGAAGATCAAATGCATCCTATATAGTTCATATACATGCTTCTACTAAATATACATCATTCTTAACTAGAGAGCTTCGAAGAATGTTTATCCCATAGTGAATTATATTGCAAATTTTGATTAATCAAACCCAAAGCCGATACAAAAACATGTACAATGAAAACATCATTTATCACCTTTTTCAAAAAAAAAATTTAAAAAAATGTGGAAATATTGTGATGGAAAGAAAATTCTAAAATTAAAAACTTAATTTGGGAATTATTTGAAGATAAATAGAAGAGGGAACACAAACGGTGAGTCGAGGGAGACGCATATTTAATTTCATTTTCTTTTCTCTCTTTTGCTTAGCCTTTAACATAGTATATCTTTTTTCCTATTTCGAAGGCAGTTAAAGATTTTCTATATTCTATAGTTAATAAAAAGGGACAAAATTGAATATATTTATTCAAGAAAATTAATCTTATCTTTTATTAAAAAAAAATCAAAATTATTTTATAAAATTTAATAAAGTGTGATTATTAGATCAACTATATATGTTCAGGGCCAGCTCTATGCCCTGGGAAATAAAGCTTTTGTCTTAGGCCACCAAATATAATGGGTCACAAATTTTTATCAAGAATAGATTATGTATCACAACGGCAGAGTTACATTGTCCCGATGGTGTCCAACATTTTTATTTTATTATTCATTAACTCACTTCTTTAATTGTCTAAGTTAATTAAATTATATTCTTAATTAAAATTTAGGTTTAGTAGCTAATTGAATTTCAATGAGTTTAACTTTTTATTTCCTCTCATAAAAATTTAAAATAAAACTTAAATGTAATGATTTAATTTAAAGTTAATAAACAAACTCTAAACTGTTTCTATAAAGCCGTTAAAAGAGAACAAAAGAACACCTTATTTGATTTGCTTCCATTATTCATGTCACGTTATTATTATCATCACCATAGATTAGTGAAAGCTTGAAACGTAAAATTAATTTCATTTTAAGCTTAATGCTCCCCTCTTTTCTTTTCTTTTTTCTTTTTTTGCTTTGTTCGTTCACTTTATATTAAATTAAAACACAAATATTAAAGTTAAATACTATGCAGTTTGATTTTTAAAATCTTGGAACTTTTATTCGTAAAAAAAAGTAATATTAATATTATGTAGTTCAATATTAATTTTTTCAAATGCATCTATTCATCGAAAAAAATACTTATGTAATATTTGGACACCCTTCTTAAAATTCTAGCTTCGCCATTGATGTATTAAAATTTTTATTGAAAAATTAATTATTTATGATAAAGTATATTTTTTAAAAAATATATTATTTTACCCACTTTAACATCTTTTGTACTTTGTTAAAAATAAGCATTAATAATGAAAAGTGTTGAACAACGTGAGTTATAATTTTTTTTAGTTTCGTTTTAAATTTTAGTTTGTAGCATTACTACAAGCATATTAAAATGGGATATACTAAGTCATCAACTTCTTGAGTCAAATTCTATGGTTCTAACTATTATTATTTAACATTTGTCAACTTATTACATATATCATGTTAACATTTCATATAAATTGTCTCATTGAAAGGATGTTTTTCAATGTTAAGTTGATAAAATCTTACCTAAAACTAATAACTGAAAAAATAATTAAAATGATAATAATTTTCATCTAAATATTGTAAGAAAAATAATTTTTGAATCAATACGTATATGAAGTTCTTTTATATTTTAGGTCCCAAATTAAATTTTATTTTAGGCCCCTAATTACGCTGAGTCGCGCCATGGTATATGTTATATAAAGTAGGAAAATAAGAATGTTCGAAATGTGTGGGACAGAGAGAATCTAGAAATACCTAATGGGTATGACGCCACATTATTTCGTTGGAAAAAATACTACTACTATTAAATAGGTGTATATGTAATTAAAAAATATAAGCAAACATAATTTTTATACTACTAGAGTCAAAATTGTATGTAGTTCACTTTAGGAATTTCACATTGCAAGTTAGAGTTCGAGACAATAAAGTTGATTAAGAAAACTTAATAAAATCAAATGAATAATAAGTTGTTTTGGTGATCCTTTGGTGTTTTGTATAAAACAAAAATACTTGGTACTTTTATTTTTAGTGACCTTATTTTGAACACCAATTTTTTTTTAAAAAAAAAAAACTGAGAAAAAGTTAAAGTACTATTTTTATTTTATTTTTGAGAAAAAATATAGTAATAGTTTATGTGAATTGTGTTTTATTTATATTTTGTTTTTTATTATTATTATATTACTAGATTTAGGAACGTGCGTTGCACGTTTATCCCAAAATACTTCATATAAATTTTGTATCGTAAAATTTATCATTGCTTTCGTAGTAACTACATATATATTCCTAGTAAAAATATTATATCTTTAATTATAAAATTGACTAAAAGTGCATAAAGTAAAAATAACTATCACACAAATTCAATATTCCAATGAAGATATTAAAATACAACATGATAGGTTAATGTATACAAAGCAACATGCCATAATAAATTATCAATAATAATAACACAACAATAGAAAGTACGTTGTACAATAACAACAAACAAGAAACATAAAAGTTAAACTAAATAAATAAAAAGAGACGAGAAAAGAGAGCATAGAGATTTTCTCATTTTTTTCAATTAGTTTAAATTTTATATATTATTGTGTGAAATGTCACTATTTATTATTGGATAACATTGAGAAATACAAAGAGTTGTCATAAATAAATATTAATCCATTTGAGATTATCGATGAGAAATGAGAGTAATGAACATAATGAATATAATTAGTGAGAGTCACATACATTTACAAGTTGATGGTAAGTTATGAATACTAATATGATGATTTACTATTTACTATTTACTATTTACTATTTACTATTAATATTTAATTTATTAAAAAATTTATAAAATTTAAATGTATTGTGTAAACAAAACTGTAATCTAAGAATAAAATATATAAAAGAATTCAAATATACTAAATCTGTAATGGAAAATCATTATGACTAAGTATTAAAAAATTTATACGAAAATACACAATTCAATCAGATACATTCTTAAGATAAAATTACAAATAAAAAAAAATCAAATATGGGAGCAAGTTTAGCATAAGACTACCAACAAAAATGTAAATTGAAGACATTCCTTTCCCTATTTTTAAGACATTCCTTTCCCTGTTTTTTTTATTGATAATGCAAATTGAAAAAAAGTTACAGTAATAAACATTCAACCTTTGACCATAAAAAAAGTTAAAAGTTTTGGAAGAGAAGTTAACGAAAGCGACATTCAACTACATAAATGGAGGGGTCTTATCACAGTTCTAATCTCGGCAAATTACAAAAACAAATACATCAAACTTGATATTCTAGTAATTGAAGTGTTATTCATCCCTATAATCACATTACACCTTGTAATCTTGACAGAAATCCTCTTTGCCTTGAAATTTTCTTCACTTGATTAAAGCTTCTCTAGTCTTCCACACATACAAATTGTATCACGTATAAATTTTTTCTATGAAAATACTATTAGAAAATTTTCATAGAAAGATTTGTATTTATAGGGAAAAAATATAGTTTTGGAATATGAATATTCACTTACAAAGTTGAAAGGTCAAGTATTATTACAAATTAAAGACAAATATTAATTAAAAATATAAATTAATTTGGAAGATGAAACACATACATGTATCTATTCAAAGGGATAACTCTTATTTTTAATTTTTGTTCTATTTAATTTACTCACATGTGTATACCAATTAAATAAAAATATTATAGAAATTCTACTATTTACTATTTAATTAATTAATTATTTAATAACATTTGAATTTAGCATAAGGGTAAAATTGTAATTCAACTTTTCTACTTTGGAGCTTCCCACTTACAATAATACAAGAGGAAAAGAAAAGAAATTTAGGTAAAGATTTTAAAAAAAAATTATAATTATTATATACATATAGATTATAGATGATAAATATTAATAGATTAGATATTTTATTAGGAATTAATCTTAGGAAGTCTAGAAGTCATTAACATTTAATTAAATTTATACAATCAAATATTTAAATATTTTATAACAATTAAATTTATAGAAAGGGTAAAACCGTAATTCAACTTTCAACTTTTTTGTTCATGCTTTTAGTAATATATGATGATATTACTTTATTCATCATTTCTCATTTTAAAAGGTGATACTACTAATGAAAAATCTTGTGTATGTCTCCATGGAGGAGTAAAATAATGTAGTTGTATTACATATATAGTAATAATAATTGGAAAAAAAAGAAAAGAAGATTGTCACTTAGCTATCTTTGTACTAACATTTTTCATCGGGTATGCAATGCAACTTACGTTCATATTTTTGTTAGTCTTGCTACTTTATGAATGTGATATTGATTCTCTGCATTGGTGTTGCAGGGAAGAATAGAGAAAGAGGCAAAAGAAAAAAAAAATGAAAGTCAGCTCAAAACCCTTTCGCGCTGAGCCCTTTCACCTGCATCCTTGTTGATATACACCGCAGTGAACGCAGAGATTTTCAAGTTTCACCTGCATCCTTTTTGCATTTTTTCTAAAAGCTTTCTCATGACAAAAAGAGGGAAGGGGCCGCGGATTTCCAGGGCTGAAAACCCACTACTTGCTCAGGATACTTTCTTCAAGAAGGTACATTTATTGTTCTTTGTAATGTGTTACTTTGCTAATCAAATGATTAACTAGGGTTGTGGTAAAGTAGCAAGTAGTTTTTCATCCTTATACCGGTACAGTTTGAATTCATTTTGTTGATTTTATTTCATTCCCGCATTTAGTGTCAGTTGATGTGAAATTGTAGTTCATTTATTTGACTTGTAACCTGCTGAAGCTAATGGATCGAAAATACTTATTTGTACAGACGGTGGTTGCTTGTTTTTCACGGCAGTGTTTTCCTTATTACTGTGCTAGGCGCGGGGTCGTTTTATATTGTACCAGTGAACTGTTCAGTGCATTGTTAGTTTCCAATGAATTGCCTGGGAGTCCACCAACAGACTGGGGTACCGTTAGTATATATCGTGGTGTCTATTCCTGCGTTTCTCTTGACTGTACGGTATATATTTTTAGGTACCCATGCGTGTTCTTTTTATGTGCAAATAGTGCTTTAGCATTGTCCCTTGGTTCCAATTCGATGTTGTATAAACGTGCCACAACGCACTGCTATAATGTGTTTGACGCTAATGTGTTTTGAACGTCCATTACTTGAATGAATATCCTACACCCTCTAGAGTGGAATAGAGTACTGATTATCGCTAATTAGTCTATACACCATGTCTATGATTCTTTCACCAAACCCCAATCTTCGTAGAACCTTAGTTAAAAAAATAACCATTCTACCCTATCATAAGCTTTCATCATATCCAGCTTCATGACTAGATTAGCTGGTCTCCCTCTTTTTCTGATCTCCGAGATTATTTCCTGCACTAGCAAAATATTTTCTGCTATACTCCTCCCTTGTACAAATCTTGCTTGCTCCGGAGAAATAATTTGTGGAAGTACTACCTTGATTCTCTCGTGAATGATTCGTGAAAAAATCTTAATTCACAAAATTACTCAAAGATATGGGACGCAAATCAGGGAAAGTACTAAACATCACCTTCTTAGGAAGAAGGACTAAGTTTGTGTGGGTAATATATCTAGGAAGCTCAGACTCACTGAAGAAAGCCTTAACCATATTATGAATATCATCCCCAATAATATTCCAAGTATCTTGATAAAATGCTCCTGTCATGCCATCCGGTCCACCCGCA
This sequence comes from Solanum chilense, assembly GCA_032847665.1. NCBI lineage: Eukaryota > Viridiplantae > Streptophyta > Magnoliopsida > Solanales > Solanaceae > Solanum > Solanum chilense. The sequence continues at coordinate 5,444,821 of CM064971.1, read as the reverse complement.
CTATTTCTATTCAATCCCATTACTGCATTCTTCACCTCTTCCATAGTAGGCATAGCCTGTAAGCCTTCATTTATCTCGTTGTTAATCAAAATTGGCATCTCTTCTAGCAATTCAAATTTACCATTCCAGTCCCGCTTTTTGTTGCCAATATTCTTCCTCTCTTTTGAGATGTTCTTTTAGTTCTGTCTCGGCTTTGTGAAGAGTTTCTCTATTGTTGCCTGATGAATTAGCTTCAAATTGAGTTTCCTGCACTTCTTTGACTTCCTCTATTGTTGCTATGTCCTTAAATATGTTCCCAATATTTGTCTTACTCCACTGCGTTAAAGCCTTTTTAACCCGCCTTAATTTATGGTGGAATAACATGAATGGATCTCCTACAAAGTCAGCATTCCAATGTTTTTTCACCACCTCCATGAATGATTTCTCTTTCAGCCAGAAACTGAGGGATCTAAATGGTTTGAATATCTCCTCTATACTTGTTTTAAAAGTTATTGATAGAGGAGTACGATCCGAGCCACTTCTCACCATGTGTTCAACTTCTATCTCCGGAAATATATCTTGCAATTTTTCTTTCCAAGAACTCTGTCCATCTTTTGATTACACAATCCTCCTCCATTCTACCGTTCCACCAAGTGTATTTGCCCTTTAAAGCCCCTGTCCTCTAGATTACATACATTTATACAGTGATTAAAATCCCTTATTTCTAACTCTATAACTGGACGTCCTCCCAATTTCTCCTCCTCATTATAGATCACATTAAAGTCTCCTCCAATTACCCATGGTACATTTATAGTATTTGCTAGTTCAAACATAGACTCCCATAGTAGTAATCGTTCTCTCTGTGTGCATTTGGCATATACCAGAGAAATTATTACTTCCATTCCAGCACTCTGATTGTGAAGCTTTAGAGTTAGCATTGTTCCTCGTCCCTTACAATTTCATACTCCATTATATCATCAATGAACGCCCATATTTTTCCATTAGAATTGACAACTACGTGTTGCATACGTAATCTTCTTCAGTATTCTTCTAAACTTTGTCTATCTTTAAAAGGTTCCATTAAGCCCACAACGTAATATTGATTCCTTTTATGTAAATTAATCAGTCTAGTAAACGCCTTTTGAGTATTTACCGACCTAATATTCCATATCAAGGCTTTCATTGATACTTGGAATTTTTTATAATTGTTCTCTTCGATTGTGAAAGAGTTGGTTTTGGTTCTTGTGGAATCAAACTAAATGGAAGATGAATTAACATGAATATTTGATAGGAAGATAATTAGTACAAAATAAAAGTCAAATATTGTATCTTGGTAGGTGAAATTTAGGCAAACCATAAAATGGTTTCATATTCTTAACCTTGACAATTTTGACACATAGTAATGTCATGGATGCCATCAATAGGATGAATATATTCCTATAAATAGGTAGCTCTTAATTCATTTTCAAATCATCCTCACTTGCCTTCTCACCTTCTAAGACATTTGTGTTCTCTCTCTTGTAGTATTTCACTTGTATTCTTTGTAGAGTGAAATAAATATTGGTGTAGTTGTTCTTTGGTGGACGTAGGATCATTTTGATCCGAACCACGTTAAATATTGTTGTTCTTCCCTATTCTTTAATTTCACGTTTCCGCTAACAGATTGTCTAGATGATGCTTGTGCCTCCTTAATCTCTTGTTCACTTTGTTTCTTATGCTTAGTGTGCACACCCTTTAATCTACCGATCTGCTTAGGGGAAAAGTCTCCCTCAATAGCAACCTTATCAATGTGTTGTACCATGTCGGGTTTATCCATGCTGTCCTTAGTCGGCTCCACTTCCTCCGCTGAATTCACGATAGCTAAAGGAAGTACTACTTCATTATTCATCTCATATACCACCATTGTGCCTCTATTCTTTTCTGCCTCGGATTCTTGTTGGCTGATTTCTTGCTTTTGCTCAATCGGTATTTCTTCATCCATTGCCGTTTGTTTTTACGTTTCTCCTGAATCTTTCTTCTCCTTTCCTTTGCCAAAGCTTTTGTTTACCCATTGTTTTGTGCTTTCCTCCTTACTTTTGTCATCTTTGTCCCCTTCTTTATTTCTATCTTCTTTCTCTCTTAGTGCCTCAAAGGAATTTCATGATTGTATTCGACTTCCCCTTCAATATGCCCATACTTATCTCTCTTGTACTTGTTTGTTCTTCTTATCATCCATTCTTGCCTATTCTGTTTGTTTCCCACGATTTTTCCACTTGCCAAAACTCTCCTTTGTTCTGCTGCTGTTCCTAGGATAACTGTTGAATCTGCCTTCCTCTCTATCTTTTGATCTTCTTCCCTCATTGCCTCATAGAGTTCAGGATGTACAGTCCAACAATTATGTTCATCATGTCCTTGTAGACAACAATCCTTACAGTATTTTGGCAAATGGCATACTATACCTTAATCCACTTATACTTTATTTCTCCCGTATTGTCATCCTCTTCATTAATTCTTACTCTTTGAGGCATCTTCGCTGTCAGATCAACTTCAATTTTAACTTTTGTACAACTTGGTCTCGTCTGGTTGTTTGTCGCCATATCCATCGTTAAAGGTTTTCCCACCGCGCTGGCTATTGAGAAATAGCTTCCTTCGCAAAGAAATTTGGTGGTAGATCAGGAAAGGATATCCAAGCAACACCCATAGTTGTTTCTACATCCGGTTCAAACCATGGATCCCATTTAAGGGTCTGCAACTGCCAGTAACTTTCTTACGCCTTTACATAGAATGCTGCTGTTGATAAAAGATGAACATAATCTTCCATCGTCATGAGTCTAATGAGAACATGCCTCGCATCTAGTACTCCAATAGTGCATTCACCTTTGATTTCACATTGCCCTGGTATTGTTTTCCTTAATTCTTTTATATCCGGTTTGCCATAGGAAAATTTCCCCACAATAGCGTATTGCAGATTTTCTTGGATACTTGACGATTTAACTTCCGAAGTCTTTCCATGTTATATTGGGCTCCCCATGAAGAATTATGACAGGTTTAGGTGGTACCTTGAGCAGTGGCTGGGTAATTGATTTAGGTCTGAGAAGGTGGGCATATTGGATTGGATTTGAATCTATAGTCACAGGTTGCGCATCAGGTGCGTCGGTAAAGGTGGAAAACTCCACCAGTGGGATACCCCCACCAGTAACCTGCCGAAGCTAATGGATTGAAAATACTTTTTTGTACAGACGGTAGTTGCTTGTTTTCATGGCAGTGCTTTTTTAAATTACTGTGCTAGGCACGGGGTCGTTTTATATTTTACCAATGAACTGTACAGTGCATTTAAAAATCGTTAGTTTCAAATGAATTGCCTGGGAGTCCATCAACAGACTGGGGTACCGTTAGTATTTATTGTGGTGTCTATTCCTGCATTTCTCGTGACTGTACGGTATATATTTTTAGGCACTCATGCATGTTCTTTTTATATGCAAATAGTGCTTTAGCATTGTCCCTTGATTCCAATTCGATGTTGTATAAACGTGCCACAGTGCACTGCTATAAATGTGTTTGACGCTACTGTGTTTTGAATGTCCATTACTTGAATGAATATCCTACACCCTCTAGAATGGTGGTTGGCCGCACAATAAGTTTAGATCAAATCATGGTAACTGAGATAACATGTAAAGAACACATCTTTTAGATACATCTGCATTTAGTTGCACAATTTTTATTGCATTAGATGAAACAGAAATGCCTACGAGAACACGCATATATCTCTTGAATGTAAAACAGCTCAGATTACCAAATTTAGTTTAATTAGTAAGACGACCTGCAACTCGCTCCGCCCCGCATTAGATTTCCATTCCGCACCTGCATAAGATCATAGTTGATTGAATGAATTTGATTGAATTGTATGACATGCTTGATCAACGTTGTTTTCCCGACAATTCACTTAATTACCAAGTTTAAAACAGTATTGAGACGTTTGCAACACAAGTGTGTCCTCTGTTGCTTGACATGTATACGGATAACAATTAATGATATCTCTGACTTGTCCATATTTGTTTTTCAGACTACATTTAATTGGGTCGGCAAAAAAGTTCTTCTTGACATTCAAAAGCAGGGATCTTGTTGTAAGTCTCGCTTTTTTTAATTGTTATTATTGTATTAAAATTCCATTATGTAAGATGCATATATACAAATACAGTGAGCTCTAAATAAGGAAAGAATCAAAACATATTATATCATCCCTACAGATTTGCTGCTATGTACACTATACTAAAGGTGTACATTCATTATGTAAAAGTTGTTATTGTATTAAAATTATTCTTATATCTTCTATTTGGTTACTTAATTTTAAGGTTGTTGCTGGACATTTGCCTGTACTGGATCAATAACGGCGCTGGATGCCATTATAAGAAAAAGAGAGGTCATTCCACTCTCAAAACAACAATTATTGGATTGCATGTTCAAGCATTATCCAATGCCTGAGCTAGAGGCAAAGTTGGAGAGAAGGGAATGCTTCGGATTGTCTCGTAGGATGGCTTACATATTTGCCAAGGAACAGGGCATAGTGGAAGAATCAAAATATCATTACATCATGGAGAGGAGTAATTGCAAATGTCCACTTGATGCGGTATGTAAAAAAAACTCTCGTCTTTATGGTCTGTTCCAATTTTCAATTTTTCTTTTATGTGGCTAGTTGTTTTCTGAATGCGAAGAACTTGATTTTTAGCAATTTGAGTTTTTTGACTTCTGTAGTGTTCTTTGGTTTTTGGCTTTGCCTTTTCTGCATTTGTCATAAATAACATATATGTATGTACCGTTGCTGCCATTCTTTTTCTTTGAATTTAATAGTAATTTGTTGATCTTCATTCTCAATGACTTCAACTTGATCGATGTGATTCCCTAAACACCAGATTTTGTCATTTGTATTAGCCATACAATATTGGAATCCAAGAAACTTCCTATAGTATTAGGTGCGCGTTAGTTTCCCTTATGACTCCACCAGCCCCACACATACCCTCAATATATACTACCATCACTGTTAAGTTTGTAGAACAAAGGTGGGGGCTTGATCCAGCATTCTTGAAGCAATTGTAAGAGCAACTTGTCATGCAGATCTTTCTAACCTGCTGGATGAGAAGAGGTGGGAGTAAAAAACAGAAAAAATGGTGGAACCTAGTCCCTTCTTGCATATGGTGGTAAGTCTGGAAGGAAAGAAACAATAGATGTTTTGAGAATATTACTAATTCAATTCAGAAAGTAAAAGAAAACTGCATTAATACTTTATATCTTTGGTGTAAAGAAGAGGGTATAGATGAGGTAGAACAGCTAGTAGACTCCTTAGGCTCTCGGTAATTATGATTACTTGCACTGTAATGTTTTTGGTGGTTGACAGTATACCCACATCGCTGAGGAATATAACTTTACCTTGCTCAAAAAATAAATAAATTGTAAGAGCAACTTGTCCTTAGAGGAGATGCCAAAAGGTGAACAGAGGACCTGCTAAATACTCTTTGCGAATTCCCCGAACATATTAAGTGTTCAGTGGTGTCCAACACTAAAGCGTTGCAACAAGACAACTGTGATATAATAAGAGTTCTATAAAACTGATCTGCATTAGATTACTGGTAAAATTATAGAATGAGACGCCAACGCCAACGTGGGAGCTATCAGTTTCATGCCTCTCTGCTTTAACCTGGCTCATTTGACGCTTAGATCTCACTTGACTGTTATAAACAAAAGTAGGCAAAATTAGAAAGAGTATGAATGTAAAAAGGCAAACACATAGTAGCCTTTCCTAGTCTTTCCTCATGAAGTTATGATCATAATCGATAGACGCCATTTTTATACAATTTTTTTCTTTTTAGATATCCGTACTTGAAATTTATGTTGTATATGATATTAGTTATGATTACCGTATATATTTTAATTTTTTTTTATACATGATATATTTCTTACGAAATATACACTATTTTAGTGACCTACAAGATGTACACTATTTGAGTACAACTGTTATAGAGATACGACGAGTGTACTGCTATAATGAAATGTTATTGTTGTTATAGGTAGAATGGAAATGCTACTATAGAGAAGTAAAATATAACATGGAAAATCTATTCCGGAGAAAATCAGGCCATTCTATCGAAATGACGTTACAAGGAATGGCTGTTATAACAAGGTTTGACAGTACTCGGAACACATGTTGCTGTTTCCACAACAAAAGATGAACACTTAACAAAAATGTCCTAGAAACATATGGTTACCTTGCTTAGGGATTCGCAGGCATAAAACCAACATGAAGCCAATAAATATATATTAGAGCCAATTGATAGAATGCCACAAAGATACAATAAATGATACAATGACTCATCATGCTTGAAAGTTGAAACATAAGGCTTGATACATAGTTTATGCCTGAGCTTGTAACCAAATGCCTTTTACACACCTCTCCTTTTCGGAGAACCTTTGACACACTAAACGTTTCACAAAATGTGTCTAATACACACCAATTTTGCTAAAATCTACTAAAATATTATTAAGGCGTAAACACGGCATGCCGAGTGAAATTTCATGTAAATTTTTGCGGCTCAATACTAGTACTGTATTTCTAAATAAGTCCTCTTTTCTTCTTTGACAATTCCTACCAATATACTTCTTGTCTCTTTCTCTACTGTAAAGCACCAAGCTGGACTTATTCACTTTATCGTTAACAAGATTCCACTGCAATACCAATGCAAAAGCTCATTATTACTACAACAAGGAGCTTGTAAAATTAAACTCCAACTTCTCTTTTGTTTGAAATCACAAATTCAGCAAATGGGTGTTTATTTCCTCTCCATTTCCTTTCATCTGTTTCTTGCATTTCTTGTATCAACCCCTTTGTGAAAGTTCTTTGTTTCCTCTATTTCTTGCATTCATTGCCATTTTCATGCAACTCGGCCAGCACTTCTTCACCATTTTTTTATCTAGATTCTAATGTTTTGAAAAGTTGGTGGAAACATCCTTTCTGAAGCTTGCTCCATGGATAGCAGTGGAGATGAAGGTGAATTTAAGGCAAGGGAGGAGTAAAAATGGGTCTTTTAACCCTTGTGGAGTCCAAAGAGGTGTTGGGCTTTGTTGACTCCACAGATAGACCGCTGATATGAGTAAGTAAAGAGTAAAAAGTGAACCGCCACATCTAGAACTTACTGTTTTCCCCATTCTTCCCACCCTTTCATGAGTTGAAATTTTATCATGCACTGCTTTCCACATATAGATTGTGTGTTTACTTATTTCTTTTTCCTAATTTATTGATTATGTTTAATTGTCTTCCTTTTTCCAATGTATTTTTTTTTATGCAGAATATTGTGAAGATAGATGGACATAAGGAAATAGACATTGAAAAGACAAGTAACAAGGAAATAGAACAACGCATAAAAAAGCAGTCTTTAACATGTTCTGTTAAGTCCTATCCTAGTTTTAAAAAACACGTTGGAGAGGTTTCAATTCATCTTTTCTTCTATCAATTTTTCAATTGATTAACCCTTGCTTATTATATAATTATGTTTATGTTTTCTAACTTTAATTTCAAAATTTAGGAAATTTACATGGGACCCACCGAGGAAGAAACAAGAATCGCAACGTCTGGTGATGAAAACAAAAAGGCAGTGCTTCATGCATTGATTATTGTGGGATATGGGGAAGTAAATGGAGAAACATTCGACTTGGTTCAAAATTCCTGGGGAAAGAAGTGGGGCTACAAAGGCTTCGCTAAAATCAAGCAATCACTTGCAATAAGATTATCGTATCCTTTTATAGATGAGGAGAAAAAAGAATGAGTAAGTTGACTAGAATGTTTTGGCCAAAGTACTAGTGATTTACGTCCTGCATAACTCTATTTTATGAGAGTAGGTTGATTTGAATTTTTTACTGAGTACTAGTGATTGACGTCCCACACGGAACTCTATTTTATGAGAGTCCATTACCTTTTATTTTTTCTATCTAGCTGCTTGTCTTGTTATACGTTGGAATGTATGCTTTTACATTTATAAGTTTTCCAATGTAGTTGGCATTGCCGCAAACTTCACTTTATTGTGCCGTTGCAGAATTTACAGTTTGGAGTGAAACATATATATATATATATATTGCAAATAAGAAAGGAAAACATACTAGAGTAAATGGTGTGATTTCTTCCAACGTTTTTCTGAGCCTATACTCTCTAGTCTCACTTCCATTTGCTAAAGAGAAAATCAGATTGAAAGCCTCTTCAAACTCTAATGTAAAAACAAGAGACTTGTCTGCAATAGCCACAACCTGTGAGGTTGTCTCGGCCGCATAAGACAATGAATAACTTAGAGCTGCCCAGTATCAACCCAACCATCCACAACACTTCCAAAGGGCAAAATATCTAGTATTGGCTCAAGCTCAAAATGGAGATATGATCATGTTTTCTTATGACAACAAGAAGTATCCAAGAGGGAGCTTCAGTTAAAAAATTTTGTGCTGTCCGGTGACACGGGAAGGAGAAGAAGAGTTGAAATTGGTGAATAAGCATGGGCGATGGCTACTAGAAATGGATGCACACTTAGATATATTCCCAGACGTAGAAACATATGGATATTTAACTGGATTTCTAGGCTTGACGGGCTATTATCGTCGTTTTGTTAAAGGCTATGCTAATTTGGCTTCTCTTAAAGAAAGATTCTCTTGCTTGGTCTGAGAGTGCCTTCACGCCTGCCTTTATTCAACTTAAACAGGCTTTGAGCTCTGTCCCTGTTTTAGCACTCCCGGATTTCTCGAAGTTAAGACTGATGCTTCGGGGATTGGCATAGGTGTTGTTCTTTCACAAGAAGGTCATCCCATTGCTTTTTTTAGCCAAAAGTTATCTTCTTGATTGCAAGCTGCTTCAACCCATAACCATGAGATGTTTGCTATTACCCAAGCTGTCCAAAAATGGCGTCAATACTTGTTGGGTCGTAGATTTATCATCATCACTGATCAACAGCCATTAAAATCCCTTAACAGCCAAAATATTCAAACTCCTGAACAACAATGATGGCTTAACAAGCTCATTGGATATGACTTTGACATTCGCTGTCGCCCTGGAAAGCTTAATGTCGCGGCAGATGCCTTGTCCCGCGTTCACTCACTGCATACATTAGCTTTGGCCTGATTAACCAGTTGCGTGACTTGAACAAGATTGATGCAACTTTACTGGATCTCCAATCCCAGTTGCAACTTAATCCGGAGTCCTTGCCTCACTTTTCCTTTCAAGGAGGACTTTTATTATTTCGCAATCGGATACTGGTCCCTGCTGATACGAAACTTCGCACATTAATTATTACTGGAAGAATTTCACTCCTCTAAAGTTGGTGGTCGTGCTGGCATATCACGCACGTTTCCTCCAATTTTTATTGGGTTGGTATGCGTGCCAATGTGAAGAAACTTGTTTCAGAATGTCAAATTTGTCAACAAATGAAAGATTCAAATTTTGAAACCTGCCGGATTGATCCGTCCCTTACCTATTCCAGATGTCATTTTTGAGGATATTTCGATGGATTTTATCACAGGTCTTCCACCATCTCATGGGCGCACTGTTATCTGGTTAACTGTGGACCGATTGTCCAAATACGGTCACCTTATTGCCTTGCCTACCACTTTTACTAGCCAAAAAACTGCCGAGGTCTTTGTTAAGGAATTTATTCGACTTCATGATTCTCCTGTTACTATTGTGTCTGATCGTGACCCGTTGTTTCTATCAGAATTTTGGAATGAACTTCATAAACTCCAGGGTACACAACTTGCCATGAGTTCAGCTTATCATCCCCAATCTGATGGTCAGACTGAGGTGCTAAACAAATGCTTGGAGATGTATCTCCGCTGTTTTGCAACTGACATGCCTTCTACTTGGTTTTCTTTGTTGCCATGGGCAGAGTTCTGGTATAATACTTCATGCCAACACAGCTCCTAGATGACGCCATTTGAGGTAGTTTATGGCCGTCCTCCACCTACGGTGGTGAGGTATCTTAAGGATGGGAAATCTAACTCTGCTGTTGCTACTTCTTTATGTCAACGTGATGAAACATTAGCTGTTTTAAAGGACAATTTGTTACAAGCTCAAGTGAGAATGAAAGCTACAGCAGACAAAAGTCGTAGAGAAGTTTCATTTGCCATTGGTGATTGGGTGCATATGCGACTTCGACCCTATCGTCAGCTCTCTTTACACTTGCAGCGTCACACAAAGCTCAGTAGGAGATTTTTCGGCCCCTTTCAAATTGTCCAAAGAGTTGGTGAAGTCGCTTACAAGTTGGATCTTCCCCAACTTCCAAAATCCATCCTGTATTTCATGTCTCCGTTCTTCGTAAATGTTTAGGCTCTCCTTCTCAACAGATTACTCCAGTTGAGCTTTTGGATCAATCATCTTCTTTGGTTCTGCTCCCTGAAGATGTCATCCAAACGAGGATCATTTCGAGGGGTGGTCACCAAGTCCATCAATGCCTTATCAAGTGGACGGGTCTTGCATCAACAGACGCTTCATGGGAAGATACTCATACACTGCTGCAACAATTTCCAGATTAGAACCTCGGGACAAGGTTCGTCTTCAGGGGCGAAGCTAGCAAGCGTCAACGGGTCTTGAAAATTTACTCGAACCACATTTGATAAAAAGTCATACCATTTTTATACGATTAAAAATTAGTTTTAGATAAATATTATAAATGCAAAACCCCATTAAATTATTCGCATATTTATTATAAAATCTTAATCTCCATTAATAAAAATTTATACTCTACAATATAAGATATGAATACATATCATTCTATAACCAGATACAATGAATTAGTGTTGCAGTTAAGCATAAAAACGTGTAAAGTAATGTCATCTCATTTGACTAAAACAAAAATACATAGTGAGTAATACTTTTATTACACAATTAATTCAATTCATACTTAATATTCAACCTCCAATTAAAACAACTTTTTTTTTTCTAAGTAAAACTCTTTGACAAAATGGAACATACACTTTTGTTTACACTAATCATCTCTTTTTTTTAAAATGAGCTCCTCGTGCGACGAGCTCGACCCAGAAGACAAACCCTCTACTTTCGCTGGTCAGGGATTTCGAACTTGAGACTTCCAACACGGAAGTTCCAAGCCCAAACCTATGTCATTTAATTTATATATTTATACATTAGAACATCAGACGAGACTGTGTGCGGATATCACTTCCTCTTACATGCATTCACTTGTAGTGATGGCACATTGTCTTCGAATCTTGAGTCCACCTCTGCTCTCTGTTACAATCAAACACCATCATATAGAACGACAAAGAGAGAATTATCGAACGAATATGTAAATTCCAAAAAAAAAAAAAAGAAATGTAATATTATGAACTAGTAAAACAACCTCAATGGTTAAGACACTAGTTTTGATTGAAACAAATTCCTTTTACCACTCATTCTACAAAAATTTTATCCTAAACTGCATTTTCAAAAGTTGAGCAAATTGGGATCTGCAGGTACAGCCAGAACACTGGTGCAGCTTATCAACACTTGTTGAGTTCTCCTGAGTATCTTGCTACCATATAAATCTCTGAACACCAGTCTCGTGTACCCAAGAAAACGGACGGAACAAGAACATATATATAGTGAAAATATTAATGGCAAGATACATGATTCCCATCAGAAGCCAACTTCTGTCATCATCAACATGAGAGTGGAGGATCAAGAAAAAGAACGGGATTGTATAGTATCTGAACTCTATAAGTGGAGCTGGAATCAGTGTTGCAGCGGTAGCCAAGAAATATACCAGTACCCATGTCTTCCTCTGATTTTTAGCTGCAAATAGAGGGGGAAAAGAATATGTTTGAAAGAAACTAGAAGTATGAGTTAAATACTCTCTTCTTTGATTCCGAGTAAGAGATAAGGATGTGTAGAAGAAAACACATGCACAAGTTAGAATAGGACCGAGAGTTTTACTGACCCAAGATATTGAAGATGGATATCCATGAATATACATAGAGTGAGACTTCATTGACCAATGAAATTTGATTACTTTTCTCCATAGATAAAAGGTATAGTGTCGATTGTCAGCAACGATATAAGGGTGGGCAATGCTGCAATATCAATATATCATATCACATATATGTATACTACTGTTTCCAGGTCACTTGAATGTCAAAATATTGCATTTCATTATTGCAAGGAACCAATTTTTAGATATCAAATCCGAATCAGAAAAAAAGAAAATAATGTGCACACAGCTAGAATCTATTAGAAATGAACGCCATTAAGGATGTATTCGGTATGAAGGAAAACATTTTCCTTCATACTGAGCACACCCTAAATCTTTGATGCAACAAAGAACAAAGAAAGGATAAACAAACACCCTCAAAAACTGACGTTATAGATTGTATAGCATGACAGAAAGTGATGAATTGCACGAAAGAGAGGAAAAGGGACAGGGGAGAGGGAGAGGGTATAAGGATAGTGCAACTAAATTTAGAAAATTACAAAGCCATTCATCTAACCTGAAAAAATGCACTGAAAGGAACCCAACAGCTAATGTCGTGCACAACTGAAAGAAACTGACCAGCTTATTTTTCTTCCAGAAGGATCGGGCCAGTGCTGCAGCCTGACCAATTGTGAAGTGCATGGGAGTCACAAACAGCACAGAAATCAAGCTAAAATACATCAATTGTGCAAAATGTAGAGAAACCGAGTGAGCCTCTTTTGCACCTGGATAGCACAAGGGTGGGAAAAGAAGTGTGTGCATACACGGTTAACAAATGGAAGAGACCATAAAGGAACAAAACTCCAAAAGTGAGAGTTGGTACCAAGCACTATACTCCCGTTCCAGAAAACAAAGGTGATGAAAGCGGCCATAATTATGAGGTAAGGCCAAAACGATGCAATAATTCCCACTTAAACTGCCAGAGTCTTGAGATAATCTCACGCACCTCATGAGAGAAATCTGAAAAAGGAATGTAATCTCTTATAACTAAAATGACATATACAAAAGGAACCTAAATCGCATTGCCAACTACTAATATGCAATAAAGGATAACTATGCATGAGCCCGAATAGCTTATTTGTCTATACCATGCCATCTGACAAGAAAAGCTTACATGTCTGTACCAAGCATAATCAATGGAAGAATTTCTTGTAAATGTGTTTGTGAACATGATAGCCACTCTGGTTAACATTTAATGGATGCTTCAAACATGCGAAGCAAGTTTTCCACATGACACACTTCTCGTAAGAATGTTAGCAGCAAGGAGTGTTCGTTCAGTTTATCTAACTTTGTTTTTGATCTTCTAGCAGATCCCCTCAAATCAAAGGGAATTAGGATACTAATTAGAAATACATTATATTTGTAAGAATTTATTAATGGTGGGATCAAAAGCCTAAAATTTGATTTAGTGAGGGTCAAGTGTATTTAGACTAGAACCACAGGTTGTCAAAAGATCAAAATAGCAAGTTTCTCTTGTTAAGTAGTACGTAATATTACCAAACAATCGAATAAAATTATAGCACTAGGGAAATTACTTGTACATCCAAGTCATTATTTCAAGTAATAAGAGTTCATTTTCCTCCCCCGCCACCTTCCATACTCCGGATTGAGGTGTTCTAACAATAAAAAAGAAAATGTTTACAAATGCACAACCAAAAGTATCTCTGTAGGATGCCAGAACGAGTGGAGTATTTTATTCCTTTATGTCATCCATGGTTACCAGGGTTTTTTACAACAGATAAATTAAATCTTCATGATGCCGATTCACAAGTAAATCTTTTGGATATTTCACCTCATAAAGAAACGCTTGACAGCTTGTAAAATTGAACTTGATGTATTATTCTTTTTTTAAAAAAAAAATGTTTTTTTTTAATTTGATGTATTACAAAATGATGTTCGATTGTATATTTTTCATTCAATGTTACTTTAGATCACAGAACAGAAACTACTTGTCAAAAAGAAGATGCTATCACGTGTCCTACACAACATAAATCAACAGATAGAACAAAAATCATCAGATGCTATCATGTGTCCTAACACAACACAAATTCAGATTTTAAAAAAACTTGAAACAAGATAAGAAGACAGAACCTGAGGAAGGCACTGAAGAAGCAATCTTTTGGTGGATAGGAGAGCTAAATGTAGCTGCCTGATTGTGGATTCTGCGCTTTCTCAAGTTAGAGTGTGTTCCAACACCTTGACTCGAGACTGGGAAAGCATCTTTACCTTGTGATTGACTAGAATCAATCAAATCAGCACTATCCTTCGGCTGATCTAGAATATAGTCTAAAACCCCAGAACATGCTATGAAAAGGATCCATATGATATTTGTTTGTCGTATCAGCACAGCAAAAGCCCCAACCTTCAGATGTATGAAAACACTGTTAACTTCTCAATCAGAAAAACAACAAGGTCAAATTCAATATCTGATCATTAAATGGAACTATCCGTAGCATGCAAAACAATAACGTTAAAGTAAATCAGGCTTGAGAGGAAGATAAAGTTTTATGAAGTTAGAACTACAGTTACTGTTTCTTTTATTCTCTCTCCCTCCCCATATTTACTATTGAGTATTGTTATTCTTCTGATACAGCTCAAGTGGAGGCAACAATAAAATACAGTACTCAAAGCACACTGCGGTCTTACATGTGGTAAGCAGTAATCAGCAATTTGTCAAATGTCAAAATGACATATATCCTTAGAATATGTTTGGTGCATGAATAAGTAGAGTACAGAATCTGTTCTTGGAAAAACATTAAAGCTTTCGATTGATATTAATCGCAAAAGTTATAAAGAAGAAAACAATTCTATGACAAGGAATGGGCTATAAAGAGTTTGAATAAAAGTCAATTTATAACTTTGCTCCCCATTATTATTAACTAGAAAGAACTAGATGGGATTGAGTTGATCCTCTTACCAGGGAACTGAAGAAATATTTCTTCTTAAGACTCATAAGATATGATGCCAGTACAGCAGTTAGCGATGCTACATCTGTATAATAAAGGAAAGTGAAGAACCAGTGAAGGGGATACAATGCAAGGACAACCGTCCGAAGAGTTACTTTTCTGTCAGTAAGAGAAGGTCTGAGGTGGGTAAGTATGTTGTAAACCATCATGCTGCAAAATACAGCCAATACACCATTGCTGGAGCGTATGATGGAAGAGGAACAAGCATCTGAAAACGAAAGATCGTCTTTCATAGAGAATATTCCTGGAAACAAAGAAGCAACATAGGCAAGTGAAACAATGTACCTGCAAAAGTTTTAAATTATTTGCATCAAATTCCCTTATCAGTTAAATCTATAGTGTTTTTTCAACTGAATCATCCTAGAGAACATTTCTTTTCATATCTAACATGGATCATGGTCATGGCACAATTTATGTGATATCAGCTAGCTCCACTCTTTTATCTGTGTCCTTCTCTGTTTATTAATATCCCTTTTTGTCTTTGAAAAACAAAAGAGACAAATCTGAGAGAATTCCTTTATCATTTGATGATATTCTATAGCATTTAGCTGACATATACTTACTAACAATGAACCTCATTGCCAAAGATCTATTGATTTTTTTTGGCACTGCATCAGTCCATCTCATTTATATCTTATTTGACCTAGCATATCAGTGAATATTTACTGCAGGAATATGTGGATTCATTGTTGAACTTTCTGTTTATGGAGTAAAGAATTAGAAAGAGGTTCCTTACTGCCACTTTCATTTTGTTGTAAAGTAAGGTTAACCTTACCTAAAAAGAATTAAAAAAGAAATTTAAGCTGTATTGAGTTAAGTGGATAAGAGGGTCCAATTGTATAAGATTCCTATTAGAGAAAATAGGCATCACTCAGGGACTGCCAAAAGGGAAAGTCGCACTATCTTTTCGGACAGGGGAACATTGTTCAAAGTAACTTAATGAATCCCCAGACAATATAACTTAATTGCAAAAATGCATCTTATATTTCGAAACCAACACTCGGTGCCCCTATATAATGGAAACCCAAAAATAACTCGAAACTGTGAATGTGGAAAACATAATCCAACTCATGAAGCTAGCATATGTAGACAAACACTACTATACATATGTACTTATCCTAACTGAATTTTGAACAGTGTGGGAGTAGATGACAAACTGGAAGGAATGGGTGGAAGAATGGCATGGATTATGCACCATCTATGTTGCTCGGACCCGTCAAATCATGCCTCACCCATGTCGATCCGACACGATTAGGGAATGGATGTGGGATTGCACCATCTATTACAATATTAAGTTAAGTTAGATGGGTGTTAGAGTAAATTATATTGCTACCACTCTCTCCATTTCATTTTATATTAGTGTATTTGACAGTTTGACTGAGCACAATGTTGACGAAAGAAAGAAAAGACCGACTTTTGGCACACAACAAAAGTACCCATAGAACTTGTGGTCCTTACATGCCATTCCATTTCTATGGCTATAAGGGCATCTAATTAAGGGTAGAATATGTAGTTTAAACTAAAAACAAATCAAATATAATAATATGGTTCTGTTCTTTTTAAACATTCTAAAAGGAAAGAGTGTCATGTAAAATGAAATAGAGAGTATTAGTTTATTTCCTTTTGGTTTACTCCAACTATCAAGTGCACCTTAATGAATTAGTTGCAATATGAATCATCTAAATCCAATTCGCTCTAGTTGAGCCCATTTTTTCTCTAAAGCTAGAGACTCTACAAATCTAAGAAGACTAGAAAAGCTTCTAGAAAAACACCATATCACAAGTCTCTAACCCTAGTCACTAAGGAGGATTAGTGGAATTTCAATACAGAGTATACATGCACTGGACTGATATTGTTCTCTTACAAATCATACATAACATATTCATTTTTTGCAACTAAAAGTACATGTAAACAATGAATAGAGAAAATCTCTCCTAACCAAGCTTTAACATTCTACTGCAACTACTACTAAAATTGGGGTAGGTTATTCTGAAACCTCTACTTTACTCTATTGGACTTGTTCGCCCCAACATTCAATAACTTGGGGTTCTCTAACACTAGTACACTACAGGTCCTCCTTCATATTTACTCTTTGCATAGACTCATCTGTACGCCAATTTTCATGATAACTGGGGCGAAAAGAATGTAACACTTGTACCAACAACTCGTTTATAAGAAACCACCAGATAAACTAAGATCATCAACAAAGTGAAGTTGTACTAAAAAAGAAAAACACTAGATATTTTTGCAACCAATGAAAGGGAAAGGACTCAAATCTGTAGATACACAAAATGGTCAAGATCTTGTAAGCTTGGCAAGAAGAGCATAACATGTACAATTCCTATTTCCAAGCAGACATGTTTAGTTTCTACCCTAACTAGATCATGTATCTTGCTATTTAGTCAATGTAGCCCTGAACCATAATTTAACACCAAAAAGATCAAGGAACTAATTGACAAAAAGCTCTCGACTTGTAGCCATACAACGTATCCCCAACTCATCAGGAAAAATTGACCATATGAGCTAATACTATAACATTTCATTTACCATATATCGATTCCAAGAGGCTAATGCCACATGTAAGGGAGTCCCTATTTTCATGCTCTCTGAAGTTGAAATACAAAGCAGGAACAATTTTGACAACATTACGAAATAGAATAGGAACGAGATACTACGTACAGCCCCGGAGGAGTGGTGATCATGGGATCCCAACTTCTGAAATTGCCTTTGCAATACTGTTGTGCTTGAGGTATGTGGAATATCTCATCCTGCAAAAACACCAATATCCACATTACACCTACAACAAAAACTACATAACCAGTGTAATCCCACAAGTGGGGTCTCAAAAGATTCATAATCACCCATATCCACATTACACCTCCAACAACAACAACAACATATCCCCAGTGTAATCCCACAATTGGGGTTGTTTCCGATAGACCCTCAGCTCAAAATCCATAGAAGATTATCAAATCAATAAATTACATTCATATTAAACAAGAAAACTTGATTACCATGTAAGGTTCAGTGACAATACGATTGACGAGTATGGATACAGCTACTACCCATGAACTTACAATCACTGCAACTGCAATTTTACCCATTTTCCCCCAAAATTCTTGTATACCCTCTTCTTCCTTCCTCTCAAGTTCGGATCTTTCTGCAATTTTAGGTCTTCCCTAATACAGAAATTGGGATACCCAAATTCTACAGCAGCTCAAAATAACGACGTCGTTTAGTTCATCTCAATCTTTCTTGTATCACAAAGGATGTTTTAGGGAAACTAATAATTATTTTTTGGTTAAAAAATCAATAATACTCATAAATATACTTTTAGTTGTTTATTATATTAAAAATATATATTTTTACTTTTAGTATATATATTAATAGAAAAACTAAGATTAAATAGTAATTAATGTGTATTGTGATAAAATACTGATGATAATTGTTGTTTCTTAAGAGTATATAAAGAGTAAATTGGACAAGTAAAAATGAATGAAAGGAATATTTAAGAAACTATTTCGAATATATTATTACTTAATGATCTTTTAGGATGGTCTGTGAATCAACTTTCAACTACTAAACTATTTTACTATTCCTAACCATATAAGAAATTGTTTATGTCTATATAATTTTTCGTAAGTGCTACTGGTCTTTACCATTGAAAATAAAAATGTATGCAAACCTTATTCTTATTTTTATGTGACAACTCTCCGTTAATAAAATATCTACAAGGTTTATCACAAATTAATATTTGATGTTGTTCTAGACTAATTGCAATTGAGTAATACTCCTAGTAAGTAACGAATTAAACAAAAAAAAAGAAAAAAAGTCCAATGACCAATTAATTCTCTAAAAGTAACAAGAAGGCTTGTTCAAATGGTAAGTATCATTCGTTTAGAATTTAAAAGTTATTGGTTTGAGTCACCAAGGAAACAAAAAGAAGATCGAAAACTCAAATGTTGAACCAGGTTCAACCTTTGTTCGGATTAGAAACACTTTCTATGCACAATGGAGGGGCAAGACTCATCATACTCTGCCTTAGCAATCCACATCTACAAATTCAAACAACGATAAGTATGTTAATCATCATTATTATCAACATAAAAATAAATAAATCAAATACACATGTATAAATAACAATGAAGAAAAATGCTCATCTTTGGTAGGAGGCCAAAAAAAGCCCATGGTAGGTTTTTTATGGCCCGAATCCAAATTAGTCGAGTCAGTAGGTTTCAGGAACTGGTGGTTAAACCATAAATAGGGAGGAAAATGCCCCTTTTCGGTTGAGCAGGTAAAACCCTCCATATTGGGTTTTTTACCACTAAGTTGCTTGAAAGTGTGAGTCCGATCCTTCAAAAGTAGTGCACTTTTTTTAAGGATTTGACATGAATGCATCCTCCTTTTTGGAGTCTGAGCAACATAACTCTACGGAGAATCTAGATTAGTTGAAGCAGTATGCTTTGGAAACCTGATGATTAAGCCCAAAAAAAAGAAGAGGAAAGTACCCCTCTTTGGTAGTCGGTAGGGCGGGTAAGTCCCTCCATAGTCAGTCTTTTACAGCGTGAATCCAAATTAGTTGAGCTAGTGTAGGTTTTGGGAAGGAAAATGCTCCATTTTGATAAGGTGTGAAAACCTCCCCTATACTAAGATTTTGATGACGCAAATCAAAATTAGTCGAGCTACTAGATTTCGGGAACTAGTTTATTAAACCCAAACAAATGAAGGAAATGTCCCTCTATGCTGGGTCATATTAGACCCTCCGTAGTGGTGGGGTTTTACGGCATGAATCCAGATTAGTCGAGTTAATAAAAATAGCAAAAGGAATATAATCACCTGTTGAAAGGTACTAAGGGATGCCAAAATGGAACCTCCAATCCAAACACTATACTTCCTTTTCAGGGGGAGCAACCACTAAGGCTTAAATCTCTTTGCTCATTCTATCAGCAATGCCAGGAAAACATAGTCGATCCACCGCTAAGCACAATGTTCCCATACAAATCCTTTCTGATATCAACATCACACTTCATTATAGAATTATACGTCGTCTCATGAATTCCAGCAACTTCCATTCTGATCAAAGAAGGTTGATAAAGTGCTTTAGGACATCGAAAACGCTCAGCACCAATAGTAATCACTTGTTCATCGGGCAGTTCATAGTTCTTCTCAACCGTGGAGCCTGTCTTGGTTGTCTCAAGTTCCTACTCGAAATCAAGAGCAAGTTATGCCAATTTCTCCTTCATATCCCTTACAATTTCCATCTCTGCACTAGTAGTGAAGGAGTATCCGCGTTCAGTAAGAATCTTCACCATGTACTCAGTAAGGTCACGGCCAGCAAGGTCTACATGAGGTAGTGCATAACCTTCAGAGATAGGAACTGTATGGCTGACACCATCTCCAGAATCCAACACAATACCTGCTAGAAAACATGAATCATATTTGACTACAATTCACTATTTACATCTCGAAGTACCTTTGACTGAAGTGCAGCAAATCATTATGAAAAGGGAAAAAACGATAAAGGAAGAAAACATAGCAACATGAAAGGCAAATTAACATTCGAAACAAAGAGAGTTAATATATCTTACCAGTAGTACGTCCACTAGCATACAAAGACAGAACAGCTTGAATAGCATACATTGAATGTTTCAAACATTATCTGAGTCATTTTCTCGCGATTAGCCTTAGGGTTGAGAGGTGCTTTAGTAAGCAAAACGACTACATTTGGAAAGCGAATTTGTTACCTTAACCATGCCAGTTCCATTGTCACATACAAGAGGTTGAATGTCCTCAACATCAGCCATTTTCTAGAACTTTCAAACAAGTAAAAATTATCAACAACTGAAAAATAAGGCTAACGATAACATGTTCTAGGAAAACTAAGTCATTTATCTCAAAAAGTAAACGTTTCTTCTTGATTTTAAATTTCTACAACAAAGAAAGTAACTTTATAAAAATGTAAATTAGAGTGAAAATCATGTCCGAGTAGATATACCTTTGAGTCCAAAGTGGATAATTTCCTTATGAAGTAGAAAGAGACTTGTTTGATGATGTTATTAAACAACATTAGTTTTCTTACTAACAAATCACATCACCTCTTTGTTCTCTTAAGGGCTATCATAATAACGACATATAGAGCAATGCAAAAAAAAATAAAAAAATGTTCAACTTTGAAACGTGTAAGATAGAAATAATTGCCACAAAGACTTTACAAGTATGTACCTTCATTTAATTCTAGAGGCAGACTCTCAAAAACTTTCTATGTATTTATAAAATAAAAATAGTTTGACAATATTATTATAGCTTATTCCTTTTTTTTTATGGTATAAAATAACAATTTTATTTATGGTAATTAAGCTACAAAAGTAAAAGTCAAATCGTTCACGTTGGCCCCGTGCTATATACACGTACCTAAGAGAAGTTTGGGGCTAAATGAAAATTTAGTGGAGATTTATTTGTCAAAACAAATTTGAAGTGGGAAAGGAATTGTTGATGGTAAACTTTATTTATACTAATAAATAGGGTAGGATAAGTATCAGGTAAGAGATAACAATTTGTAAAGTTGATCGTCTATTGTTACCCTATTCTCTGATCGTTCTCATCATGTCATCGCCGCCGCCACCACCACCACCACAATCGCCTCTGCCGTGCCAATACGGAGGATCCTCAAGTGAATCAGATTGTCCGCAGAGACAATCCTCAAGCGAATCGGATTATCCGTCGTCGTTGAAGAAACAAAAAGTGGATGAAGAAGATGGAGAATCCAGCGATTGCGAAAGTGAGCAACCTTTATCATACTCTCTTTCAGATACAAGCCTTCCCGACTGGGATATCCAAGAAGCAATTGAAGATTTATATTGCCCTGAAGATCCCGGTGAAAAAAAGGCGGATAAAGCTGTTTGGGATAGGTACTTCGACCAGATCCGTGAGAGTGAGGTATCTTTTCTCTATTTGCTTTACGATTATTATAGTTTTGTTAGATTCATATCTCTACTTGTTGTTGTTGTTTCTGCTGCTATTGTTCACCGCTTTGATTCTTCCTTCTCTAAATATGAAACACTTTATTTGCTCATAGTTTATGGAGTATTTTAGATTCATATCTCTTGTTGTTGTTGTTGCTGCTATTGTTCAACTCATTGTTTGCTCTATGATTGTTTATGGAGAATTTTAGATTCATATCTCTACTTGTTGTTGTTGTTGCTATTGTTCAACTCATTGTTTGCTCTATGATTGTTTATGGAGAATTTTAGATTCATATCTCTACTTGTTGTTGTTGTTGTGATTCTTCTCAGTAAAACGAAAAATATCATTTAACAAACATATTTGTTTTTAATTGATTATGTTTTTTTTTTTTTGTCAACTTTGATAGGGATTTGACATTAAGGATTATCCCGGTTCGTGTCCACTAACTAGCATTTACCCCATGACTAACTACTTAGACACTCCTGCCAATGTTGAAATGTTGAAGGATTATTGTGCAAAGGCACTTGAGCATTACAATACGGACAATGTAAGCTCTACTCACGCTTTCCATTATCTTTTTCCTTGTTTCTTTGTAAAGCTAATAAGATTCCTCTATATTCCTTCATTTTAGGGCACCAAATATGAGGTCCACCGTATTCTCAAGGTTAATGAAGGTGGATGTCAAGGCTTCGTTTACTATATTACCTTTACGGTCAAAAATGGCGACAGTGAATATTTTCAAGCTAAGGTGGTGGAACATATAAATAAGAATAAGCCTTTGGAGTTCCCAATTGTTAGGCCAAGGGTAACGAGACCTTCCTTTTTGTTCTAAACTTTGTCATTATTAATTATTATGTAACTTTCATGTTAGCAAATCAAATAATTTTTCATTCTTCCTCTGGTTGTTGTTTTCATAAATGTTAATATGATATTCAGTTTGGATTAAGCTTAAGAAAGGAACCTGGAAATTGTTTTGGAAAACCTACTTCTTGATTGCTTGAAGTATGATCAAGTTTCAGCATTTGCAAGTTACTAACTCTCTTATGTGTTTTTATGTAGGTGAAGGGAGGTTTGGACATATAGTGATGTGAAGTCTGTGCATCCTTTTGGCTTTGTGTTAACAACTCTTGTCAATGTTGGACATCATTACTAGTAAATTGCTTTCTTCTTAGTTAGTTTGTCTTTCAGTAATTGAATGAGAAAAAAACTTTGTTGTAATTATGATGTTTACTCTATATTTATTATTTTGGTAGTAATTGAAAGTGGATCTCAATCCATTTTTACAGGCAAGTTAAATGTTGTTTTAAAATCTATATATAAAAATGTGTCTTAGTCTTTTTCATTCTCTCTATTTCATTTTGCTTGTTTGGTTTTGACTTGACACAGACAGAGTTCTCTTTGTCAGCTGCAATTCAGTAGCTTTAGACCCACTCTTTGATATTTGCTTGACCCTTGTTAATTCTATTGTTGAGGCTTTTGTTTTTTAGTTTCTGTAGTTGAGAACTGGAAAGCTATCATTTACCCCTCGAGTTTAAGCAACGGATGGTGGTGTGATAAACTGCTAGAAAGCTTATGTAAGGATGCTTTGGAAGATGCAAGCTTTACCATTTACTACATGGATTATAGTGTAGGCCATATCCAGTATTTAGAGTCAGTGGGTGTCGGTGTCAAGATTTTCACATATAAGGTTCGGATGAACCCCTTCTGTCCCTCTAGCGATAGTAATTGGTTCATGATATGCTGCTGATTGGGAAGGAGAGTATTTGCAAATTTGTACTATAGGGAAAGCGTGTTGTACTCTCTGATGTATAATTGGAATCAGGATAACGCAGATGAAAAGAAAGTGTTTGCTGTTACAATCACTGTGTGTTTTAGGGAGGATGTTTACTGGTTTTAGAGGCCCGAAAATGAAGAAGAAAGAACTAGGACCAAGTATCCATTTTGTTTGGGTTCAGCTGCTTAATCCAATCTTGGTAGCATCCCTCATTCCTTGAGAATGAATCTGTTTGAGTATCAAGTCGAGAAACGAAAGGAGAAATAGACAGCTTTTCTGTTCCAGGTCATCTTCTTTGCTCATTGTTCTTTGAATGTTCAACAATTTATAGCAGGAGTAGACTGTCCTTTTTTACTTTCCACATAGCTTCATCTGTTTCATCCATTTACTATTGATGCTTCCTCTGTTTAGAGTTTCTTCTTTCCCTGATTATAAATAATACTACAAGCAGTTTGAGGATGCCCTAATAGATCATCGGCATTAGTTTAAGGTTCCTAGCTCGGAATCTTTGGTCTGTCTGAGTCCTCAGTAACAGCTTGGTTGTATACATTGAAATTTTGTGTACTGTTTCTGTCACTTTAAAATTTGTTGTCATCTTCGACAGACATGTATACTGACCCATCTATCAAGTATGTTGTTGCATGTTGCATATTATAAGTTTCCTCTATAACAGTGTTTTGTTGGGACAAATTGGCTCTTATATGTTGATGATTAGGGGTAGGAAATCTCTTCTATTGGCTCATCTGACTTAAACTTGAAAGAGTTTGAAGGGCCCTTTTACTTCTATACCGATTTTGCTACCTCTGTGTTTGTTGCAAAAAAGTATTTAGTTTATCGGAATCAAAGTAAATAATATGATAAAAGACAACAGTTAACATTATTATATGGTCATACATCTTAGCTGTAATTTGATCATGAACAAAATTTGTTCATGTTGCAATCATGGAAAGTGACAAATATTGGGTAAGCCGGTAGAGATACACACACACATATTCCCAAAGGTGTTGGTGAAGTGAAATGGAGCTTGTTCCTTCTAAACTATCATTTTTTTCACGAATCAAAACAAGTTGAAGTTGGCTATATAAATCCTCAATGTTACTTCTAAGTCAACTCGTATCACCACCATACCTAGTGAAAGTGAAAAACTACCTGGATATTTTCCCTCTATTTTAGCCGAATTGTTTTTTCTTGAGTCGAGGGTATAAGTTTTCTACTTCTCAAGTTAAAGATACGGTCTGTGTATATTCTATCCTCTCCTAATCTCATTTGTAGGACTATATTGTTATTCGTCATTTTAACTAATTTTGCATTTGTCAGAATATTCGAGAAATTTTTTAAGTCTTTCGAGATAACTTTGAATTTAGGAATGATGGTGTGCATGTATTCTTACCCCATTGTAATAAATCCTCACGATATTTCGTGGATTTGAGAGAGTTGAAAAGTCCAAAAGTTTTGAGTATGATACTTTTTTGCTAGAAAAACATCGATACATTGTAAGGTTGAAATATGAAGTAATAACTATAATATTTGTTTTACTAATTAAGTTTGTCCACTAAAAATTTTCTTATAATTTTGTTTACTCGTGAGGTCTATATCCAAAAAAAAAAAAAATACTTACTTTGTAATGTAATAATTTTTAGTGATAAATTTAGTTGAGTAATTTTATTGATACAAAATAAAATAATAAAATTAAATGACCTATCGTAAAATCCATTTCTAAAGCAATATTTTCAATATAATATTTTTTCTTCATTTATAAAAAGAGTGCTCTCATTAAAGTGAAGAGATCCCGAACCTTGGGGGCAAAATCATCGTTAAAACACATACGTAACATGTAATGATGCCTCGAGAGTTAATTTTTTTCTTTTCTTATTATTTATTTTTATTTATGTATTTGACTTTGGCTTCTGAACTACTCCAAAACAAACAAATACAAATTAACATATAGATTTATCTTTGTAATGTTATTTATATGTTTTCAAAGTTAAAGTAAATACATATTAATTGTATTCACTGTATTCTTACATATGTCATTTACTCAGGCTACTGCATTTACATGCAAAGATCAACCCATGATTGTACCCCACATTCACTGTTATGTTAATCATGAAATTAATACTCAAATGTCGAACCATCTTACTGTGCAACAATATATCATGTTTTGTAAGAATACAATATATGAAGTCTGCCAACATATACGTATTCACAACAATCACTTACAAGATACATAACATTCATCATATCCATTTCTATAAGGGTTAACAATTTTTTTGTATCCAAGTACTTGCTTTATGTTGTGAACAAAACTTCATACTAGTAACAAATATGTGTATTCACAATAATGCTTAAATCATGTTACCAGCAAAACTGCATTCTTCATATTTTAAAGAAGTCACTCAACATATACGTATACTAAACAAAAATATTAAAGTTGTATCCATTTCAGAACAATCACTTACAACATACATTACATTGATCATATCCATTTCGATAAGGGATACAACTTATTTAAATAAACTGAAATTAAATGAAATTGCATATTGTCGTCAAAAGATTGTATCTGCTCCATTTCGTATTCTGTCAGGGATACAATTTATTTCAAAACATTATTCATGTATTCAAACAAAAACATTGGTATTCATATTAACCAACCAAAACAAAAAATTAACAAACCAAATATTCATACGTTATTCATAGTTCATACAATTTACAACAAAAACAGAATAGAGACGAAACCAGAAAATGGAGGAAAACAGATTACTTATTTTTGTATTATATCAATTTCAATTATACGAAAACAGAATACTATGATTTACAATTATTTTCAATTAAAATTTTAATTACTTAAGCACTTAGAAAAAGAATAAGGAAAAAGCAATTACCTCGTCAAATTTTAAACAATATATTCAAACTTCTAGTAGCAAAAATCCTTCTCAGGTTTGCTCTAAAATCTTTCGTACCAATCAGAAACAAAAAAGATTTTTGAATTGTATGGGAATATTAAAAATTAAAATTTGGGAGAATTCATCAGCTATTAGGGTGTCGTTGATTTTTTGGATTTTAAATTTTTTGTAACAGATGAGAGTTTTAAGCAATACTTATTTTTCTCCCCCTTAATTTCTCCTTTCAATTTTTAAATATTTGTATTCTCTCAATTAAAATAAATAGAAAATAAATAAAAAAGATACATAATAAACTAAAATTGTGACAATTTTACTAAATAATGAAAGTATTGACAATGAATCCTATTAAATGTCAAAATAATGACATTTTAAAAAAATTCCCTTATTTTAATATAGTGCGTGTGGTGGTGCATAATTTCCCTAAAGATGTAGATTATAACAAATACAGTAATTAAACTACTAATTAATTTACGAATTATGCTTTCTTATGTTCCGTATGATAGCCCAATAAATAATCGATGAGGGCATAGAAACGAAAAATAAATCACATAGTTTCTAATTAGGGAAAATTATATGAAATGACAAACATTCATAACTAATTATAGCATAGGGGTATAGTTTAATTTATTTACCTTATATAATTATAGTTTATTTTTTTGCTATAATTAGTGGGATCCACAACCTATTATGTAACCAATTGTATAAAAACCTTATTTTCTAATTTTGTATATAATTATACACAAAACGATTTTCTCTCTCCTTTTCACAAACAATTTTCTCTCTCCCTTTAACATTCCAACGTTTTCTCCTACATTTGATACTCCAGCTAACCGGTTTGAAATTTAAATTATTAATTTCTCCCTCCCGAAGTCAAAGTTCCCTCCCCAAGTTGAAGTTAATTTCGTAAGTACTCCTTAATTTTAGTTGTTTACCCTTTTTTTTTTTACTTATTTAAAATTGGGAAAATTTCATATATGTGTTCTGTTTATTATTATTTTTCATATATTTTGATGAAATAATCGATTTTTTGTTCTTGATAAATTTAAAATTGGTCAAACAATGAATGAATCATCTTCATCATTGAAGATTACAAGAGGCAGTCCTTTGCATGTCAATGTTGTTGACATTTTACCATCCTTTTCAATGAGACTAACTCAAGATTTTGGGGTTGATGTAGGGTCTTTGGGAAAATCAAATCAAGTTATACAAGAACAAACCATGGAAGAGCTGAGATCAAAGAAAAAAAATGACCCTATGGCAGTACAACAAGTTATTAAAAATGCCAAAGCTAGAGGCATTAAAATTGTACAAGTAAAAAGAAAGAGGAAAGCTGTAAAGATTGAATCAGAGGAAAATGCTTCTGAAGTAGTCGGATCTGAAGAACTTCATAATCATGAGGTAGTGTCTTAAAACACAAAGTTAGATACAATTTTTTGTATAATTAGTGGTCAATATACAAAAAATATTAAATTAAATATTGTATATAGTATATTCCATGTTTAGTAATTGTATATAGTATATTTAAGTATTGTATACGGGAGTATATGATTAGAATTTGTATAATCTATTAGAATTTGTATATAGTATATTTAAGTATTGAAGTTAGTACACAAAGTAATTGGATTTAGTTATATAGATGGAAAAATATCATATACGATTATAATTTGTATATTGTAGTAGTTATATACAAATTTCTGAATATAATGTCATGTTTAACTAATATATTATTCATGCACATATTGTAGTTGGATTTAGCTGTATAAATGGGAAAATATCATATGTGAGTATAATTTGTATATTGTAGTAGTTATATACAAATTATTGAATATAATGTCATGTTTAACTAATATATCAGTTTCACAAAGAGCAAAAAAATAATAATTATATTTTTGTTTCAATGGCAGTATGAATTTTTTTTTTAATTTGAACGTTAAGCTTAAAAAAAGGGATTTTCCCCTAAAATTGTGGCATTATCTTAATTTATTGTTACCACATTTAATGCTTCAGTTACAAACAACTTTCTAAAATAGAATTGTATAAATAAATAAATAAAAAACCTTTATATACAAAATTAAAGATACCTAAAATAACTAAACTATACTCATATAATGTAATTAGGTAAACTATACCCATATAATGTTATTTAATCAAATAAGTCTGTCATATATGAAATTTTCCCTTCTAATTAAGTAGGTCAAAATCTAAATGATACTTATTTGGGAGAGGAGGCGATTTATAAACACCTTTAATTTTTTATAAAAGAAAAAGAAAAAGAATTTGGATTAATATGAATTATGGTGAAATTATTATAAATTTTTCATTTTAATCAGAAATAAGTTTGAGATCCTAAAAATAAAAATAAAAATCTTATTTAAGAGTGTCGTCTTTAAAAATGAATCCCACAACATGTAAATTCGAGTTTAATTGTATCTCAATACGAATATCGAAGATCAAAAGCTCAAATGGAAAATAAAATCTTTTTTTTTTTTGGATAGATCGATCCGTTTAGTTGGAGATGTACTTAGGAAACAATATATATGCAATTGATTCATGACAACTTACATAATCCCATAATTTTTAATATGAATTACAATCTATCCATCATTAGTTTGTAATTACACTAATTCCTTAAAAAGTAATATAAATCGTATACATAATATGTAGATCGGATATATTAGAGAGTATATCGGACACATGATAACATAAACTGAATATATAATGTAGCTCGGATACATAATATGTAGTTCGAATACATTAAATACTGACTCGAACACATTACTATATAGCTCATATACATTAAAGAATAACATGTTTTTTGAAAAAAATTAAAAATTAAATAAAATATTGCAAATAAGAAAAATAACGTATTTCTCGTAATTTGCACGTAAATTAATGACTTACATTTCAATTACTTGGGCCTCACAAGGCATTCCCTGGCCCTAGTCGGAAAAATTACATGAATTGGTACATTTTAATAAATAATTATTGATTTTAGCAATACTCTTTATTTATTATCATTTATTGCAACATTATGTTAAATCTGCAATATGTATAAAAGTGAATTATGTATGCAATATATTTAAATTATATATGAATAATACTTGTTTTTTAAAATATATTATGTTTGTTTGGTAAAAATTTGACACATTGTATTAAAATATGTGATAGATGAATTATCTATCATTAAAATTTGTATTATATGAGAATAAAAAATTATTCTTTGTAATATGAATTAAACTTGTATTATAAATGAATTAAAAGTGATCAAGTGAAAAAGAAATACTATTCCTATAAACGATAAATATTTTTTTATTATAGTATATTTACGTCTTAGTTCTCGCTGTTTCATTCAATATGATAATTACTCCAATTCTTTCATTTTAATTAATCTGACAATATCTTTTAGTACATTTCAAACACATCACTTTTAAAAAATTGAAAAACCTTCATTTTATCTTAATGGCAATTTTTTCTGATCACACAGTATATTATATGATTTTACTACCACAAATTTCAAAAATTTAGTCAAATAAGGGAAACTTTACCGCATAAACTAAAATGAGATGATCGGAGTATATATATTTATATTTGTGTATCAAATTATTGAACGGTCTCTTAAAAAGATACTATACCTTTATTTATTTTTAATCGTCATTATTTTCTTTTTTTCTAATCAAACGATAAAAACTTTGGCTTACTTAATGCATCAATTTTCTAAGGCCTAATCAGGAGAAATAGATGAAGGTCGAAAAAGTATGGAAAAAATATGATTAGATAAGATATACATATACACATGTTGTAACTTATCGAGGAGATATGAACTTAAATAAAAAAATTATGAATATCGATAATTAGGATAGAAACGTTAACGAATGGTCATGCATTGCCTAGTTTTTCTCATTTGTATTGTTACTATACTTTAATTTCTTACTTACTCTTCAAGTTCAGTTCTACTCTTTGTGTTCTTTGCTCTAATTATCATATAATTATTTGCTATTGCTATTGATCATTTCATCATTAATTTATGGGGTAATTACGCGGTTAAATAAATTTATACTATTTAGTTACTCATCATAGCTATAGTTTGTTATAATTACCACTCACGACTAACATATACATTAATTATGTGGGTTAACTTCGAGTTTGTATAATTAGTCACATTTGTATATGTATAATTCACCAAAATATATAAATACATATGTATAGTATACAATTATTCAATCAATATACATATAAAATTCACCTCTCTCCTACTCTCCTCCCTCTCTCAATCTCGCTCGCCTCCCTCCTCTCTCTCCGAATCTCGATTGCTTCTTATACAAATGCATATGTATAATATACAATTATCTAACCAATATACATATATAATTCACCTCTCTCCCGCTGTCTGCCTTCTCTCACTCGCCTCTCTCCTCCCTCTCCCAATCTCTCTTGTCATATATACAAATAATATACAATTATCTAACCAATACACATATACAATTCACATCTCTTCCACTCTCTCTCCTCTCTCCTCTCTCTCCCAGTATCCCTCGCTTCTCTCCTCCCTATTATATGTAGTTATGAATTATAATTATCAGACTATAGCTATGGAGAATAATTAAGTTATTTTTAATGACTATATGTGAAAGTTTTATTATGTTTTACTTAATCGGCTATAGTAGAAATAACGTTACATACACTCTACCCTCCATATTCCAATTATGAATTTATAATGAGAATGTAATCCATTATCGTGTATCTTCAAAAGTTAGTTATTATTTTAAATATGTCAAAGTAAAATATCAAAATTAAATTATTATTTAATATAAATTTTTCTTTTTTTTATTTAAAAAAAAAGAAGGTCTAATAGCTATTGGTCCCTTAGCTAAATCACGTGCCTGCTTTGCATCAAAGTGCGTAGGAAATCAGAAAACCAAACAAAAGCTACCCATCAACCCTATGTACGAAATTAAAAAATATATATTTGTACAATATTTAAAATAATTTTTTATTTTTACTTTTTACCTCATATAAGATAACAAGAATAAAATATAGTGTAATATATATGATATATCTTTAATTTAAGATCATATGATTCAAAAAAGATATTACACTTTCCATTAAATTAAATCTGAATAAATAAATTGAACCGAAATAGAATGAAAAAATGAAAAATAAAAGAAATAACCATTCCCTTCACTTTTACTAGTATAATTAATTTTTAAGCTAAATTAAATTAAATTAGTTTAATATTTAAAAGTTATATAGATGTTTGAAAACTATATACATACTAAATGCTATAATTAAGTTGTATTCTTTTTAATTACTAATATAATAAAACAATACATTTATCAAAATTTATAATGTTTGACATTTAAAAACCAATACGTGACGAATAAAAATGAGTTAATAATTACTATAATTACGAAGTCATATTCATGACCAAATTAAACACACAAATAATATTATGATCCTTCACCCAAAAACTACTTAAAAAAGAAGAATTTTATGAGAGTTTGTATGCATTCACCCAAAACTTTAACCATATATAAACCTTAATATAAAACGTAATAATTATTTTCCATCTTTTGTTTCTCTTTCCCTTTCCTCTTCAAACTTGTGAAACTATACACAAATTACCATCAATTTGAACTAAAAGAGCTAGCTAGGTCCAACAATATTTGGTAAACTTTTATTTGATAAAAAAAAAAAAAAACTCTTCTTCTTCTCCTAATTCCAATGTAACTACTACACCTATTCCTATTCCTATTCCTATTCTCCCCTTTATAATACATCAACAAAAAAAAAAAAAAAAAATTTAACCCCCCAAGACCCTTTCTTGTTTCAAGATTTCATCTATCATGAATATGTCAAATTTTGATGAGAGCAATTCTAGTGAAAACCAACAACTACCCACTTTTAAAGATCCAAAAGGGTGTCTAAATATTACAACAAATCATCAAAAAGATGATGATATCAAGAAAATTGTCATATTGCATCAAGATATTATAATGGATGAACAAAAAGATGATGATGCCAACAAAAGAGAAACATTGCACCAAAACGATCCACAAAAGTGTCAAGATATTACAATAGGAATCAAGAAAATAATGGCATTGCAAGAAGATCCAAAAGGGTGTCAAGATATTACAAAGGACACTAACAACATAGTAATATTGCATCAAGCTTCTAATCAAGATGTTGTTAATGAGACAATAGTTATACAACACGTTGAAGAAGAATTAGAATTAGTACAAGAAGATATACAACACGTTGAAGATGAGGTTGTCAATGATATAATAGTAGCACCACACCCCATTGTTGTTGTTGAAAACCAAGTGGTAGTGCTACAAGAAGATGACAATGATGGATTTAGGACTCCAACTTCTTTGGAATCAAAAATTCCAATTTTAACAACATGTCCTGGTGCACCAAGACGTAACTATAATGGTATTAAACGAAAAGCTTCATCATCACTACGAAGAGGGGAAAGAAATATTAGAGTATGGAACGATTATCGCCATCGCGATACCGCTAGATTTTGACCGGAGAATCAAGAAATTCTTAATCATACCAAACAAGAAGAAGAACAAGGGAGAATTATTACATATTAAATTAGATTTTTGTACAAAATTAATCTTTAGTTTATTTTATTTTAATAAGTCGTTAATATATATGGTATATCTTTTGTTTTTGTTTTTATTTGGATAGAGAAGAAATTAAACATATTTTTTTTTCATCCGTTTCATTTTATATGATTCAAATTGTTATTTATCATTATTTTAGAAGTTGCATTTTTCTATAACAGGTTTATATCTTTTAAATATTTTAAATTGTTAATTATACATTGTGATAAAAAAAAAAATTAGATTATTCGAACATCGTAATTAATAGAGTTTGATTCTATTTTGTTTTTTCAATTTGTATGCTTTCATGTTTTTTCTTGTGATTTTTAACTTCTTTTTTTTTATTTATATATGAGGGTTTTTTTTTTTTTTGGGGGGGGGGGGGGTGAAGTACAAACCAAGAAACTATAAAGAGGTAGACATAACATACAACTTTATTGTTGTACGTATTGTCTTCTACTTCTTATTTTTTTGTGGAAAACTTTATTGTATTTTCATCTATCTTCTTTTGTGATCAAGGTGTTATGTAGTTCATAAATATAATGATTCTTTCTCCTTGACAGTTTTTATTTTTTCTCAAAAAGGTTTTCCTATAGAAGTAAGTAGAGGTGTAAAAAAAAAATAATTAAAAATCAGTTAAATCGATCAAATCGAATTAATTAAGAGAGAAAACTATACAATATATCAAAAAAAAAAATATTATTACCGATCATTTCTTTATCTAAAAAAATAGAAAATTGGAACTTCCACCTACTTACAAGTAATTTTAAAATAGAAAGTCAAGTGTCCTTGGATTTAGAGTTGCTAGAGGTTTAAGAGACATAAAAATGTTAATTGCTGATAAAAATACATATTTAACGACAATTAAGCTATTATCATTATTTAATTGACGCTAAATCATTTTTATGTAGTGTCAATTAGGCAATGCAAATACTGTTCATTTACCTACGTGTGAGATCACTTCTTCTTCTTTTGAGAAATCAGGATACTTTATAAAATAAAATGATACGTAAATAGAAATGGCCGAATACTTTAATTTTTTTTATGTTAACTGTTACTGCGAAAAAAAGGGTAACAACTTTCCCATGATTTACATTAACTATTAACAAGATTACCATCAAATTTGCATAAAAAACCTACTAAATTATTGCATTATTCAATTTCATAATATTAAAAAATTCAGATTTTGAATCAGAAAAAAAAAACGATTTTGCGTAAAAAAAATCTCTGGAACGCCGATTTTGAATTTTCAAAGATGAATATTTCGATCCTGTTGCGACGTTCTGGAATATGGGAAAGTGATGTTATGTATGAGCGATACAAAAGTGATGAGATAGTGGTTGGTGAAAATATTTCATTCATGAATCTTATTTCAGCAATTGCGGCTGAGCTGGGTATTGACGAATC
Source organism: Solanum chilense (assembly GCA_032847665.1). Classification (NCBI taxonomy): domain Eukaryota; kingdom Viridiplantae; phylum Streptophyta; class Magnoliopsida; order Solanales; family Solanaceae; genus Solanum; species Solanum chilense. Next base: position 5,410,258 of record CM064971.1, on the reverse strand, counting down.
GAAAAAAAATATAGAGATTAGATATGTTGTTGAAGGGAATTCGTCTTCATTGTGTATTCGGACTGATATGGGTGTAAAATTGTATATAGAAATTAAGAAACATGAGGTTGGGTTCGGAACTTATCCTTTATGCATTGATACTTCAGATAAAGGTGTTGAAGAGATAATAAATTTCGATGCAACAACAGGTGCCATCATGTGTGTTGAGGGTGAAAAAAGCGACGCAAAGGCTCTCAATATTGTTGAATCATCAATTGATGATGCATATTACATACCGGAAAAAAGCGATGCAAAGGCTCTCAATATTTCTATATACAATTTTACACCCATATTAGTCCGAATACACAATGGAGACGAATTCCCTTCAACAACATATCTAATCTCTATATTTTTTTCCGATTCGTCAATACCCAGCTCAGCCGCAATTGCTGAAATAAGATTCATGAACGAAATATTTTCACAACCACTATCCCATCACTTTTGTATCACTCATACATAACATCACTTCCCATATTCCAGAATGTCGCAACAAGATCGAAATATTCATCTTTGAAAATTCAGAATCGACATTCCAGAGATTTTCTTTACGCAAAATCATTTTTTTTTCTGATTCAAAATCTGAATTTTTATTATTATGAAATTGAATAATGCAATAAATTAGTACGTTTTTTATGCAGATTTGACGGTAATCTTGTTAAAAATTAACGTAAATCATGGGAAAGTTGTTACCCTTTTTTTTACGCAGTAACAGTTAACATAAAAAAAATATTAAAGTATCCGGTCATTTCTATTTATGTATCATTTTATTTTATAAAGTATCCGAATTTTTCAAAAAATTTTTTTTTTTAATAAATATTAATATTATAGGAATATAATGTAATTTGTCATTTACAATATATCATTTGCCTAAATTTTACATATATAAGTATAGTTATAAAGAATTGTGTACAAAGTTTGTCGATTTGATCTGATCTTATCTTCTATTTATTTTTAATAAAATTTAATCAAATCAAATATTATATTACTAAACTCATCCATTTAACAATTTGACGAATAGAAAATTGCCACATATAGTTTAGCTATAATCATAATTCATAAACTTTATTATACATGCAAATAATTCGTGGTACAAATTGTGGCTTCAAACACTTGGACAACTGTATTTTATTAATTTATTATTAATAATACAATTATTGCCTACATAACTTACCAACAAGTTTGTTGCCAGAATTATAGTACCAAAAAATATATTCCAAAAGATTAGAAAAATAAATAAAACTTTTTTAATACACGACCTTCCAATTCTTCATATCTTAGGCACATCATAAAATAAATTAATAAATGATTTATGATTGGTTAGGAATAAAAAGAATGTCAGAAATTTAAAAACAAAAAAAAAATCAACAAATGCAGAGACATGATAACCTAAACGCCAACGTGAGGAGATGTAATACTTCCTTCCAATCTATTTTTCTCAATTTTAACTTTAAGAAAATAAAAAAAATGATAATAATTACTGTCTTAAATTAAAAATATTTATGTTCTTTAATCTTGTAAGTTTAAATATATCACATTGTAATTTAAAATCAATAGTTATAACAGCAACATATCCAGCGTAATCCACTAATAGAGTTTAGAAAGAGTAATGTGTATGCATACCATACCTTTCTTTATCTTATGGAGCAGTGGCGTAGCTACCCTTTCCTTCGTCGGAAAATTATATTATATATACAAGCAAAATGATAAGTAAAGTGGCGAAATAATATATTTTGGACACTCTTGAAATAACAATATGATGTAGTCGGTTGGTTTCAAGAGCCTTGAAAGAGTAAAGACACACAAACTTAAAGTGTTTGTGTGTTAGCACGCACTCGGACACCCTTGATGAAATTTCTGATTTCGCCACTGTTATGGAGGCGAAAAGACTATTTTCGAATGACCATCGACTCGAGTGATAACCTATAGAAAATATATAAACTAAAACGGAAAGTAAGACAAATTATTACTTCATCAACCGTTTTATTTCCCCTCTTCACAAAGAGACAGTCTTTCTTACCTTATTTTTCTCTCTTCCACTTGTCTGTTTTATTTTTCTCTCTTTCCTCCCTTTAGAGAACAAACAAACAACACAATACAACACAAAAACACAAGTTTCTTTGATCATTTTTCATTGATTATATTCTCTTTTTGTTCTCAATGTGCTACGATGGATCATCGGAGAACGTTAACGATGAGCTGGGATGGTCTTGGAGACGATCAAGATGACGATGACAACTTCTTTGAGTCTCGTGATCGTCTCTCCACAGCCATTCCTCTTGACTTAGGATCCTCAGGATCAGACGATGATGATAATGAATACGAGGACAGTCGTCTCTCCTTTGTTTCGACTCTTTCATCAGCATCCATCAAGAAATTCCAAGGAATTGAAATCGAAACAGTTTCTGATTCATTTAGCAGCGCTGACTATGGAATGTGGATGGCTGAACCAGGGGATATTAAGGAACGTCGTAAACGCCTCTTACAAGGTATGGGATTGTCAAGCAATAAGGACCTTCTCAAGTTGAAAAGTGCAAAGATTGTTAGAGCTATTTCAAGGAAAGTTGAGAAAATCAAAGACACGAAATCAACTAAGACGAATGAGTCTTCTCGTGTAAAAGGATTAAATCAAGAACGTGAGCCTGTAACTATACAACCGATTAAGTTGGTAAGGTCGAGATCAGATGGAGATATACAATACTTTTCTGTAAATACAAAGAAAAGGAAAGATGATTTGATTGGTGACATTTCTAAACAACGTCTAACAAGGACGTTTTCTGGTGTTTTAGCACCGAGTATAGGTACATGTCAATTAACAGCTTCTGTTAGAATGTCGCCAACAAAAAACAGATCGTTGATGCAAAATGGGACTGATTTGTTATCAAATGGGAATCCTGATGTGGGATTTGCTTCTTTTTTCTTGATAAAGAATTTGGACACGGGGAAGGAGTTTATCGTTAAAGAGAGTAATGAAAACGGAATGTGGAATAAGTTGAGTGATATTCAGACGGGGAAACAACTTACTATGGATGAATTTGAAAAACATGTGGGACATTCACCTGTTGTGAAGGAGCTGATGAGACGAGTAAATGGATCAACAAGTCACGATGATGATAGGAAGCTAAACGCGAATTCCTATCTTAGTAAGAGTTTTAGGAATAGTAAGAGAAGGGGAGTTGCTCTTTTGAAGAACATAAAAGGAGTAGCACATAGTATGAGTGGAAAAATTATTGATAAAGAACGCGAACAAGCTGTACCTGAGGAACATCAGAAACAGAATAAGAACTCCTCGAAATGGATTAAAGTCCGTCAGCATGGGAAGTCGTGCAAAGAATTCACAGCGTTGCATTTAAGCCAAGAAATCCATGCTCACGAGGGTTCAATATGGACGATAAGATTCAGCTCGGATGCACATTATCTAGCAACAGCAGGAGAAGATACATTGATTCATATATGGGAAGTGCAAGAATTTGAAGTAACTAATGATCTAAACTCCGTTGGTGGTACAATGGGAGGTTCTGCAAGTGCCTCGCCTAATCATCCAACGAGTGGTTCATTCAGTGCCTCCCCTGTTCATCCAATTACTAGGTCTAATTCAGACCGGCCTCCTCTTCCGGAGACTGGACATAGTACATCAGAAAGAAGGAAGAAAGGGAAAGTATCACATAAGAAAAAGGGCAACTCAGTTCCCGAGTATGTCAACGTACCAGAAACTGTTTTTGCTCTTTCGGAGAAACCAATATACACTCTTAAAGGTCATCAAGATGATGTCTTGGACTTGTCTTGGTCAAGATCTCAGGTTAGTTTCCTCCACTTTCATTTCAGTTAACTAGCATAAAAACCGCGTTGTGTTTACTGCAAACAAATCGAATAATATCTACTATCATGTTTTAAACATACATAACATGGAATGTGAAACTTGGATGCAGCAACTGCTGTCGTCGTCGATAGACAAGACTGTCAGGCTATGGGATGTTGAGACTCAAAGTTGCTTAAAAATGTTCGCGCACAATGACTATGGTGAGATGCCAAATTTCATTTATAGATAGTCAATATAGACTTGAATATGATGATTCCTTCGCGTTATTTGCTTCTGATGAGCTTATGGTTTGGCAGTAACTTGCATACAGATCAATCCAATGGACGATGACTACTTCATCAGCGGTTCTCTGGATGCAAAGGTTCGGATTTGGAATATACCTGAACGAAAAGTAGTAGATTGGACTGATCTTCATGAAATGGTTACTGCTACTTGCTTCACCCCTGATGGCCAGGTAGAAATGTCTATTTTTACTTGTATTATATTGGAACATTCACTAGACTAAAGCTTACGCCTAACACGAGCCATAATACAATTAATGTAAAATTGTATCCTTAGAATTCAAGGATACAGTGATACGAGCTTATAGAATAGATCATGTTCAAGTAATGTTGACAGTAGCAATGAATTCTTCGTGTTTTTTTTTCATTCTTGAAGGGTGCTTTAATAGGATCACATAAAGGAAGCTGTCGTATGTACAATACTTCTGGTATGTAATGCATTACATACCATCTTTTTATTTAAAATTGATAGTTACCCCGCGGAAACAGTAGCTGATTTCCAATGTGTGTTTATCGTTCAGACTGCAAATTGGAACAAAAAGACAATATCGAAATTCAACCTAAGAAGAATTCTCAACTCAAGAAGGTCACTGGTTTACAGGTAGTTCTCTCTTCTATAGCTAATGTGTCTTTTTCTTCAAGATATATTGGAGCCTAAACACATTTATTCCCAGTTTGCTCCGTGGAATCCATCAGAAGTACTTATAACTTCAGCTGATTCTCGTATCAGAATTTTTGACGGATCAGATATGATCTATAAGTTTAGAGGTATGTTCTCTATTATATACACTCTTTTCGAGAGTTCAAAACAACATCCATGTGTTTACTAAACCGAATGATCTATTTTGTGGTGCCATCAGGTTTCCGAAACACAAGTAGCCAAATTGCAGCTTCGTTTAGTTCAGACGGGAAGTATGTTATAAGTGCAAGTGAAGACTCTCATGTGTACATATGGAAGAGGGAGGAGCCTAGGAGCCCCAGGGGAAAAGTTAGAACTTCAATCTCAGTTCAAGCTCACGAGCGATTTCAGTGTAAAGATGTTTCAGTTGCCATACCATGGCTAGGTAGTGTAAAGAATGAGGCACCACTTGTAGAGATGCATTCAAAAAGGCATTCGAAACGTTTCCTCCCACCCCAGTATCCTAACGGAGGCTCTCCTACAAAAGAAAACTCGGATGTGGCAAATAGTAAAAGGCATACGCCACCTCTACCTAACAAAACTAATACATTGGAGAGAGTTCAAAGTAGTCACGAAGAGGAAGACTTAGCTCAAATCTCTCGTACAGATTTTGGTAATGGTCACGGAGAATCATTTGCATCAGGCTCTTCGTCAAATAGGTTTGGTGATTCACCTTCTATATCTGCATCCAGCAGCTCCCGATCACAATCTTGGTCCTCGTCTTGGTCTCAGGATGGTAGTAATAGCCACGGGAGCAATGTTATACAAGCAACAGCATGGGGGATGGTAATTGTGACTGCAAGTTTAGGAGGTGAAATCAGAATTTATCAAAATTTTGGGCTACCACTGAAAGCTGGACGTCAAACGAATCTCTTTAGAGACCTGACATAATTTTGTTGTTAGGAATCAAATCGATAATATTCTGTTCTCGCCTTCACATTTTTCGGTAATATTTAGCTGTTTAAGACTTAGACGAGCTCACGTTACACTGAACAAGGCTGAAGCCATCGGCTTCCCGTTGTTTGATAAGTAAATGCAGAAACAGGTAAGCTTTTTCTTTCTTCTTAGTACCATTTACATTAGAAAAGACCAAGTAGAGATCATAGTGTTCAATGTTCCAACAAATTGAGCATTTTAACTAGCATTGTGCAAAGCTTTGTTTTCATTACAAGTGTTACAAATATCGAATACATGAGAAATTTCATTGGCACAGGATGTAGACAGTTTATCCTAATGCAAAGATTGTTTCCTAGGCACAAACTCGTGATCTGTAAATCACACAGAGATAACTTTACCGTTGCTCCGAGGTTCCTTTCTTGTAACAACAATAACTAGAGATGTTCAAAAACTATGACGTGCTATCAAAATGCAAACAAACTCTAAGATCCGTTGTGGTTTTAAGCACTTAGGTCAATGAGGAAATAAATTGTGTTATAAAGGAAGAAAGACACAACTAGAGAAAAATTGTAATAACGTCAAAGAAAAATTTATTTAAATCTCAAAATATGATAAATGTCACGTAAATCGAAACGACAAGTATAAGCTCTTTTAAATTTGAATTTAGGCACTAGGCGGTAAGGTTCCTTCGATTCACATTTCCAAATCCGCAAAGTTGAGCACAAACTTCTGGAGAAAGCTTTACTTCTCTGAAGAAGAAAAAATGGATTCTCCGATCAATTACGCTATCGACGATAAGGATCTAGACGACGCTGCATTATGGGCGGTGATTGATTCCGCCGCCGCTGCTGCCGCCTCCTCCACCACCGTCGTCAGTAAGTACAGTAAACCGCTACCTGACAATCACTCTCCAATTAGGCCTTTTCCTAGCTCAAATACTTCTCCACAATCTAGGCTAGGCAAAACCCCTAGAAACTTCCAAAATCATCACCAGAACGGAGAGGTACTTAATCACCGGCCGCAGAAAATGTCCAGGTCAGATTCTAACAGCGTTTCGGGACTGAGCAGGACGAGTCCGAATCCGATGGCGGTAGTTAAGCACGTGCAGAGAGATCCGTCTGTGATGAGTTATTCGTCGCCGGTGACGAGGTCTCCGGCTCGGGTGATGGAGTATGATAACAGGTATAACAGTCCGATAGTCTCGGAGTGTTCGCCGGTGGCTACAATGAGTCATGGACAGCGTGAGGATAGAGATGGTGTCGTTAGGCATAGCTTGGCTGGTCCATTTCCATCCGTTTCTCTGTTCAAGGAGTATCAAAATGCAGCGATGGCGGTAAATTGATCAATTTTCACTGTACTATGTCATATTTCCAGCATTAGATAGTACGTTTATCAATAGTTTAGCCAAATGTTAGGTATAAGTGTATCCAAATTGCTTAAGAGCTGCACAGCTAGAGTGTTTTGGCATGATAAATGATGCTTTTCGATCTGAAATTTAATATGAATTTGGTATATTACCTGTTGTTATGCGAGCTCAATTTTTTGATTCAGTCCATACTAGCCTCTTTCTCAATGTAGATGTCAGTTGTAACTTTGCTTTCTGTTCTTTGAGCTACTTTAGTGCACTTGAAGAGGAAGCTCTCCAAGTTATTGTGTCTACTCATTTGTAATCCTCAACTTCACCTAGTTTGCATTAAGGACGCGAGTAAGATGTATGCTATTCATAGATTTGTAAGGTTTCGTTCCCATTTTCCCATTATTGCTATCTTGGTGACAGACTTGTCACTTGTCTAATTTCCTCATTGAACATTATGATTCTTTTGCCATCAGAAGAAATGTATCTCTCAATTTTGTAATGGTAATGGAAGTACTTCAGCCTCTTAAACAAACTTGGTTTGGTAGCAACTGAAGGAAAGATGATGAAGAGAAACTATGGATAATTACTAGGAATTGATGAGGAATCAGAATTTTGTGCTTAAATTGCATCAGCAAATCAGTGAGAAAAATCATTAAATGTCCAGGCAAAACTTGACCATCTCTCGAAATCTGAGCAATGTCTGCACCTTTTCTAGAATAACTTGTTACAAGTCCCCTTCAAGATAAATAGAACTACTCTACCAGTCAGTTTTTGTTAACGTTTATAGCAATTACAGCTGTTGTTTTATCATGAATATTTTTTGTATACTTGAATGTGATTTCATCAGGGCTTAAGTAATTAAACATTTCACAGATTCTGGAGAAATCTGACTACACTATGATTTCTGGACATCCCTTCATAAAAAAAACTGGTATGTTAATAGACTTTGGCCATTGGTTTCTTCTACTCTCAGTTAAACTGCATGAACGAAATCAAATTTTTGTGCAGGTTGGAGGAAGATATCTTTTTACTTCAATCTATCATATGAAATTAAAGACAAGACCATTGAGTTTGATGACAACCGTAATGTCCTGCGTGCTGAATTTATAGTTCGGGCACACATGCAGTATGTTCTTTTGGTTCACCAACTATTCCTATCCAAATGTGTTGCTATGCTAGACTTTTTTTCATCTTATTCCATCTTTCCCTTTCTTTGTTTCATTGGTAGGGGTGGTAGGTTCTCAGATGGATGGGGATCATGTGAGCGGCGGGAGAAGAAGTTTCTAAAACCAAATCATGACATTCCCAGCACAGCAGAAACCAGAGCCAAAAATAAAGCATGCCAGGTACATATATTTCCTTCCATAGGAAACCATAAAAGATGAGTTACTTATCCTCGTTAAATTCAATTTGTTCATTCACTCTTGCTCATTGCTTAATCTGTTAGTGGAGTGTATAATGACTTTAGGCTTAATTGCCAGCCAATGCAGCTTGTGCCTTCTTATGTGACAAATTGTTCTTTGTGAGTAGGGTGTGTTGTTTCTTTTATATGAGGTGCATAAAGCAATTAAGAGTAATAAAACTGTTTTGAGGCACACTTGTGTTTTGGGCCCTCATGATGCTATCTAGGCCGGATACTGTCATAGCTGTACTTGTATATGCAGATGGATGTACGTATCTTCTTGCTCTTCAGTTGATTTTAATGTGCTAACCCCAGCACTATTTATAGAGTCAGATTATCTCCTGTCTGGCTCATTTTTTCTGTAGTTCATCCTAACAAATATGAAATTCCTGCAACTACTTTATTCTGTACAAGTATTATTCAAATAACAAGCTACTGTGTCTCACATTAGTGGAGGAAATGAGCTGTTGTCTCCTTATTTTTACCTCTTGAACTAGTTTTTGGGTTGATTAGGCTCAGGGTCCATCCTCAACATGACATAAGAGCCTGGCCCATTCATTTTCTTGTAATCATATTGTCCACGCACCATATGTCCAATCTTGAGCATTGTTGGAAGGGGTTACTATGTGACCCATATTGGTGAAGGAAATGAGCCATTGTCTCCTTGTAAGGTCTTGAGTAATTCTCCCCTCGTGAGCTAGTTTTTGGGATTTTGTTAAGCACAAAAATCCATTCATGAGTTTGACACTGAAATCCCCATAGGAAGAAGAATATGGTAGTCTTTTATCAGTGTTCTTTTCCACCAAACATACATGCATTTTGCTTATTGAAAATGCATGGTCCTTGGCATACTACTAACACCTGTTCTTGTTCTTGCCAGTCATCTCTATTTGTACTATTCACTTTCTGCTGTCTGGATAATTTGTTCCTTTCTATAAGAATCAGTTCTCTACTATTGTGAATTAGTTTGTTAAGCAACCCAATTAAAAATTTACAGGACTTGCTTGGAATTGGAGAATATCGACCTGGTATGGGCCAGAGTAGTAATGGGTAAAACAATTCTACAGTAAGTACTCCATAACGCACTCTATATCTAAGTCAATTGCAGTTCCATTGACCAAGAGGAGAATTCACAGCCAAAATTGAGATTGGGTTATATTAAAAGTCATGGAATCAAGTATAGAAAGAAGTCGCGTATATACTGTAGTACACTCCCAGTGTGCTTGTAACATTAAAGCCAACCATGAACCTCGACTTGTAACATCTTTAGTAGTTCATCTAGTATCTTATCCTTCATTTTGACTCCTACATGTTACTTCAATTGTTTTGTTTATCTTCCTCCGTTTTATGAGTTGAGTAAGGTCTTCCAAAGGTCTGCATATGTACATCCTACCCTCCGTTGCGGGATTACATCGAATATGTTGTTGTTTATTCTTTCCTTGATATGATACGTACTTTCAATCATGCTGGCCTGTGTGCAATAATACACCAGGCAGCAGCATGGACTTCCAAATTTTATAACTACACTTTTCCATGTCTGATTTCTATGAAATGACATTCTTATTTGGCATTATATACCATAAATTGACAGTTAGCTTGTCTTCATCAGAACCATACCTTCACCTTTTGATCCAAATTGTCACATTGTTTCTTTAGTGGCAATGTGAAAATGGACAAAAAAAAAGGTCCTTATGGGCTATGGCACTGTGGCAGAATAGTTTTTTAGATCTGACACACCGACACTTGCTCTTGTTAATTTAGACGTATATTTCGAGTATTGTGTATATTATATTATTGAGATGGTGACACTCCTATTAATGATCTCAGTTGACATCGCCGTACTTGAAAACTGTGATATATTTGCCCCATAGTAACTTCTTTTAAAAATGACTTTGGGCCTTTGGTAACGCATTCTTTACTTATTTCTCGGAGTTGAACTCCGACGTAAGATTTAGTACCTTAGTTGATTGAGTATGTGAATTTTCATCTTATTGATGAAGGTTCGATTTTTTCGACCTTATAATCTATCTCCTTTCTTTCAAAAAACAATTTAGTGAAATTCAACTTGACGTTGAATTTTGGAATTTTTTAACTCCAAAACTCACAAAATTAAAAGAACTTCTCTTATTAGTATCATGATTATAATATCATTTTTCTCTTTGAAAACAAAGTAGTTTTTTCAAATACTCACTATTTTCATTGTGAAATGCCCTTGAAATGTCTATTGAAGAAATGCAGATCATATCAAAGATTTTTTTACACGAGATATTTGTTGGGCTTTGTGGAGGCTTGTGAGCCGGCCCGACCCATTACTGAAACCCTAGGTTAACTATTTGGTTTTCCTATAAATATGATCCTTGTATTTGTAATTCTCGAGCAGCACAAGTGAAATAAAATCCTCCTGTTACAGTCGTGGAGTAGGGAAACCGAACCACGTTAAATTCTTGTGTGTCCCGTTTGCGTTCCGTTTCTCTTTTCTCTAGATTATTTGTGTATGTTGTGTGTTTAATTCCCAACAATTGGTATCAGAGCGAGGTTTCAACAACACTGTAACACAAACTGTGAGAAATTGTCACCTAGGGTTCTTGTGTGAAGAACTGTGTGCAGGAAGGAGTGTGCCGCCGCCGTTCGCAAGCTACAGCCGTGCAAGACGCCGTTAAGGGAATTGCCGAAGGTGTGTGCGATTTTTTTTGTGGTGCAATATTTCTGACGAAATTACCAAGATCTGAAATTAGTTGTACCGAGTATCTCATTTAGTCCTTTGAGATGACAGAAGATGGGAAGTTCCGAATTGAGAAGTTCGATGGTACAGATTTCAGTTGGTGGAAGATGCAGATTGAAGATTTGCTGGTTCAAAAAGATTTGGACGTAGTGTTGGGTGACAAGCAAGGAAAATTGTCTGATGCAGAGTGGGCAGTTTTGGATCGGAAAGCTATGTCAGTTATCCGACTCTCGTTGACCAAGAATGTTGCTTTCAACATTCTTAAGAAGAAGACAGCGAAAGGCATCTTGGAAGCCTTGTCTAACATGTACGAGAAGCCATCTGCAGCAAACAAAATTTTTCTGATTAGAGAGTTGGTGAACACAAAGATGAAGGAAGGCAGTTCAGTTACCGAGCACATCAACTCATTGAATTCGATCTTAGCCAGACTTTTGTCAGTTGGCATTAAGTTCGATGATGAAGTTCAAGCTTTACTACTGTTATCATCATTGCCTGACAGTTGGTCCGGAACGGTTACAGCAGTTGCCAGTTCAGTTGGACCTAATGGATGCACCTTTGAGAAGATTCGTGATCTCGTTCTTGGCGAGGATGTCAGAAGAAGGAGTTCTGGAGAATCATCAGGGGATATGCTAAACGTCGTCAGAGACAGAGGAAATAACAGAGGTAGTGGGAGCAGGAACCGAAGAAGGAGTCAGTCGAAGGCTCGGGATGGCTCAGGTGTAACATGTTGGAACTGCAAGGAGGTGGGGCATTTCAGGAATCAATGCCAGAAAGACAAACAAGTCAACATTGCAGAAGACAGCGCCAACGAGGATTTGTTTATCTGTTGCGCGGAGAGCAAAGTGGATTCCTGGGTCATGGATTCTGGTGCTTCTTTTCACGCTACCCACAGCAGTGAAGCATTGCAGAATCTGGTTATTGGAGACTTTGGAAAGGTAATGCTTGCAGACGATAGAGCTCTTTATGTTACGGGCATGGGTGACATGGTGCTGAAGACGCCAGTCGGTTTCTGGACCTTGAAGGATGTCAGAGTTGTTCCAAGCTTGACGAAAAGTTTGATTTCTGTTAGGCAGTTGGATGAACAGGGACATCATGTGAAGTTCGGAAATGGGCAGTGGAAGGTCGTGAAGGGCAATCTTGTCATGGCTCGTGGAACAAAAAGAGGATCGTTGTATATTGTCGGATTACCGTCTGAGGAAGTGACCGTCCCAGTTCAGAAGAAAAACAAAGTCCGGTTCACAGAATCTCGTGGGCAGAAGAAGGTTGTCTTTGCAAGAAAGAAACCCAGAGCCACAGGTCAGATTCAGGATAAACGAGCAAGGAAAGGTTCAGGAAGACCAGTCAGAGGCGTTTGTGGCAGTGGGAGCACCGGCCGTGCTTCAGCCAAGGCTCCTAGAAGATAGTGGGTCAAGAGAACCAGTATTCCAGCTGTTGATACGTCTCCAGAAAATATCTTGCTGAGTATGGAGAGTGTTTGTTCTCAGGGAGTTCTAGGATCCGGCAGTTCGTGTCTCAAGTGGGAGCCGGTAGGGACCGAGGACGAGTCAAGGGCAGTTTCAGCCGTGACTGATGTGTTGAAGCTTCGGGGAGCTTCAACGGGCCTTTCAGTTGACTGATGAGAAGGCCGCTGTAGCAGGAGAGAGTTGAAAAAGATTACTAGACATACAAGTGTTCTAAGTGGATGGCAGTTGAAATTCTTCAAGCCTCCAAGTGGGAGATTGTTGGGCTTTGTGGAGGCTTGTGAGCCGGCCCGACCCATTACTGAAACCCTAGGTTAACTATTTGGTTTTCCTATAAATATGATCCTTGTATTTGTAATTCTCGAGCAGCACAAGTGAAATAAAATCCTCCTGTTACAGTCGTGGAGTAGGGAAACCGAACCACGTTAAATTCTTGTGTGTCCCGTTTGCGTTCCGTTTCTCTTTTCTCTAGATTATTTGTGTATGTTGTGTGTTTAATTCCCAACAATATTTACCTCAAATCAATATTTGATATGAATATTTGGATAAATTGTTACTTGTTAAAAATTAAATTAGATATTTTGATGTAAACAGCGAGTGCGGGTAAATTTTTCTATCTTTGCGTTGTAAGAGTTAACTCTTTACTTCTTTTAGCCTCTGTATTTTCTAATTAATTATTTTGTTCTATAGTATATGGGCTAAGCTTTTAATGTAGAATGCTTTTGATAAGCTATTTATTTTATTTATTTTGCAACTCTTCGAAACATTACATGATTGACAATTATTTTCTTGGATGCTTTACTTTGAACTAATACTACGTTAAAATTCTATTAAATTTTCTAACTTTAGTAACTGTGTCAACTTTGACTATGTGAGTTTAGCCAATCATAATTAGTCTTAAATTGGGAGAAAAAGGACAAATAACTAGACCTTGACAGCAAATGTAAAGACTTTTTAGCTATGAATTATGATGACCCTGTATCCTTTACCAGCGACTGATGGGGTTCAACCAAAAAGCTTTGCAACTATGTATGGTTTATCATCATATAAATAAAATTCATCAAGGTGTGACCTAATAATTAAAGAAATTGACAAAATTAATGAAGATTAGAGTTTAAATTAAATGTTTTTTTTCTATATATTTTAAGCTTTAGCAGAAAAAATTAATCGACAATTATGCTATGAGGAGACAACAAGCACTTGATGAGAGAATTCAAATTTAATCTGTCCATGTTAATGAAATTTGAGATGTACGAAAAATCACGAATAATAGATATTTGAAAGGGAAAAAATTTAAGTTACACATAAGGTTATCCGTTAAAAAAATAAATACTTGCAAAATACAGATGTTATACAACTCTTTTATTTTTTCTTTCTGGTCTCTTATCGGTATTCGATACTTACATTAGAATCTTGATTAAATTTGAATCATGCTTATTTGAGGATGTCAATCCGATCCAATATCTCTGATTAAGGGTGAAACAGTCGTACTATCCAACCTTATTTTTCTTTGGAAGATGCTACTATTATTAGTTCTCAGTGCCACCACATTCTTGTATAAATACTTTTCTTTTCTATCTTCTGTTGTTCAGTCAGAGAAAGAAAGGATATAAACTAAACTTATGAAGTTGACAATTAATTATTTTTCACTCTCATTATCCCCCCTAATTTTTAATTAATCTTTAAATCCATCAATCAATCTCTCTTCAAATCAACAATCAAGGGAATCGATGGCTCAACAGGTATACTCCTTTTCTTCAATTTTTGTTCTATTCCATTACATATGGGTGGGGTTGGGGTGGAAATCAATTTCGAATCGAACTAACACCTATTATATAATGATTCTTATCGATACTACTAGACTGTAAGTTCGTAATAGTGAGAATCGAACTTACATCTATCGTATAATGATTCTCATCGATACTACTAGACGTAAACCGACATTATGGAAATCGAAGTATATAAATGACTTTTACTGATGCTACTAGACTATAAGTCGTAATGATATTCTTTTTCCCCTCGTTAACATCAAAATGAAGTAACATATTTCTTCTGAAGTGTATTTTGTAAGTATTTTTTTTTTTTTTATTGATTGTGAGTTTTGATGATATGATGGATTGCAGGATGAAGGTTGGCCACTTGGGCTTCAACCATTAAATGTGAGAAATCATGGATCAATTTCATTCAATACTTTGATTACTGCTTCTCCTTCTCCTTCTTCTCATTCTTCTTCTGATCTTGATACTGAGGTTTGTACTCCTTCCCTCCATTTTTCATCGTCATATTCCGCTTTTCAAACGTCAATTTTTGACTATTTCCTAAAATTAAATTAGATTACTTTAATTCGATATTTGAAACAAAAAAAATTAGACATTCACAAACTGTACGAAAAATATTATAAATTGTATTTTTTTATATCAATATTATTAAAAAAGTATATCGTAAAGTGTTAATCAAAATTTCTATAATTTGATTCTAAGAAAATCATAGACAATTAAAATAAACAGAGAGAATATAAAAGAATATTCTATATATATAAAATTAGAAATAACTAAAAATGAACAAATATTGGTTAAAAAGAAAATAAATAGTGTCCGCTAAAACACTTTAGGTTTAGTATTTTGGTTTTATTTTTTTGACTCCAATTTAATATTTTTAATTATATGTGAAGGAATCTGATTATATTTTATGATACTCATTTACGTTTTTTTAAAAAAAAAATAAACTTTTCTTAATAAAAGCATGCATGATTTTTTTTTCTTCATGTTATATTCACAATGGGTCTTATCAAAAAGTGGAAAAGTGAAATATAGCACTTTACTCTTTACACATGGCCTTACAATTATTATGTTTCTCAAAGTCTTTCAAGTAACATTTTACACAAAATATCCTCTTTCTTATTTTCTCTGTCTATATATATTTTGAGAGTAATAATATATTGATAATTTTTTAAATTAATCAGTAAATTTTATTTAAATATATAAATATTAATCTATTTTAATTGAATATTTAAACATAATGAAATATTTTTATTAGATACTTTGGATTTATATTTTAGAAAAGTTTATGCACATGTTCTCTAACATAAATATGCATTTTCCTTTAGTTATACATGTTAAACTAGAATAGGCCCGAGATTTTACATGTTATTGAGGCTGACATGTATAATTACAAAGCTCGTAAAAAAATTTGAAATTTTAAATAAAAATATTGTTAAAGAATGACAAAAGTTCTACATCGATGGTTAATGAGATCGGTAGACTCTTTAGAAGAGTTCGAAACTTAAAGGGTACAAAATATTAATAAAAATTCCAAAACGGTATATATAAAATTTTATATTAACCAAAACGGTAAAATCGCTGCAGATGCAGCGACTTACCTCACCTGAAAAAGTAAAATCGCAGTCTCAGCAACAATTTTGCAAAAATTATTTATTTTTAATAAAAAAATGAAATCACTGCCTAAGCAGCGATTTCAAAATTTTGCTTATTACAAATCGCTGCCTTGGCAGCGATTTTATTTTATTTTTTAATTATATTTTTTTAAAAAAAAAGATATATGAATAGGAAAAATTACATAAATTGATAAATTTTAATAAATAATTACTGATTTTAACAATACTTTTTATTTATTACCATTTATAGCAATCATATGTTAAATATGTCGTATGTATTAAAAGTGAATTATGTATGCAATATATATTAATTATAATTGTTTTTTAAATATATTATGTTTGTTTGGTAAAAATTTGACACATTGTATTATAAGTGAATTAAAATGTGTGATAAATGAATTATTTATCATTATAATGCATATTATATATGAATAAAAAATTGTTTTTCGTAATATGAATTAAACTTGTATTATAAATGAATTAAAAGTGATCAAGTGAAAAAAAAACATTATTGCTATAAATGGTAAATATTTTGTTATTATAGTATATTTATGTAAGTTTCCCATATGAATATGAAGGATAAGAGTCCAATTTATAGCATTGAAAGTATATTAGTACTATTTACATGTGACCACTTTATTCAACTATTTACAATAAAAACAAAAATTTTACTATTCACATGTGATCCATGATCATCTTTAACTTTTATATATATATATATATTCATTTTGTTTTAAAAAAAATCAATAATTTTGCTACCTTTAATTTTTTATTTAAAAAAAATTAATTATTTAAATTCAAATATTATTTAAATTCAATATAATATCTTTTTTAGAAAGAAAATATATTTATTACTTTATTTATTTTTAATTTTTTTAAAATAATGTATATTTTCTTATAAGTTATATATTTAAATTTTAAAAAATATTATAAATTTTTTTTATATAAAATCGTTGTTTTTTTTTTTGAAAATAGCTTCCTGCAGCGATTTAATTAAAAAAAAATTATAAAATAAATTGTTGCCTTTATAAAATAAATCACTGCACTGGCAGCGATATACCTTATTTTTTAAAAAAAAAATATAATTAAAAAATAAAATATAATCGCTGCCAAGGCAGCGATTTGTAAGAAAAAATAATTTTTGCAAAATCACTGCTGAGGCAGCGATTTTACTTTTTCAGGTGAGGTAAGTCGCTGCATCTGCACCGATTTTGCCGTTTTGGTTAATATAAAATTTTATATACTGTTTTGGAATTTTTGTTAATATTTTGTACCCTTTAAGTTTCGGACTCCTCCTTAGAAGGCTTGAGCAATCCTCTTTCCTTTAATCTAGCTTTTGGATGTGAGTTAGGCCTAAGACCTAATTTCACAAATATTTTAACATATATTCAATAAAAATATACCATAATTCAAATAACTAAATAAATTTCACTGATAAATTTAAACGGCGATCAATATATTCGATCTTTCTCTTTTATGATTTGTTTTTTCTAGAGATATATTTCAATATATTCAATCTTTCTCTTTTATGATTTGTTTTTTCTAGAGATATATTTCAATATATTCGATCTTTCTCTTTTATGATTTGTTTTTTCTAGAGATATATTTCTTTTATATACGTAAGAGATCTGAAAAAGTCATTGATTGTTGCAGTCTACTACTACATCATTCTTTCATGACAAAAGCATAACTCTAGGAAGCCTCATTGGAATTACAAGTATTTTAGAGTTTTCAAGAAGATCAACAAGAAGAAGAACAATTGTGGAAACCAAAATAAGGGATAACAACAACAAGAACAACAACAAGAAGAAGAATATTAATATTAATAGTAACAAATCAAGAACTTGGTTATTTTCACTTTGCTCAAAATTAACTACTGATGCAGTTAACATAAATAACATTAGTTCTGCCCCATCTTTAGGCCATTTTCTTGAAGAAGAGAGAAAAGCAGCAGCTAATAATAATATTAATTATGGACTTGATGATTTTAATCAATTATTAGATCATGATCATTCAAATTTGAACAACAATTCATTGTTCATTAGTGGCCAAATTGCTCCTCCTCATGATAATGATGAGGAGTCAAAAAAAGGGCTATTTGAGCAAAATGATCAAAATGGTAATCATGGAAGTCCTTTAATTTTTTCATGTTTATGTGGACATTTAGTTCATTGATTAATTTTTAATTGTTTTGTAATTTTATTATTTATCATATTTTTGTTGTGTACTTGGGATGGAATATTAAATTTGGTTTAATAAAAGGTGATTGTTTATTTTGTTTTAATAGGGTAGGGGTAGGGGGGACTTTGATTAAGTTCCAATGTTATTGATCAATTTCAATTTACTTGTCAGTCAAACTCAGTCCTATTGAATTTCAGACCACTTCAAATCTATTCACCCATACAAATTAATCAAAGCTAATACTATACTTTGATTCAAAAATTACTTAAAAGACAAGTATATACAAAAAATTTTAGCGTTATCATTAAATTTTATTTAGATATTTAAATTATAATTCAATTTTTTACAGAATTTATGCAGACAGAGGTATAAGTTCAGTTTAAGAATCAGCTATGTTTTCAAAAAAATAACTTAAATCTGCAAAGTGTTAAAGAAGAAAAAATGCTTTAGGTGAACATATATCTATTTCTACTGACAAGAGACGGGTGATATTTTAGTAGGTAAATTAACACCCGGAAGTAGTGAAAGAATTTTGTATTAAAGAAAAAGAACTTCAGAGTGGCCACTTTCCTCTTCTTATTACTTTAGACAATGCTTCCGGAGCTAGACGGGAATAGCCTTCTACCTTCAAATCTTTTCAAAAGCAACTGAGTATTCAACTTTGAAAAGTCTTTCGAATTTCTATAACAAAGGAACTGATGTATACATAGGGAAAGCCGTGTGCGAACCCCTTGCCCTTTCTTATTGCTATTTGTGACGTTGAGTGCTTAAGTAAGATCAACAATCTAGCAGGTCCTTGGACGCTGAACCTTAATAGTTTAGTCTACTCGAACCTCTACTAGGGCTAGACCTAGTCGGAAAAAGAAATTACTGGACAACACAAAAGTTCTCTCAACTTATGTCTTGAGAATTAGATACTATATACTCCTTCCATTTCAAAAAGGATGCGTAGTTTGACTTTTTAATCTTGTGGTTCTAAATTTAAATTATGTCAAATATATCAAAATGTTCTTTAATCTTGTGGTCTTAAACATATAACGTGAAAAGTTAAAGTATTGCCAAAAAAGGAAAGAGGTCATTTTTTTAAACAAACTAAAAAGGAAATAGAGACATTCTTTTTTAGACGGAATGAGTACAAATTAGCCCGACAAAATAAAAGTTCTCTAACCATATGTCTTGCTATCGTTAACAATATTTTGGCCCACAAATTTTCATTTATGAGTTGCATAAGGAAAATTGGAAGGTCATACTATTTAATGGCAAACATTAAGTATCACTCCTAGAGGCAATCCGTAGAAAGAAAAACTTAATTAGATACTTACAACTCAAATTATGAAAAAAAATAAAAATTGCACATGTTTTCAACAGCCTATTACATTAACAAGTATACCACATAAAATATTTCACATTATATAATCATACACATCAATCTTAATTGGAACATGCCTAAAATTTACAATTTATCAAGGCTAATGTATATCATTAAAACAAGTGTTGTGATTAATTGATCCACTTAAAAGCATTTCAAAACATGTTTACAAGTGTTGTCAAAATATTTATAGGAAGTGTCAAAATATTGTATGTACTCTTTTTTGTCGATTTTAATTGCCGTCCTTACTAAAAATAGTGAAATTTCAAGCTTCGCCACTGAAAAAAAAAGGGGATGGCATAACATTTTGTCTCAAAGATGGAATTACTACAAAAGTTCTTCAATCAACTGCCAGTATGCAGCAGCTTCATAATATTACCCCTTTAATTTGTAAAGGGGTATAGTTGAGCAACAGTTGGAACAGCCCCCCCCCCCCCCCTCCAAATAGTTATATAGATATACAATATATAAGGTATAACACGTCTCCTCGCTAGCTCGATTTAGACTTTTGTTAGTCTAAATCTATGACTGAGTGAAGGATGTTCAAGATTTAATATATATATCAGAGAGGATAGACGAATAGTTACTATCGTCTTAAGGCTTAGCAAACGCTTCAATGCATTCAGCACTGATTTTGCCTGAATGGCGACAACCCAACTTACCAAATGAGGTTAAGGGTGACAACACTTTCAAGCTGGTGCTGCTGCTGCTGCTGCTGCTGTCGCCTTCAGCATGACTGAAAGACGTTCTTGATTTTCTTGGCCTCGAGGGACTTAATGCCTCTTCATAAGTGTCGATTTTATTCTGGACAACGACTAAATGAGTGATATCACTCCGGCAAAAGGGGCATAAAGGAACCTTCTCACTATTGCTAGCTGGATTGGGTTTGTTGTGGCAGCATAAGGCCAGAGTGCAATGAGCACACATCTGATGACCGCACTTTTGTATCTCAATCGTGCAAGCTTGCTCAAAGCAGATGCAACATAGCTCAAAATCACTGGCCTGTTTGGAAATGAAAAACACGGAATTGTTTATAGCAGATTCGTGGTAAAGGTCAAATATAAATACAGTACTTAAGCTCCATTGTGTTCATCTATAGTTAATCCAGATGAGTTCTTAATGCATAACGACGATCACTGATTCAAATGTGAAGCAAATTTATGACTCCGTGATTAGGGTCATACTGCTAAGGGGTGTTATGTAGGCAGCTTACTCTAAGCATAAGTGATTGATTTCATGGCTCAAACTCGTGACCTATATAGGTCACACAGACTTTACCATCGCTCCAAAGCTCCCCCTTCCGAATGCCTACACATTCTAATAAGATATCTCCCGAGACACCAGTTTTGTGAGTTCTTCAGAGGCAAATTATATCACTTTCAAGGGAAATTACAAAGACGATTCTGACATAGAATTTCACGAGAACACTGATTTGTACTAGCATTTACTTTTATATAACTAACTCCTATAACAACATCACCCCACTTCCCACTACATAATCACACAACTTTTGACGGCCTTTGTCTTGCTCTTTTGCCCCTTCCAATATTACTCTCCATAGCCTCCTTGGTGGACTCCACATCAGCTCCCAACTCGTTCATCCAATCAGCAGGCTCATTTTCTGATTCTTGGTTCACAATATCAGTAGGTCGTAAACTAAGAATCAGAAAATGTACCTGCTGGCAAGTTGATTGCGGATGTTGAGTCCATGAAGGACAACAGGATTGCATATAAGCAACAAATATACAACCCTATACGTAAAGCCATTTATTTATTCTCTAATGAAAGCTCTTTCATTGTACCGGGCAAAATTCTACTCATATCAACAATCTGCTGAACGTATCAAAATATTTGACAAGCCCAGACAAACAAATGCAGCCGTCGATGCAGAATAGTTTTTTAAAAAATTATTGCGCATGAGACTCGTTACCTCAAAGTCATCACTCTCGAGGCCAGAATCACAATGCGAAAGTGATATTTGTGAGACAGCTGTTTTTTCCAATATCAACTTCTCTCTATCTTTGTTGGCCTCGATCAGAGCATTTTCTAGTAAAGCTTTTGCCTCAGCATCAAGCTCAGTAATGAACTTCAAAGGTGCTGGCCACGTTAAAGGCTCCGGAGATGATGGATTTAAAAGAGCAGCACATGCTTCGTGCTTGTTCTTCAAAGCAACTATGTATGGAATTCGCCTGTAGAGATCCCATTTACAACCGATAAGTTCCACATCAAAAGACCGATTAGCTGCAGAGAACTGAATAATACACAAAGGGTATGAGTCTATGAGCTCACCCAGAAGAATCTCTATAAAGTCGATCTGCACCCCAAGCAAGTAACTCACGTACACAGTCCAAAGAGCCTTCTCGAGCTGCTAAATGCAGTGGTGTACTTCCTGGACGGCTGCAAAATCTTAAATGTCAATTAAACTTCAACATACAGTAATTTAAGTAAAAGCAACTCGGAGAGTTTTAATACCCATAGCCACCACTAGAAGCACAGACAAGAGCCTCATTGCTTAGAAGAATCCGGACACACGCTGGTCTACCATGACGTGCTGCTAAATGCAATGGGGTTGCACCACTTCCATCTCTTATGTTCACAAATCTCGCAAATCCCCTGCACTCGAATTAACATATAGCAATTCATTAATAAAATAGCATAATGCACCTGATACTCGAATAACGGACTTTGATAAGGAGACTGAAAAAAAAATCCTGGCCTTAGAGGTAAATCTCACTAAACTAGAGTTGTACACTTGACATGAAAGGCAAAGGAGAGCAGAGTCGAAGAAACTAGAAATTTACCAAGATTGAGCAACAGGAGCCGAATGAGCGGATGCAAGAATAGATTGTAGGCAGTCAGAGTGGCCATGGTAAGCAGCGTAATGCAAACAAGTTCTTCCATGTAGTGAATCAAACATTAAAATCTAAAAACATACGAAGAATTACCAATTAACAACCCATCTCAATCAGTCAAAGAAACTATCACAAACGAAATTCACATACATTAGCACCAAGCTGAATTAGCCTCTCCACGCAGGACACATTTCCATGCATAGCAGCTAACATTAATGGAGTCTGAAGCAATTCACAATCATACAAATCAGAACAGCAAGAAAACAAAACAAATTTCAATAATTATCTTTCCAAAATGCTACAAAGTTGACAATTTCAATCAAATGAACATCATAATGTGAAACTAGTTGAGAATTTAAATATACAATTGGCAAAATACACTAGGAACACATAAATCACAATTCACAACTACTACTAAATACCTGTTTGTGGCGATTCAAGATGTCTGGATTAACCCCGCGATCCAAAAGCATACACAGAACCTATCCAAAATCACTCATCAAAGATCAACATTCATTACAAACAAAAAAAAAAGTGAAAAACAAGACTGTAAAGACTTCATCTTTTTTCCCTAACAAAAGGGTTGCTCGAATGATAAACACCTTCCACGTCCACTTCCCACTTTAAGGTGACATTACTCATCAAAGATCAAGAACCATTAAACACCCCACCCCACCTTTAAAAAAACAGGAAAAACCAAGATTGTGAAGACTACATTTTTTTCGGACAAAAGGAGTTGCTCGAATGATAAGCACCTTCACCTCCAATTCTAAGGTAACCATCACTCATCAAAGAGCAAGAACCATTAACACTCCACCTTTTAAAAAAAAAAAAAACAGGAAAAAAACAAGATAGTAAAGACTACATTTTTTCCTGACAAAAGGGGTTGGTCTAACGATAAGCACTTTCACCCCCATTCTAAGGTGACACCATCACTCATCAAAGATCAAGAACCATCAACACTCAAGATTGTAAAGACTACATTTTTATCTGACAAAAAGTGTTAGCTCAAATGATAAGCACCTCCACATCATTGATCTACCTTTAATTAATAAGAACAAAAAAACTAAACAAGAGGGGTTGC
The DNA here is from genome assembly GCA_032847665.1 of Solanum chilense. Classification (NCBI taxonomy): domain Eukaryota; kingdom Viridiplantae; phylum Streptophyta; class Magnoliopsida; order Solanales; family Solanaceae; genus Solanum; species Solanum chilense. The sequence continues at coordinate 5,386,724 of CM064971.1, read as the reverse complement.
TCAATGTTAAGCACCCTCAAGGTTATGCATTTGAGTTACCAATAGAGCAAAAAGACTACATTTTAAGTCTGACAAAAGGTATTAGCTCAAATGATAAGCACCTCCACATCATTGATCTACCTTTAATTAATAAGAACAAAAAAACTAAACAAGAGGGGTTGCTCAATGTTAAGCACCCTCAAGGTTATGCATTTGAGTTACCAATAGAGCAAAAAGACTACATTTTTTAGTCTGACAAAAGGGGTTGCTTTAATAGTAAGCTACTTCAAATTCTTCCAAGGTTGTGGATTCCAATCACCAAGAAACCAATAAAGACTACATTTTTATTCAAGAAAATGAAAAACCAACCTCGATCTGGCCATTAACAGCAGCTACATGAAGTGCAGAAAGCTTCCCACGAACAGTTTTCAGTCTAATCACATTTGGATTTTCATCAACCATAGCTTCAACTTTTTCAACCTCACCATTTTGGACTGCAATAAACAATCCATGTTCATTAGATTGCTGTCCACAGCTCAATTTCTGCCCCATCACCACCTCGCTGTTAGCATTGATAGTGAAGTAAACTCCCGGAGAGTGAATATCACGCGCCACCCACCACGGCGGAGGGGGGACGGTGGGGAGTGAAATTATGAGTAATGGAAAGTGTTAAACAGTGAGGTAAAATGGTAATAAAAGGAGTAGTAACCTCGGAGTTTGTTCCTGCCCGGTAAGAATATGGGCAGCTGCCCGTTTCTGTTTGGTCAGAATAATTTAAAAAAAAAGTGATTTTTTTTTTATTTTTTACTTTTTGGACTTTACTTTTACTGGAGCTGAATACTATAGTATCAAGAATATACTGTTTCAATTATTGAAATAACGATAAATTAACTATAGATAAAATTTTATTATTAGTTAAAAAATAGGCGGAGCCATTGGTTGTTGAAATTTTTACATGTCTTTAATATAATTGAGAAGAAAATTTACATATTATTTATTAATTTTGTAGTTTCGCCACCGTTAGGGATAGATTATTAAAAAAAATCAATTAGTTAAGAGCTTCTTAGCAATATATTAAGTAAAAATTATTGATAAACTATAGTGTATTTTAGTATTTAGATAATTAAGTATTGTCTCAGAGATTAGGCTTGGTGATAGTTTAACAATCGTAATTATTTTCTTTTTTATCAGTAGTAATAACGGATTTTCATTGTTCTTGTCTTATGATTTATATTTGAAAAAGGTTTCGAAATATATTTAAATTTTGATTAAAATTATTGTAAAAGTATCAAATTTTGGGAAGGAAATTTTATTCATGTACTATTTAATATATATTTTAAAGATATATGTGTTCATGCGGACATATAAAATATTGTATTAATTATAAGTAATAATGTGTTCACGTGACAAATACATATATCTGTAGAATACACTATTAAATAATGTAGGGGTTAAATGTCTTCCATAAAGTTTGTTATCGTAACAACAATTTCGATCAAAGTTGAAATATTTTTCAGATTATTTTTTCATTTATATTGTTATTGATTGCTTTTTATTATTGAATTATTTGTTGATATTGTTACTATTTCCTTTTAGAATATGACTTTGTCTTCCTCTATTTCTAATTTGGTATGTGTTAAACAAATCGAATTATTTAAAAATAAATTATTTATATCTTCTTAAAATAAATATATATATATTTAATTTTTTTTAGAGTCCTAACTTGTGGAACTATACGTATATTAATTAAACTTATTTGTATAGTGATTTGTTGTAATTTTTAAAAAAAAATAGTTTATGGTGGTAGGCACATGGGGATTATAAGATATTAGAATTAATTCAGATCTCAACAATTTAAATTTTAAAATAGTAAATTCGATAAACCAAATGTCCAATTAATTAATTTACTTCCTCTGATTTATTACTGTTCTCTTTAACATATTAGTCTAAAATATTTATTATTTAAAAAAACTAATCTCAGGCATTAAATTATTTTTTTCTAGTTTTACTTTTTTTAATCCAGAAACCTAATATAGTCATTGCATTTTAGAAAACTAATCTCAGCCTCTAAAATATTTATTACTTTTTGTTATTTCATGTATGGGCAACCATGCTCATTTATCCTACTTTATACTAAAAAAAACAAATGAATTTTCTCTTTAAATTCAACTCTTTTTTTTTGTTGAAAATGAAATAATAAAATTAATAAAAGGTGTGCACTGTATAAAAATAATGAATTACATAGGGATTTTCTCGAGAATTAGTATAAAGATTTGAAAGAAAATATTTTCCGAATTCATTATTGCCTCCAACGATTTCATATGCAACAATACTAAGATCTGAATGGAAGAATAGATTTTGAGAAATAAATTTTTATTTATTTTTGAATGGCGGATTCACACTTATAATACGATCGAGTCCCCTGTTGATACAAGCTAGAGTAATTGTTCATGAGATCAGGATTTAATTTAATTGAAGTCATTTTTTATTGATTCTTATTTTAAATTTTAAATTTTCCTTAGAATTTAACATCTTTTTAATTAATAATTTTATAATAGATGACGAAATCAATTAACTATCATAATTAGAATCCAATACTTTTTTCTATTTTAGTCAAAATTATACGGCTATTAAAAGAGAATTTTGAAAACTAAAAAGTTGGCACAAGGGCTGCTTTACATTAGTCAATTTGATCATATATTATTCAAAAAATAATAATAATAATTAGGAATAACACTTTTTTAATGATACTTTAAGCTAAAGAAAACGATATTTAGCAGTAACATTAACAAACTTTTTAATTAATTAAATATACGTGCTAATTGGATCAAGAAAAGTACACTAAATTACGTTGAAAGTTGGTCACCTATTAGACCTAAACAGTACGTAATATTTGACAATTAATTTAAGCAATAAAACAGATATTTAATTAATTAGTCACGATAATATCATTATGGGGGACATATTATCGACAAATTATATTATCCCAATGAAAATGTTGAGTTTCTCACTCAGCTAAGATGTAAAGTCGTTTAAATATTTTTTAAAATAATTTTAATCTTTTTGAGTTTATTTTTATGATCCAGTCGTTAGACTTCTGAATATTAAAAAACTATCAAATATATTCAAAATAGTATAAATTTTTCCTCCTTTTATAATTGGACCTCAATTATTCTTAACATTGATTTTTAGATTAAAAATGATTGAAATTTTGTTTGATCGATTATACATATCAATGATATATTTGTAATATAATGGTGAATATACATAAACGGTATTTTGAATTTGTAGAAATTTCATAGTGTCTATTATTTTAACATTATTATTTGACTTTCAAAATATATTGACTGTAAAATTATATATCGTTGAAGTAAAAAAGAATACGTGAAATTCAACGAATGACGATATATATATATGAAAATATTTTAAAGTGAATAACTTATACTTATTATGACACTGCTATCAATTTTTTCCCTTTTTACCAATTGATTAAAAATATTAAGTGTCCGTTTGATTATGGAAATTATTTTTCACTTTTTCCAAAATATTATTTTGAAAAAATAAAAGTATTTGAACATAAAATTATTATAATTTTCTATTTTGGAACATTTAGAAATATGAAAAATTTTCAAAAAAATTATTTTTACCATTTACATTCATATTCAAAAAATTAAACGCCTAATAGAATCTCTAAGTAATCACCAGTGACGTGCTGGTGAAGGCTTTTTTACTTTTCAAGAAGAAGAGAAGCAAATCCCCAAAATGGACTATATTCTATCCTTTAGAATTATCTTCTCTTTTTTTTATTTTTCGATACAATTAAATTTGAATTCACATCGAAAAGTTTAGAGATTCACACTTTGTTCAGATGGTTGTTACCCATTGTATTGTATTGTAAGTTTAATGATGTTTGTTTTGATAGTTACTTAAAATCTATTGTATCGTATCCGTTAAATCAACAGTCAAGTAACAACGAAAAAACCTATATAACATATTTGGTGTGATCATATTGTTACGTTATTTACTTTATTCTCATTTTATTGACCTATGTAACGACTAATTTGGTCGCTCATTACTTTATTACTTAATTCTTACTATATCTTCATTTATTATTTATAATCATATTTCATCATTTAGCCTACCCTTTCACCAATTATACCTTGTAGTACACTATTTTTTTTTAGATTTATTATTCAAATCGTATATATATATGTATAATATAATATAATGTGATACATTATAAAATTATACGTAACTACCATCCAAACAAAGTATAGCACTCCTTATCTTGTTTCCTTCTTTAATTCCTCCACCCACCCATATTTACGACTTATTTCAAAAAAGCAAGCTTCCTTTTTTAAAAAAATTTACCTCTACTATCTAGAAGTCAAATAAAAATGAGTATACAAAATTTTTAAGTTTTCCCTCTCATAATTTCAATTTAAATTTCATGTTAAACATAACTATCAATTTTCAAATACCAACATTTTCAACTCCAATTTTAAATTTTATTTTTTAATAAAAATTTCAACGTTCAAATCATATTTAAATTAAACTAACTTAGACTAAAATAAACTACTTTTAAATAGAGAATTAACAACACACTCAACAATGATAGAGTTATGAGTGTTATAAAAAAGATAATAGATTATAGGTAGTGTACACATTTGAGCAAACAAATAGGTCTATACATATATCAATCAGAGAGCAAGTAACTCATCCACGTATAAACGTACACGAATTTATAATTTCTAGAATATATATATTAATTACTAGAAAAAGAAGCAATTCATCCACATAAACGTACATGAATTTATGATTTTTAAAATATGTATATTAATTACTAGAAAAAGTAGCAAAAAATATAGTTAATGGGAATTGATTTTTAAGTCCATAAGATAAATAACTCAATATTCTATCAAATGTATTATTTAGTCTTATTACAACATGAGTATAACATAAAAAATTATATGTATATTATAAATGGTATGTTATATATCGTTATAATAATTTAAACATATAACTAACTTTTTGAGAAAAATTCACTAATAATCTATGTCATTTCCCTTCTAAAGAAGTACATGAATGATGCATGTCTACTTCTAATTAAAGGTATGGTTCATTTAATCTGTCTTAATTCAAAGTGTTTCTCATATCATTCTCAACTACGTACTCAAAAGTCAAGATACACTATATTTTGTCCACTAGTTAGAAAAAAATATTAGTCTCGATTTAAAAAAGTATAGCGCTTATTTTTATAGATATTTTATTGAATTGATGATAAAAATAATAGTTATATTTTCTGATGAAAATATTGAAAAATTTTTAATATCTTTACGAGAGTTTATTTCTACCATTATTTTTATAGTGAGCTGGTTTGATGGAATTGAAAAAAATTGTATTGATTTGCGGTGGAACTTTTTTTATTTCTGTTATTGTTCATACAGATGCGGACCTAAGTAGAGCCAATTAGAATTTCATCAACACTATTAGACAGATAAAAATAATTAATATATTATTAAAATATTTTTTAATAAATATTAAATCCTCTTAGAATTCTTCGTATATTTATTCCTTTTATATTTTAAATCTTTTAATAAAATAGTCCACTTCATTAGTGTGTATATGTATATTTTATATATAGGCATATTTTGAAGGGAAAATTGTATAAAATAGCAAACTAATAATCTAAATTAAATGGAATAGCTAGGGTTTGATTTAATTGTGTTCCATAGCAAACGTTGGCAAAACTTTGCCAGGCGTCTCTCTCCCAGAAGTCTCGCTCGCCACTCTCCCATTCTCGCCTCTCTCGCTTTATACACAGAAGTGTATAATTTCTGTTTCTGTTTTGTATAAAGCGAGAGAAAATTGTATATACACATGCAAAAATGTATATCTTCGTGTTATACACTTAATTATATAATTTACAAACATTTTACTTCAAATATTGCAGAGAAAAAGGCCAAAAAAATATACAATTGTGAATTATACAATTGCAGTGAAATACAATTTTTTCTAGCTTTATACAACAGAAGTGTATATATTGTGTTTCTGTTTTTGTATAAAGCGAGAAAAACATATATCTTCTTGCTATACACTTATAATTATGCAATATACATACATTTTAATTCGATTCAACTGTATGCAAAGCTAATTATACAATTGCAGCGAAATAGGCCAGCGAATTATACAATTGGCCAGCGAATTATACAATTTAGGCCAGCGAATTATACAGTTTTTATGTTTGCTATGGAGCGCAATTATGCAAAGTTTGCTATATTATACAAATATGATTTTTTTGTTTGCTATATGTGAAAGTTGCCCTATTTTGAACACCATCCGTAGAAGAATTTGTAATTAAATTTTTTTATTACGAAGGATAGTTAAAAAGTGTAAATGATTTTTATATAATATGATTTTGCTTATTTATAAGATAGTTAAAAGAAAATTCTTTTACAACAAAATATCGTTTAGGAACTAATAATTTTTTCTCAGAAAAAATATTTTTATTCGTACCAAACATGTCCTAATTTGTGTGTCAAATTAATTAAACTTCATGTAAGACTAATCTTGAGAACAATGGTAATCCAATCATTATTCTCTTGAAGTATCTTATTATGCTTGACTTATTTGAATTCACGCATCATATAACTCGTAAAATATTTTATATTATTAATTTTTTCAAAAAAAGTTAATCAACAATAAAAAGATAATGTCATATTATCACATTTTCTCCAATACGTACTTGTACTAGTTTATTGCTTTATTTTGAGGACAAATTATCTACGTTATCAATCAATTCATTAAATTGTGACCATACACTTTTCTTTATGCTTTTTATTTGTGTGTTATACTCGATAACGATGAAATCAAATGATATGCTTTTAGAATATAGATTTAGAATATAAATTATTTCATTATAGATAGTTACGTTAGCTATTTCTGTCCAACCCTTATACTTGATACGTATATTTACACGTTTTTAATTGAACTCATAAATCAATGGTTAAAACATATCTCTTAATAGCTCGATCGATTAATTAAATATCTGAATTTTCATCAATAATCAACTGCTTGTATAACGTATTCCTCTTTCCCCAACCCTAATTTTTATAGACAAAAAAAGGCCAAAATTATAGGTAAAGGAGATTCTTTTTTCTTTTATAGTCAAAATGTTATAATTAAAGAAAAGAAAAGATAAGAATTATATTATTACTATAAGTTATATTAATTTTGAAATAGCTATATATAGCTACTATAGTGCTAATCACTATCAATGTTTGGAAAAAGTTTTGCTTCAATTGGTAAGGTGGAATTATTTTTGCCACATGGAATATCTAAGTAGCACTTTTTTTTTAATTATTAAAAGATTATGTTTAGTCCAAATCTAGTGGCCCTTTTGATATTATATAGTTTATTCATTGCTTTTGGTCAAAAATATTTTTTTAGCCAAACTTTATATCTAGGATGATATCATTAATTTAGCTACCTAATGACATATAATTAGATCAACAAGAAAATTGGTTTCTTGGAATAATCATATGCATTAAGGACCACTTAATCGCATAATTTATCTTTTAAATGATCTGATATAATTTTTTATTTTATAAATAAATTATTTTTTAATTTTTATCATTAGGAAACAAAATTATACCTAGCGGAAGGAGGTGTGTGTGCGCATAACTTATGAGTAATAACGGAAACAAATAAAATTATGTCACTGTATTATTTATCGTCAGAATAAAAATTAAAGACAGACCCTAAGAAGAGCAAAAGCACAAATTACCCCAATAGGACCAATTGATTTTGTGGTCCATTACAAAGTACTTTTTATAATTATATGATTCTTTGGCAATTAAATCATAAAAATAATATGAATATCTACGATATATACAATGGTCTAACAAAGCTCACAACGTAAAATAACACTGATATTTATTTTGCTACAAATTATAATTAGTATATATAAATTATGCCTAATCATTTTGTATACACTATATACATTACTTATACACTTAATATACACTGTGACAAACAATTATGATGAAGTGAATAAATTTTTCTCAACGTACAAACGTATATTGTAGAGTCAATTTTTTTAACCCCTCCCTAGTTAAGAGCTTCCACCTTTTTTGTTCCTTTGGCGACTTAAATCCATGATCTCAAAATTGAAGGTGAACGGTGTTTACTACTCGAGCAACTCCTTTTGTCTATAGCCAACTTTAGTTCTTAATTGTTCCCGATATATACTTAGTATATATAAAGTATATAATAAGTGTATGATTAATACATACTATTATTAAAAAAAGATTATTTTTATTGTAAATTATATATGTACAAATCTCATATTGTAAAGAATTGCAAGGTGCAAGTAGGGGTAATTTACATTTTAAATTCTAAAATCCAATGGTCCTCTTGATATATATAGTTCATTGCTTTTGATAAATATCATTTTCTAACTTTATATCTTGGATGATAACATTTCATTTGGCTACGTAATGACGTATATGATCAACTTGAAAAATGATTTTTTGGAACAATTATATGTACAATAATACCGACAATACGACAGAATAACTTTAATTTATGGTCCATTATATTACAAATATTTCTCAATATACCATCCTTTTGAAAAAAGATAAATTTTTCGGAAATTGGTAAATAAAACACGAGAAACCTTTCAATGATAATTGTTTAAAATTCTGTTTTTAACTTATTATAAAAGATTATTTATTTGTGATAAAAATTTAACTTTTTGGCTTTGTAAATTATTAGAATGTTTACCTTTTGTTGGGCCTCTGGCCCAATAGGCTGCAGTATCCTAAATGGATCAGCTATTCCCTCGGGTCTTCGGCCCATCTTTGTTATGATAATTCTCGTCGTTGAAAACTTCAGAAAATATCGAACATAATAGATATAATAAGTCTCTATAACTATAGTTTTGATAATTGAGCTTCACAGAAATATGTTTTTATATTTCGCTTGTCAATATATAAACAAGGTAATTTATTATGATTTTTTTCATAAATCGCATACAAATAGCTAGGGTAAGACGTACAAAATTCTGAATTTATATAATCAGAAATCAAATAATACAAATTATACAAATCAGACGAATAGCAAGAATCAGATAAATTATTACTTTGAACAACAATTTTCTTAAACTATAGCTATAGTAAAATCGCACATTAGTCTTGACATACACGTATCATAATATTATCCAACTATGCCTGACATTTATTAAATATCGGATCGATAGACAAGATTGCGCCATTTGTCCATATATATATATGCTCTAGTTTTTAAACGGCAAAGCGCCAATATCCTAAAAATATGATAAAAAAATATCTGTATATCGTTTACGATAGTTCATCGACAAATATTCATTTCCCTAGTTTTCATAAATAAAAAAAAAAGGACATTATCTTAGAACGTGTGCATGAGAATCAGATAAGGAATCATAATGGCCTTAATAAGACAAACAACTTTGTAAAATAATTATTAACTTGAAGATAAAATTTAAAAAAATAAAAACCTAAAGTGCTATTTTACGTAAGCATCCATGCAATTCATGCAATTATATGATTCAACTCTGCTACAACTTTGATATTAACAGGTCAAACGTACGTAACCACTAATTATTATATATATATATATATATATATATATTGTACTACTTGGATTTGACCACTTATAAAATAAAAACAACTTACATGTGTTATTGAATTTGTTCAGTTACAATATATATAATAATAATATATTGAGTAAAAATATTATACTAAAAATATTGTACAAAATAGAATTTAAAAAATTGATGCAGTAAAGTTAAAAAAAATGGAAAAATTTTAGGTCCGAATAACGTAATTTCAAACCAGACATATAGAATCAAAAATAATATAAAAAGGAAACAGTAACAACAACAAAATAATACAAATTTCTCTAACAAACTTACACAAACAACATATGTAGTAAGATATTATGAAATACTAATGAAAATTTACATTAACTTTAAATTTATAAAAATAAAAAGTGCCACTAATTGAGATATATATGGAGTTCTGTATTAGGAAAGCCCCAGAATTTACCTCAAAAGAAAAATCCATAAAAAATATTACCTTCGTCCATTTTTAATTATCATAGTTTTTTTTCAGAGAGTTAAATGATAATGATTTTGATCAATATTTTACGATAAAATTTTTCATCATATGATATGGAAAAAAAATGAATTTTATAATATTTTTTGTTTAGTTTTTAAAAATCTAAATTTTTTGTTTAATATATCGAATTAATGTAATTTAATTTAATTTTAAAAATTAATTAAATAATTTTTAAAACATTACATTAAAAGTGGACAAAAAAATATTATTTTTAATTTTATTTTTTAAAAAGATTAGTTCTAGAAAATGTTAAAAGTGCTGTTGTGGTCAAGGCTTACTCTTCTTTAGAAGATGAAAAAGATGTTACATAGGATGCTATCTACTTACTTTTCAAATTGTGTCTTTGATAGACCACCCCTTAGTAGTTTAATCGAGACGGAGTCAGAAATTAAATTTAAATATAAATTTATAATTTTCGAAGATAAATATATAATTTGAATGAACAGTTTCAAGGTTGAGCCCTCGCAAGAGCAAAAAGAGAGAAATGTGATCTAATTTTAAGACGAAAAGATCATTGGCTCTAGTGTTATATGAATTTTTCATATAGTTTCATATATATATCAATTGAATGTATAGTTATCAAGCATGTTGAAATAGTTCGAATCCTTATATTTATTAATAAAAAGTTTTGAATTATAGCTTTAGGAATTGAAAACTCTTTAATATGTATAGCAATTTACTCATGTTAGAACGACTTTTCAATTCTAATCAAATATTATATTATTTCACACGTTACTACTTAATTTTTTTTTTTCTGATTGATTGATATGAAATAAAGATAATAAAAATCTTTTGCATGTAAATACGAATACGAATTAAAAGATCATTTTTATCTGAAATTAAACATCTCTAATAAGAAAAAAATTATTTTTAAAAATTGGTTAGTAAAATACAAACTACTATCCCACAGACCCACACATTACTTTTCAAAAGTATTTTTTTTTTAAAAAAAAAGACTTTTTATATAAGTTAATTTTTAAAAATTTGATTAAACAGACTATAAATATTAAAAGACATGTTGTGATTAATTGCTCCTATTTTAGCCAATCCATAAGCCATTATATTTGACTCCATAAAGCAGTGATTAGTCTTTCCATTGATACTTTCTCTTTGATTTGTATATTATCAAAATCACATTATGAGATTAATCATACTCTAATTAAGCACCATTATAATGAAACAAAATTAATGAGCAATTATTTTTTCTACCATATTTGTTATTGGAGCAAAATATCAGAAGTAAATTGAGTTTTTACTCGTTAATTTATGAGCATGATCTATACATACACCTTTAAATATTAATAAATTGATTGAAACAAATGCAAAAGAAAACCATATATTGAATCACTTAGACAAATGAAATAAATCATATAGTATTAATAGAAATAAGTCGATTTTGTTGTAAATTTCGAATTATTATAAATTACTCCTGCTTAATCATATAGTCTGTTTTTTTATATGATATCAAAGTAGAACTCATCCCAATTCTCGTATTCTCAAGTTGAAGCCCATGTTATAAAGTCTCCATGATTTCATCAGTAAATATTGGACTTAATCATATAAAATTAAACTCATAATAAATATATATATAAAAGTAAACCGCAAACAAGAATATTTGTGGAGTGAAAAATATATAACTAATAAATATAATATCATCTCTTTATTTTTAACTAAAAATTTCGAACTTAAATTTTATTGAATACAAAATTAAAATCATAATAAATATATGTAAAAGCACACCGCAAACAAGAATTGTGAAGTGAATAATATATACTAACTGATAAATATTATCTCTTTATTCTTAACTAAAAATCTCGATCTCAAATTTTACTAAATATAAAATTATTATTTGAAAAGCGTTTTACCCTAATATGAGACCGTAACAGAGGCACTCTTACAAAAAGTTCCAATAAGATTCCAAGCTTCTCATTGACGATTTCACTTTTTAAGAGAACACTAAAAACACAGTACAGTGCTTGCAGAATTTGGTATACAACAAAAATTATTTATTTATTTATATTTGTAACTATAATATATTAATTGTACCTCTTTTTATTAATTTAATGTTTTTAATGTGATCTAGTTTGTGAATACTTTATTATAATTTACTTTTGTATCCTGTAATTTTTTTAGTTTAAACGTATAAATAAAAAAGAAGTCTGAGGTTAATAATTTATTAACTTTGTGTTGGACTTTTATGATTTTAACATTATTTAAGTATTTTCATTTATAATATTTTTAAAAAGTGTATTATAAATTTTTTAATTATCATAAAACATACATCTACTTTTCTAAGTTTTATTTTTATCATGTTTGTTAATTAGTAAAAATTTATTATTTTTGTAATCTCGTTTAACATAAGTGTCTCTCTATGGATATCGAGCATTATGACAGAAGGTTTGCAGGTATTAATAGAGTATATTTTTTTACTAAAAAATTGAATTTAGCGATAATTTTTTTTATAGCTAAAAAACAAATTTTGTTGCTAAATCCACTATTAGCGATAAATAAACGATTGATTTTTGTTAGCAATGAACAAAATAACAACAGACTAACAATGACGTTCATTGCTAAATACAAGCTTCTTTAGTATTTGTCTTTTTTCTTCCGCTTTTGTATTACTCGTTGTTTTTCTTGCTTCAAGTTTTTATATTATTTTTCGCATAACCATTGTATTTGCTTTACCAGGCTTAACTTTTTTTTGATAATTTTTACTTAAGTCGAGGATCAATATCAAAAACTCACTCTGCTTTAATAAAATAGTAATAAGTCAAATGTATAAGTCATTTTTCTTAAACGTAATTTTAAAATTATACTAAATATATTATTACGTTTTATAAGTGACCATCAATGTTTTAAGTTTGAGTCAAAAAATGAAGAAACTGTGTAAAGCATGAAAGTAAGAGAACATTCCCAAGAAAAGAAGAGCTCTAGCTAGGGAAGTTAATTAATTAGTAACAATAAAAAAAAAAAACACTGTAAAGTACTATATGGTCACATGCTAAAATTAGATTATTATACTGCCACACAAACATGACATGTTTTAGTCTTTTCTTGTTATAATTTCAGTAAAATAAGAATTATCAGTTTCATTTCTAAATTATTATTGAATTTTTTGAATTGTAGATACATCTCTAATACGCTATATTATATAACAAATAATGATCTCAAGTTCTTGTATGAATATAAATACTTAATAAAAATTGAGAGAAGCATTGAAAATATCTCTTATTAAATATGTATTTAAGTTTAGTTAATCAAGATAGAAATTCTTTTTTCGCCGAATCTATTGCAGGAAAGAGATAATGTGCAACTTTAAATCGTCAATTATATCCTTTACGAAAATGACAAACCAATTAGAAATAATTATAAAAAACTATCAGTAGTTCAAAAATAATGAAACTACAAAGTTTAAAAGAATTTTCAATACGTAGATAATTATGACAAAAGCTAGTATAAAAAAAATTAAAGGAATATAATAATATAATCTACATATATAGGTAAATAATTTATTTTATTAGGTTTATTAAGATACGGTCTCCCTATTATCATATATTTGCTTTGTCAGAAGCATGACAAAATAACACCAGTTTTAGACCACTTTGTCAAAATCAACAAGAGAAAGATCTAATTACTAGAAAGAACTAGAACAAACACTTATATCTATAGTATACTATATTTTACCTCGATTATCGTATAATTATATAAATCTAAAACTTTTATAACATGGTTAGTACGGTTAGAAAAGTAAATTAATTGTAATTAAATTTTGAAAATATAAATATTAAAAATAATATTAATAGAAAGATCATAAATTTACGTACACCACATAATAACGTTTGTTCCAGTCTTTCAGAGTAGTGTTCTTTTGTTCTCTTTTGACTGATTTCCCTCAACTTTATTTTCAAATTTTAGGGTAAAATTCTTGGGGGCAAATTCGGTACAGAATTCAACAAATATATAATGTTAAATTTATTAATAGAGAGGAAATTATTGAAAATGCCTCAAAATATAATGTAAATTATTAATTTTATTTTTAAATTATTAATAACTTTAAAAATATTAAATTTATTGAACTTAAATACATTCGTGATCTTGTAACTTGACCCTATTATTCTCACCATGTTTAGGAGCAATTTCGGTGTTTTTCTCGGCTTTTTATTAAGAGTCTCATGCTCCTACAAGAGTTCGAGACGACTTATTATGTCACGTGCATTACAACAAAAATAACTTTTAGCAGTATTAAATATTGATATTAATAAAGAGTGTAAAAGTCTTTATCGACATTAGTTAAGTGTCATTAGAATCAATGTCGCTAAAGACTTTAGGAACATATACAAAAAGTGACAATTATCGCTCAAAATACATATTTAGCAGCAATTAAGAATTAAATATCACTAATGATCATTTTTATTATAGTGATGACAGAAAACAACATATTCGAAATAAGCACTAATAATTTATGTTAAATTTTAAAATATTTCAATATTTTTTTTATAAAATAAAATATTAAAATTATTGAATTGGATAGAATTAAATTATAACATAAGAGAACCTCGTAGTTTGGGAATAGAAGGATTTTAGTGTTGTGGGCATATTTTTGGATTTCGAGTCTTTTAAGAAAAATATTGTTTGTCCCACTATTTGTCTTACCTTCTTTGACTATCTTCTCATCATTGCTTTTTTACCACAAATTATCTTAATTATTCTTTTCGTTTTCGTATATTATTTTAAAATGTCTAATAATATATTTAATTTTTAATTATTTTTATCATTAAAATTATAATTATTTTCTATTATATTTTTCAATACGTTCTTTTTATTACTGTATTCAAAAGATGATATAGTATTATTATCTTCTATTGTATAAAGTCGATAGTGATACAATATATTTAAAAAGAGGGCATATTACTCTACTATTATTATTAATAATTATTATTATTGTTATTATTATGGAATCATTTACTCAATCCCCAAGATTTTTTATTTATTTTTGCATTGGTTTGACTGTTTTCATGTTTCAGTTATCATTATGGGAATTTTATATAACAAATGATTGAGTTATTGCATATAAATTTATGGGGGACATTATGATCATACATTTACCATGTTCTAGGTAGATTTTCCCATATAAAGTGATAGCCTAAACTAGCTTTATGTGTTGCCAAATACAACTGAAAATGTAATTTATTTATATATTATTATAAAGTTTTAACATCTAGATAGTTAGTTAAATTTATTAAGTAGTTTTTATTTAGACGCTTGAATAAAAATAAGATCTAACAGAACATTTTAAGTAATGCATTTTAAGTAATGATATAGTATTTCAACTAATATTTTTGTGTGTAATTTTTTTTTATTTGTATATTAGATAGTCAAGTTAATCACGTTAAAATGTTATCTCCTTTAATTATTTGTATCAACTTAAAATTGAAAATGCCCGAGATCTTATAAAATACTTAATTACAATAAGGTAAAAATTAGTTTGCAATAAACAAAAAAGAACTGTTATATCAGGTCTTTTATATTATTTTTGGTGGTTGATTTCTTTTTCAAATTTGATATTTAGAGTTTATATTAAAACTTCGATTAAATTTGAATTAAATACTATAAAACCCATTCAGAATTACGCTTCCTACAAAATTTTGTCCATGTCGAGAACTCAAACCTTTTATTTTCTCTTATTTCAAACACATTCATGAAATACTAGATAATTAAGCATGTGGATCAGATCTGGAGCAATTTAAGAAGAATGAGAACTACAAAGATGTATTTTCCGTCTCAATTTACTTAATATATTCTGTCTGATCAATTTACGTTATATATATATTTTTTTATAATAATATATTTTTAAATATTCATTTTCACAGTTATTTCAAAATACAAATATCACTAAATTAAACAGTATCGTATAAATTACGACGAGGAAAGTATACATCTTTCAGTATATATAGCTGGAAGCAACTGAATCTCTAGAAAGTTGCTTCTTAGAATTCTTTTTTTTTCCCTTTCCATTTCAGCTCATATATTACAGCTATTATAAAACATATAATATATACTATATGATAAAAAATAATAATATTATTGAAATACCAGAATAAAATGAAGTGACTAGCATGCACCAATCAAACAGAATAATTTACTAATATTTAAGAATCATAATCATATCATGAAGTGCCAAAAGCTTACACACCGACGCGTTTTGTGCAATAGTAATACTACTAATTTAATCGAGACGAATTTAAAATTTAAATATTCGTCGATTTTTATACTAACTTTAAGTTAATATTTCCTTCGTTTAATATTATTTAATTTATCTATATTGACTTGAGATAAAACTGTAGAATAAATTATCTCAGAATTAATTATCTTGAAAATTGTATACATCAGTTATAATTTTAATTTTACGAGAAAAGGTTAATGATATTTGCCCTTTTTACATTCATATTTTTTTTAAATTATTGCATATTTTTATTTCAAATAATTAAATAAAATTTAAACGTCAAATATCAATATACATATCCTCGTAATAATCATTAAACTTTCAAAGACAAAACACAACCACAACAAAGATATTTAACGTACACTGATTAACATGTAAAAAATAATTATATATAGCTTCCCGTAATTAGTGGAATTAATAATCCCGAAAAACAAGGCAGGTAATTAATTAAATATTATAGTATTACCATTATAAAGCTATATTTTAAGTGGGAAAATTACAACATCCAAATTTAATTACCAAGTGAGATTTTTTTAATTATGTAATACAATTATTTAAACAACATTGCTTTAGATTATGGATCATTAATTCATTTCACAGCTAAAACATAAAAAAAAATTTTTTTAATTATTTAGCGACAATAATATAATTAATTATTCCATTAAAAGAAAAATATATAGCCACTAAAATATATCTTATTTGTTGTAATTTTAATTTCTAGATAATTATAAGCATTTATCAATATCTAATAAAATCTCATCAATAGATTCATAAATTGGATGAATTAACTTGGATTAAAACAAGAAATAATAAATGCAAGAAGAAATGTTGTAGTAATGTGAGAATTAGGAAGAAATTAAACCATATAACACCATATGAAATATACACATAATATTGAAAATACAAAAAAACTCCATAAAATTTCAAACATGAAGATGATATACCATTAGAAATGTTAGCCATATGATCATCTTTACAGCCCAACAACACCTAGAACCAAATTACAATATTGAAAATTAGACCTTCATGTCTACACAAAAGCTACAAAAAAAAGAAAAAAGGTACACTCCAAACATGTTCTAATAAATTACCATAAACAAACTACAAACAAATTTAAATAAAACACTTGGAAAAAAAAAGAAAAAGAACTACCAAATCTAGGGTTTTGAGATGATTGATTGATATTCTTTTGTTCGCGATTGTTCGTGTTAATTCAATCTTCACTAGAAGCTTTTGATGATAAAACATATCGACTAGTGAGACAATTCAGATTACCAGCTAAGACCTTGAGTGATAAAAGAAAGATAGTATAAGATTTGGCTCGAATTTCAATAATTATAAGGCATTACTAGTGGAAGAAGAGCTAAAACTAGCTGAAAGATCACTCCAAGCACTAACACTAGTATTCCAATTTTCATTATTTCCTTGAATCCCCAATAATTGTCTTGATAAAGCTGATTGTTCTTGATTACTATTGTTGTTGTTGTTGTTGTTGCTGCTGTTGTTGTTGTCTTCCATCTTCACGGAAGCCATTTGATTTAGCATTGAGTTTGAGATTTTAGGCCTACTAATTTGACTCGTACTCTCACCAACAAGGTATTGTACTGCTTCGTGCACACCCCCTTGAAAGGGGTAAGAAGAAGGCGAATTAGATGGATCAAATCCACCTAAGAAATTAGGGAATTGTTGTTGCATCCTCCAATGTTCAAGGCTTCCACTTGATAAAAGCGAAGCAACATGACCTCCAACACCAGCACCAGCACCAGCACCAGCACCAAGTAAGTTGTTGTTGTTACTAACCATCATACCTTCAGTAGTCCCACCTAATATGTTACCACATGAACTTGTAGAGAAATTCAAGTTCATATGGTTACTCGGAGTAAAATGGTGGTGGTGGTGATGATGATCAGAACTAAATTGACCTAAAGGAGACATGAAACGAAGAGGCGGAATTTGAGGGGACATAAGCCCTAACAAACTAGCTGCTGATGTTGGACCCGAAAAACTGTTACTATGAGATGAAATTGTAGTTGAAGAACCCGAGTTGTTAGTACCTTGACGACCATCAGTACTAGTACTAGAAGCCGGAGATTTACAACTATTATTATTGTTATTGTTGTTGTTGTTGTTGCTGTTCTTGTTGTTGTTATTGCTTCTTTTGTTCCTCCTGCATCCCCCACCCACGGGTACACTTCTCAAAGCGCCACCTCTAGTCCAGTACCTGTTAGAAACATTTTCAGAAAATATCAAAAAGAAATGCTCTCAATCAATCATTTTCTCATAAAAACTAATAAAATAATATTATTTTAGCTCATATAGCTAATACATGTATTTTTCTTTCATGATAAATATATTATTATTCACCTTTTACAAGCCTTGCAAAAGTGTCTAGGTTGTGAGAGACTATAGTTGTTGAAGTAACAAAACTTAGTGTTTGTTGAATCACATCTAGGGCATTTTAAGGCTGTTTCAGGCATAGGTATATTAGCCATCCGGGCTCGATCAGCCATCGAGCCCGGTCTAATAGAACCTGCACCACCGCTGCCATGAGGCTGCAGTGGTGCTACTATTTGAGGACCAGGTGGTAGTACTGGCGGCGGTGGTGCAGATGTAAGTTGTTGTTGATGATGATGATGATGATTTTGAATAGTACTTCCACTTTGCTGAAAACAAAAAAAAATGAAGAATAATTATATATCTAAGTATATGCAAAGAAATTTAAAGATGAGTAAAAAAAAAGGAAGAATTTTTAAAAATAATTAAGAAAAAAAAAGTGAGGAATATTATCTTTAATGCTTTTTTGCCAAAGAAACAATTGATAAAAGCATAATAATAATAATAAAAAAAATTAAAAACATACTTGTTGCCAGTTGGCTGGATCAAGATAAGCTGGAATTGAAGAAAAATTCATAGCAAATTCTTGAATATGATCTATAAAAATTCTCTTTTATAAAGTTTTTTGTTAGTGGAGAATCACATAAAAAAAAAAATTAAAAATTTGAAGATGTAGTAGTAGTAGTAGTAGTATTCAATTTTGGCAAAGGGAAAGGAAGAAAGATAAAAAGGAAAGTTAGAGAGGAATATTTTGATGAGAATAATAATGGAGCTCAAAATAAAGTGAAAGGCTTTATGGTAGTAGCATATATATACTACTAGACATTATAACAAGTTAAAAAAAATAATTAATTTTGGGACCTATAGTTTGTTATTACTATTATATGTCCCATTTTTTGTATTTTTATTACTTTTTAGTAGTTCGACAGAGGGGGTGGTAGTAGTAGTACTAGTAATATCTTTACTTTCTTAACCTTTAAGCTTCTTATTAAATTAAATTAATTAACCCCAACCCCCACTTTGGTTTGTAAGGCAGTCTGATACACGAAATATATTTTACACAAACAGAGTTCAGGAAATTAGGGTTTTATTATTTCAAGAGGTGTCGTGTAGACAGACTATTTTAATACAAGTGTTTGCAAAAAAATTTAAACATATGGAAAATAAATAAATCACACAAATAAAATCTGAAGAAACATGATTTTATTCATCAAGATAACGGGTACAGTTCTGTTGATCTCTTGATTCTACTCTCCTAAGATTTATCTATGATTCGAGGCCTGTTAGTGGCGTATTTCTCGAACTAGGATGATTTAGATTTGATCTCTGTATATGAATAATCCATCAATTTGCTGAGTATTCGAGATCTTGATCTCTTTGTGAAATTTCTGAGATGTCTTTTAAGGGAATTTAGTACCCTTTATATAGGTGTGAACTAGAGTTTAGGGTTGAGTAGCCTCCAAGAATCACAGTTTGAGTTGAACACTATTTGAAGAGTCTCAACTCGAATTGAACGCATCTTGTAGAGTCCCACAAAATTTCAATGTGTACAAATGTCCCTTGTCGGAGTGTAGACTTGGTGAAACTCAAAGATGGGGCTTGATGTACGTACTCATTCTTCCACCTTTGCAACTTCAGATTTTCAGATTTGATTTAAGAGAGAAGAGATGAAGGGCAGAGTTGGTCCCACTAGACGTGCCAATTTGTTTGCAACAAATTTTAAACTTATAGAAAATAAATAAACCACACAAATAAAATTTGTAGAAACATGATTTTATTCATCAAGATAGAGGGTACAGTTTTGTTGATCTCTTAATTCTACTCCCCTAAGATTTATCCATGATCCCAGGGCCGTTAGTGGCGTATTTCTCGAACTAGGATGATTCGGATTTGACCTCTCTATATGAATAATCAATCAATTTGCGGAGTATGCAAGATGTTGATCTCTTTATGAAATTTCCGAGATGCCTTTTAAGGGAATTTAGTACCCTTTATATAGGCGTGAACTAGGGTTTAGGGTTTAGAGAATGATTTTGTTCCCTATCTTTATAAATGAACACATCTTGTAGAGTCCCAAAAAATTTCAATGTATACAACAAGTATGAGTAATTATTCTTCACAGTAATCGTAATTTATACAAAGACAACTTTGTTATATATATAGGGAGGGAGGGGGTGGATTTCTATTTTTGCTTACGAAATATTTGGATGAATTATTCACATATAAAATAAAAATTATAATATAGTTTTAGAGTTTGAATTAAAATTATTGTATTATGTTTAACTCTTAGTTTTTAAGACATAGAGGGGATAAGGGGAGAGGGGAGAGAGCTTGAAATTTTTAAGTTTATGTGTATTGAGACTATTTTTTTTTGGCTTACAAGAGATTTGGATGAATTATTTATATATATTAAATTAAAAAAATTAATATAAATATAAAATTTAAAACTAAAATTATTATTTATATTAAGTTAAATTCATAACTGTCAAATCTATCATGTTTGCATGCAGGGTAAAGTAGTGTTTATTATGGGATACATGTTTGGAACAAGATTATATATGTAGAGAGATTTAGAGTAAAATGTGTCCCTAACACTTAAAAATTTAATTTATTGTTAAATAAGATGCACTTTTTAATTTCTAGTTAATTTTATTAACTTATATTCATGATATTAATACAACAATGTATTTTTTTTGCATGAATTTGTAATCAGATTTAATAACTAGCTAAATAGGTACTTATAATATTAATGCTATATAACCTTACTGTATTAGTCAAATGACTAATTTAATTCTAATCCAAATTAAGGGCATCAAATATATTACACAAAGTGCTCTTTGAAAAAGTAGGGTTTAGGATAGAGACAAAGTTAGCAATATTCTAACGAAATTTTATCGAGGATATATAAATATAATTCATTAGTCATTATTCATAACGTGAGTTGTACCGTTAAAATAGGATCAAAAAGCGTTTGAAATATTTTTACCGCTCGAATCAGTAACCTATAAAGCACTAATGAATGTACAATTCAATCATCTACATGCATAGACAATATTACATAAGATGAATAACATAGTGTTTAGTTTTTAAGATATATAAAATATAATACTAATAAAAGTAAGAAAGCCAAATTAAGAATTAATTAATTAAAGAAAAGGTCCTTATTATAGACAAACATTCTCAAATGTGCTTTCTTCTACCCCCCCCCCCCCCCACACACACACACTGCTGTGCATGGCAGTATATTTTAATTAATTAAATAATTAATATTGTAGGCTTTACCTACCAATATTGGATAATAAAAAATGAATATAATAGAGAGAAGGAGCCCACTTTCACATTCTAAAAAAGTGAAAAAGAATCAGAAATATTTGTGATAGTTAATTGTTACAACACATTTTATAATTTTCAAAGGTCTCTTGGGCTAAGCAACTTAGCAGTGTGGTAAACAAAAAAAAAACCACTATTAATTCAGAAACTTCTTTTAAGGAAAAAAAAAATTCAGTTCTTGTCTTATGAATTTTGTATTTATACTTTTTTATTTTCTTTGAGAGACAAATTCTAAATCAATTTATTCACGATAATAAAAATAACATTTAGCACAATAAATATGAATATTGATAAAGAGAACTAAAACTTCTATCTGTATTAGTTATTAGTTAATTATCATTAGATTTAACGTAGCAACAGACTTTAGAAACATGTAAGAAAGTGTTAACTGCCTTAAAAAATACTCCCTCCGTCTCACTTTATATGTGATTTTCTTTTTATAAATAGTTGATTCATAATACTTGTCATTTCATAAAATATCATATTCTTCTTTGTTTATCCTTCTGAGTTATTAGCGTTGAAAATATACATTTGACCAACCTAGAAAAGCTAAGTAAATTGTTCATGTTCATTAGTTAAATTAATTATCAAAATAAATTAATTCATATTCATTCATTGAAAACTTGAGTTTCAAAAAAAAACAAGTGTAGAAGGATAAAGTTACATCATTTCTTAATGCAAGTGCAAAGTAAAAATGTGACATATAAATGGGAAAGGAGGAAGCGAATTAATTGCCGCTAAAGACCAATGATAAATTTGAGCATAAGAACACTTATAATGTATTTAGGTAATCAACTGGAACAAGTCATAATTCAAGTGTCTAAATGAAATTTACTGACAAATTTAAGCAGTAGTGGAATCGATGTGCCCAAAAGAAAACATAAGATGATACAATAAGAACATTTCTATTCACCAAATTCTTATACCATCATTTTCCAGAAAACTAACAAGGCATGGTGTCAGCCTATTTAGATTGCAAAAATACAACAAAGATGAATACCAGCTCTTTAACTTCTACATAAGTTGTGCTAATGACATGTATGACTAATGTATCCTGTTAGGTACAAATACTCCGTGACGAGTTCTGGAGAAACTACGTAGATTGACAAAGTATCATTCGAGATGTTTCAGTTCCAGAGTTCGATCAGCTGCCTCCTGAAGCGACATGAGGAGTAGCTACACGATGAGTGTGTTTAGGATGTTCAAGATACACTTTCACTCTCCAAGAGCTCATAGTTGCGCATCAGTTTTAGTACATAAGCATCATCGTGCAAAGAGAATGGAACGCTGCCAAAGTATCAACAAGAGAAGTCATGTTTAGAAAGAACTCGAAAAAGAAAATGCTAGTAAACTGAATCTGGATTTCTACGACAGATAATGCAGAAATATTGAACAGAAATTCTTTTGTTCTTCACGATGATGATGATGATGACAACGATATGCAAATCCTAACAACTTATGGTCGGGAAACTAAGATTTGACTTGAGTAACACTTCTCCATACATTTCATGCTTCTAACAGTTCCTAAATAATGTTTAAATTCTTCAAAAAGAAGGCAACATTACCTTCATTTTTGGATCCACTTTCATCTAAAATCATAAAATATAACTCTTTACATTGTTAATCGAATTCAAACCAAATGGGATATACCTAAATCAGGACGGAAGAGGATAGATGGTATCTTGCATATTCACTAAGTTGCTCGAACTTTCACTTTTGATGCAACGTCCGTGTCGGATTCTCCATAAATACACTAGTTTTGGAGATTCCGAGACGCACTCGTTGACATTTTTGAAGAGTCCGATAAACATATGTGATTCATCCCCTTTCTCCTCTCATTATCATCTTTCTCCAGATTTGAACTCCTCCTTTGGTAGGTTCTTGAAATTCCAACTTGCTATTTACATTTTTTAACGTCAAAGATCATGGACACGATCTATAATAGGTTTCCAAGTGACAGAAGGTTTTGGAGTTCCAATATACACCTCCACAGCCAGCAGGGATCGACTAAATATTGAAAAGTTGAAATCTGATGGGAAGCCTTGGAGCAACGGTTAAAAGCTGTCTCCATGTGACCTATAGGTCACGGGTTTGAGTCGTAAAAGTAGTCACTAATGCTTGCACTAGGATAGGTTGTCTACATCACATCCATTGGGTACGACCCTTCGCTAAACCTTGCTAACGCAGGATGCTTTATGCACCAGGCTGCCCTTTTTTTTCACTATTGAAAAGTTCAAACTAAAGTTGAAGGTGAAGATTCACAACCATCCACCATCCCTCCCACGAGATCTGCCTATGCGACCTACGAAGTATCTTAGTCTTCTGATATCAATCGTCTTTCTGCAACTCTAATCCAATTAGTACAACAATGCAAAAAACAGGCTGCATGATAAAGAGCTGCTTTCTTTTGTGGGGAGAATCTATTATCGGTCCTATGAGGATGACAACGAATTCTTACTGTACACAACATTTTAATCACATGCCAAATGATATAATATAGTTGGCGTTTGAATATGTTCACGTACCTGTTGAAGTCAAAGTGGACCAACTGCATATCCTCCGAGATCTCAACTTCAACCGTAGCATGGGAAGCAGTCTATATCAGTATTTTGGCAAATAAGAGACAAGTCAGAAAGGTCACTATCCGTATCTAAATTCTTTGGTAAGTTAAACGGGAAACTCTGCAAATTATAGGCATGTAGTCATAGACATCTCAGAAGTTCAAGAGTAGAGTAGTTTACAGAAAGTCGCATATATTTCCAATAATTACGGTGAACATGGATTATCCATTTGTCTTGAGGTAACGTTGTTAAATTAGTATGAGGTGGTGTGAGTATTTTGTAGAGAACCTTAAAAGTAATACTAAAACAGCTTGCTACACACTGGAAATGTCCATAACGATACTTACAAGCCCCGTAACTGATAGTTGATACATACCCCCCATGCCTATATCAAAGTCCATGAATATAGTCGCGTTCCTTTTTAGTTTGTCCAGAAAAGAATATTACTTTTCTATATTACTTTTCTATAATTAGATATAACTTAACCTTAATTCCTTTTTTACCCTTACTGAAATGATTTATTGCCACACAATGCCTACGGGATTGATTTAGACCACAAATTTCAAAATTCAGAAGTCTTCCTTTCTTTTTCAAACTTCGTGCTTTGTCAAACAGTGTCATATAAATTAAGACGAAGGGAGTAAACAACTAGCTGAGTGAACTGCAAGTGATGTGTCAAACAAGTTGGGTGCTTCCAGTCTTGGAAATCCTAAGTTCGAATGGTGGTTCCAACTCCAAACACTCACCAATTAGGCCTCTAACTCATGCTTTCTGTGATAGCTCTACGTGCTCGTAACAAATTCCACACCAACATGCATTTTATGCAAAATTATTTGGGTAGTAACTACAACAACACACCCAGTCTAATTCCACGAGTGGGATCCGGGAAGGGTGATGTATGTGTAGCCTTATCCCCGTACCTTGTGAAGGTGTTTTGGAAGTTAATAAGAATATTATTTGTTTCATATTTCTATGTGAGCTTTGTGGCTCAGCCAAAAGTTAGGGAATTTAAAATGTTCGTCAAAGACTTAAAGGGAATTAAACGCACAACATTACTAATATAAAAAAGTAAATGAAAAGATACGAGTCAAAATTGATTATAAACCTACGCCGTTTGACAAAAAAAAGGACTTTATCTTACACTATCAATAACACAAGTAGTAAATTAGAAGGTGAAAGATATAATTAAGTACCATTAACTTTAATCATTGCATAATCGAAGTGTCTACCATGTAAATAACTAGAAGCAGTAATTTCAGAGGAAAAATTAGAGCCTTATACCTGAACAAGTATAAATGGCAAAGAGAATCCTTGTGAAGGGCCATTTGTAGATTTACACGACTGTTCATTCCGCAGCTTAAGATTTTGCAGACTTGCAAGCTTTCCCAATATGTGCAGAAAGTTAAAGATCATTGCCACAATTCAGTTAGGTGAATGTAGTGTTTTTTCGATGTTTATTTGAAGAGCTTATGACATTTGGTACGAAAGGAGTAGACAATGAACATACTTGCTCTTCCAAATCTTTCAGATATGCAGCTTTCTTCCCAATCTTCGCCAGTAGCTCTGCATGCCCCTTCTGGAAAAATACAGATTTTTTATATAATATCATCGAAAGACACGGCGAGTCTATACAGAAATGTGGGAATCAGTTGTAACGCAGGCCCGCTTCTCAATGAGGCCAAGGAATTAAGCATTTCTTATACAACTAGGATCAGTTATGCTCATCAATGCAGTTTAGGCATCTCACGATTCCTGTTTCACCCTTAGCAACTAAAGCAACCGCTTTCAAACAGTCCAAGATTTCCATCAGCGTAAGATCATAAAGCTTAAGCCTTATGGATACATAAAAAAGATGGTGAGAAATGATGATAAATTTTTAAATCTTAAGCTACCTGCTAACCTTAGTTTCCTCCATGTCCCTTGCATCTGAATTAGGAAGGCCTTTCCAGCGGATCTCCTTTCTATCTCTTTCGATAACGTCGAGGGCCATAAGGACATTGAGTGAATCATATACTCGTCTACGTATATTCTTCTCATCTGACTGGAAAGGTTATAAAGCATTCTATTCAAATCATAGTTGACGGAGAAGAGAAATAATTAACGTCTTGAGATCTGTACTTAACCTCATTAAGGGGAACAGAGGAACTGTTTTCCATTGTCATTAACTCGGCTATGATTTCGTCTGCAACCTATATATCAAGAATGACAATCTATATGTCATATGCATATACTAGGAAAATCCAGAAAAACGAACAAGAATCAAGACAGGAGAAAAGGTAAGTTTTCACATTAGCAAGGATGAATTGTGTAAGCGCCTAAAATATATATGGCGGTACAATGTTTTTCTTCTAGCTTAAGATTCAATACCACCATATCTCTACCAAAAAAGCAATTTTCATATAGGCTTTCTCTTAAGCATGACGAATAATGTTCAATATTGCAACATTTCATCAAACGAGCAATAAATTAAAGTTCAAAAATCCAAGCAGTCATTTACTCATAAATAGCACAACCATCTATGCGTTGGAGAGATCGTTTCTTATATGCAGTAGAATAGAGATACTAGGAGGTAATTCTTAGTAAAATAAATGAAGATAGAAATGTTGTGAAGACCGAGAAGGTTTGATACTTACGATGTATAGGATAGATATCGAATAGGTCTACCTTCGCGAGACTCTTTTTCTAGTGTGTAGGCTAGGTCTACCGTCTACCTTCGCGGGACTCTTTTTCAAGTGTATAGACTAGGTCTACCTTCGTGAGACTCTTTTTTCGAGTGTATAGGTCATTCAGTCTAGCAGAATAAGGGTCAAACTTACCTCACTGTATGTGATTCGTCCCTTATCTTCCACCTTCTTACAAACTGCAAATTGACAAGTTAAAAATGAAAAAATTGAAATCGTTATCCAGAACAAAAGGAGTTACCCACAAAAGGCCATATGTATAGGACATTAAGCATTCCTTAGATTATCACCGACCCATTATACTGTATTGTCTTAGACCTCCTCCGACAATTTTTGAGCCTTTCTTCAGCTTTGCCGAGTCACTTTACAAAATTTCATAAACATATATAGGAATTAGAACCATTTATAGGTCTTCATAACCATACAGAAAAATAAAAGAGAAAGAGAAGTACTTATCAGTTAATTAAATCACCTAGTCTTTGTATGCTGATTAACATGCAATGTTTTGTCATCATAATCTGCTGTGGCTCGGAATGAACTCTTGCCCTCAGAACATCTCCGGTTGATCCCTTGAATAGTGCTTGCAGAGGTTTCACCATCCATCATACAAGCAGATTTCCTTGTGACAAAAAAAGGAGAAAAAACATGACATCGCGGAGTTAGTACACCAATTTAATCCTCTCGTACTCCTTCATGAGGATACAAAGGATAAAAATATAATTAACCCCAACTCATTATGGATTGATGCAGTACAGTAGATTAACTGATGCTTTCGTAGGTCGACCAGAACAACTCAGTAGTACAATTCTTTGCAATTGCAAGCAAGAAGATACGAAGCAAAAGCCTCAACAACGGTTGGACAATAGTAAAGATACATAGCAAACTCAAATAGCTACTTGTACTAAAAGAACAAATAAGCATAACTATCAACAAACAATAAAATATATTACGACGTGGGAGGAACATGAATTTACTACTTATAATATCATCCGCAATTGCTTGAATCTTGAGACGTTCTTCAAACCAATCATAAAACTCCCCCCATCTAAGAACCATATACGAGACTTTCAACTCGTAAACGTTTAACCTTACTATGGTCAAAAACACACGAAAACTATCATTTTTTTCCACAAGTTTCACACCGCAACTATCCGTTTTTCCCTTTTTCTACCAAAACTATACACATCTACATATTAAAACACACCTAGTTGAATAGACGGTGACAGGTAAAAAAAAAAAAGAACAACTAGTAATTGGCCTAAATAGTTCTAAGGTATAGTTCAAATAGAAAAACAAAAACAAAAACAAAAACTGATAGTTAGATATGAAACTCGCAAAAAGGTGTCTTTTTTCACCATTTAATCAAACAGTAGGATTGAAAAAAACTTATGAAACAGTTACTAACATCATAAAATTCTACATTAATACCCACAAATCCAAAATGCAACCTCAATTTGTGTAACAGAATCAGACATTATTACAGAAATTACAAATTAAACAACAATCAATTGAAATTTAGTAAAGTTTCCCTTTTTTTGTTAACACAATTTACAAAACAAATCAATTGAGATAGAAAAGTACCAAATTTCACAATTGAATTTCAATCTCAAACAACAAAAATAAACCCTAAAATAATTTATCCTAAAAAATAAAAAAGGGAAAAAAAGTGAAGAACCTGATAGTTGAGTGTCCTTGAAGACAAGAATCAGTAACAACACTGAAATGGTCGAAAAAAAAGACAATTATTATTAGTACCAGAAAAAAAAAAGCAGACAGTTTGACCAAACATGACCTTAAAAGTCAAAGGCTTGTGTTCCCGCTATTTCATTCTCTATTGTCTTTTACGGTTTTGACCTTCGGTTGATCGGTTCGGTACTGAGATGGTTAGAATATGTGAAGAGGAGATTCACATATACTCTACGGAATATATATACATGTTAGCAGGTATTTTGAGTGTTGTCTAATTTTTCTTATCATATACTAATTACTATAACCGGAAAAAGGACAAATATATATACCCTCTGTTATTATGCCCTTCACTCTAACGGAAGACTAAATAGGGACACATGGCGCAATCTTATCTATCGATTCGATATTGATAAATATCGGGTCGGTGGATATAATTGTGATACTTGTATGTTCGTTAGTATAAAGGGAATATATGCTTTAGTTTTTTTGGACGAGGGAGGCGCTAATGTCTCAAAAGTATGACGGAGGGATATATGCATACTATTTACGATAGTTCGGGATATATTTGTTCTTTTTCCATACTATAATTAATATGACTTTCCTACTATCTTATTTTTTGATTTTTTGTAATTTGTTGTTTCTTTCGTTTTGATTATCATATTAATTGTTATTGCTATTGTGTTTTCTTCATTATTTCCGATGTGACTTATTTATTATTATATGTTTTTTCCTAGATATGCTAAACATACACCGAAGGTCGGTCACAAATAGTTCATTAGGAATGTCATCGCCCTCCTCAAACCCTATTTATGAAATTACATCGAATAAGTTCTTATAGTAACATAAATTTTAAGATTTGTAACTTGTGAGTTGTGGCAAAGGAGTAATTGTGAGTCAATTGATACGAACATTGGGTGGACCTCTTGAACAGTCTATCGAAAACAATCTCTCAACTTTTACAAGTTTACGTATACACCATCCTCCGCAAACCACTCATGGATCAAATTAGGTATATATGTTGTTATAACCAAAGAACAAACAAAAGGATTCTCATCATGTCAAATAATAATTATACAAAGCAAAGAGGCAAAAAGTCAAGAGCAATAAAAGAGTTTTGTATAATTTATTTACATTGTCTTGACCTGAAATTTTCAGTATCAAGGAGCTTAAGTACAAGTTTCTCTAGGCTTCTTGAGCCTGTTGATGGTTTGACAACATCTATACTGCCATAAACTATACAAGGATCTTTACCTAAAGAAGAAGTTCCGACACACCAAGCCCCTGGCGAAAACACGCCATGAGACCTTCTTAAGATTTCCTTGTCAATTTTATCGAGAACTGGATCATCAGTAGCAAAAGTACGAGCAAAGGGGACACCGCTCTGGATCATGTCCTCAAAGTGGTTCAATGTTAAATTGATAGGATACTGCTTTGGGGGATTGTCCCATTTGATGTAATGCAAGTCGTGGTTCACTGTCGTGTTCTGGTAGTCTTTGTGATTGCAGACAATGGTGTGGAAGTAGCCCTCGAGAGAATACAAGAA
The DNA here is from genome assembly GCA_032847665.1 of Solanum chilense. NCBI lineage: Eukaryota > Viridiplantae > Streptophyta > Magnoliopsida > Solanales > Solanaceae > Solanum > Solanum chilense. The sequence continues at coordinate 5,356,227 of CM064971.1, read as the reverse complement.
GTTTGTGTAGTACATCAGAAGAGTGCGCGGTAGATTGTCCCAACCCCAAATACAAAACTCAAGGAATGGCCTCGAGAGCATCACCCATTCAGATCCTGGAAGTGAAAACAAAACAGCGAATGACTATTAGGGAAACAACTTTTTACGAAAAAAAAGGAGCTAACAGTTTTAGCATTGAGCTATATGACTATTTGAGTAGTAGTAGTATCTTTTAGCACCCCAAAAGCAAGCTCAAGAGGTGAGGATCGCCAAAGACAATATAAAAAGACCGATTTCTCCTCATCCCATCGATGTGGGACTCAAAACCTCCTCACGCTTAGTACTGGACATCTTGGGGTCTGGCTCGAGTACCATGCTATGGACCTTAGACCTAACTCAAGCCCAAGCCTGAAAACTGGTTCAAAAGGTGAGGAATGGCCATAACTCATCGATGTTACACAAGTTTTTGTTGCCACACTATTTTGCTCAGAATCTGGAAGGCATCAAGAATATCATTTTGATACAAAATCATCAAGAGGAAAGCAGATTCCTGATCCAGCAAACTCATTCCTAGTTTGATTATATACAGCATTTATGAGAAAACTGTAGGAAAATCTCTTGAAAGCTATCTACTTTCCGGTCCAAATTTGTGTACCCTGACATCTACATGTGTTTTGCATTAGAAGGTAACAAGTAATGGGATCACAACAGAAGATGAAAAATGGCTAATTAAAAGGGCTACTCAAATAAGATGATGAAACTCTAGTCCCACGACCCCTTACTCAGGCTGCTAACACCCCTGACTCCCCCCTCCTCACTGCCGTAAAAAGGTGAAGAAGTGTGTCATCCAAGTTACGTCAAAGTAATCATTGTCCAACATCTGTTAATTTAACACTAGATACCAGTAGGAAGCATGTTATTCTGCTTGCAGAATGCCCTAAGAGCTCTGCCTTTTTCTCATTTGCCCTTGTAATCCTTCATTAGAAACTTATCGCTAGGACCCTTTTATTCTGCTATCTACCTTAAGAGAACTTATGAATAAATGATTACTGATCTCAATTTTATTCCCAGTTACCTTCCCAAAAACAAATCAATTATCTATCGGTGGAGTAAAAAAAATGAATCACTATAATGTAGAACACACTTATGCATGCATATAATATGTGTGTATTCAGAAAAGGAAGCAAATTTTCGAGCAGTACCCATGAAGACCTTGAAAGAAGCAGGCACAGATCTTTTCTCCTTAGCCCAGAACACACCAGATTTCTTCAGATGATATAAACCGGGGTCTATTATAATAGGTCTCACCCTTGAAAACCTAGAAAACAGAATAGGTAACGGAAAGTTACTCTCCAGCAGTCATCAAAGACAAGATCTGTTTGCCTCAAAAAGAGAGATCCTATGGAACCATAGTCAAGTGATAGTATGCTCACTCTTTATAACCAATATTACTTGAGTGCTCAAGAAAATTCAGGTCCCTAGGCAAGTATGAGAAAATGTGGAGTATATCTGAAAGAAAAAGAAAGAGATTAGATTGCATACAGATAATTGTAACAAATGTCGATTACTGAAAGCTGGAAATTGCTATATAGATTGACCATATCAAAAGAAAACAATAAGCGGTGATCATCTTTGGCTAAGACTATTAAAGAAGCTGGAAAATGATATCAATAATAAACCTGGGAAAGAAATAGAATGAAAAGATTAAAAACTGATAGAATGCTAGTGTTTTTTGTTTTCTTTACTAAATACTCGAGGCGAAATAGAACAGACTTAAATTCATTGAAAATCATAAGACTTAGCATTTCACCATATAAGTAGAAGTAAAACATGACACTTTTGCATTTATTTGATAAAAACAATGTAGTTCTAAGGTTACAGAGCACATACACATATAAATTATAATAACTACTGAACTCATTTAATCTTGTCGACTGTATAATGTTCCTTACATACACCATACTTGGACATGAACCTCAAGATTACAAAGCTTTAGCAGAAGTTATAATCACCTGTATGCTGTATTAGCAAATAAACTAAATTTCTTTCAAAGACTTCAGTGTGGTGACAATATTCTCCTAACTGTAACATATTAGGAATAATCAACTGAAGAAAACTTATAAGCATGTAATATAGATTCTTTCAAAACCTTCCAATTAAGAAGTGCAAACACTCAAGTAATTAACTAAACTAATAATATTACTCATTTCCTATGTACCAATAAACAACTTCTAGCTTAAAATAGAGTATCAATTCAATCAAACTTAAGCGAGCTATTTTCCAGCCACTTAATTTCTCCTTAGTCCTGCATTCACCCTGTATAGCCTAGCAACTTCATATCAACTTCAAAGAACATAACTAGGCTGAGCCTAAAAAATTAAAATTTTGAGAGTCCTGCTGAGGAACAGCATTGATCAAATCCATTATCAGCACTCGTCAGGGCGAACTCAGATATTACTACATCCACTACTCTGTCATGTCACTAAGGACTTAGTATAAATGTACATACTTCAAACACTTTCAACAATATATACAATTCTAGCCAAGAACAGTTAGTGCACTTTAAAACAAGTTACACCCTCCAATTATTATTCTTATAAAGAAAACAAAGGGAATAGAGTATGAACTCAATCAAACTTAAGGAAGCTATTTTCCAGCAACTTAACTTCCCCTTACTCCTTACATCAATTTATAGAAACTACACTTCCTATCAAGTCTTAACAACAAAGTAGGGTGAGCCAATCAATTTAAAATTTTGTGAGTCTGCCCTGCTGAGGAGCATCATTTGAATCAAATCAGCATCATTAGCATAGATCCAATATTTTCAGTCAGTAGGTACAAAGTATCAGTCCGTTAACTGCTCCTTCATGACAATTAGTGCAGACAAATCTACACATTTCAAACCAATAACAACAAAAACAAACACAGTGTAGTCCCATAAGCAGGGTCTGCGGACATAGTGTATGCAAGACCTTACCCCTACCTCAGAGGTAGAGAGGCTATTTTTAGAAGACACTCGGGCTCAGCTCAAGTAACAAACATCAGATCAGCTAAAAGAAAAATACATAAGTAAATCGGACATAGAAAGTACTTCGGAAAATATAACATAGCATCCAAAAGAGGAGCAATAACAAAACCAACTAATATGATAATTGAACAATAGTAAATAACAAGGAGTAACAAAAGTCTTAACACAGACAACTACGAGAAAAATGCTACTACTACTGTCTACTGGTATAAACAAGGAAAAAGGTACAATACACCAAACTACCACCAATCCTATCGCGTAGGAAATGAGACAAAGTTCAACTGCCTACTAACCTTAGACAAAGTTCAACTACCTACATTGCACTAGGAAATGAGACATCGTTCAACTACCTGCTAACCTTAGACAAAGTTCAACTACCTGCTAACCTTAGACAAAGTTCAACTACCTACATTGCGCTAGGAAATGAGACAACGTTCAACTACCTACTAACCTTAGACAAAGTTCAACTACCTATTAACCTTAGACAAAGTTCAACTACATACTAACCCTTCATAACCGCTTATCTACCGCCATGTCCTCGAAAAGCAGAAGCTGAACCAAATATAGTTTTTACACTACAAACAAATCACATCCCTTCAAAGTAACAAAAGGAAGAATCAGAGTACTAACCATCTTGAGTCATAAGGGGATAATCAGAGGCACTGAGATTAATAAACCAATCCCAACTCTTAGGCAGCTTCAACAAAATAGCAATGGAATGCAACATAGAAGCCAACATAGTAGGACCTTTATAAGTAACCAGATCTGATCTTCCCACAACCTTAACATTCCCAAAATCCCTAAACACAAATTCCGACTTAACATACTTAGCCAACTCCAGTCTCTCACTATCCAAACTCTCCAAATCAAGATGCAACAGATAATAATTCCTCGGATGATACACAGCCTGAAGCAGCCTTTTCATCTTTACTCCATCATCTTTAGTACCCGAAATCAAGTAAGCTAATCGAGGCAACTCAGGCAAGATTTCATCATAAAGAAGTGATTTTGAATTTGGGGTTGATGATTTAGGCTTAAATGAGGATGTGGGGTTGGTTAAAATTAGTGTAAGAATGAGTATAACAACAAAGATTGCGAATACAACAATGGGTTTTGACCATTTCTTATGGTGAATGAATCTAATGTGAGCTCTTTTCATTGATTCTTGATGAAAAAAAAGATAAATTTTGGGTTCTTGATTTAGTTTTACTGTTTGGGATTTGTGTTTAGCTTAGATTTGAAGAATTTGAAGGGGGAAAATGCAGGTTAAAGATGGAGGTTGGATAGTGACTGGGATTTTGCTCAAAGAGGAAGAAATGACATGTTGTCTGTCACCAATATCTTCCAGGTTTTTATTAGTAATAAAGGGAAAAATCTTTGTTCGGATTTACTTGTTAAATTTTAACTTAACGTAAAATAATAAGAATTTTTACATATAGTCACTTAAAAATAGTTTGATTACTCTTCATAACTATAGTTAGATAATTATAATTTGTAGCTACATATTATATGAAGGAGAGAGGCGAGCAAGACAAGGAGAGAGAAGAGAGGAGAAAAAAGTGGGAGAAATGTGAATTGTATATGTATATCGGTTAGATAATTATATATTATATATGTATTTGTACATATGGCAAGCAAGAGCGGGAGAGGAAGGAGAGAGGCGAGCGAGAGTTTTAGATGGAGGAGAGAGGCAAGCGAGATTGGGAGAGGGAGGAGAGAGGCGAGCGAAAATGGGAGAGTGGAGAGGGAGGAGAGAGGCGAGCGATATTGGGAGAGGGAGGAGAGAGACAAGCGAGAGAGGACAGAGAGTGGGAGAGAGGTGAATTGGATATGTATATAGATTAAATAATTGTATATTGTACATATGTATTTGTATATTCTAGCTAATTATATATATACAAAAGTGACTAATTATACAAATTCGAAGTCAACCCACGTAATTAATGTATAATTTTAATAGCGAATGGTAATTATAGCAAATTATATTTATGATGAGTAATTAAATAGCATAAAATTGATTATTTTATACTCTAGTAAATTTATTATTTTATATTTTGTCTATTTAATAATGCTTGTCAACTATTGACTGTTCGTAAACTAACTTATTACGAAAACGGATGGTGGAAAACAAATTCTCACTAAAGCTTTCTAATTTCTTATGTAAAAATATTATTCTCTTCGTTTTTATTTACTTGTAAAATATTTTCTAATTTAATGTCCTATTTTACTTGTTATTTTTATAAATCAATAAAAGACAATTTATTTTTTTCTACTATACTTTATTAATATTGAGTTAATGTCAATAAAAGATATAGTGAGTAAATATATTTGTGATTTTATCAATAATATGTAAAATGATATTGTTGAAATAGTACACATAATTTAAAGACACATGAGTCAATGATTAGATTATACTTTCTTCGTTTCATATTATTAATCATTATAATAAAAGAAAATAGTTGTCTCATATTTTTTATCTGTCTTAATAAAATAAGAAAATATTAATTAAGATTTTCATTTATAATCTTTGTAATTAATTATTTTAAAAAAAAATTGTATGTGCAATTTTCAAAATATTTTAAATTGATGAATTAGTAAAATTATTTTTTACTTATATAATTTTTTAAAAAATATATAAAATAAAAAATAACCAATTAATATGAGACAAATAAGCAACACACAAGCTTGTGAAAAACAAGCGGTAAATTAAATAATTAAACGATGTGAATTAAAATATAGAATTGTGTATTTATGAACTTTGATAGTTTAGCAGCTTAGAGATCATACCAAACTCAATTGACTTTTCTAAATCAACTTCACACCTAACTTTTTATTTTTATCTCGATAGATATGGTATGATATATATTGAATTATCATATTATATTTTAGATTTTACTATTGTGATTGTGATATATGATATTTATTGTAGTATATGGTATACAATTTAATTTTTAATATTTGGTACGATATTTGATATTTAAAAATAAAATATTGAAATATTGAATACTATATCGAAATATATAGTTATATAAATAACATACACACACACACACACATATATATATATATATATATATATATATATATATATATATATATATATACTCTTAAAATACTAACAAATATGCAACCTAGTATTAATGTTAACTAAATGTTTAAAAATTTAAATGTGAATCCTCTATTTTGATTGAAATGTAACCGAACAAAATGACTTATTTTTACTTTATTTTAAATATATATGTGTAATATATTAGTATGATACAATTGAAATATTTTTTTAATAGTTGAAGTCATAATACTATATTATACGAGTATATATTAGTAGAAGTTAAACTAACTATGATTAACGATATACCGTACCATGGAATACCAAAACCAAACTCCAATATACCGAATTGAATTGATATGATAATGATATAATAAATTAAAACTTGAATTTCGAAATTATAATATCAAAACTTTCAAATATTATACCGTATCGTACCATATCATATCACGTGCACCCCTACTTTTACTTTTACCACATATATGAGTCATTCACTCGTTCAAATATCGTATCGTATTGTATCATATCATACTATGTCCACCTCTAATTTATTTTTACTATGGAAGTGTCATTTTTTGTGATTTTTTAAAATACTTGTTTTCCTATAAATAAAAAATTGTCAAAATAATTCAAACGTGAAAAATATTACTTTTGAAATGTTTCTTGTTTGCTCCGTCCCTTTAATAATAAATTGTGTCCTTAGTTTCTTTTAATTATTATTTTGATTCAATAAAGATAATTTTATATGATAAAAAATGATTAAAGAGCTTTTCTTTTTTTAAAGATATTTATTAAGAATAACTTAGTAAAATTTTATTTACTCTTTTAGGAGTTTAATAATTTTCTTACGAAATACATTCAGACTAAAAATATTACTTATTATAAAACGAACGGAATAATAATTTGGAGTTCGTTTGACTATGGAAAGAAGCAAACTTCAAAATGATTTTGGATTTCACATTGTCACTACACCGTGATGGACCTCACCTCTTTTTCAAAAATTACTTATTATTTCTTGAAAAAAAAAATTCTGTAATATATTTGAATCTTAATTAAAAATATTGTAATAATATTAAATTTTGGAAAGAACATTTTATTTTTGCATTATTCAATAATATATTATAAAGATATATATGTATCGATTTGAACAATATAAATATAAATAGTAACATGTTCACATGGACATATATATACTTTTTAAATACACTATTAAATAGTGCAGAAAGTAAAAGATCCTCCATTAAATTTGATATCGTAACAGCAATTTCGGCCAAACTAGAAATATTTTTTACGCCCTTTCCCTTTATTTCTCTATGATTTATTTGGACTAATTGAATACCCCATTTTATTAATTTGAGAATTACACAAGTACTAGTTTATTTCGATTTCACAATTTTTTTAGTTTTTATTAATATACATGAATTCTTAGATTAATAGCTAAATAATAGATTTGTTAAGTCGATAAACTTTGATCATTTGACGCATTAACTCAAATTGCAACAAAGTATGTTACTAGTAATTACCTATCCTTCTTTAATTAGTATTTAAATTTTATTTATATTATTAAATTAAAATTTGTATAGTGTAATATCGATAAATTGAAATTGAACCAGTGATAAGCTTATTACATGTGAATTTTTTTGTTTAAAGTGATTAGTGCACTTTCTCCATAAAAGTAATTCACTTTTTATTCTGATATTATTTGGTTGAACAATTTAAATTTCTAGGAATATATATTTATTTTCTTTAATAAGAAGTCTAAGTTCTAAATATTCATATAAAATCATTAGAGAGTACTTCCTTTTAATGCTATGAGAATCAATAAATATTTCACTTATAAAGTTAATTGAATTTAAATATAAATATAATTTTTAAAAGGGCAACTTTCACATATAGCAAACAAAAAATTCATATTTGTATAATATAGCAAACTTTGCATAATTGCGCTCCATAGCAAACATAAAAACTGTATAATTCGCTATACATATACAAGTGTATAATTCACTGGCCTAAATTGTATAATTCGTTGGCCTAAATTGTATAATTCGCTGGCCTATTTCGCTGCAACTGTATAATTTGCTTTGCATATAGTTGAATCGAATTAAAATGTATGTATATTGCATAATTATAAGTTTATAGCAAAAAGATATATGTTTTTCTCGCTTTAAACAAAAACAGAAACACAATATATACACTTCTGTTGTATAAAGCTAGAGAAAATTGTATTTCACTGCAATTGTATAATTCACAATTGTATAATTCGTTGGCCTTTTTCTCTGTAATTTTTGAAGTAAAATGTTTGTAAATTGTATAATTAAGTGTATAACACGAAGATATACATTTTTGCATGTGTATATACAATTTTTTCTCGCTTTATACAAAACAGAAACAGAATTATACACTTCTGTGTATAAAGCGAGAGAGGCGAGCGAGAATGGAGAGTGGCGAGCGAGATTCCTGGGAGAGAGACGCTGGCAAATTTTAGATAATGTTTGCTATGGAGCACAATTAAATCAAACCCTAGCTATTTTATTTAATTTAGGTTATTAGTTTGCATTTTTATACAATTTTCCCTTTTTAAAAAGACTTAATATATAAATATGTTTTTTAACTGATATTTATATTTTTCAATTTAAGTGTACACAAGTAATCATTTAAACAATCATAATATTAGATAGGAAAACAAACACGTTAAATATGATAAATTGTGTGAGATGCACTTGCGCTATATGACAAATCATATAAAATTCGTTTCGTAAAATACACGAGTCTACTTATTTACTTTATGATAATTAACGTGTCTACTTATAAATACATAAATAATCTAATTCTTCACATAAATATATACATAATAATTATTGAAAGTAATAAATTCAAATTAAATCATTAAATCAAGAATAAATACATAAATAATCTAATTCTTCACATAAATATATACATAATAATTATCGAAAGTAATAAATTCAGTTGAACTCCGAGCAAAGCGTAAAAATTGCATTACAACAATCAAACTAACGCAGCAGCATCCGGCAAACCTTGCCGGAAATCGTCATCGAAGTTCACCGCCGGCCGTTTAGGCCGTTTAACGGTAACGGCAGCACGGCAAACCGGACAACTTGATTTAGAACAAAGCCATTTATCAATACAAGAAAAATGAAAAATATGTTTACACGTCATCAATTGTCTAACTTCTTCTCCGTCAATAAACGCCGTCAAACACACCGGACACTCATTGCCGGGATCTTCCTCCTTCTCCGGCGAAGTTTTTTTTTCATACTTTACAGTCGATAACATATCCGTACGATGTGTAATAATTCCGGTGGTCGACTCGCCGGGAGTTTCGCCGGAGCTTCGCCGGAAAACATTGTTCGGGTGTTTCATAGCGTAGATGAAAGCGAATACGATAGTCGGTATGATTATAAGTATGATCAGTGAGACAATTGCAAATAAAGGGGACATGTCGGAGCTCCGGTGAAGACGCCGGCGCCGGAGAAGGGAGAGGTTTTTGAAATTTTAGTGGTAGAGAAATTATTGATTTATGTATTATTATTAAGTATAGTGGCCATTTTAAAAAAAATTAAATATATTTTGTTTGGTTTTGGGAATTCAAGACAAGTGTACAATGCATTATGAGAATATTATATCCTAAAAATAATTTTTATTTTTTTGGAATTATTGAGATATTAATGAGGATTATTAAAAGGGTAAAAATAAACGGCAAAATAGTGTAAACATCATACATGAGATGAGATGAACATTTTCGTATATATACTTCGTTTTAATATATTTATCTGATTTTAACTTGATATGAAGGCTAAGAATAAATAAAAATACATTTAATTTTATGATTTTAAATTAATAATATATAAAATGTAATAAAAAATAATTTAATTATGTAATTTTTAAAAATGTCAAGAATCAGAATTTAAAAACCTGATTGTATCAATTTAAACTTGAAACAAAATTAATAAAATATGGCTTTAGCTGGATTTAAACCTTGGTTTCGAGATAGTACCTTCGGTTAATATACGAGCGAGTAGTGACACAAGGCTCTACTACTTTATGACTCATGATTGCACTATTAATTATATTTTTGTTTCTGCTAATTTTTCAGGTATATATATATATATATACGTGTAGAAAAAGATTTACGAATTTAACGAATGCATGTGCACCCTCAACTTTGCATGTCAATTTCTGCCTAGAAAATTAAAATTAAAGAGTGATTAAAAAAGAAAATAAATATTATTTTTAAAATATACCAAAAAAGAAATAGAATAAACAAATAAAACAAAGACATGACAAGTTTGAATTTCAAGAATTAGAACATTTTAATTTTAACGTTGTTAAATATAAAAATTTCATTTATTATCAAAATTTTAAAAATATCACGTAAATTGAGACACAGAAGATATCAATTAATGAGACAGTGAAATGTTAATTTTCTTTTGTTGACAATTCGGTTTCGGGGTTGCATATACTTACTGATTTTATGGCATTAATTATTATTTTTTAAAACAATTGTGTGTTTGACGGTGCTTTGGTTTATACATGGAAATCTTCGAGAAGAAAAATAAAACGCTGAAATAATTTTTTTAATTATATATGCTTTGATGATACAAAATATTTATTATATCAGTGTAATTTAATATGTGATAATTATTTATTTATTATTTTTATAAAGTTATTTCTTTGTGGTTGTTGACTTGGAGGAGGTACAGTAGTGGGAGAGGTGGAGGTGGAGGAGATATCAGAGAGGTGTCTTTGGTGGTGGTTTAAGTGGAGGTGCGGGTGGTGGAAAACAAAGTTGATTCAGATAAAAGAAACGAGTTATATGATTAATTGGGTCAGATCGAATTAAAATTGGTTAATTTTAGTTGATTGGGATTTTCCATATGAGATTAGTAACGACATAGATAAAAATAACTTCATTTTAACGTTAAAAATATAGTCAACCAATAAAATAAAGTTAGTGATAGATAAGAATAACTTCATTTTAACGTTAAAAATATAGTCAACCAATAAAATAAAGTTAGTGATGGGCTTGGAGTTTGTGGACCATATAAATGGTCATTTGGATCATTTCTATTAGGCCCATATATAGGAAATACAAATTGTATACAAACCAAAACGAACGTAAACATGCGTATATACATGCTCATTCTGAATCCACAGACTCTAAATTATGAATTTTCCTATGAGACTCCGGCAACAAACCTATTGAACGTTGATGCGGAGGAGCCAATAACGTAGTCTTCGCACGACAAAGCGGGCAATTTCGATGAGAATGTAACCACACATTTATACATGGTACATGAAAAATATGCATACATTGAGACAATACCCTAACTTCATCACCTTCCAAAAATTCACCTAAACATATAGAACACATATCTTCTTTTGTATCTTTGTTGTACCTCGATAAAACAATCAATTGCACCATTGAATTACTCGAGCTCGTGCTACTAGACGTCTCTTGTTGAGCTCTAGCACGAGAGCGATTTTGACTTTGACTTTGACTTATTGGGATAGCCGTGTTTTGCTCTGGAGGATCAGATGAAGTGTTTTTACACCATGATATTATTATAAAATGTATAATAACTACGATTATAGCGCCAGCTATGATACCAAGAAGGCCAACTATAACAGGGTTGATTTCGAGTTCTTTATAATGATGTTGTTCTTCTTCCATTGTTGAAGAATGATTTGATCAATAAGGTTTTGATTTTATTATGATAAACATAGTTGGAATGTTTAATTTGTAAGTCAAGTAAGGCTTGAGCATTTGTACTTATTATATATTTGTCTACATATATACAAGTTCTTACTTGGAATTTTAATTTGTTAGTATATATTATGTATAGCGTTAGAGGCACGTTTTAGTTACCATAAAATAGTATATAATATAAACTCCAAATGACTATTATTTTGGAACAAAATGATGATTTGAATTTGCATTACTTGGTAGAATTGTCTTTTTTTATTCGAAATCTGATTTGGAATCTGACTAATTGATTTATGCATGGAGATTTGAGAAGTTCTAATTTGAAAGTAAATCGCTATTTACTGAAACCACTTACTTTAGCGTTGTTCTAATTTGAAGGAAAATTGCGAGGCATACGTTGTGAATTAGATACTATACAATTTAAATCGAACAATATAAAAGTTTCTCTAAATTTATGACTTGCGAAATTAAGTCATAGTTAGAGCACTTAGGGTACAATTTTTTGGTAGGTAGATATATACAACTGCAATTTTCATAGCAAACAAAACTATAGTTATGAAGCGCAATTATCGAAACTATAGCTATCAAACCTTACAATATCTATTATTTTTGTTATTTCTCTAATTTTCTCCATATTTTTTACGAGTCCAATCTTGACTCTCTTCATAGCCCATATAGTTGAATATTGGGCTTTGAATTTTGGATCCAAAACATAACTTGGACAAGGTTTAAGGAATTTGCGTAGAAATTTATGTTTTTTTATGAGTTATTATTTAAGCATTATTCTTATACACTCTATCAGACTTTAAGTAAATATCTATTTTACATTGTTCGCAAGTTAATTATATTAGAAAAATTAATTTGTTATTCAATTGTGCACAAGTTATATTGAATTAATATAGTCTAGTCTTCATTTTACATATTAAATATTTTTTTTTTTAAAAAAAGAAAAGAAACCCCACCCCACCCCCCATCCCCCACCCCAAACAAAAAAAAAGGTAGTAATGATTCATGTTTCCACAAATTCATTTTGCTTGCATTCCAAACAACATTTATTTGACCCTAATATATATATATATATATATATATATATATATATATATATATATATATATATTATTACTTTTTTTTTTTAAAAAAAAAAGATAAGAAAGTGAACTCATTATTAGATGAGTATTTGGACCAAAAGCTTAAGTGGAAAATAATTGTATTTAAAAGATGAACATTTTGATATATAAGTAGTGATGAGTATTAAGTATTATTATCAATAATTGATAAGAAATGTGACATTTTGACATTTCTATCCACTTGTTCCTTATTTATTTTTAATTAAAAGTGATATTTACTCTATTTCCTTTTACTTATCTAGTTTAGATTTCCACTTATAAACGATATTAATTAATATATTATTTTACTAAAAAAAAGTTAGTAACACTTTGCAACTCGAAATTTGATTAAATAATCATCTAATTAAAAAGGGAGCATTTGTTAAAGTGAATATGTAACAATTTCTGTTTGGTTGCTGATCAGAGTTATTCATATAGAGATCAGTTATGTAGAGATGAGATTTATAAATTTGATTATTCGTTGTATTAATTATTTTATTTTTTACATTGAATAAAATAATGTATTAATTGATTCATAACTCATACATATTTTATTTACGAAAGATTTGTAAAATGATAATCAAACATAGTATACTTTCCCTTAATTATTGTGATTAAAAATCACAAGGACAATCAGTCATTTCACTTATCTTAATTTTGTACCTATTTTTAATCATTGATTATAATATAATGTTATTTAATCATTAAAAAAAATTATCGTTTAGCTCCCTAGAAGGTGATAGTCCTAATAAGAATGCACATCTTATAAATTTATTTTCTATTTTTAAAAAAAATGTTTTTCTAATATGTTTCATTTTAAGAGTCAGAAATTAAAAAATTAAAAAAAACTCAGTGCTTTCTCACGTTTTAGATTTTATCTTTTAAAATAATATTTCTTCATGTAGGGTAGGTAAAATCTCACAAGAATTGTTTAAATTCAAATAAACAAATAAATTACTTTTTATTTGATGTGATACTCTTCGATATTCTATTTCACATTTAAGATTGGATATTTAATTCATGAATAATTTAGTTTGAAGGTTCATTATCGATAAATATTAATTAAAATAGGTATTGATATGAAATTATATAAAGAAATGAATCTTAAATTTAAGTTAATTTTAAAAAATAATTTATATAAAGACAAATATATGAAGCACGTGAACTTATAACTTGCTATAAATCTAAATATTTTATATACATATTTTTTAAAACTGATCTAATGTAATTTGTTGATATTCACACTATAAAAAATAAAATAAAAAACTTAATGATCCACTTGATTAAAGGATCAATTATTTAGTAAGAGGAGCAATTTTCAATTCTCACTTATTATTTGATCAATAAATCTCCGTTTATAATTATAGAAAAATGGTCTAAAATATTAAAATTTTGATTGATATTGTTATAACGATATCAAACTTTGAAAATGATCTTTTATCCTATACACTATTTTATTATATATTTTAAAGGTATAGACATGTTCACGTATATATCATAAATATTGCATAATCATAAATAGTAATGTGTCCACGTGAGCAGATATATACCTTTAATATACACTATTAAATAGTGCATGGAACAAACGATTCTCCGTAAAATTTAGTATCGTAAAACAATTTCAACCAAAATAAACAATTTCAAACAAAATAAAAGTATTTTTTAAACCGTTTTTCCTCTTAACAATTGTATACAAAACTTTTTTTGTTTTTGCTCCCAAGACAAGATTTGATCGATTCTCGATCCTATGCATTTTTTTTTCATTTTAAAAATGTGTGTTCATTATATCATTATTGAATATATGTTATCATTACTTTAATTGTAGGCTAGCAAATTCCTAATTTGTAATGTAAATAAATAAAAAATTATTCACAATTAGTATTCATATCTAATCAAATAAATTAATTTCAACAATTATATATATATATATATATATATATATATATATATAAAATTCAAGTTTAGGAATATTTTCAATACTTCTCCTGACATTTTATTAAGAGTTTCACGCTCTTACAAGAGTTTGAGACTACTTGTTATGCCATTTGGATATTCGGAGACGTATTTAAGTATAACTAGTCAAGTAGAGGAGTATTTTCAAAATTGTCAATAGTGTGAGGATGAAATAATTCACGCCAAATTTTGATGTGTTTTCAGTACTTCTCTCTAAATTTTATTAAGAGTCTCACGCTCCTTCGAGGGTTTGATATCATTTATTATGCCATGTGACTAGGGCCGCCTATCGGACAGACAAAATAGATAATTTCGTTGAACGATTAGATTTATCGAATATCGATTTTTAGATTTACTAATCCACTAGTGAACCTATAAAACACCGGTTGATTCCATAACGGATTAACAATTGTTGAGTGGGTGAGTGGGTATAAGCACTTCGCCAATGACTCAATAAATTGCAGCATATTTTTCATGTACATATCCTCGGTGCATTTCTGATTTTAATGGCTTTACAACTTAATATAGGAGTTAGGACTAACAAAGGAAAAACATATAATTACTCTTATACATTATGGTAAAATATTAAATAACACTACTATATCTAAAATAAAAATGTAAGTATAGTAACTCCTAATAGTTTAACGGTTTATCGGATGAGGAAACTGAATAATTCACTCCATCCAAATAAGTCGTTAATTTTATTAAATTTTAATATGTTTCCAAAACGATTTACCTTATAAGGAAATTGAATAATCCACCTTTATATCAATAAGTTGTTTATTTTATTAACTTTTAATATATTCCCAACCGTTAAACCATTTATTTTATTAAATTTTAATATGTTCCCAACCGTTAACTGAATCTCGATAAGTCAATTTTATGGTAAAATATTAAATAACGCTACTATATCTAAAATAAAAATGTAAGTATAGTAACTCCTAATAGTTTAACGGTATATCGGATGAGGAAACTGAATAATTCACCCCATCCAAATAAGTCGTTAATTTTATTAAATTTTAATATGTTTCCAAAACGATTTACCTTATAAGGAAATTGAATAATCCACCTTTATACCAATAAGTTGTTTATTTTATTAACTTTTAATATATTTCCGCTGTTAACCGTTTATTTTTTAAAATTTTAATATGTTTCCAACCGTTAAACTGTCCAACCGTTAACTTAATCTCGATAAGTCAATTTTATGGTTGATTTAACGGTTACAGTTCTGTTTCGAACACTGCTACATGTAGTAGATCATGAATATAATTAAGTTTATTATTTTTAAAATTGTCAATAGTTTCAAGATAAAATAATTCACGTTAAATTTAAAAATATTTTCAATACTTCTCTCGATAATTAAAAGTTTCAAACTTTTATAAGAATTTGAGACCCTTGTTACGTGACCGAACCCAATTAAGGAAACACCATCCGAAAACGGTTAGACCATTTAGATTTACTAATTCACTAGCCAACCTATAAAACACCGGTTGATTCCATAATGGATTACAATTATCAAATGGATGTATTGGCTAACCTCTAATGTCCATGATATCTTCTCTTTTTTTCGATGAATACATTTTACCAAAAAAAATAATTTTTAGCAGTAACAAACTTAAATGGATAAATTGATTCAGATTTTCACTTAGTTGTCCCATTTTCATTGTTCTTCCACTTCGCCAATGACTCAATAAATTGCTAACATATTTTTCATGTACATATCTTCTATCCTTTTTCTGATTTTAATGTTTTTACAACCTTAGCCTATAGGAGTTAGGACTAACGAAGAAAAAATATATAATTACTCTTATATATCTGGTAAAATATTATATGAGGCTATTATATCTAAAATAAAAACGTAAATATTGTAACTTTTATTGGGTTAACGATTTCTCTGATAAGGAAATTGAATAATCCACTTCATGTCAATAAGCCTTTTATTTTATTGAATTTTAATATGTTTCCAACCGTTAAATCGTTAACTCAATCTCGATAAGTCAATTTTACGGTTGATTTAACGGTTACCATTCTGTTTCAAACACTCTCCACATGTAACAGATCATGAATATAATTAAGTTCAATTATTCAAATAGAAAAGTTTTTTTTAAAAGTTGTCAATAATTTCAAGATAAAAATTTAAAAATATTTTCAATACTTCTCTTAATATTTTATTAAAAATCTCGTGTTTCTATAAGAGTTTGTGATCGCGTATTTAAGTTCGATCAGCCAAATAAAATAAAAAAAGCAAACACAATTAAGGAAACACGGTTGGAAAACGGTGATGATTCTTGATTTTTCTGTGTCAATCTCAACAGAAACCAACAAATTTGTCCCCTAAACCTCACAGACCCCATTTTCCAGCTTTCTTCTCCATTTGGGTCTCTGTCTTTCTCTCTCTATATTCACTTTTCTCTCTCTATATCTCTATCTCCACCCCCTTTTGCCCCTTTTGTATTGTGTGTGTGTATGTATGACGAATTCTTGAGAGAAAGACAACAAAGACTCAGTCAGATACAAAAACAAAAACAAAACAAAAAAAAGAGATAAAGAAGAAGATGAGGGTGTTAATTTGGACCATTGATTTCTCTTCTTCTCTCTTCTTTGTTGCTCCTGCAGTTTTAAGGTATTCTTCAAAAATCACTTCAGATTTGGTACTTTTCTTGGGTTTTGGCTTCATAGATTGGTAATTACTGTACATCCACTATATTTACACCTTTTGTTATTAAAAAAAGAGAAAAATATTATCTTTTTTATACTATATAGTGATAAAGATTCAATTTTTATATTGTTTGTGTTGGAAAAAAAAAAAAGCCTATGTACTTTTACAGAGTTGGTTTTCTTGGATTTGGGCTTTTGTCATATAAATAGGGATTTTTTGTTCCTAAAAGTTCATTCTTTTGTTGTATAAGAATTTGGGGTTGTGTGGGATTTCCTTTTTTTTTTATTTTGGGTATTTGCTGATTTTCCAATCTGGGGTTTTGTTTGTTTTAGTGGTGGTTTGATATAGGTTATTTTGTTGTTAGAGAACTTTAGTATAGTTGTTGTGTTTGTAAAGATTTAGTCTTTTTGTTCAAGTTGTTTTGGTTTGTTAGTATTGAAGTTTGTCATATTAGCTATTGTTTGTCTCCCAAAGAAGAGGAATTGTGAGATAGAAGATACTGTTTGGTGTTGTATTGGGCTGTCGATGGAGAATCATCATCCTTCGACTCGTTTGTCCATGGATTCGAGTGCATCTTCTTCACATGATGAGTTAGACCTTGAGATGAATAGACAAGTAGTCATAACATGTCCACCTGATATTAATTTGCCTTTATCAGCTGAGCGTAGCCCTCCTTCGCAGCCATGGAACTCGGAACATTGTGATATTCTTGATGTCGGGCTTGGTACACAGGTTTATGAGACTGAAAGTTCTATTAGTGCGTCTAAAGTCGGAAGGAAATGTGCGAAACGTTTGGATAGTATTTGGGGTGCTTGGGTTTTCTTTAGCTTTTATTTTAGGCCTGTGTTAAATGAGAAATCGAAGGCAAAGATGGTAAGGGATAGTAATGGATATTCCGGGTTTGATAAATCTGATCTCCAGCTTGATCTATTCATGGTTCAACATGACATGGAGAACCTGTATATGTGGATTTTCAAGGAAAGGCCTGAGAATGCACTCGGTAAGATGCAGCTTCGGAGTTACATGAATGGGCATTCTCGTCAAGGGGAGCGTCCGTTTCCCTTTAGTGCTGACAAAGGTTTTGTTCGATCTCATAGAATGCAGAGGAAGCACTACAGGGGGCTGTCGAATCCTCAGTGTATTCATGGTATTGAGGTTGTTTCATCTCCCAGTCTCATGGTTCTTGATGAAGAGGAGCGCAAAAGATGGATGGAACTCACAGGTAGGGAACTCAACTTCAGTATTCCTCACGAAGCAAGCGATTACAGTTCATGGAGAAACCTCCCCAACACTGAATTTGAGCTTGAGAGACCACTCCCGCCAATTAAGAGTAACCCGCATCCCAATCCAAAGAAACTGGCTAATGGATCAGGGCTTAATTTGTTAACTCAGCCATCGAATCACAGCAACGGGGACGCAATGGATCTACTACCTGCGAATGGGAAAAGGAAAAAGGATTTCTTCCCTCACGGAAATGAAGATGAGTGTTTCCTGCAAGTAAATCCTCCTTCCTATCAAACTCCAGATCTTGAAATTCACCCAACCGAACCGCATTGGTTACATGACTTTAGTGGGGTGATGAGGGATGTCTACGGGCCAGTAACAGCTGCAAAAAGCATATATGAAGATGAACAAGGTTACTTAATCGTACTCAGTTTGCCATTTGTAGATCTTCAAAGGGTGAAAGTTTCCTGGCGAAACACACTCACACATGGTATAATAAAGGTATCTTGTTTAAGCACATCCCGTATACCATTCATCAACAGACAAAACAGAACTTTCAAGCTTGACGAGTCATCCTCAGAACACTGCCCTCCAGGTGAGTTTGTCAGAGAAATTCCTCTTTCAACAAGAATCCCAGAAGATGCCAAAATTGAAGCATACTACGACGAATCAGGAACTGTGCTAGAGATGTTGGTACCAAAACTTTGTGAAGGACCTGAAGAACATGAAGTTCGCGTATGCCTCCGTCCTCACCTTGGAGGAAACGACCTCATGTTGACCTAAGTGTAGATGTACTGGTGTGCCTGTTTGGTGAAAGGGTGCACCAACTTAAGTTTCATATGATGTTGGTTTAATGCAATTTTATGATCTATTTGCACACACTAGATGTTGTTGGTAGGTTTTGCCATACTAGCTGTAGCTTCTGTTGCAACACTATTTGGTATGATATTCAATGCTAGTTTCAGTCAGTCTATGTAGAGGATGTTTGTGTTGGTATTCGATATTCGAATTTGATTTACTTTTAAGTTGTAACTTGTTAATATGTAATGTCTTAATGAAAGAAGAACATGTGTTGAAAAGAGTATCCCAATCCCAAATGAACCTTAATGGAGAGAGCCTATCTTGTATCTAAGGACCACAAACCAAAGGCAATGGAGTCATTGGTTGTGTCCCTCTGAGAATTAAGTAATTGTGGTCAGCACAGCATGTGACCATTAAGAAAGCTGAGTCAAATTTTACTTCTCTCTTTCTTTCTGTACAAGTGCAATAAAAAGCGCATGTCATCATCAACTTCCTAAAGGGTGTGGTGTGGTCAATGGTGGCAACTTGGTCCCCTCTTTGAGTATACTACTTTTTCCCTTTAATATTTTGTATGTATGAGGAACAGTCAAAAGAACTACGTGCTAATTTCATATTCCACTTGAATTAAGATAGTGGGATAACTTTAAAAACCTTTAAACGATATAAGAGCTATCAATGGAAAATCGACCTTTCAGATCACTAATCGTCCAATTATCATTACTTAGACATTTCCTTTATCACAAACTTAGGAGTAAACAATATTATTATTATATCAACTAACAGACACTTCACAATAAACAAATCCTGTATTTAACCATGTCTAGAATAGGTAGAGAGACATGTTATAGTCAACTGCTTTATATTCAATATAAAACCTGCCACTGATCAAAAAGAGAGCCAAAACTAGCAGCCACAAGCATCAAATATTAGAGTGAGTGGTCACAGACAAATAAAACAGTGAATATTTAAGGATAGATTAGATCAAACGGGACAGCAGAGCTTTTTAGCAAAATCTGAAATTATGAATCCGAAAAATGATAGTATACTTGATAAACAAGTTCAAGCCAAAATACGCAAAAAGTATCACCATTAACTAAAAACTACAATGCAGAAATAATAAAATGGAGTTTTGGGGGATAAAACTTAAAATGGAGTTTTTGGGGATAAAACTAACTGACGAAACCAAAAACATGAGGATTGAGGAGGGAAAACATCTTAGTCGACCTCCTCGATCTTAGGACCAGCACCGCTGCCACCGCTAGGAGCAGGGCCATCATCACCCATGTCAGCACCCATGTCACCGCCAGCACCTTGGTACATCTTGGCAATAATTGGGTTGCAAATGCTCTCCAACTCCTTCATCTTGTCTTCAAATTCATCAGACTCAGCAAGCTGGTTGGCATCGAGCCACTGGATGGCCTGCTCAATGGCTTCCTCAATCTTCTTCCTGTCTGCCTCAGGCAGCTTGGATGCAATCTTCTCATCCTTGATGGTGTTCCTCATGTTGTATGCATAGTTCTCCAAAGCATTCTTTGCCTCTACCTTCTTCTTGTGGTCTTCGTCCTCAGACTTGTACTTCTCTGCTTCTTGAACCATCTTCTCAATCTCCTCCTTGGAGAGTCTACCCTTGTCGTTAGTGATGGTGATCTTGTTCTTTTGTCCAGTAGTCTTGTCCTCAGCAGAAACATTCAAGATACCATTGGCATCAATGTCAAAGCACACTGTGATCTGAGGGACTCCCCTGGGAGCAGGGGGAATACCAGAGAGCTCAAATTTGCCAAGCAAGTTGTTGTCCCTGGTCCTAGTTCTCTCACCTTCATAGACTTGGATCAACACACCAGGCTGATTGTCTGAGTAGGTTGAGAAGACCTGCTCTTTCTTGGTTGGGATAGTGGTGTTTCTGGGGATCAACACAGTCATGACACCTCCAGCAGTTTCCAGTCCAAGAGAAAGAGGGGTAACATCCAACAACAACAGGTCTTGCACCTTCTCGTTACCTTCACCACTCAAAATTGCAGCTTGTACAGCAGCACCGTAAGCAACAGCTTCATCAGGGTTGATGCTCTTGCAGAGCTCCTTCCCATTGAAAAAGTCTTGCAATAGCTGCTGAACCTTGGGAATTCTAGTGGAGCCACCAACAAGTACAACATCATGGATAGAGTTCTTGTCCATCTTAGCATCTCTCAAACACTTTTCAACTGGTTCCATACACTTTCTGAACAGATCCATGTTAAGCTCCTCAAATCTAGCACGGGTGATGGTGGAATAGAAATCAATGCCCTCATAGAGAGAATCAATCTCAATTGTGGTCTGAGCAGTGGATGAAAGGGTCCTCTTCGCCCTCTCACAAGCAGTTCTCAACCTTCTAAGTGCCCTAGGGTTACCACTGATATCCTTCTTGTTCTTCCTCTTGAATTCTTGAACAAAATGGTTGACCATCCTGTTGTCAAAGTCCTCACCTCCGAGATGAGTGTCTCCAGCAGTAGCCTTCACCTCAAAGATACCTTCCTCAATGGTGAGGAGAGATACATCAAAGGTACCACCACCAAGATCAAAGATCAACACATTCTTCTCACCAACACTAGTTGCCTTCTTATCCAGACCATAAGCAATGGCAGCTGCTGTAGGCTCGTTGATAATACGCATAACATTCAAACCAGCAATAACACCAGCATCCTTAGTGGCCTGACGCTGAGAGTCGTTAAAGTAGGCTGGCACAGTCACCACGGCATTCTTGACAGTGGAACCGAGGAAAGCTTCAGCAATCTCTCTCATCTTAATGAGCACCATAGAAGAGATCTCCTCAGCAGCAAACTGCTTTTCCTCACCCTTGTAGTTGACAACAATCATTGGCTTATCACCAGGTCCAGGAATGACCTTAAATGGCCAGTGCTTGATGTCACTCTGCACTGTGGCATCACTGAATCTCCTACCAATCAACCTTTTTGCATCTGCATCATAATTAAATTTGTTCAAGATATAAAAAAACCTACAAACTAACAAAAATTTAGTCTACCAAATATTAATTACTTGAAGTAACAAATTTAAATACAATACTTGTTACTTAAAATTAGATTTTCCAACCACAGCCTACTGACCAATAAAATGCCTATCATATTATGTAATTAGACCAGCAATCAGAAATTTACAACCAAGCCACACCAGACCTCTCCAAGTCGGTTCTCTTGACAACTTCACACTATAATAAACATAGATAAACCAATAAAGTGTGCAGAGTATCTAGCATTGCAACCTTTACGATTCTTCAAATATACATGTCAAAATTTAGATGGAGTAAAACAGGTTCAAACTCCATACGGACATGTCAAACAAGATATGCCACAGAAAAAGAACTTCGAACAATTACAAATCTTCAAATAGTTTAGTTTTATGCAGATTCTTATATATAAGAGCTAAGCTTACAATATGAAAAGCAGATTGATCCAAGTGCAAATAAACTCAAAAATTATATGGTCAATTCAACTCTATAAGCACAAGCAAATACTAGATCATAGAAATAAATTCACTAATCATCTTCATAAAAATCCAGCGGATCTAACTGGAGATCTACAGTAGGCAAACTTACAACGACAGGATCTTAGACTTTATTCTGATTATCGACAAAGACATGAATCTATAGATATCACTGGACTAATCAAAGTAGCACAACTTCCAAATGTCCCAATAAACTTATCATACACAAGACAGAGACACATAACACAAGTGGAAACAATATCACAAACTAGTAACTATCATATTAGTCATGAAACTTGTGAGATATGACTAATACATTACATCTACTTACGTAATATCCAAATCTTAATTAAAAAGAACTAGATCTAGAAAAACTGTATCCAAATAATTAGCAACTGCACAAGTACGCATGAAAATACTTATCTAACCTCAGAACGTCAAAAAATAGATCTTCACAGTAAATCTAGTCAGATCTAGCACGAAAAGCAAGCTAAACTGATAATCAATCAACAAAGAATGGACAACAGTATGAAAAACAGAGATTGATACAGAATCACAGATCACATATAGTTAGCTAAACTGATTAGAACGACGGCAGGAGTATAAACATACACAGACTGATAAATCATGAAATGAAAAACTTGTAAAAAGAGTAGATCGAGATCTTACCGAATACAGTGTTGATAGGGTTCATAGCGACCTGATTCTTAGCAGCATCACCAATGAGACGCTCAGAGTCAGTGAATCCAACATAAGACGGTGTAGTCCTGTTACCTTGATCATTAGCGATGATCTCAACACGATCATGTTGCCAAACACCAACGCAAGAGTATGTGGTACCAAGATCAATACCGATTGCTGGACCTTCACCCTTTCCAGCCATATCTACTACTGTATATCTCTCCTTCGCTTAGTGTCGGCGAGTGTTTTGAAGAAGGAGAGGCAGTAAAATGAGCTTTAAGGAACTGGGGTTTGTAAGGAGGAAGCATGAAATGAGGAAGACGAGACTTTATAAGGAGTAGAATTCTAGAATGTTCTGAAACCCTAACACTGTGAGAATGTGTTTGTAGCCGTTGGATCTCTGATATGATGATTTAACGGTTGTGATTCGTTAAACTTAATCTCGCTAGCCAGATTTGACTAGCTTTTGTTGATTCCCACTTGGCCAATATAGTTTGGCTATTTATGGCTTAGTATGGTAAAAATAAAAGTAATTGTTTCTTTTGGTTATATAAATAGCATAACATAACTATACAAATTCTTTTTTAAAATAAATAAATAAATAAATTTTATTACATTTATAACATGATAAAAATAAAATTAATATGTTACGAAATTAAATATTTTGTTGTGTTGTTGATTTACATTATTTACAATTCAGAACTTACTTCTATCTATAAAACATTGTTTTTTCCTCTCCCCTCTTTCTCAAATCTCGCTTGTCTCTCTCTACTTTTTCAGTCATCTCTCACTTGCCTCTTTCATCTCCCTACCCCGTCTCTCTAGATTCTCTTTTATAAGTCTCTCTAACACTTTATACAAATTATACAAATATAAATGTATAGTTTGTGCTAGTATAAAGTGAGGGAGCGACTGAATATACAAATACAAATGCATATTTTTCTGCCCTATACACTTATAATTATACAAATACAAATCTCTCTGTCCAATTCTTTGTTATCTCTCTCGCTTTATACAAACACAAATTATACATTTGTATCTCGTACTTATACAAATCAAATGCATATATACAAATATAATTGTTGATACATATACATACTAGTTACATATATACAATTATCTGATCAATATACAAATAATAGTCACCTCTCTCCACTCTCTGCTCTCTCGCGCATCTTTCCTCCCTCTTCCAGTCTTGCTCGACTCTCTCCTCCCTCTCTCGTTCTTGCTTGTCTCCCTCGTCCTTGTAACATGTAGCTACGAATTGTAATTGACAAACTATAGCTATAGAGCCTAATTGAATTATTCTGAGTGGTTAAATGCAACAATAATATTTCATCTTTTATCCTACATTTAAATAGTAATTCTACCTCGTACCCTACTTTTGTTGTAGATTCATCATTCAAATTATGAATTTGTGACATTGTGTAACGATGAAGAACGATACGATCCAAACAGTGTATTCATTAAAACTATATAATACGATACAATACAACATATACAATAATATGATAGATTGTGAAACAATACATAACAACCATCCAAATTGAAATTGAGGGTAAATGGATCAATTGATATTTTCTATTCTTTATTTGTTGTTACCATTGATCTTTCCCTTTCTAACATCTATATTTCTCACTTATTTATAGCGCATATCTTAGTGACAATTCTTAAAGCATTAAGTAATATTAAGACACAGTTTTAAGCGTAAAATCATGATATCGAAAAAGATTGTACAAATATAACATATAATGATATAATAAGATCCAGAGCTTACAAAAGAATTTGTGGTTCATATAATTTTTTTTATAAACATCATCTTGATATTATTTTATTTTAGTTTGGTTCATATAATCTACGAGATATCAAATTCAATAAATTATACTAAATTAACATCCTTTTTTGGTCAAGGGCATTATTGAACTAGTTAAAGCTCTCTAAGATGGTGTTGTAATTATTTTATTAGCTTAACAAAGAAGGTCAGATCATCAACAAAGAAAAGGTGAAATTTTTTGAGACATGCTGATCAGTTGATTCTAATCAGGAATCAAACCTTGTTAAGGTAACTTTCAATTAATCAAAGATTGAGACAGAGTTGCTAACAAGACTTCATTTGAATTGACTTACTTTATATATTTTAAGTTAAAATAATCTTTAAACAGTTTTTTGCTAACAAGAGTTCATTTGAATTGACTTACTTTATATATTTTAAGTTAAAATAATCTTTAAACAGTTTTGAAATGTTTGAATAATTTGAAACAATGA
Organism: Solanum chilense; assembly: GCA_032847665.1. Lineage (NCBI taxonomy): Eukaryota > Viridiplantae > Streptophyta > Magnoliopsida > Solanales > Solanaceae > Solanum > Solanum chilense. The sequence goes on along the minus strand of CM064971.1, from coordinate 5,330,286 downwards.
TTATAAGCGCTTAGTTTTAAGCTAAAACTTCACAAGTCAGAATCAAGACAACAAACAATATAACGTTTTAACACCATCTTTCATCTTTGTTTCCACATTTTTATGGTCTTGTCACCCTCACAAGTAATAACTATTGTACCAGTAACATCATATGTGAGAGCATATATAGCAGCATCAGTATCCATAGATGATCCAGGTTGAACCTTCGTTCAAGCCATAGCGCATATACTTTTCTTGTGATGAGTTAGTGTTTCCATTGTCTTACCATATCTTATATCCCACAACTTCATAGTTGAGTCATGAGAACTCGTTACAACTACTTGAGGATGCGAGGGGAGAGTCATAGTAGACGAAACAGTGTTTTCATGTCAAGAAAAAACATGAATGTTTGTTTTAGTTCAAATATCTCAAACTTTGCATACACAATCCCTAGACCCTGTGTAAAAAACGTCGATTGTAGGATGCATAGCCAAACAATATACACCATGAAGATGACCATGAAATGAATGAATTACCTTATTTTGTTCGAGGTCCTAAAATTTTACTTGTTTATGATCTCCAGCTGAGAACATGTTTTTGTTGCGAATAGCAACGCCTCTTACTTGCCCAACATGCCCTGTCAATGTGAGCTTTAGCCTACCACTTGCTAAATCCCATATCTTGATAGTACGATCCGCGGAATCTGTACAAAACCAAGTATTAGTAGGATCTACTGCAACTATCACACCCAACCTAAATGACATGCCTATACGCTATATCAGTAGCGGAACTAAATTTTTTAATAAAGAAGTCAAGGGAAGAATAAATGTCAGATTTTGATTTCATAATCTCATAAATATACCCATATTTATAATAATGCTCGACCTAATTTAACTACAATTAGGAAAACAATTGCCAAATCCTAAACAATTTAGGATTTATATCCTTCCAAGTTTGTTTAACTTATTACTTCCTTCGTTTCAAAAATAACCTCCTTTATTTTTTAATTTGTTTAAAAAAAGAATGATTTTTTTTTGTAACATTTTAATTTCAACTTTTCACGTGACATATTTAAGGTCACAAAATCAAAGAACAATTTTATACATTTTACGTAACTTTAATTTAAGACCACAGATTTAAAAGTTATACTTGTAAACTCAATGTCAAGTCAAATCATGTCTGTAAAACGGAGGGAGTACTAATTTTTGAATTTGAATTTGAACAGAATTAGGACTACCTGAACTGTACGTGTAAATTACGAAATTATAAATATTCCGCCATTAGAGCTTACCTCTGTATTCTGATAATCAATGGAGAAGAGAGTTGAAGAGCACGCTATCTGCAATGCGATACGCCTTTTTCTATGGAACGAAAAGCTAACAAAGAATCAGATTTCATCTTCCGAAGGCTTATGCATCTGTTCTATTCGAAGTACATTCACCGCGATTCAGCCTCGTGTATTCGATTACAAGCATAAAAAACTCAGAGACAGAGAGCGTTGTACCGTCATCCCGTTTGATTTATCGAAGTTACTGAACAAAGACGCATCGTTAGGTAGATTGCTTGTTTCTCCTACTCTTCAATTTCTGCCGCAAACTATCAAACAGTTAGGGGACGATATCTCTATTTCTCTGTTCACACAATTTCAATTTACTCAAGCTTTTCTTAAACCACCACCACGACCTACATACGTAATAGTTCTCGAAATTTCACATATTCGTTGTTGCGATTTTCGTCCTCCGTTTGATTTGCCACTGCCGCCCAATTTCGTACCTCCTGATGTCCCGTCTAATCATCGTCGATTTCGAAAGAGCTGGAACGATGTAGCAGCCTGTGTGAGTAATATTGACTTTGTGAATGATCCGTATAATCGATATCGTGAGGATGTTGTTGCGTATCTCAGGAAGTTAAGGGATTATACTGGTGAAGGCGGGATTTGTCCAACGAAACCACCTATTGCAGTTGATGTAGCTAGAGGATTCGTTGAAGTTCAGGTATGTTATAGATCGTGGTGTGCTAGTCCTGCTTATTGCATTGATGAGTTAGTAGATGAGTGTTGCCCTGTTTGTTTGAATGAGTTCAGAGATGAAAACGAAGTGATTGCAACTTACTGTTCACATATTTTTCATATACAGTGTCTATTGCCATGGCTATGGAAGAAAAATACTTGTCCATCTTGTCGAGCTGTATATCCTTTGCATTATTCGCCTATTTTGGATCGTCAAATTCAGAACTTGAACCTGAGACATTAGTTAGTTAAGGAGGAAGGAATACATGAATGTACAAATCGATTCAACTTTTCAGTTTTTCATCTAGAGATAAGTTTGCCTCGAGTTAGGATACAACCAAGATCTTCATAAGTTATAGTATTTTGCCTCTCTTTGATTCTAAGGCAGTTTCAAGTGTAAGTCTATCCTCGAGGTCCAGTAAAAGGTCATCTTCATCTTCAAGTTATATTCGACAACCAACTAGTACATTAAGCCTTGATGTGCTTACTTTCTCCTCTAATAAGATCTAGTTAAAGAGTGATCAAGGATCGGCTTAAACATGAAAAGACATGTAATTTTAGATGTATGAGTACTTTGTTTCCGTCAAATTAGGACAATGGAGAAAAAGCATTTTTTTGCTATTTTGAGTTATTTGACCATTAGACAAACAATTAGGACTATTTTGATTGATGTAGTTTGCTGACGCTTCATCAACCTTCTGAAGCGGGCAACTTTTACAGTTGTGCTCCATTATGCACATGATGAGAAAGCTCTGCGATGGACCAAGTCCCTGCATTTGTGAAATACTGAAACATACGATCTCGTCCGCTATTTCTATTGGTGTAGGACACTACATTTTTCACCTACCACCAGACATGACAACTTTACAGTGTACCCATTTGTATCTGGACGAAAGCACTCTGTTAGGGATCAGGATACCTCACATTGAGTTTATCATTCATTTCACTGTCAGCAGTCCAATAACAAGGATCAGATTCCTTGTTAGATCCCTAAGTTTGTTAAATCATCAAATTTAATATCAGCTCCAAACTAACACTTTTGAAATAAAATTGTTTTGTTTCTTTCAAATTCTCAATTACGGGCTAGTTATTTCGACTTTCGCTCAAGGTTCTTAACAAATATATAAAGATGATAATTTAATAACATAAATACTTATTCACTTATAATATTTACATCAAATTATAACGATCAAGTGATTTAATGTAATAATTATGTGTGTCAATTAATTAATTACGAATAATTAATAATTATATACATTCAAATATATATCTTGCATCTATTAATTTTTTGATGTAAACATCCCATGCAGTAACTTTTCAGGAAACTTAACTGAGTTAAGCATTTTATAAATATTTCACCATTAACCTTATGTTTGGATGATTGTTACCTGTTGTATTTTATTGTATTGATAGTTTTAATACAATGTTTGTTTAGATTGTTACTTAAATTTTATCATTTTGTATCATTCAAATTCATTGTTAGATGCAACGAAGAATCTTATTTTGTGTAACAATCGATTTGATATGATCACATCATTACCTTAGATGTTATTTGGATGGTTGTTACTCACTGTATTGTATTATATTATTAGTTTAAATACAATGTTTGTTTAAACTGTTACTTAAATTCTACTTGTATCATATTGTTTAAATTTATGGTTAGGTGACAACAAAAAAACTCGTTTTAGGTAATAATCAATTTCACGTGATCACTTTATTATATTAATATTTTCTTTTTATTTATTATTTAATAATTATATTTCATCTTTTATTTTAATTTTCCTAGTAGCTCTAAGCGAACCTAATTTTTTTTTGTATTCTTATATATGATTATAGTTCAAATTATGAATGCGTGACATTTTCGCAGGCTATACGCATAAGGGGAAGAAGTATTCTACTGCAACCCTTTTGATCTACCGAAGTTACGGAACAAAGAAGCCTTTTGGGATTTCTTGTTTGTCTCTGCCGCATACTATCAAACAGTTGGGGGCAATATCTCTTTTTCTCCTTTTTAGTGAATTTCAACAGTATGCTTACCCTATTTTCACTTGATATCCTCCTGGTGAGTGCTGCTTATTGAGTTTTTTGACATGTTAAGGTGGGATTTTCCCAATAAACAACAATTGCCCAATTTGTCTAGCTGTTTATCCTTTTATTGTTCACCTCTTTTTGGTCTGTCAATGTTGTAAGCACAAAGGTAACTTGTTGGAGGTTAATGTTTGAAAAATGGGTTCTTTTTGGTAGTATCATATTGTAGTGAAGCAATTCTTCATTTGCTACATAATGTGTTGGCTAATGTAAATATGATAGTGAAGTAATGATTTTCATGTGCTAGAAGGCATTCAGTATCTGGTTGTTCAATTTCTTTCAAATTGACAAGGTTTGCTCAGCATGATGATATAAGCATTCTTAATTCTTTTTGTTGTCTTTTTTCAAGGTGTAGTGAAGTTGGAAACAACCGACTTATGTGGAGATCAGTCCCCGCAAATGAGATGCAAGCGAATGTCAAAATGTAAAATTTCGTGTGCTAAAACAAGTTCCTATCTTCATATGCAAAGGGAATGTTCCACCATATAAGGTTTGCATCTGCTTTAGATTACTTAAACTTGTGCAAACTGTATTTCTCCAATCGTCACAAGTGTGTTCTTTTTAAACATTCATCCTAATTATATGAATATTATAGTGGATGCTTAAAGTGCAACAAATTAAATAGAGTCTGGACGAGTCCTGAGTCATGGCCACTGATGTTAAAATTAACTTAACCTGTGTTTTGCTGTTAATTCTATCCTATCTTTGCCATGATATATTTGGTACTAAAGTATAAACTCCTGGAATTCAGCTGCTAAGCTGTCTTGTTTCTCTCTGTTGAGCTCTATAATGCCTAACTATGTAACTGGTTACTGTGAAGCTGGATTGTAGTATTCCCTCCATTCCAATTCAAGTGTCTTATTCCTATTTGATCTGTCCCAAGAGGAGTCTCTTTCTATTTTTAATAAGTTTTCCAATTCCAACGTTTTACGTGGCAAATTTAAGACCACAAGATTTGAAGGACTGCACACATCTTTAATTTAAGACCACAAGATTCAACATTTTCTTGAACTCCATGTCCGGTCAAACTAAGACACTTAAATTGGGACGGGAGGGAGTATGATTTTATCTTGTAAATGTCTTATCTTTTAACAACAGATTCAACCAATTATGTTTTCTCATAGAAGGGGCATCAATGTCTGCTTACACGGGGGCGGCGACAGTAAAATATTTTCCCTTCTAAGGATCAATCAATAGAAGGACATTGCTGTCCAGATTTTGCCTCTTTCTTACACTATACATCTCATACTCCGAATTAATATTTTATCTCAAAAAAGATAATGCTAATTGTTTTATCAAGCATTTGGTACTTAGCTTCATCTCATATGATTTCATCTCACATGGCTAAACGGGCCTTAAATATATGTAGTCCAAAATAGTTGTCATTTCACTGAATTTCAAGATTATGCTTCTCCCAGTTTCACTGGGTATCTTCCTGGTGAGTGCTGCTGATTGAGTATCTTGACATGTTATGGGAATATACGGGTGACGATGGGATTTTCCCAATAAACAACACTTGCCCAATTTGTCTAGCTGTTTATCCTTTTTATTGTTCACCCCTTTTTGGACTGTCAATGTTGTAAGCACAAAGGTAACTTGTTGGAGGTTAAAGTTTGAAAAATGTGTTCTTTTTGGTAGTATCATATTGTAGTGAAGGGATTTTTCATTTGCTAAATTATGTGTTGGCTACTAAATATGATAGTGAAGTAATGATTTTCATGTGCTAGAAGGCATTCAGTATCTGGTTGTTCTGTTTCTTTCGAATTCTTAACTAGACAGTAGTGACAAGGTATGATCAGCATAATGATATAATCATTCTTAATTCTTTTTGTTTGCCTTTTCTCAAGGTATAATGAAGTTGGAAACAAACAACTTATGTGAAGATTATTCCCTGCAATTGAGATGCAAGCGAATGTGAATGCAAAACTTTATAACAAGTTCCAATCTCATATGCAAAGGGAATGTTCCATGAATAAGGTTTGCATCTGCTTTTGATTACTTTAACTCTGTGTAAACTGTATTTCTCCAATCATCACAAGTGTTTTTTTTTTTAAATATTCATCTTAATCATATGAATATTATAGTGGATGGTTTAAGTGCAAGTTTAATAGAGTCTGAATGAGCCCTGAGTCATGGCCGTTAATGTTAAAATTAACTTGACCTGAGTATTGTAGTTAATTCTATCCCATCTTTGCCATGATATATTTGGTACTAAACTATAAACTCCTGTAATTCAGCTGCTAAGCTGTATAGTTTCTCTCTGTTGAGCTTTATAATGGCTTATCTATGTAACTGGTTACTGTGAAGCTGGAATGTCCCAAAAAGAATGTCTCTTTGTATATCTAACAAGTCTCCAATTTCAACATTCTACGTGACAAGTTTAAGACCACAAGATTTAAAGGCCTACACACATCTTTAATTCAAGACCACAAGATTCAAAAGTTTCTTAAATTCCGTGTCCAGTCAAACTAAGACACGTAAATTGGGACGGGAGTGAGTATGATTTTATCATGTAAATGTCTCATCTTTTAACAACAGATTCAACCATTGGCATTTTCTCATAGAAGGGGCATTAATGTCTGCTTACATGGGGGCAACGGTAAAATATTTTCCCTTCTAAGGATCAATCAATAGAAGGAGATTGCTGTCCAGATTTTGCCTCTTGCTTGCACTATACATTTCGAAGTCACTATACATTTCATACTTCGAATTAATATTTTATCTCAAAAAGGATATTGCTAATTGTTTTTATCAAGCATTTGGTACTCAGCTTCATCTCTCAAATCATGATTTCCTCTCACATGGCTAAATGGGCCCTAAATATATATAGTCCAAAATGTCATTTTAGAAAGCGAGGATATGATTGAGTACATTCTTTCCATTTTGCCCTTGGTAATAATTATATTTGAAAGTTATGAACATCGACAAATATAAGTGAATAACATATACACATAATCCAAAATTGTGATTATTTGGATTAACTAACCTCTTTTTATTTATTGAAAAGACATTAATATTTTAAATAATTAAAAATAATAAATAAGGATATGACAATTAAAACACATAATTTCTTAAGTATCAAGTTAACAAAAAATATGACAAATAAAATGGTCAGGGAGTATATGATGGGCCATCCAAGTTGGCATGGGACAAGTTAATCCTTTTTTATGGAACTTGGATTGGAACGACAGTAGGATTAACTCAACTATGCATACGTGTAATATACAAGTAACTTTTTAGGAAACTTCATTAAGTTAAGCGCTCTATAAGTATTTCTCTGTTAGTGCTTATCTCTGCATTCTGATAAGCAAAGTCAACAAGTTCCAATGGAGAGAATCATTGAAACCGCTCACTGCAAGTCAATTCGGCTTTTCTTATGGAACGAAAAGCTAGCGAGGAACCAGATTTCTCAGTCCGAAGGCTTATGCTTGTTCATAATCAGAAGTACATTCATGATGTTTCAACCTTGTGAATGTGGTTGTTATAACTCTAAGTACAGTTGCTACACACTTGAGGAAAAGAAGTGTTCTACTGTCATCCCTTTTGACCTGTCAAAGCTACGGAATGGAGAAACGTCATTGGGTTCCTTGCTTGTTTCTGCTACTCTTCAGTTTCTGCCGCAAACTGTCAAACAATTGGGGGATGAAATCTCTTTTTGCCTTTTCACTGAGTTTCAAGATTCTCAAGCTTTACTGCCACTGCCAAGGCCGACTTACGTAGTCGTCGTTGAAATCTCCCAGACTCGCTGTGTCAATTTTACTGATAAAGTTGATCTTGACACGTCCCCCAATTTCACAGGGTATCCTCCTGATGTCCCATTGTATCGCCGGTTTGAGATTGACGACAAGGAAGAGGAGGGGGTCGTCACTGTGCGCAATGTGAGTGCTGCTGATGATAGGAATGATCCATTTTGTGAATACACTGAGGATGTCCTTGAGTATCTTGACATGTTAAGGGAATATACAGGTGAAGGTGGGGGTTGTCCAATGAAACCACCTATTGCGGCGGATGTAGCCAGTGGATTTGTCGAGGTCCCGCCATGTTATAGATCTTGGTGTTCAAGTCCAGCTATCAGCATCAAAGATCTAATGAATGAGACTTGCCCTGTTTGTCAAGAAGAGTTTAAAGACGGGAATGACGTGATTACAACTTGTTGTTCGCACATGTTTCATACAAGGTGTCTCCTTCCATGGCTATCCAAGAACAATAGTTGTCCAACTTGTCGAGCTGTCTATCCTTTGCATTATTCACCCCTTTTGGACCGTCAACATTGTAAGCGCAAACGTAGCATGTTGGACTCTAATGTTTGAAATATGTGTTCTTTATCTTTTTTCTTTTTTTTAGTGGTATTATATAGTAGTGAAGTGATTTTTCATGTGCTAGAACATGTATTGGTTGATGTTAATATGATAGTAAAGTAATTTTTTCTTGTGCTAGAAAGCATTCATTATCTGATGTTTTGTTTCTTTCAACTTCTTAACTAGACAGTAGCAACAAGGTTTGTTCAGCATAATGAATAAGCATTCTTAATTCTTTTTGTTTGCCTTCTCTCAAGGTCTAATGAAGTTGTGAACAACTAATTTATGTGAAGATTAGTCACCAAATATGAGATGCAAAACTTCATGTGTTAAAACAAGTTCCTATCTTCATTGGCAGAGAGAATGTTCCACATCATAAGGTTTGTGTCTGGCTTCCATAGTGCGTACAGTGTAGTGTATTTCACCGATTGTATGTCCTAAGTTACCTACATTCGTTTGTTGGAACCTGTAATGGTTGAAGACCAGTATTAGTTGCTAATAATGAACTGACACTCTCAACCCCCATGAGTTGTAATGTTAGCTTGAATATAACATTACTTGATTTCTTAATGCAGTGCTACTTTGTTAAACTGTCCCAAATATATAGCGCTTGTAAAGTTTTTTTATGCATTATATAATTTACAAAAGTGCAGAGTCTTATCATTTTTATTGTCAACACAAGTTTTTCCTTGTGTGTAACTAAGTAAGAAGTAGAGGTGCTTATTGGTCGGTGTCCAGTCTGGTTTATCGGTTTTCGATTTGTAAACATTCTAAACCGACAACCAAACCAATAAGATATTTTCGGTTGATCAATTTTTGCTCCTTAACAGTTCGGATTTTGGCTTAACCAATAAGAAAATGCTCCTTTAGTTCTCTTTTTGTTCTTTCTTATTTGCAATTTTTCATCTATACACGGGCTTCATGCATAAAATTCTGCACAAACTACATGCAGAAGCAAAGTCAAATATGTTATTGCTAAAACAAACTTGTTTGCAGTTTGGTTTATCGGTTAAACTAGTCTTTGCACACCCCTACTAAGTAGTTACCAATAGCCTAGTACCATTTCCTCCTATCATCATAAACTGTAAAATAGTTCTTCCTAATCACAAAGGGTTTTCTCTATTTGAAAAGGTAAGCAAGTTATTCAAAAGATGAACCTTTTGCAGTTAATGCTATATTGCATCTTTGGTACCAAAGTATAAATTGTTTGAACCTTGTTTCTCTTTCTTTAGCTCTATAGTTGCTGAACTATGTAAGTTGCTATCAAGCTGGAATGTGGTATGATTTTTCTGGTAATTATCTTATCTTCCAATAAGAGATTCATTCAATGTATGATTTCACACAGGTAAGGGCATCTAAGCCCTGAGGGCACAATTGATGTTTCTCCCTTCCATGGACCAAATAGTAAATGGCTCTTTCTGTCCGAATTTTCCCTCTTGCGTAGACAATAGTATTTCGGCAAATAGTATATGAATGATACACCCTCCATTCCAGTTTTGTTACAACATTTGCTTTTGTCCTTTCCTTCAAAATAAAAGAACGACTTCTAATTTGAAAACTATTTAATCTGAACTTCTCATTTTTATCCTTTATGAGAAGCTTTTATGGCCACACAAATGTTGGTGCCAGTCTTTTATTTTGGTATTTGTTTGGAGAAATCCAGTCAGTGCAGGAGCTAGATTCAAATGGATGATCAAACTGAAACGTAGCTTAGTGATTCCAGGACTTCTCTTAATCCTCTTGCTGGTGCAGCTCTTCCTTTATGTCCACATTTTATGTCAACATTTCAGTTCATGACAAGAAAGGAGAAGGATCTGGAGATCAGTCAGCTATAACTGATGCCAGGTTCCTCGTAATTTGTTTGTTTTCTCATGCATCTCTTGCTTCCTTAGTGTTGGTATTGGAGATTCAATCAGCTCTACTTGATCAACATGTCGAGGAAAAACTGATCAAAATCCTTTGAAGATCATGAAAATGTGGGGATAATGGTAAAAAAGAAATATATAGATGAGCCGTTGAGGTATTGTCGGATGACTGTGAAACAAAATGATAAGATTGGGAATTTTTTTATCACATTGTTGATTTCGCAATAATTGTAGAAGGAAGAAGAACTAGCCTAGAATAGTATACGGAATAGCTTGTGCCTAAAAACAAAAGTGGGAGTCTTCAAGGTTGACCTATTCAGCATTTCATAAAGATGTCGTAGTTGAAACTGCGATAAGGTGAAAATACTACTGAAGGAAACTAATCAGTTTAAAAGTTTGCGGCAGAAGTTTCTTGTAAAGGTCTTTGAAAAATATATCGATTTCAAGAGGTGAATGTAGATGTTCAACAAATTGAAGTTCAACAGGTGTAGATACTGAGGTGAAGAAGAGGTTGCATTTACTGAAGCAGAAAATGTCAATAAGGCATAAGAAACTTCATCAGATTTCTCTGGAAAGTCATCAGGCCCCTTGACGAAACAGAAGAGAGCTAGTGATAATCATCCATGAAAGGAATCCTCTGATGAAAGGGATAGAGGTGCGCTACTGGAGATAGAAGGTACTAAAATAAAATGCTAGTTGATTCTACAGTTTATTCTAGAAAAAATTCATTGTTGCTTATTAGAATTATGTGCAGAGGGCTATCTAAGATCTTCTATGCCAGAACATGTGAAGCATCATTGCTACCCGAAAATTTTAGCTTGTCCTTATCAATAGCTAGGAAATTGCATGATTTAAGCTCTTTTTACCGTAAATAAATGGATCTTGAGCCTACTCAACCCAAAAGTTAGCTCATGAGAGATTGTCCAAAACCATATAAGCAGACCAAGTAACCCTTAACTCACTGCTGAGGGACTCCAACACCCCCACACAGCCCAAGATTTGACATCCGGAGCCAGAGACGGTTCCAGGTTTTGAAGTGTAGTTCATATTAATGATTTCAAGTTAACGTAAAATAATAACTGGGTTCACGGTCAATTTATAAATATTTTGTAGAATTCTTAATAAATACAGGGAATGAATAAAAGTCATTGGTTCCCGTGAACCCATACCTCAAGGGCTAGATCCGCTCCAGTCTAGAGTGTGGATATAATTGGGGGGTTTGGGGGGGGGGGGAGTAGGATCAGAAACTATAAATTAGGATGGACTTCAGTCTAATACCATGATAAAGAAATGAACCTTAGGCATAACTCAACTCCAAAAGTTAGCTCATCATGGGAGAACCGTAAGAACATATAAAATTTCCAACAATATATTTTAGTGCGGGTCCTAAAATTCTGTGCTCTTTTAAAATTAATAAATCTTGCAAATTTATGAAATTACCAAAATAGCAGAGTAGTTCCAAAATACAATGAAACATGAAATATAACATTTGTATTATACAATAAAGCCTGCACATTACATTTTGTGCTTCATAATAGGCAACGGAACAAATACATTCTATTTTTCAGTTACATCAAAATTGAATTTATTGTATATAAGCAACATTAACAGTAATATCATCAATTTTTCCTCCTTGATGTCGTCCTTAGATGCTCTTGCATATGGTGTATCTGCAAATCTATCAAATGAGTTGTACAATGCAACGTTTCCAATTTTCTTAGTCAACTTTTTTGCTTTCAACTTCTCGTTGTCGCTCTCCGAAAAATTTCTTCAATTTCACTATCATTCATATTATCAAGCATCCCATCCGTCCAACCATCAAAATATCATCTTTCTCGACGTTTAATTCCATTTCTTGAGCAATGCTAGGATTATCGGCATTGCAGTTTCCCAATTGATATTGACACCCAAATACTCGTTATTGTATCAACAACTTTTCCCTTTCTGATTAGGAAAAATCCACCATCACCAACATTAGCAGCATCTATAGTACTTTTTTCGAGTTAAAAGTTACAATACAAGCTGTAGACAATCCTTTTGAATTTGTGTTTTTGTTTGCTTCTTCAAGAACCCTTTTGGGGTTCACATGAACTTTCATCGCTTCATAATATGTAACAATATGTGAATTCTTCATAAGCTCTCTTGAGTATATTCCAGCATCAATTCCCTGTTTCGCCCAGCCACCAACGCCATCCGCGACACCAATAGTTTTGAATAATTCATCTATGAAGTGTGCATCTTCACCTAGCGGCTTCTTTGGATTGTCTTTGGGTAAGTATAAAGATCCAGCCACTATTTTTAGCATGGTAATTTGTTGCTACTAAACTCAATTACTCTCTTCTCGACGTTGAAAAATTCATCATCCTTACTGAATTTGAGTCTCTTGTTGCTGTGATTGTCCAGATGATCATTAACTTCATGAGAAGAAAAGTCTAAATACCTCTTGTAACGCGGCAGGTTGAAAAGTTCATTGAAATTGTTGGAAGAATATTGATCATGACCTAATGATGAAATACAGGCAGCCATTATTGTGTTGATTGAAAAACTTTGGGAAGTAAAAGATTATGTGATGAGAGCGAAGGGTTAACACATATATGTATACACATATATACGTTGATATCCTATTTAGAATAGGTAATGGAAAAACAAAATTTGGGAACTTTTCTAATGGAATATTTGAATAGTTGTTGTAATTACTCCTAGTTCTAGTTAGAAAAGGATTGGGAAACAGTTTTTGGTAACTAACTGAAAATATAATTTGTGGAAACTATGTAAAACAACTAGAAGTAAGTTAATGAATTTTTAAACACTATATATGTTATATTTTGTAAATGATGAGAAAAGTTTGGTACATGTCATAGATTTTACGTACTAAAGCACACTGTAAATGGTTGGCTTTCTTTATATATGTTTACATTTATTTGTGCTTGCTTTTTTGTCTATTTCATAAATCTTTTGCTTACCCATATGCTTTCTGTTCCTTCGACATTTTGAATTGGTGACAGTAGACATTTCATTTGATTAGAACACTAGTCTTCAACTCTCTCTTAATCAATGGTAGTGTCATAACCAGTTTAGGCACACCTCTACCATTCCACCATCGCAATGCGGAGCAGGACACAGGTACATGGTCACTCTCTTTTGTTCTTGAATGTATTCATCATTCAAAAATTTAGTATTCTAGAGGTGAAGTTTATGGAAGAAGCTTGTCAAAAGATCTTTTTATTTGATAGGTGTTGTTTCGTTGCCAGGAAAGGAAAATTGTCGAAAGAAACATAATATTTTCTCTCTTTAATTTTGCATCTGCTATATGCGAAGTAAGTAAGTTATGAGAAAATGATTATTAGTTACTTCCTCTACAAAATGTTCTCAAAATAAAAATTGCTTGTTTAAATTAACTATTCTCTTCCTCTGAAAAATGATTCCTTTTATGTAGGTAGTCGAGTGTTTTCGTAGTTTGTGTGGTAGAGGCAGAGGGCTAGCCTCATTTCTCCTTTTAGTTGTTTCGCAGTTTCTTATTCTTCAATATGTATTACTATTTGTTGCTTCATTTGTCTTGCATCTTGTTAGTTTGCTATCATATTTTCTTGCAACACTGCTTTGCTAACTCTCTTTTGAGTCGAGGTCTATCAAAAACAACCTCCCTATCCCACAAAGGTAGGAATAAGGTCTCGTACATTCTACACCTTTCAGACCTCACTCGTAAGAATACACTAGGCATGTTGTTGTTTGTTTGTATATTTAACTTTCTGCATCAGTTATAGTTCACTCATTGCATATGTGGAAATCGAATGGTATCTACACCTAAACATTGAGTTCTGTCTTATTGCAATTCCTTCATATTATTCGGAACATATTCACAATCTCAACAACACTGCTACCATATCTTTGTATCGTTCCTACTGTTACTCACTTACTGTCCACATACTCGTTGCACCTCACAATGGGTTCTAATTACTAACTCACATGTTTTCGTTTTCAGAACATCACACATGAACAGTTTTTTGGGGTATAATCACTCGGCTCAAGAGACCTCTCGTAAGAGGTCATGCAGACTGTTTTGGAGGAGAATCACTCAACTCGGGATCTCCCGTGTAAGATCAGGTGATATATATAATTCTTTGCTCCACTTTGATAAATGCTGGCTCTACAAGTAGACAAGTCGTGTAGGTTGAGTAACATTTGGGCAGATTATGACCCAACCCGTAGAAATATGAGTGTGAGTTGATATTGCCACCCTTATAAATGAGAAAAATTAATTTGGTCATCAATATAGAGGAAAGTTCGAGAAGCCACGTATTAGTTATATGCAGCAAATAAATGTCAGGACTAGTACAAATCATATAATAAAAATAAGATTATGTGGCTTAATTTACATACCCTAGCAAAGAGGGAAATACAATTGAGTAGCAAAGTTCAATGAAAATGTCCTCCATTTAATAATTTGGGGCTAGTCACCAGTACTAACTTCTAACACTGCCTATTTTGACAAGTAGCTAGAGACCGGAAAAAGATAGCGTATGTGAACTTTATTTCTATTGTACAGAGATAGGGAAGTTGTTTTCGATAGATCACTAGCTTAAAATAAAGCATATCTAAGGCGTTTGAGACAAAGGAATACAGATATAAGAACAATAACAATGAAAAGAATGTGAAATTAAGAGTCATACATAACATTCAGAAGAATGAAAGAGAACAAAATAGTATGTACTGAATTTGGTTTGCAAAAATACCTTTCTAAGCTCAATAGTTAGATTTCTTTCTATCTCTGGTGAAATCTCAAGTTCGAGTCGCGAGAATTAAGAACTTCTTTGTAGAAAGTGTTTTACCCTCATTGGTGAAACTTAGGGGCGGACGTACCATTAGGGGTTTTAGAGCGAGAGCCCTTCATCGGAAAGTTACGTTGTATATAGAGGTCAAATTTTAGTTTAATAAATATAAATACATGAATTGACACCCCTTGACATCATTGGGTAAACAAAATTGTATTTTTTTTTATTATAACCTGACACCCTTCACAAAAATCCTGCGTATGCCACTGACTTTGGATTAGACCGGGACAATAGGCTCTAGATACTTACGAGTGATGAAGCTAGAATATCAGTTACAGATTCAGTTGAATGCACTAATTTCGGTTCAAATTTTATATCTATATTAAAAGTTCATTCGATATGTACATTTTATTAAAATTTAAATCTTGACATCGCCTCGATGCACTTTGTTCAAATATGTGTTTTATTGTTCTTTTTTCTTTTTCTTTTTGGTTAGCGTCTCACTTAACCAAATTAAATAGAATATAGTTGCGTTTTTTTGATTGTGTGAATCTGAATTTGATCGTGCTGTAATAGAGATACATGTGGATGTGTTGATGCCATATACCAAATCACGGTGCATATGAGAGAATAATTGAACAATAATGACACACAAGTTGAATATATCGACATTAATGTCCATTTTACTATAATATGCCTTGCAAAAAAGGGAATTAATTCCAATTTAAATAATTCCATTGTGAACTCTTAATATTTTGCCTCAAAAATTAACTTGTGTGTGTGGATTATAGGTACTAAAATTTAAAAATAATAGTAGTAACATTTTTTCTAAAAATTTTGACACTTTTTTAGCATGCAAGAGATGAATGAAGACTCGAACATACAGATTCAATAAGATTCAATATTAATTTTGGTTTAAACGTTGTATATTTTGTGTCAAAGATATCAAATAATATACACAAAAAATTAAATTTAAAATTCAATAACTGATATTTGGGATTATCATACCAAAGATACAAATTCGTAAAGTTCAAATTTTGAATTTGTCTGTTATAGGAGGGATAATTAATTGGTCGGCCTGCTTCATTTTATTTAATTTTGATAGAATTTAATTGGTAAAGCTTAGTTGTACTAATGGTGATTACTTGTCGTATCACATAATTATTTATTTGATTGCCAAAAGGAAGAGCTACAAATTAAACAAATTTAATTAAATTTGTGAAATTTAGTATCAAATTAAAACGTTTTCTCTTGAATCAATGAATACAATACTACTATCAAATTATTACAAATCCTAAAGGAAAAAGAGTGTTTATTCAAATCTATACATGAAAATATAATATAATTGGAAAATGACTTTTTCTTTTCAAATTAAAATAAAATGTCATTTTCACATATTCTCACTCTTATGAATATTTTAAATTATTTGATGATTTGTTAATTAACATTAATCCTAGCTCCAATACTCTTGGAAGAAACCTCTAATTCTATTTTACCCTTTAATTTGTTGTGCCTCATAAAATGGCCAAAAATGTCTAGTGTGTTGGCCATTTTCTTTGGATTTTATCAAAATTAAAAGTTCAAAAATTTGCAAAAAGTATAGTAAAGCTATATATATATATATATATATATATATATATATATATATATATCATTGTCATTGATGTAATAATATACCTCAAGATTAATTGTTTTTCTCTTCTTTAGTAGAAATGACTTTGTTTATTGGCAAAATGATCTGATGAACCCTATACTTAGAAGTTTGTGGAGTGTTTTTGAACATTAAAAACAATATATATCTAGTGTTATTTTATAAGTAAATCTTACGCGTACCTTTCTGGGGTAATCCAGATTGTTTCCAAAGTTTTTGAAGCAGGTAGTAATTATAAAACAATATGTTTATTGTCTAAATGTAAAATAAGAGAGGCTCACTAAGTTTAAAGGTTGCCTCATTGAAAGGGTATACATCATAGCCTCACAAGTTTTGTTTGAGGGTCTACATAATTATTTCTGATTGACATAATAATTTGATCATTGGTTTGGAATTTGATAATCAAAACACTACTTATTATAAGTATAATAATAATAACATTATTCAGTATAGTCCCACAAATGAAATCTAAAAAGGATGAAATGTACACAGAATTTACATACTCTTTGATTGATGTAAAAAGTTGGATTGTTCAAAGTGTAACACTTTTTAGCAATTCTATAAATACTTCTCCTACTCAAGGCCTAGAGAGGACCACTTCTCTACTAATTTGTCAACAACCAGTGGAAATTGGAATAGTATCTCCATTCTATAAAAACTAGTGAGCCTACTAACATAAATAATTCATCCTAAATTCACTTGTGACATTTGCATTGTGCATGTCCATATAGTCGTTTAGCGTTTCTAGAAAGTAGTCGTCTTGTTATTAGCAGGCGAAAGTCTATACATAGTCATCTAGTGGTGTGTTGATGAAAGTAGTCATCTTGTTACTACCATGTTGGATGACATATAGCCATTTTGTGTCGTGCTGAGAGTAGTTGTCTTGTTGCTGGTAGGTGAATCTTCTAGTTAACCATCATTTTACTAGTGATGTGTTGTATTAGTCGTCTTGTTGCTGGTGGATGAATCTTCTGGTTAGCCATTTTGTGATGTGGCGAGAGTACTAGTCGTCTTGTTGTTGAGAGGTGAATTTTCTAACTAGCCGTTAAGTGGAGTTTAGAGAGTAGCTAGAAGTCTTGTTATCATTAGTAGATGAATCTTTAGCTAGCTAGCTTATTTAGCGGTATGCATGAAGTAGTCGTCTTGTTACTGGCAGGTGAGTTCATAGTCTAGTGGCAATAGGGGTAGAGAGTAGTTGTCTTGTCAGTAGAAAGTGAATCTTGTAGATTATTAATTGTTGCCTCATCATGCCAACCACCATGGTGGCAAAACGAGCTCGCGCCATGTGGTGGATGAGGCTACACTCATCTATTCGAACCGCCTTAGCATGCATTATAGTAGGGTGTGTCACCCTCTATAGTCCACCTTCTCTTTCGAAGCAACTAGCATTTCCTTCTTTTTCCTACGTGACGTCGATATTCATAGTATCCGACGCCACGTTAGGCCATGCCCTAAGGGGATGTTGGCATGTATGTCTTGCCACACTTCAAACCATGCCACTTTCCATGCTAGGCCTATGGATCCACAATTATGTCGCCACCGATGACTACTCGCCCGAGGTAGCCGCCCTCATGGTGGCGGTGAGCGCGTTTTTGGTGGCGTTGCCGGAGAGTACCGACTTAATGTGCAAGAGAATTGCCTTTGGACAACTTGTTATAGTCTATGTTGATGCTGTTATTCATGGACTTTATGTCAATTCTCCTATGATGCACCCTCTTAGAATTGCTTTTAGCACTTTACTTGGAGTTGTGGCTTCTATCATAGCTTTGTTGCTACCCTATCCTTGGCTAGCTTATCATGAGGTATGTATATATATCAACTTCATCGCTAATCTGTCGTTAAATTATATTCTCATAATCTTTTACTAATATTCGTTGTTAAATAGGATTAGTGATACATTTTGTTATTTATCTACAAAATTTGTCTATTGTTAATTTCTGTTGTTTCAGTAGTGTTTATTATCATATAATTGTTGTTATATTATATTATGACAAAAATAAATATTAACATTTATAATCTTACGCGATTCTGAATATCTGAATATAATGATATTAACTATTTAGGATTGTTGAAAAAAAATCATTTGCCACTAAAATATTTTTATACTTTCGTTGTAACCAAAGGTTTTCAAGGTGTTGAAAAGTCAAATATATAAGCACTATGTTTTAACCGTTCATTTAAGTATATTATATTAATTTGCTGAAAGTTGGTATAAATTTATCTGTTATAATATTATTTATTTTTTTCTTTATAAAATTTATAAGTTGAAAATGAAAGTCTGGTCGGACATGAAACTACAACAATGAAGTTTATAGGTTAATTTGGATCTTCTAGGAAAGGTCCATTTTAGGATGTAAATATTTATAAATCAATGTTCTTTTTTAATAAACAATTATATCAATTATTTTAGTTTTAACTTTGAAATTAAACAACTTATATATATT
This sequence comes from Solanum chilense, assembly GCA_032847665.1. Classification (NCBI taxonomy): domain Eukaryota; kingdom Viridiplantae; phylum Streptophyta; class Magnoliopsida; order Solanales; family Solanaceae; genus Solanum; species Solanum chilense. The sequence continues at coordinate 5,311,181 of CM064971.1, read as the reverse complement.
GACAGTATAATGATGAAGTTACTTTATAAGTCACGACTTCATTGAGTAATAATATTGTTTCTATGATTGATGTATATATCTTAATCTCGAACTTTAAGTTCTTTGAAGAATTACTCAACTATAGTGCAATAGAAGAGAGACAGAGAGAAAAAAACGTGTTACGTGAAATCAGAGATAATAAAATCAGCTCATAAAATCATGATCTGTCCAATCCATTTAGGTTTGAACGGTTATTAACTTGTTTATTTTATTAACTCAATTTATTTTTGATCTGTTTAATTCACCTTATTTTAAAATTGAACTAATATACAATCCAAATTGATCCATGGGAAACTTCTATCTGGATATTTTTAAAAATACATTTTTTTTTTAATTTGATATGTTATATACAGTCATAATATAATAAGAAATTTTGTATTAGGTATTCAAAACAAAAATTTAATATTTACATTTCGCCATTTCAACTCAAACCATGTTAAACTAAGTAACACTCGAGGGGGTCAATAAACCATCAATTTATTAACTTAATCCATATTGATATTTTCAAATTCAGTTCAATCTGCTTATTTAATATCCGAACAAAATTAATTATTTATATGCTCAACTTAACATGTGCCCACTGCACTTTTTTTGTGTGTGTGATAGATAGAAATGCCCTTATTCTTATGACAATTTGATTGATTATATTATTTAATTTGATTGGTATGATACTCTTTTATGGTCCATAATATAAACTTCACAAATATTAATATCATGTTTGATTAAAAATTATAAACATGGGGAATGAGAAAGAGATGCACATTTTTGAGTAAATATATGTGGGTTTTATACATATATATATAGTTGTTGCACTACTTCATTCAATGTTTTCGATAATTGTTTTTATAATAACATCATCATGTCATGTCAGTATCATGAAAAACGTGTAAAGATTTTCACATCATATGACTCCTCGACGATCTAAAGTGTAAGAAGAAATGTACATACAGTCCATTCATTTAGACCATAAAAAATTGCCAAAACAAAATCATTTATATTAATTGCTAATGTTTATATATACATATAATGTAGTAAACATTGATTTATTTTGACAGGTGAAAAAATTATACCAAATTTATGCAGAAAGTGCAACAGGAAGAATAAATTTATATTTGAAAGCCATTCATACTAAAGATGATCAAATAACCATGGAGCTAATTTATCAAACAAAGCCCTTTACTGATACAGGAACTAAGCTTCTTGAAACTATCAAATTCTTGGAGGTAAGCTAAATACGATCGCTGAACTCTATCTACGATAACAGTAAAGTTATTAAATTATTTTTTTTCACATTAAAATAACCATTATAACAATAAAATCACTAAACTTAACCGATCATAATGATAAAACCTATCCTGACTTAATTGTTAATAGTTGAAAAGAATGTTATAGTAGGTAAAGTTCAATTACTTCAAAATTCGAGTAATAATAGTTTTAGGGGAAAAATATAACCCCCCCCCCCAATCGTAAATAGTATGCAAATACTCTCCGTCATACTTTTGGGACATTGGTGTCCCTGCTGTCCAAAAACTATAGCATATATACCCTTTATACTAACGGATATACCCGTGTCATAATCTTATCCAACGATTCAATATTTATCGACGGATAAGATTGCGCCACGTGTCCCTATTTAGTCTTCCATTAGAGTGAAGGGCATATATGCTCTAGTTTATGAACGGTAGGGGCACCAATGTCCCAAAAGTATGATAGAGTGTTTCTGCATACCATTTCGAATAGTTCGGGTGTATATTTGTCCTTTTTCCCATAGTTTTATGGTGCTCTACTTTCATATGATATAAAATAGTTTTATGACTTCATTGTTTAACGTAAATAAAGTTCAGTATCGATACGTGAGATAAACATGTTATTGTTCAATAACCTAAATGTCCCTCTTTTACTTATAGGAAGGTTTGCAATGGGAGAAACCTTGGTTGAGATACTTGAATCATAATTTCACAGATCCAGGACTTGGTTTACAAAACATGGATATTTCAATGAAAGGAATGGAATTGGCTATAACTTGTTGCCCAATTTTTCCTACAAGAATGATAGATAAAGAGCTTTTTAAAGTCACACATCATGTAATGATGTTTCTTGGTCAAATAATGGGGCAAGATAGATCATTTTTACCACATAATTCAGTAACAGAAGGGGAGTTTGAGAAGGAGTACTCTTCTAGGCATTCTAATGAACCAGTCTTACCAACAAAACAAGACCAAGCAGCACTTTTCTTCTTATCTTGTTTCAGAATGTGCACGAGTGACTCTGACACGATCACACCTATAAACGAAGGACTCAGAGCCACAACAGAGAGTAGTAGTAGTAGTAGTAGTAGTAATACTAGTAGTAACAGGTCATGTTGCAGACGAATCTGCATTGATAGGACTATGCCTATAATCAATGAGAGAATGGTGGTATTCGCGTTCAAGTGTTCATTTTCATTAGGGCTGGCTGTGTTGCTCGGTCTGCTATTTAATACTGAAAATGGTTACTGGTCAGGCCTCACAATAGCCCTCTGTTTTGTTACAAGGAAACAAGCAATTTTCACAGAAGCAAATGCAAGAGCACAAGGAACAGCTATAGGATCAGTTTATGGTGTACTTGCCTGTACTATTTTTCAAAAAGTCGCGCAAATAAGGTTCTTATCTCTTCTCCCTTGGATAATTTTCACCACATTTTTAAGGCATAGTAGGATGTTCACTCAAGCAGGGGGAACAGCAGCAGTGATAGGTTCACTACTGATTTTAGGGAGAAAAAGTTATGGTCCACCTAGTGTATTCGCAATTTACAGACTCACCGAGGCCTTCATTGGACTAGCTTGCTTCATCGTTGTTGAACTCATCCTGCAGCCAACAAGTTCAGCAACTTTAGTCAAAAAACATCTATATCTAATCCAAGGAACACTCAAAGAATGCAGTAAACACATGGTAGTTGATTCAAGACAAAAGGGGTTAATGGAGAAGCAAAGGAATCTGAAATCTCAAGTTCAAGACTTGGAAAAGTTCATTAAAGATGCAGTCTTGGAACCTAGATTCTGGTTTATTCCTTTTCCAGTTTCTTGCTACCAAAAGCTCCAAATGTCTTTGTCAAAGATGGCAGATGTTCTGTTCTTCATGTCCTGTGATATCGAATTCCTGTCTCAATCGTTCGATAGGTATTATCCTGATAAAAGGGAGCTTCAACAATACATAAACAACAACTTACAGCATTTTAATGATGCTTTAAGCTCTTCAGTGAGCTCTTTTGAGAAAACAATTTCTATCAGACTGTTAAAAACTTCTCAAATACAGCCAGAGCAGAATATATTGAATGATCTTGAAGAAGGGAATTCGTCGTGTCCAAGGGGGGATGTCATGTGTTATAGAAACGACGAAGAGATGGAGATGATTCTGAGTTCTTTTCTTCAGAACTCAAACGAGGTTCGTGGTAAAGTGAGGGACATTGCAGGTATAGAGCTTAGAGGAACGATTGTCGGTTGTTTGTGTTCTTTAGAGTTTTGCATGAGCTTTTTGGAGAGGGAAGTAAAAGACATCGACAACGCGATAAAAGAATTGGTCAAGTGGGAAGATCCTTTGGGTGAACCAATTTGTTCATAAGAATCTGCAAATCCATATGATCAATGGACACAAAAGCAGAATGTTGTAGATCTAATATAGTTGTCTCTAGTTTCCTTATATTCTAAGGCAATATATTATTCTGAATCTTCTTTACATTTCACCAAGCACATAACTCTATAGTCAATTTAAACTATGAATGATTTTATGGTCATAACATATCAAACAAAACCATATTCTAAAACATTAATTATATTAAGCAACGGGGGTAAGGAAAAGATAACATCGTTTACTCTATTTTAAGCCAAGTTTCTATGGACCAGAAGCAGTCACATACAAGTCCATGCTCAGTAATTATAAATGTTTTGCCACATCAAAATTCAATATCTATCATATAGAGCTGCCAAAGGCAAATAAACATAACTATTTTTGCCCAAGCTAAATCTAAAGTAACGACTTTCAATTGCCTTCGTATTTGGGATCTGCCATCACATAATGGTAAGCGACCACCAGCACAAAAATAAAGATACCAAGAAAGTTGGCAAAGAAACCCAGGTCCTGGTCGTCAATCATCTGCAACATTCATGAACAAACATATTAGACAAATCAACCACCGTATTTTTGTTGCATAATATGTGGACAATACCACTCCAGAAAAGGATAAATAAAAGATAAGGTAGTCACTAGAAAGCAACTATCTATTCTAAATTTACGTTATTCTTACTGAAGTTAAAACATCTCTAGGCTGCTAAGTTTCTTTTCTTGACAACCCATTTTCACTTTACCATCCTGAAATCCTTAATCACTCGAACTTTAGAGTTCATACTTACAAGTTTTTGGCAGCCACACTCAAACTAACACCTGTTTTCTAACATTTTAGAAGACAAATCATTCAAGGAGACAAGTCAGCCGAGCTGTTCAACAGACCCTAAACAAACGCTAAAGGCAGCAGAGAAATAGCCAGGATAAAAAAGAACAAGGACAACAGACCCAATAAGCACTCATTTTAGATGGAGAAAAATAGGGGGAAAAAAAACAAGAGGCTAGAGATATATTAGTGGAGAAATGGAGTATTATCTGCTGGGCGATGAGTGGCTGAGAACCAAGATATCGGCGAACACAAGAGACTTGCAAAACTGTAGCTGATGAATGGTACATGGCACTATCTCCTCTTTTCTCCTGCCTTGCTTTCTCTTCCTAAAACTCAATTCAACAATAAAGTTAAACTTACCCTTCTCTTCTCCTCTCCTTTTTTTCCGTTCCCTTTCCTTCAATTAAAGTCCAAAACATCCTTTAGTGAGGTTGGTTGTAAAGCCTAACAAAACTTTAGGCTAATGAACAAATTACATTAAGTGTTGCTGTCAAATTACACGTTACCTTCTTCTCTTTCCAACTAAATCCTAAAACAAATACTTAATACTTCCCATCTCTCTTCCTCTCTTTTGAATTATCCTGCATGGTCTCCATTCTTATATCTTTAGTCCAGACATTTATTGGTTGGAACGATTCAATGCCTATATAGATGGAGGAACTTAATCCTTTGGACTCCTAGTTCTTAAGCTTGAATCCAATGCACCTGTTTGGATACCAGTTGATTTTAACTGTTAATTAGGATCATATACACATGAAATGTGAAAAATGTCCTTCGAAATTCTACCTTGAGCAATCCATCCCTTTGAACCATAGGCAATTATAGAAGCCAAGAAAAGCCTGAACCCTGCTTAAGCTATACCAGCAATTTGAGCTGTATGATCCAAGTTGAGCTAACAGTGGCTTCCATCTTTTGAGGTGTATAAAGCCAGTATACTCTATACATTTCTTCATTCCGACTAACTATCACTCACTTCACCAATTTTTACACAATACTTTCACTCTTCCAAACTCACAAAGATAATATTGAAGAACACCAACTTACCCCTGTACACCACGGCACCACCTAACTACTCCTAATTCCCTTCTATGCCATCAAACTTCATGTCAAGCAAACACCAACAAATGAATGAGGTATTAACACTTCCCACTTATAAACTATGTTACCCGGACTCTTCAAACAATATCATTGGGTGTGTGTCGGACCCTTCAAAAGTAGTTCATTTTTAGGAGGATCCGACACAGGTGCACTTTTGAAGAGCCCGAGCAAACATAATTTATAAACATTTCACATTTATGTCGCATCAAAACGAAACAAAAACCCTACTGAACTCTTTCCATTGTTCTCAGAACTCCTTAACCACTATAGAAATGAAACCTATAATCCCCTATACATTCTCTTTCATCTTCACAGCCCTCCAGACCCCTTGATCCATAATCTAGTTCTTCTACATAATTCACTTTACATCATAACAAATTCCATTTCCTTCATAAAACCAACAAAACAAAACAATTCTCCTTTTCCCCTTATACATTCTGATACAATGTACCTCATTCCTTATCGAAATACCGAAATCACAACAGATCAACCATTCAATTCCACGAAACAACAATAAATCACAAAAAAATTAACCCCTAAAATACAAATCGCATATCCAAATCAGCTCAATCAAAAAGTAAACTTTTTTTTCTGAAAAAAGAAAAACAAAATTCAACAAAAATGAAATTGACTTCTGCCGGAATGAACTTACAGTGAAATTTGTATAGAATTCGAAGAACCCAAAAGTTACGATCGTCGATTTTTTCTTCCTCCGAGAGTGTCAGTGAAGACTTCATCAGATCGGACTTTGGAGCTATTTAACCTAATGCTGATGCGGAGACGACACCGTTTTTGGCTGTTCGAGTACGTTATACGGCATCGTTTTGTGGTTTGAGTATGTTAAACAGCGTCGTTTTAAGAGTTTGGTGTAGAAAAAATGAAATGTGTGGCTGCTGGGATTCGAGCCCAGGTCTCCACGGCCACAACGTGGAATTCTTACCACTAAACTACAGCCACATTTTGTTTCTTTCTGAGGATTCTTTTTCATTTTGAACGTTCACGTATAGTCACTCGAAAATAGCTTAATCGTGCTCCGTAACTATAATTTGTTGATTATAATTCGTACCTACATAGATGAAGCGTGGGAGAGAGGCAAGCGAGAAAGGGAGGAGAGTAGGAGAGAAGTGAATTGTACATTCATATCGGTTAGATAATTATATATATATATATATATATATATATATATATATATATATATATATATATATATATATGTATATCTGGCGAGCGAGATTGGGTGGGGGAGGAGAGAGAGGCGAGAGAGAGAAGGCAATAGTTTGTATAATTCGCATCTTTTTTGTAATATTATCTGGTACGTTTGTATAATTCGCGTGTTTTTGTATAATTGAGTAATACAATGTCTTGAATTATACAAATATGACAATTTTCGAAATAACAAATTGATACAAACATAAACTAATGAACTTAAAACAGTTATATGAATACATTATATAAAGTGTATTATAAAAAATCTCAAAACTATACGTTTATACAAATTTTAAAAAGTTATTAAAAAAATAATTGAATGTATATGGTGATAAGACTGAAAAACCAAAGGAAATCATGTCATATACAAACACAAATCAAACGGAGAATTGTTAGTTGTTAATTACACAAATGTAGCGAATTATACAAAACGAGTCTAATTATACAAACTCGAAGTCAACCCACGTAATTAATGGTTAGTGTTAGACGTGAGTGATAATTATATCTAATTATAATTATGATGACTAATTAAGTAGTATAAGTTTGCTTAACTGCGTAATTTTCTTTTAAAAAATTGTGTTGTAATTTAGAAACCTATGATTTATTATTCTTAGTACTCTCTAAATTAATACTCGATAAATTAGTAGATTTATACGATAATAGTTCTCCTATTTTAATTTGGTCCAATGAAAAATATCACTAATTTTGATAAGGTAATATATTTTTAGAAGACCTTTTAGAGAATAAATATACGATCCCATTAATATAAGAAATTAATAATTCTTTGAAGTTACAAATATATCTACGACAATTCAGTGAAATATGATTTTTAGTGTTTTTGTTAAAATTTAAATCTAATTAGAACTCATCTCTAACTTTTCTTATTGCATCCAAAAAAATATTGTTGTTATATTCTTGAACAATACCCAAAAAAATTGTGAAGAGTTTTACTATCATTTCCTTATGGGTAACTGATTTTAAAGCTATTGTATCCATAATTTATTCTAAACTCTAGATCATTGAAAATATATATCATTTTCATTCAAATAATCTAACAGAGCTTTGACATTCATTTTGTTGTGATAACTGAGATTATTAATCATGACTTTAAATGTGAATGTCATTTTCACAAGAGGATTCATTTAATTTCGTTGAAGCTTCATTTTCAAATAACGTAATCAAAATTAACATTCCTTGAGTCTCAAAACGCTTTACAAATTAATAAGTATTTAATATTTATCAATTAAATATACCTCTATAAAATAGTAATAACTTATAATCCTGACAATAATATTTAGTGAAATTTTATTGTACTAGTATATCTTTTATCATAGCCCATTAAAATTTAGATGATACGAATCAACATCAATATATTTGTAAATAATGACACACATGTTTGATGATTATTTATGCAAAATTTGTAAAGTATCAGTCTTCTTTCAATAAATTTTAATATCTTTTTGATTGGAATTTCAAAAGATAATTATAATTGAATGTAGCCAATATATTCTACAAACGAAGGCATATTATGGTGTTTTAATGATATGCATATTGAATATTTGAGTAATTTTCTTCTCACGAATTAATTTTTAAAAATAAATTAAGCTCAAAACTCGTTTTTTAATTATTATATCTTAGCAACAAAATTTATTTTGATTTATTATTTTTCATAACAGTTCAAGTATATTGCGATAATATTATTTTTAGTTACTTATCAAATACTGAAAAATAAATAAAAAATTACCTATTTTTTCAAAAAAATAACATTTTCATAGAAAACTTTACATACAAAATATTTTGGTTTATACAAATACACTCTTAGATTAATTAGTTCATTAAATACTATTGTAAGATAGTTTAATGCATTATAAAACTTAGAAACATCAAACTTATTATAATCTTTTTTTGCTTTTTGAATAAACTTGGAGCCTCAATATATTCATTAAAAACTTAAGAATAATAACTTTTTTTGTTTTTATTTATGAATAAATTTAGAACCTCAATCAACAAATTCATAGAAAGTAAGAATAATTATTTGGAAATAAAATTTTTAATTTAAAGTTTAACTTTATTTATATTTGATTTAAGATATGAGATATTTTCAAAATTATTTTATCTCATTATTTATATTAGTACTATCTCATACTATATTCAAGATTATATTTTTATCATTTTTTACACAAAGCCTCGTCATTATATGCCTTTTCTTCATCATCATCACGATTTTCTGCGAAGTTTCATACAGTGATTGAATACCAGTTACTTTCTTAGTTATAGTCAGCAAATGTTTGAATCGTTTTTGAATTTGTAGGTTGAAGAACTAAGCAGTTTGTCGTTGAATTTGAGGTACTAATTTTTTGCCTTTTCAGTGATAATTAGCTCATTATACATATGGGATTTGATTGAAAGTTGAGAAAATCTTGATGGGTTGTAGCTATATTGAGATTTAAGGCGTAATGTTTGAGACCCATTTGTTAATTTTTGTTTGTTCATCTCCAGCACTTGAATTGATGCAAACCCATATGTGGGTTTTGCTTGCTTCATTGATTCTCAGATTCAAAATTATCGAAACTCAAGTTCTTGACTGTGTATATCTCCTTCCTCACTCCCTTGTGTGTGTTTTTGGGAAATTTCCTGTTTTGAGTTGCTTGCTGTTTTTGATTCTTGGAAGTGTATTGATGCTTAATCAGCTGATGTTCATATATCTTCTTTCTTAGTTATAGTATTCGATGCACTATGAAGTCATAATTTTTTATGTTGTTGAAGAATGAAAAAGCCCCTGTGATGAGATGAGTGGTCAACTTATATGGTTTCGAGCAATTTTGCCTTCATGAGCTATATTATATGGTTGAGTTAGGCTCAATATTTGTTTCTTTATGTATGCTCTTTATTGAGTCTCAGCTGCTAGAATATCGCTGTTTTTGTTTGCACTTTCTTGTTATTGATTGTCAGATGCTAGAATATCATTGTTTTTGTTTGCAGTTTCTTGTTTTTGGGTTGCTTGCTTTATTGATTCTCAGATGCTAGAATATCATTGTTTTTGTTAGCACTTTCTTGTTTTTAGGTTGCTTGCTTTATTGATTCTCAGATGATAGAATATCATTGTTTTTGTTTGCACTTTCTTGGTTCTGGGTTGCTTGCTTTATTGATTCTCAGATGCTATAATATCAAAACTCAAGCACTTAAGTTTTGTATTGGATTATTTTTTGGGGGAAATTTTCTTGTTTTTGGTTGCTTGCTGTTTCTATAGTAGTTGAGTGCATACATCTTCTCCCTTAGTTATAGTGTTTGATGCTCTTCACTAAAAAGTCATATTTTTTATGCTCCCCCCCTCACTTTCTTGTTTTTGGGTTGCTTGCTTTGTTGATTCTCATATGCTAGAATATTCAAAACTCAAGCACTTAAAGTTCATCATCTTATCCTTCAGTTACAGTGTTTGATGCTCTTTTCCTTTTCTTTTTATGCAAAAACCAGGATACTCCTTTTAGTTGAACATAAAAGATCCTTTATATTTGTAAAAGTGGACAGCTTTGGTCCAACATATAACAGAAAAGACACAAGACACAGTTAAACTAAAGCCGATATGTAGACACTAACTCCTTAATCTTCCAAAATCCTAGAAATTAAAGGACTTGTAGACACTCTTTCTCCCAAAGACAATCTTCCCAAAGTCCCTAGAAACAAAAGAGCTAATCTAGAAGCAATGAGCATTAATCAACGATAGATGTATGGATTCCATTAATGGATCATGGAAGGATATAATAAAAAATGTATTGAAGTTCAATCGAAGGAAATTGTGCTTCAATCCTTAATCTGTGCAATTTTAAGGTTAAGTATATCAGTTTGGAAATGGTCTCTCAATTAAATCGTGTTTGGTGGCCACGCGATTATGAGAGTGGGTCTGTAGCAACAAAATAGAGATTTGTTCACAGTGAAAACTGAGATGCATTATACACTTCGTTGTTTCTGGTGCAAGAAGAAAAGTTTGGGAAGAAGTTGAAGCTCTCCCTCTGTAAATGGGTTTTCTTTCCTCATTTAATGCCTTTTAACTAGATTATTACAATTTTACTTTTTCTTTGTGCTATTTTTTTTTGCTTTGCTTTATCCCTGCACTTTGGCGCCAAAAGCCAAATAAGGAATTAGGAATTTTCCTCTTTACAAAAGGAAAATTTAGGAAAAGGCTTCTTTAAGTCTTCTTTACGGTAGCTCAACAGGTGGTACTGTTAGTTTGTGTCTTTTTTCTGTTAGTTTTGAGAAATCTGCTATAGCTTGAACCAAAGCTGTTCACTTTTGTAAACATAAGTAATGTTTTACGTTCAGCTGTATTTATGAGGATTCAAAATATTCCTATGCCCATACTTAAGGATTCTCCTGGTTTTTTCCTTTTATGGTTGCTGCCTCTATTGATTCTTATATGCAAGAATGTTAACATTCAAGCAATTGAATACATATATTGATTCCCTTCTGAACAGTGTTTGATGCTCCTCTTCTTGCAATTTCTTGTGGTCCATAGTCTGCAGTGGTGCTGTGTTTATTTTGCTACTAGTCTTTGGCTAATTGAATTTGTCATGCTTGTGACTGAAAGCCCTTTTTAACTCTCTTTTACTGGCAATATACCAGGTTATTGCAATATTTTTTGTATAATCAAGTCATTTCTTGCCCTTCCTATAGAAAGCATGGGTAGTCAAAGTGAAGCCAAACTCAAATTTTGTATAGACAGAGGGGGCACTTTTACTGATGTCTATGCAGACATTCCTGGTAAACCCGAAGGCCGAGTCATGAAGTTGTTGTCAGTTGATCCTTCTAATTATGATGATGCTCCAGTTGAAGGAATAAGGAGGATTTTGGAGGAATTTACTGGAAAGAAAATTCCCCGTAGTTCAAAGCTTCCTACCGATAAGATAGAATGGGTGAGGATGGGTACAACCGTGGCAACAAATGCGTTGTTGGAGAGGAAGGGGGAGAGAATTGCACTGTGTGTCACTCGAGGCTTCAGGGATTTGCTCCAGATTGGTAACCAGGCTCGTCCACATATATTTGACCTCACTGTATCAAAACCATCAAATCTGTATGAGGAGGTTGTAGAGGTTGATGAGAGAGTTGAGCTGGTTCTTGATAACGAGGGAGTAGATTTGAACTCTTCTCCATCACTTGTTCAGGGTATTTCCGGCGAGCTTGTCAGGGTTGTAAAGCCACTTGATGAGGAAGCTCTGAAACCGTTACTGAATGCTTTGCTGCAAAAGGGTATTAGTTGCTTAGCTGTGGTCTTGCTTCACTCTTATACTTACCCAGATCATGAGATACTTCTGGAAAAGTTAGCGCTTAGTTTGGGCTTCCGGCATGTATCTATATCATCTGCTTTAACTCCTATGGTTCGAGCTGTTCCTCGAGGTTTTACAGCAAGTGTAGATGCATATTTGACTCCCGTTATTAAAGAATACTTGTCAGGTTTTATGTCCAAATTTGATGAAGGACAAGGGAAGTTGAATGTTTTATTCATGCAGTCGGATGGAGGGCTTGCACCAGAAAATAGATTTTCTGGCCACAAAGCAATTTTGTCAGGTCCTGCTGGTGGTGTAGTTGGTTACTCTCAGACACTCTTCGGGATTGAAACAGACAAGGCCCTAATCGGTTTTGACATGGGTGGTACCTCCACTGATGTTAGCCGATATGCTGGTAGCTATGAACAAGTTATAGAAACCCAGGTTGCTGGTGCAATAATTCAAGCACCTCAGCTCGATGTAAACACAGTCGCTGCTGGTGGTGGATCAAAGTTAAAATTTCAGTTTGGTTCTTTCCGGGTGGGACCAGATTCAGTGGGTGCACACCCAGGACCAGTTTGTTACCGGAAAGGAGGGCAGCTAGCAGTTACAGATGCAAATCTTATTTTAGGTTATGTCATTCCTGAATTTTTCCCTTCCATTTTTGGTCCCAATGAAAACCAGCCATTAGATATTGATGCTACCAGGGAAGAGTTTGAAAAACTTGCAAGGCAAATCAATTGCTACAGAAAGAGCCAGGATTCATCTGCGAGGGACATGACAGTTGAGGAGATTGCACAAGGCTTTGTTAATGTTGCCAATGAGACCATGTGTCGTCCAATACGACAGTTGACAGAAATGAAGGGACATGAAACAAGCAACCATGCGCTTGCTTGCTTTGGAGGTGCAGGTCCTCAACATTCCTGTGCCATTGCTAGATCACTTGGAATGAAGGAGGTTCTTATTCACAGGTTATGTGGGATCTTAAGTGCATATGGTATGGGGTTAGCTGATGTGGTAGAAGAGGCACAAGAGCCATATTCAGCTGTTTATGGTCCTGATTCTGTGATTGAAGCCTGTCGCAGAGAAACTATCTTGCTGAAGCAGGTGAAGTCAAAGCTGCATGAGCAAGGGTTCGGAGAAGCAAGTATCACCAGTGAAACATACTTAAACTTAAGGTACGAGGGAACAGACACCGCAATCATGGTAAAGAGACCAATCAATGATGATGGATCAGGAGGTGATTATGCTGCTGAATTTGCCAAGTTGTTCCAACGGGAATATGGATTTAAACTTCAAAACAGGAGTATAGTTATATGTGATGTTAGGGTTCGCGGTGTTGGAGTCACTAACATATTGAAGCCTCAAGCCCTAGATTCTGCCCCTGGTGCCCCTAAAATTGAAAGTCATTACAAGGTATACTTTGAGAGTGGATGGAATGACACTCCTTTGTTCAAGCTTGAAAATTTGGCATATGGGCATGTTATTCCTGGCCCAGCAATTATCATGAATGGAAATAGTACTGTCATTGTTGAACCTAACTGCAAGGCCATTGTTACTAAATATGGCAACATTAAAATAGAGATAGAGTCGACTTCCAGTACGGCGAAGGTAGATGAAAAAGTTGCAGATGTTGTACAGCTGTCAATTTTCAACAACCGGTTTATGGGAATAGCTGAACAGATGGGGCGCACCTTGCAGAGGACTTCTATATCAACAAATATTAAAGAGCGGCTAGACTTTTCTTGTGCACTTTTTGGCCCTGATGGTGGGCTTGTGGCGAATGCACCCCATGTTCCTGTTCATTTGGGGGCTATGTCGAGCACCGTTCGATGGCAACTGAAGTACTGGGGTGATAAACTAAATGAGGGAGATGTTTTAGTCACCAATCATCCTTCTGCTGGTGGTAGCCACTTGCCTGATATAACTGTTATTACACCTGTTTTTAACAAAGGTAGATTGATATTCTTTGTCGCAAGTAGAGGGCATCATGCAGAGATTGGAGGTATTACTCCTGGAAGTATGCCACCTTTCTCAAAGTTCATATGGGAGGAAGGAGCAGCAATAAAAACATTCAAGCTTGTTGAGAAGGGCATTTTTCAGGAAGAAGGAATCACCAAGCTTCTTTGTCACCCCAGTTCTGAAGAATCAACTCATAAGATTCCAGGATCGCGCAGGCTTCAGGATAATTTATCTGACCTTCACGCACAAGTAGCTGCAAATCAGAGAGGAATTACCCTTATTAATGAGCTTATTGAGCAATACGGTCTGGAAACTGTACAGGCATACATGAACCATGTGCAGGCTAATGCTGAAGAAGCAGTGAGAGAAATGCTTAAATCTGTTGCTGGGAGAGTTTCCTCCGAATCAAAAAGGTCTGGAGAGGGTGACTTAGTGACTATCGAAGAGGAAGATTACATGGATGACGGGTCTTCCATACACTTAAAGCTTACAATAGATTCTCGGAAGGGTGAAGCATTTTTTGATTTCTCCGGGACCAGCACAGAGGTTTATGGTAATTGGAACGCTCCAGAAGCAGTAACAGCTGCTGCAGTTATTTACTGTGTACGCTGTTTAGTGAATGTTGATATTCCTCTCAATCAAGGTTGCTTGGCTCCTGTTAAGATATATATACCTCCTGGTTCATTTCTCTCTCCGAGTGACAAGGCTGCTGTGGTGGGTGGTAATGTTCTTACATCACAAAGGGTCACCGATGTCGTTCTCACTGCATTCCAAGCATGTGCCTGTTCACAGGGTTGCATGAATAATCTAACCTTTGGTGATGACACTTTTGGTTACTACGAAACAATTGGAGGCGGTAGTGGGGCTGGACCTACATGGGATGGGACGAGTGCAGTCCAGTGCCATATGACCAACACTCGCATGACAGATCCAGAGATCTTTGAGCAAAGATACCCAGTTATATTGCATAAGTTTGGAATAAGAGAGAACAGTGGTGGTGCTGGACAACATAAAGGAGGTGATGGCATTATCAGGGAGATAGAATTCAAGCGGCCAGTCATCGTCAGTATCCTTTCAGAAAGACGTGTGCATGCCCCAAGGGGGCTTATGGGTGGAGCAAATGGAGCTCGCGGTGCTAATTTCCTCATCACCAAAGATAAAAGGAAGGTATATGTTGGTGGTAAAAACACAATTCAGGTACAGGCTGGGGAAATACTTCAGATTCTCACCCCAGGAGGTGGTGGCTGGGGTTCAATATGAATAATCCCAACCAAAAACTTCTGCTGCGAAACTCAACGATGCGATTTCAGAGGTTGCAGTTACATACTCTCCATGCCACAGACACATCCACAGAGTAGAAAAAGCATTACACCAAATAAGTGAAATGAGGAAACTTTCTATTGCTAAGTTTTAAAGATGTGTGAATTTCAATAATTTCATGACTTCATATCAGCTTTTTGGTCTATACATGTCTATGTTGTCATCTGCGGGGGTTAAAGTGTGCCATTCTCGTTTGTCTTTCGGAAACAACCTCTCTAATAAATATGCTTCCTTTTGTTGGACCTTGTGTGAACGCAGGATGTTTTCGAAAATGAATTAATAAGATGTGTTATTTTATGCTAGTTCTTTCACTCAATAAGTTTAACTCTTTTATTCTCCCTCTTCCTTCATTTGACTAAGCTAGCGTTTGGCCATAGATTTTCAAATATTCTTGGCAAATATTATTTGAGTGAAAATTTGGGTGAAATTTCACCATGTGTTTGGCCATAAAATTTGGGAAATATATTTCACCTTTTTAGTAAAATATAATTTATACACACAAGTTTTAAAAACTATCAAAACTAACTAAAAGTTCGTATTACAAGTCAATTGAATGTTAGTTACAACAATAACAAATAATGTCCATGACACTGAAGCAATGTGATTATTTGAAGTGAGTGCAACAAGAATTATTTCATACATCGTGAAGTAGATAAAGTACATGACTTTGTTACCTAAAGCCAATTTTTAATATTTTTCATCAACAATCATATCATTATTTAATATTCACTAAATATTTCATCACTATTTTGGTGTTCACGTAAAAAATGATATAATACAACGCAAACAACTACTAGAGAGGGTGTTTTTGTAAAAGATAAAAGATTGGGGTAAAATTTTAATTTTTAAAATATCCCAAATAATGATATTTGGCCCAGATACTAGAAAAAACTAGTATTTGGAAATTTGGGATATTTGCCAAAAATATTTGCCAAATAATGACAAATTGTATGGACAAACATTATTTGCCAAATTTTTTCCAGATATTATTTGGAAAATTTATGGCCAAACGGGCCCTAAAGTGACCAGTTACATAATCAAAAGACCAATATTTTCTGTTAGTCTTCAAAATTGGGAAAAAAGTTTGAAAATACATTCGGATTTTGATCGAAATTATTGTTACGATTTTAAACTTTGAAAAGAATTTTTATCCCTGCACTATTTTTTTTTTTTCCCTTGCACTATTTAATAGTGTATTTTAATGATATATGTGTCCACGTGGACATAAAAAATCTCGAATAATTATACATAGTAATATGTCCATGTAGACATATACATACCTTTAAAATATACTATTAAATAGTTTAGGGGTAAAAGATTCTCTATAAAATTTAATATCGTAAGAATAATTTCAACCAAAGTTAAAGTATTTTTTAGACCTTTTTCATTCAAAAATTCAAATGAATTTTCTGTTAATCTAATAGCTAATAAAAAGTGTAAAATTACTTAATTGCACAAAAATTCCTATAGTTTGAAATAATGAATAATATATCATTTCACAAATTAATAATTTCTAATCAAACGCAAGGTCAACAACAAAACATATATCTTTTGATACAAAACCTCCGTTTCAAAAAGATTGACCTAATTTGACTTAAAACGGAGTTTAAGAAAAGAAAAAAGACTTTTTAATTTTATGATTTTAATTTAAAGTTATGTCAAATGTACCAAAATGATTTTTAATCTTGTGGTCTTGAACATGTCACGTAGAAAATTAAAGTTAAATTATTGCCAAAAAAGAGAAGAGTCATTGTTTTTTAAGCAGACTAAAAAAAATAAGATCATTCTTTTTAAAACGAAGAAAGTACTATATACGTGGATATTTGATACTGAAATATAAATACATAACGAGAGAGACGAGCCAAAAAGACCATATATTTATAAATACATGTAAATTATATTCGAACATAATATATGAGTTTGGAGTTAAAAAAAAAACAAAAAAATTGAATTCGACAACAAAAATAAGTTTAAAACTAAAAAAGACGATAATTTTAAAAATTCCACTTTTACCCTTTTGAATATTCACATGTATCTAAAATAGCACGAAAAGGAACACCAAAAGGGGTTGTTGGGAATTGGAGTGACAAAGGAAGAGAGAGTGACATTCCCGCGCAAGAAGAAGAAGGACAGTGGCAATGGCTTCTCCTTCAACTTGTCAAACTCA
This sequence comes from Solanum chilense, assembly GCA_032847665.1. Lineage (NCBI taxonomy): Eukaryota > Viridiplantae > Streptophyta > Magnoliopsida > Solanales > Solanaceae > Solanum > Solanum chilense. Next base: position 5,293,700 of record CM064971.1, on the reverse strand, counting down.
AAGGGTTGACGAGAAGAAGGAACCCAAAAGCAGCAATTCATCGAAATCTTGTTTTCAGCCAACAGTGAGTGTGTCTTTTCGTAGCAATCCCTAAAAATTGATCGTACTTTATTATCACTGAATTTTGAGTTTTTTGACAAAAACAAATAGGTCAGTTTGAAAGATTGGTGGCTTATTAGGGCTGAAAGAGATTCTCAAGGAAGAACCCTTGCCGTTGCTGGGCTCACTTCTCGGGAGTAAACTTTCTCTTCCTTTTTTTTTTTAATTGCTTTCAAAGTTTGTTGCAACTTTAGCCATAGATTTTGTAGTTGAAGCATTGAGAATTTTAGTTTCTGAAGTTGTGATTTTTTTTTCTAGACCCCATTTGTGGAATTTTATTGGGTATGTTCTTGGTTGTTGTAAAATTGTGTTTTTGAATATTTTAAGTTGTGTTTGGATATACATTTTACTTGGAAAAATCTTAAGTTTTTGGGTACTCGAAAAGATTTGAAGAATCTGATGAAATTTAGCAGTCAAATAGATAAATTTTCAAAATATACTCCCGAAATATATGGTTAAACGCTAGCTTATAGTTGTTTTTAGGTATTTGGGGTTTTTTGATTTCGGATTTACTATGTGGTCATGCAAGTTTCTTGGTCACCTTGGACCTAGGTTACTGTTAAAGTAGGCAAATTGGCAATCGTATTAATGAAGTAAAAGACATCTGAAGTAAAAGGATGATGAGGCCAAGTAAGTTATAGAAGCAGTACATGTTTATATTTGGTTGGGAAAGCCGTAGTTTTTCAACTTAAGACCTCATTATAATTAAAGAACCCAACAAAGACATAGCTTTTCTGTAGTTTTTTATTATAGCTGACTCAGTAAGTGGCATTTTGCACTCAGATCCTTTTGTTTTAATCACTCTACTATATTCCTGTAGGGGTCAAGCTCTGCGAGGATTCACTTCTGCACCAATTCATAAGATATATGATGTTTTTAATCTTGAGACCATTGATGGGATATGTGTTGTTCTTAAAGGCTTCATAAATAGAAGTCGTTCAGAGGAAAATGGTTTTCCATCTGAGGTATGCAAGCTGTTTGCCCATGAAATCTTTTTGTTGATTGCAAAATGAGAATTTAATATAATCCTCCTCTTTTTTGCTACAAAATAGATTATTTTGTTTCGTGTTATCCAATGAATTGTATTGTTTGATTAGACTACCATCACAAAGATGGACGCTCTCTCTAATTGCAGTAAGAATCTGTGGTTTCTCTTGACTTTAAAATGAAAAGGAATAAAATGATAGCAGAAAGAACGTACTTGTTTAGGTTCTTATGCTAGTACTGCACAATGATAATAGAATATAGAAGTAATTACTGATAGGTTAGGAAGTATAGAAGAAGATAGAGAGAAAGACAAGCTATTGCCTAGAGCAACTTCAGTAGACGTACTCCATCAAAAGCTAAGTCTTTTGAGTAGCTAATTCAGTATACGTACTCTACTGTTGTAGCATATTTACAAGGCTTCTCGATGCTAACCTCCTCTACTATACTACATTTTATTAAACTATGATTCATCAGAAGGCCTTTATTGATTGGTAGAAAATAAAAAATTGGAAGGGAGAAGGTGTGTCCTTCCGAAAATATTTTTTCCCGTAACTTGGCGTGTCTTCTGTTTTTTTTTCTTGAGTTGACAGAGAACACTTCCATCAGACTTGGTTAGAAAAGTAGCAAAGCTTAAATAGGTATTTCATTATAGTAGAATTATTTTTAGTTTGTTGTAAAGGTTAGATCAACTATTTTAGGGTGTCAATGAGTTTGATTTATCAGGAATCAAATAACATTATCTGGACTAGGGCTGGCAAGGGGACGGGGAAGGGGACTGGGGGACGGGACGGGACGGGGGACGAGGAGGGGGGATTTGACACGGGACCGGGATTGGGGGGACCGGGATTGGAGGGACGAAAATAGGTCCCATCCCGTCCCACTATATATATGGGATGGGATTTGGGGGGACGGGACGGGATGGCATGGGACGGGGGTTTATTTTTTTAAAATATTTATATATTTTTATTGAAATGATACGTCTTTAGCTAATAAATTTTAAATTTAATTTTTGATTTTCAAATATCAAAATAAATTTTCTAATTTAAAGTTTCAATTTTCAAATTTTAAGATTCATTTTTCAAATTTCAAGTTTCAACTTTAAAATTTTAAATTTCAAATTTAAGAAGTTTAAATTTGTAATTTAAATATTTTAAAGTAATGTAAATTGTAAACTTTAAATTAAGTATTTTAAATATATATTTAATTGTATATATTAAAATTAAAATTCAAAACAATAATTGTATAAAAAAAAACTTGAACAAAAGTTAAAACCTTCAAATTTATTCAATAGAACTTAGAAGTAACGGCTAGGGATTTTTAAATTTAAAAATAAAAATAAAAATTGGGGGGATCCCGCGAACCGGCCGGTTCAACCGGGCCGGGACCGGGCCGGGTCGAC
>CM064971.1:5209016-5290015 GCA_032847665.1 Solanum chilense | reverse complement strand
AAAAATTATTGATAAACTATAGTGTATTTTAGTATTTAGATAATTAAGTATTGTCTCAGAGATTAGGCTTGGTGATAGTTTAACAATCGTAATTATTTTCTTTTTTATCAGTAGTAATAACGGATTTTCATTGTTCTTGTCTTATGATTTATATTTGAAAAAGGTTTCGAAATATATTTAAATTTTGATTAAAATTATTGTAAAAGTATCAAATTTTGGGAAGGAAATTTTATTCATGTACTATTTAATATATATTTTAAAGATATATGTGTTCATGCGGACATATAAAATATTGTATTAATTATAAGTAATAATGTGTTCACGTGACAAATACATATATCTGTAGAATACACTATTAAATAATGTAGGGGTTAAATGTCTTCCATAAAGTTTGTTATCGTAACAACAATTTCGATCAAAGTTGAAATATTTTTCAGATTATTTTTTCATTTATATTGTTATTGATTGCTTTTTATTATTGAATTATTTGTTGATATTGTTACTATTTCCTTTTAGAATATGACTTTGTCTTCCTCTATTTCTAATTTGGTATGTGTTAAACAAATCGAATTATTTAAAAATAAATTATTTATATCTTCTTAAAATAAATATATATATATTTAATTTTTTTTAGAGTCCTAACTTGTGGAACTATACGTATATTAATTAAACTTATTTGTATAGTGATTTGTTGTAATTTTTAAAAAAAAATAGTTTATGGTGGTAGGCACATGGGGATTATAAGATATTAGAATTAATTCAGATCTCAACAATTTAAATTTTAAAATAGTAAATTCGATAAACCAAATGTCCAATTAATTAATTTACTTCCTCTGATTTATTACTGTTCTCTTTAACATATTAGTCTAAAATATTTATTATTTAAAAAAACTAATCTCAGGCATTAAATTATTTTTTTCTAGTTTTACTTTTTTTAATCCAGAAACCTAATATAGTCATTGCATTTTAGAAAACTAATCTCAGCCTCTAAAATATTTATTACTTTTTGTTATTTCATGTATGGGCAACCATGCTCATTTATCCTACTTTATACTAAAAAAAACAAATGAATTTTCTCTTTAAATTCAACTCTTTTTTTTTGTTGAAAATGAAATAATAAAATTAATAAAAGGTGTGCACTGTATAAAAATAATGAATTACATAGGGATTTTCTCGAGAATTAGTATAAAGATTTGAAAGAAAATATTTTCCGAATTCATTATTGCCTCCAACGATTTCATATGCAACAATACTAAGATCTGAATGGAAGAATAGATTTTGAGAAATAAATTTTTATTTATTTTTGAATGGCGGATTCACACTTATAATACGATCGAGTCCCCTGTTGATACAAGCTAGAGTAATTGTTCATGAGATCAGGATTTAATTTAATTGAAGTCATTTTTTATTGATTCTTATTTTAAATTTTAAATTTTCCTTAGAATTTAACATCTTTTTAATTAATAATTTTATAATAGATGACGAAATCAATTAACTATCATAATTAGAATCCAATACTTTTTTCTATTTTAGTCAAAATTATACGGCTATTAAAAGAGAATTTTGAAAACTAAAAAGTTGGCACAAGGGCTGCTTTACATTAGTCAATTTGATCATATATTATTCAAAAAATAATAATAATAATTAGGAATAACACTTTTTTAATGATACTTTAAGCTAAAGAAAACGATATTTAGCAGTAACATTAACAAACTTTTTAATTAATTAAATATACGTGCTAATTGGATCAAGAAAAGTACACTAAATTACGTTGAAAGTTGGTCACCTATTAGACCTAAACAGTACGTAATATTTGACAATTAATTTAAGCAATAAAACAGATATTTAATTAATTAGTCACGATAATATCATTATGGGGGACATATTATCGACAAATTATATTATCCCAATGAAAATGTTGAGTTTCTCACTCAGCTAAGATGTAAAGTCGTTTAAATATTTTTTAAAATAATTTTAATCTTTTTGAGTTTATTTTTATGATCCAGTCGTTAGACTTCTGAATATTAAAAAACTATCAAATATATTCAAAATAGTATAAATTTTTCCTCCTTTTATAATTGGACCTCAATTATTCTTAACATTGATTTTTAGATTAAAAATGATTGAAATTTTGTTTGATCGATTATACATATCAATGATATATTTGTAATATAATGGTGAATATACATAAACGGTATTTTGAATTTGTAGAAATTTCATAGTGTCTATTATTTTAACATTATTATTTGACTTTCAAAATATATTGACTGTAAAATTATATATTGTTGAAGTAAAAAAGAATACGTGAAATTCAACGAAAGACGATATATATATGAAAATATTTTAAAGTGAATAACTTATACTTATTATGACACTGCTATCAATTTTTTCCCTTTTTACCAATTGATTAAAAATATTAAGTGTCCGTTTGATTATGGAAATTATTTTTCACTTTTTCCAAAATATTATTTTGAAAAAATAAAAGTATTTGAACATAAAATTATTATAATTTTCTATTTTGGAACATTTAGAAATATGAAAAATTTTCAAAAAAATTATTTTTACCATTTACATTCATATTCAAAAAATTAAACGCCTAATAGAATCTCTAAGTAATCACCAGTGACGTGCTGGTGAAGGCTTTTTTACTTTTCAAGAAGAAGAGAAGCAAATCCCCAAAATGGACTATATTCTATCCTTTAGAATTATCTTCTCTTTTTTTTTATTTTTCGATACAATTAAATTTGAATTCACATCGAAAAGTTTAGAGATTCACACTTTGTTCAGATGGTTGTTACCCATTGTATTGTATTGTAAGTTTAATGATGTTTGTTTTGATAGTTACTTAAAATCTATTGTATCGTATCCGTTAAATCAACAGTCAAGTAACAACGAAAAGACCTATATAACATATTTGGTGTGATCATATCGTTACGTTATTTACTTTATTCTCATTTTATAGACCTATGTAACGATTAATTTGGTCGCTCATTACTTTATTACTTAATTCTTACTATATCTTCATTTATTATTTATAATCATATTTCATCATTTAGCCTACCCTTTCACCAATTATACCTTGTAGTACACTATTTTTTTTTAGATTTATTATTCAAATCGTATATATATGTATAATATAATATAATGTGATACATTATAAAATTATACGTAACTACCATCTAAACAAAGTATAGCACTCCTTATCTTGTTTCCTTCTTTAATTCCTCCACCCACCCATATTTACGACTTATTTCAAAAAAGCAAGCTTCCTTTTTTAAAAAAATTTACCTCTACTATCTAGAAGTCAAATAAAAATAAGTATACAAAATTTTTAAGTTTTCCCTCTCATAATTTCAATTTAAATTTCATGTTAAACATAACTATCAATTTTCAAATACCAACATTTTCAACTCCAATTTTAAATTTTATTTTTTAATAAAAATTTCAACGTTCAAATCATATTTAAATTAAACTAACTTAGACTAAAATAAACTACTTTTAAATAGAGAATTAACAACACACTCAACAATGATAGAGTTATGAGTGTTATAAAAAAGATAATAGATTATAGGTAGTGTACACATTTGAGCAAACAAATAGGTCTATACATATATCAATCAGAGAGCAAGTAACTCATCCACGTATAAACGTACACGAATTTATAATTTCTAGAATATATATATATTAATTACTAGAAAAAGAAGCAATTCATCCACATAAACGTACATGAATTTATGATTTTTAAAATATGTATGTTAATTACTAGAAAAAGTAGCAAAAAATATAGTTAATGGGAATTGATTTTTAAGTCCATAAGATAAATAACTCAATATTCTATCAAATGTATTATTTAGTCTTATTACAACATGAGTATAACATAAAAAATTATATGTATATTATAGATGATATGTTATATACCGTTATAATAATTTAAACATATAACTAACTTTTTGAGAAAAATTCACTAATAATCTATGTCATTTCCCTTCTAAAGAAGTACATGAATGATGCATGTCTACTTCTAATTAAAGGTATGGTTCATTTAATCTGTCTTAATTCAAAGTGTTTCTCATATCATTCTCAACTACGTACTCAAAAGTCAAGATACACTATATTTTGTCCACTAGTTAGAAAAAAATATTAGTCTCGATTTAAAAAAGTATAGCGCTTATTTTTATAGATATTTTATTGAATTGATGATAAAAATAATAGTTATATTTTCTGATGAAAAGATTGAAAAGTTTTTAATATCTTTACGAGAGTTTATTTCTACCATTATTTTTATAGTGAGCTGGTTTGATGGAATTGAAAAAAATTGTATTGATTTGCGGTGGAACTTTTTTTATTTCTATTATTGTTCATACAGATGCGGACCTAAGTAGAGCCAATTAGAATTTCATCAACACTATTATACAGATAAAAATAATTAATATATTATTAAAATATTTTTTAATAAATATTAAATCCTCTTAGAATTCTTCGTATATTTATTCCTTTTATATTTTAAATCTTTTAATAAAATAGTCCACTTCATTAGTGTGTATATGTATATTTTATATATAGGCATATTTTGAACACCATCCGTAGAAGAATTTGTAATTAAATTTTTTTATTACGAAGGATAGTTAAAAAGTGTAAATGATTTTTATATAATATGATTTTGCTTATTTATAAGATAGTTAAAAGAAAATTCTTTTACAACAAAATATCGTTTAGGAACTAATAATTTTTTCTCAGAAAAAATATTTTTATTCGTACCAAACATGTCCTAATTTGTGTGTCAAATTAATTAAACTTCATGTAAGACTAATCTTGAGAACAATGGTAATCCAATCATCATTCTCTTGAAGTATCTTATTATGCTTGACTTATTTGAATTCACGCATCATATAACTCGTAAAATATTTTATATTATTAATTTTTTCAAAAAAAGTTAATCAACAATAAAAAGATAATGTCATATTATCACATTTTCTCCAATACGTACTTGTACTAGTTTATTGCTTTATTTTGAGGACAAATTATCTACGTTATCAATCAATTCATTAAATTGTGACCATACACTTTTCTTTATGCTTTTTATTTGTGTGTTATACTCGATAACGATGAAATCAAATGATATGCTTTTAGAATATAGATTTAGAATATAAATTATTTCATTATAGATAGTTATGTTAGCTATTTCTGTCCAACCCTTATACTTGATACGTATATTTACACGTTTTTAATTGAACTCATAAATCAATGGTTAAAACAGATCTCTTAATAGCTCGATCGATTAATTAAATATCTGAATTTTCATCAATAATCAACTGCTTGTATAAAGTATTCTTCTTTCCCCAACCCTAATTTTTATAGACAAAAAAGGCCAAAATTATAGGTAAAGGAGATTCTTTTTTCTTTTATAGTCAAAATGTTATAATTAAAGAAAAGAAAAGATAAGAATTATATTATTACTATAAGTTATATTAATTTTGAAATAGATATATATAGCTACTATAGTGCTAATCACTATCAATGTTTGGAAAAAGTTTTGCTTCAATTGGTAAGGTGGAATTATTTTTGCCACATGGAATATCTAAGTAGCACTTTTTTTTAATTATTAAAAGATTATGTTTAGTCCAAATCTAGTGGCCCTTTTGATATTATATATAGTTTATTCATTGCTTTTGGTCAAAAATATTTTTTTAGCCAAACTTTATATCTAGGATGATATCATTAATTTAGCTACCTAATGACATATAATTAGATCAACAAGAAAATTGGTTTCTTGGAATAATCATATGCATTAAGGACCGCTAAATCGCATAATTTATCTTTTAAATGATCTGATATAATTTTTTATTTTATAAATAAATTATTTTTTAATTTTTATCATTAGGAAACAAAATTATACCTAGCGGAAGGAGGTGTGTGTGCGCATAACTTATGAGTAATAACGGAAACAAATAAAATTATGTCACTGTATTATTTATCGTCAGAATAAAAATTAAAGACAGACCCTAAGAAGAGCAAAAGCACAAATTACCCCAATAGGACCAATTGATTTTGTGGTCCATTACAAAGTACTTTTTATAATTATATGATTCTTTGGCAATTAAATCATAAAAATAATATGAATATCTACGATATATACAATGGTCTAACAAAGCTCACAACGTAAAATAACACTGATATTTATTTTGCTACAAATTATAATTAGTATATATAAATTATGCCTAATCATTTTGTATACACTATATACATTACTTATACACTTAATATACACTGTGACAAACAATTATGATGAAGTGAATAAATTTTTCTCAACGTACAAACGTATATTGTAGAGTCAATTTTTTTAACCCCTCCCTAGTTAAGAGCTTCCACCTTTTTTGTTCCTTTGGCGACTTAAATCCATGATCTCAAAATTGAAGGTGAACGGTGTTTACTACTCGAGCAACTCCTTTTGTCTATAGCCAACTTTAGTTCTTAATTGTTCCCGATATATACTTAGTATATATAAAGTATATAATAAGTGTATGATTAATACATACTATTATTAAAAAAAGATTATTTTTATTGTAAATTATATATGTACAAATCTCATATTGTAAAGAATTGCAAGGTGCAAGTAGGGGTAATTTACATTTTAAATTCTAAAATCCAATGGTCCTCTTGATATATATAGTTCATTGCTTTTGATAAATATCATTTTCTAACTTTATATCTTGGATGATAACATTTCATTTGGCTACGTAATGACGTATATGATCAACTTGAAAAATGATTTTTTGGAACAATTATATGTACAATAATACCGACAATACGACAGAATAACTTTAATTTATGGTCCATTATATTACAAATATTTCTCAATATACCATCCTTTTGAAAAAAGATAAATTTTTCGGAAATTGGTAAATAAAACACGAGAAACCTTTCAATGATAATTGTTTAAAATTCTGTTTTTAACTTATTATAAAAGATTATTTATTTGTGATAAAAATTTAACTTTTTGGCTTTGTAAATTATTAGAATGTTTACCTTTTGTTGGGCCTCTGGCCCAATAGGCTGCAGTATCCTAAATGGATCAGCTATTCCCTCGGGTCTTCGGCCCATCTTTGTTATGATAATTCTCGTCGTTGAAAACTTCAGAAAATATCGAACATAATAGATATAATAAGTCTCTATAACTATAGTTTTGATAATTGAGCTTCACAGAAATATGTTTTTATATTTCGCTTGTCAATATATAAACAAGGTAATTTATTATGATTTTTTTCATAAATCGCATACAAATAGCTAGGGTAAGACGTACAAAATTCTGAATTTATATAATCAGAAATCAAATAATACAAATTATACAAATCAGACGAATAGCAAGAATCAGATAAATTATTACTTTGAACAACAATTTTCTTAAACTATAGCTATAGTAAAATCGCACATTAGTCTTGACATACACGTATCATAATATTATCCAACTATGCCTGACATTTATTAAATATCGGATCGATAGACAAGATTGCGCCATTTGTCCATATATATATATGCTCTAGTTTTTAAACGGCAAAGCGCCAATATCCTAAAAATATGATAAAAAAATATCTGTATATCGTTTACGATAGTTCATCGACAAATATTCATTTCCCTAGTTTTCATAAATAAAAAAAAAAGGACATTATCTTAGAACGTGTGCATGAGAATCAGATAAGGAATCATAATGGCCTTAATAAGACAAACAACTTTGTAAAATAATTATTAACTTGAAGATAAAATTTAAAAAAATAAAAACCTAAAGTGCTATTTTACGTAAGCATCCATGCAATTCATGCAATTATATGATTCAACTCTGCTACAACTTTGATATTAACAGGTCAAACGTACGTAACCACTAATTATTATATATATATATATATATATATATATTGTACTACTTGGATTTGACCACTTATAAAATAAAAACAACTTACATGTGTTATTGAATTTGTTCAGTTACAATATATATAATAATAATATATTGAGTAAAAATATTATACTAAAAATATTGTACAAAATAGAATTTAAAAAATTGATGCAGTAAAGTTAAAAAAAATGGAAAAATTTTAGGTCCGAATAACGTAATTTCAAACCAGACATATAGAATCAAAAATAATATAAAAAGGAAACAGTAACAACAACAAAATAATACAAATTTCTCTAACAAACTTACACAAACAACATATGTAGTAAGATATTATGAAATACTAATGAAAATTTACATTAACTTTAAATTTATAAAAATAAAAAGTGCCACTAATTGAGATATATATGGAGTTCTGTATTAGGAAAGCCCCAGAATTTACCTCAAAAGAAAAATCCATAAAAAATATTACCTTCGTCCATTTTTAATTATCATAGTTTTTTTTCAGAGAGTTAAATGATAATGATTTTGATCAATATTTTACGATAAAATTTTTCATCATATGATATGGAAAAAAAATGAATTTTATAATATTTTTTGTTTAGTTTTTAAAAATCTAAATTTTTTGTTTAATATATCGAATTAATGTAATTTAATTTAATTTTAAAAATTAATTAAATAATTTTTAAAACATTACATTAAAAGTGGACAAAAAAATATTATTTTTAATTTTATTTTTTAAAAAGATTAGTTCTAGAAAATGTTAAAAGTGCTGTTGTGGTCAAGGCTTACTCTTCTTTAGAAGATGAAAAAGATGTTACATAGGATGCTATCTACTTACTTTTCAAATTGTGTCTTTGATAGACCACCCCTTAGTAGTTTAATCGAGACGGAGTCAGAAATTAAATTTAAATATAAATTTATAATTTTCGAAGATAAATATATAATTTGAATGAACAGTTTCAAGGTTGAGCCCTCGCAAGAGCAAAAAGAGAGAAATGTGATCTAATTTTAAGACGAAAAGATCATTGGCTCTAGTGTTATATGAATTTTTCATATAGTTTCATATATATATCAATTGAATGTATAGTTATCAAGCATGTTGAAATAGTTCGAATCATTATATTTATAAATAAAAAGTTTTGAATTATTGCTTTAGGAATAGAAAACTCTTTAATATGTATAGCAATTTACTTATGTTAGAACGACTTTTCAATTCTAATCAAATATTATCTTATTTCACACGTTACTACTTAATTTTTTTTTTCTGATTGATTGATATGAAATAAAGATAATAAAAATCTTTTGCATGTAAATACGAATACGAATTAAAAGATCATTTTTATCTGAAATTAAACATCTCTAATAAGAAAAAAATTATTTTTAAAAATTGGTTAGTAAAATACAAACTACTATCCCACACATTACTTTTCAAAAGTATTTTTTTTTTAAAAAAAAAAGACTTTTTATATAAGTTAATTTTTAAAAATTTGAATAAACAGACTATAAATATTAAAAGACATGTTGTGATTAATTGCTCCTATTTTAGCCAATCCATAAGCCATTATATTTGACTCCCTAAAGCGGTGATTAGTCTTTCCATTGATACTTTCTCTTTGATTTGTATATTATCAAAATCACATTATGAGATTAATCATACTCTAATTAAGCACCATTATAATGAAACAAAATTAATGAGCAATTATTTTTTCTACCATATTTGTTATTGGAGCAAAATATCAGAAGTAAATTGAGTTTTTACTCGTTAATTTATGAGCATGATCTATACATACACCTTTAAATATTAAAAAAAAATCAAAATTGATTAATAAATTGATTGAAACAAATGCAAAAGAAAACCATATATTGAATCACGTAGACAAATGAAATAAATGATATAGTACTAATAGAAATAAGTCGATTTTGTTGAAAATTTCGAATTATTATAAATTACTCCTGCTTAATCATATAGTCTGTTTTTTTTAAATGATATCAAAGTAGAACTCATCCCAATTCTCGTATTCTCAAGTTGAAGCCCATGTTATAAAGTCTCCATGATTTCATCAGTAAATATTGGACTTAATCATATAAAATTAAACTCATAATAAATATATATATAAAAGTAAACCGCAAACAAGAATATTTGTGGAGTGAAAAATATATAACTAATAAATATAATATCATCTCTTTATTTTTAACTAAAAATTTCGAACTTAAATTTTATTGAATACAAAATTAAAATCATAATAAATATATGTAAAAGCACACCGCAAACAAGAATTGTGAAGTGAATAATATATACTAACTGATAAATATTATCTCTTTATTCTTAACTAAAATCTCGATCTCAAATTTTACTAAATATAAAATTATTATTTGAAAAGCGTTTTACCCTAATATGAGACCGTAACAGAGGCACTCTTACAAAAAGTTCCAATAAGATTCCAAGCTTCTCATTGACGATTTCACTTTTTAAGAGAACACTAAAAACACAGTACAGTGCTTGCAGAATTTGGTATACAACAAAAATTATTTATTTATTTATATTTGTAACTATAATATATTAATTGTACCTCTTTTTATTAATTTAATGTTTTTAATGTGATCTAGTTTGTGAATACTTTATTATAATTTACTTTTGTATCCTGTAATTTTTTTAGTTTAAACGTATAAATAAAAAAGAAGTCTGAGGTTAATAATTTATTAACTTTGTGTTGGACTTTTATGATTTTAACATTATTTAAGTATTTTCATTTATAATATTTTTAAAAAGTGTATTATAAATTTTTTAATTATCATAAAACATACATCTACTTTTCTAAGTTTTATTTTTATCATGTTTGTTAATTAGTAAAAATTTATTATTTTTGTAATCTCGTTTAACATAAGTGTCTCTCTATGGATATCGAGCATTATGACAGAAGGTTTGCAGGTATTAATAGAGTATATTTTTTTACTAAAAAATTGAATTTAGCGATAATTTTTTTTTATAGCTAAAAAACAAATTTTGTTGCTAAATCCACTATTAGCGATAAATAAACGATTGATTTTTGTTAGCAATGAACAAAATAACAACAGACTAACAACGACGTTCATTGCTAAATACAAGCTTCTTTAGTATTTGTCTTTTTTCTTCCGCTTTTGTATTACTCGTTGTTTTTCTTGCTTCAAGTTTTTATATTATTTTTCGCATAACCATTGTATTTGCTTTACCAGGCTTAACTTTTTTTTGATAATTTTTACTTAAGTCGAGGATCAATATTAAAAACTCACTCTGCTTTAATAAAATAGTAATAAGTCAAATGTATAAGTCATTTTTCTTAAACGTAATTTTAAAATTATACTAAATATATTATTACGTTTTATAAGTGACCATCAATGTTTTAAGTTTGAGTCAAAAAATGAAGAAACTGTGTAAAGCATGAAAGTAAGAGAACATTCCCAAGAAAAGAAGAGCTCTAGCTAGGGAAGTTAATTAATTAGTAACAATAAAAAAAAAAAAAAAAACACTGTAAAGTACTATATGGTCACATGCTAAAATTAGATTATTATACTGCCACACAAACATGACATGTTTTAGTCTTTTCTTGTTATAATTTCAGTAAAATAAGAATTATCAGTTTCATTTCTAAATTATTATTGAATTTTTTAAATCGTAGATATATCTCTAATACGCTATATTATATAACAAATAATGATCTCAAGCTCTTGTATGAATATAAATACTTAATAAAAATTGAGAGAAGCATTGAAAATATCTCTTATTAAATATGTATTTAAGTTTAGTTAATCAAGGTAGAAATTCTTTTTTCGCCGAATCTATTGCAGGAAAGAGATAATGTGCAACTTTGAATTGTCAATTATATTCTTTACGAAAATAACAAACCAATTAGAAATAATTATAAAAAACTATCAGTAGTTCAAAAATAATGAAACTACAAAGTTTAAAAGAATTTTCAATACGTAGATAATTATGACAAAAGCTAGTATAAAAAAAATTAAAGGAATATAATAATATAATCTACATATATAGGTAAATAATTTATTTTATTAGGTTTATTAAGATACGGTCTCCCTATTATCATATATTTGCTTTGTCAGAAGCATGACAAAATAACACCAGTTTTAGACCACTTTGTCAAAATCAACAAGAGAAAGATCTAATTACTAGAAAGAACTAGAACAAACACTTATATCTATAGTATACTATATTTTACCTCGATTATCGTATAATTATATAAATCTAAAACTTTTATAACATGGTTAGTACGGTTAGAAAAGTAAATTAATTGTAATTAAATTTTGGAAATACAAATATTAAAAATAATATTAATAGAAAGATCATAAATTTACGTACACCACATAATAACGTTTGTTCCAGTCTTTCAGAGTAGTGTTCTTTTGTTCTCTTTTGACTGATTTCCCTCAACTTTATTTTCAAATTTTAGGGTAAAATTCTTGGGGGCAAATTCGGTACAGAATTCAACAAATATATAATGTTAAATTTATTAATAGAGAGGAAATTATTGAAAATGCCTCAAAATATAATGTAAATTATTAATTTTATTTTTAAATTATTAATAACTTTAAAAATATTTATTTATAAAATTTATTGAACTTAAATACATTCGTGATCTTGTAACTTGACCCTATTATTCTCACCATGTTTAGGAGCAATTTCGGTGTTTTTCTCGGCTTTTTATTAAGAGTCTCATGCTCCTACAAGAGTTCGAGACGACTTATTATGTCACGTGCATTACAACAAAAATAACTTTTAGCAGTATTAAATATTGATATTAATAAAGAGTGTAAAAGTCTTTATCGACATTAGTTAAGTGTCATTAGAATCAATGTCGCTAAAGACTTTAGGAACATATACAAAAAGTGACAATTATCGCTCAAAATACATATTTAGCAGCAATTAAGAATTAAATATCACTAATGATCATTTTTATTATAGTGATGACAGAAAACAACATATTCGAAATAAGCACTAATAATTTATGTTAAATTTTAAAATATTTCAATATTTTTTTTATAAAATAAAATATTAAAATTATTGAATTGGATAGAATTAAATTATAACATAAGAGAACCTCGTAGTTTGGGAATAGAAGGATTTTAGTGTTGTGGGCATATTTTTGGATTTCGAGTCTTTTAAGAAAAATATTGTTTGTCCCACTATTTGTCTTACCTTCTTTGACTATCTTCTCATCATTGCTTTTTTACCACAAATTATCTTAATTATTCTTTTCGTTTTCGTATATTATTTTAAAATGTCTAATAATATATTTAATTTTTAATTATTTTTATCATTAAAATTATAATTATTTTCTATTATATTTTTCAATACGTTCTTTTTATTACTGTATTCAAAAGATGATATAGTATTATTATCTTCTATTGTATAAAGTCGATAGTGATACAATATATTTAAAAAGAGGGCATATTACTCTACTATTATTATTAATAATTATTATTATTGTTATTATTATGGAATCATTTACTCAATCCCCAAGATTTTTTATTTATTTTTGCATTGGTTTGACTGTTTTCATGTTTCAGTTATCATTATGGGAATTTTATATAACAAATGATTGAGTTATTGCATATAAATTTATGGGGGACATTATGATCATACATTTACCATGTTCTAGGTAGATTTTCCCATATAAAGTGATAGCCTAAACTAGCTTTATGTGTTGCCAAATACAACTGAAAATGTAATTTATTTATATATTATTATAAAGCTTTAACGTCTAGATAGTTAGTTAAATTTATTAAGTAATTTTTATTTAGACGTTTGAATAAAAATAAGATCTAACTGAACATTTTAAGTAATGATATAGTATTTCAACTAATATTTTTGTGTGTAATTTTTTTTTATTTGTATATTAGATAATCAAGTTAATCATATTAAAATGTTATCTTCTTTAATTATTCGTATCAATCTAAAATTAAAATTGCCGAGATATTATAAAATACTTAATTACAATAAGGTAAAAATTAGTTTGCAATAAACAAAAAAGAATTGTTATAACAGGTCTCTTTATATTATTCTTGGTGGTTGATTTCTTTCTCAAATTTGATATTTAGAGTTTATATTAAAACTTTGATTAAATTTAAATTACATACTATAAAACCTATTCAGAATTACGCTTCCTACAAAATTTTGTTCATATCGAGAACTCAAACCTTTTATCCCTTATTTCAAACACATTCATGAAATACTAGATAATTAGGCATGTGGATTAGATCTGGAGCAATTTCCTTGATATATTCTGTCTGATCAATTTACGTTATATATTTTCTTTTTATAATAATATATCTTTAAAATATTTATTTTCACAGTATTTCAAAAGACAAATATCATCTAAAATATTATACTAAATTAAACAGTATTATATAAATTACGACGAAGAAAGTATAAATCATTTAGTATATATAGCTGGAAGCAACTGAATCTCTAGAAAGTTGCTTCTGAGAATTCTTTTTTTTCCCTTTCCATTTCAGCTCATATATTACAGCTATTATAAAAACATATAATATATATACTATATAATAAAAAATAATAATATTATTGAAATACCAGAATAAAATGAAGTGACTAGCATGCACCAATCAAACAGAATAATTTACTAATATTTAAGAATCATAATCATATCATGAAGTGCCAAAAGCTTACACACCGACGCGTTTTGTGCAATAGTAATACTACTAATTTAATCGTGACGAATCTAAAATTTAAATATCTGTTAATTTTTATATCAACTTTAAGTTAATATTTTCTTTGTTTTATATTATTTAATTTATTTACATTGACATGAGATAAAACTATAGAATAAATTATCTCAGAATTAATTATCTTGAAAATTGTGTACATCAGTTATAATTATAATTTTACGAGGAAAAGTTAATGATATTTGCCCTTTTTACATTCATTTTTTTTTAAATTATTGCATATTTTTTTTTTATATGATTAAATAAAATTTAAACGTCAAATATCAATATACATATCCTAGTAATAGTCATTAAACTTTCAAAGACAAACACAACCACAACAAAGATATTTAACGTACACTGATTAACATGTAAAAAATAATTATATATAGCTTCCCGTAATTAGTGGAATTAATAATCCCGAAAAACAAGGCAGGTAATTAATTAAATATTATAGTATTACCATTATAAAGCTATATTTTAAGTGGGAAAATTACAACATCCAAATTTAATTACCAAGTGAGATTTTTTTAATTATGTAATACAATTATTTAAACAACATTGCTTTAGATTATGGATCATTAATTCATTTCACAGCTAAAACATAAAAAAAAAATATTTTAATTATTTAGCGACAATAATATAATTAATTATTCCATTAAAAGAAAAATATATAGCCACTAAAATATATCTTATTTGTTGTAATTTTAATTTCTAGATAATTATAAGCATTTATCAATATCTAATAAAATATCATCAATAGATTCATAATTTGGATGAATTAACTTGGATTAAACCAAGCAATAATAAATGCAAGAAGAAAATGTTGTAGTAATGTGAGAATTAGGAAGAAATTAAACCATATAACACCATATGAAAATATACACATAATATTGAAAATACAAAAAAAAAAACTCCATAAAATTTCAAACATGAAGATGATATACCATTAGAAATGTTAGCCATATGATCATCTTTACAGCCCAACAACACCTAGAACCAAATTACAATATTGAAAATTAGACCTTCATGTCTACACAAAAGCTACAAAAAAAAGAAAAAAGGTACACTCCAAACATGTTCTAATAAATTACCATAAACAAACTACAAACAAATTTAAATAAAACACTTGAAAAAAAAAAAGAACTACCAAATCTAGGGTTTTGAGATGATTGATTGATATTCTTTTGTTCCGATTGTTCGTGTTAATTCAATCTTCACTAGAAGCTTTTGATGATAAAACATATCGACTAGTGAGACAATTCAGATTACCAGCTAAGACCTCTGAATGATCGTTTGAGTGATAAAAGAAAGATAGTATAAGATTTGGCTCGAATTTCAATAATTATAAGGCATTACTAGTGGAAGAAGAGCTAAAACTAGCTGAAAGATCACTCCAAGCACTAGCACTAGTATTCCAATTTTCATTATTTCCTTGAATCCCCAATAATTGTCTTGATAAAGCTGATTGTTCTTGATTGCTGTTGTTGTTGTTGTTGCTGTTGTTGTTGTTGTCTTCCATCTTCACGGAAGCCATTTGATTTAGCATTGAGGTTGAGATTTTAGGCCTACTAATTTGACTCGTACTCTCACCAACAAGGTATTGTACTGCTTCGTGCACACCCCCTTGAAAGGGGTAAGAAGAAGGCGAATTAGATGGATCAAATCCACCTAAGAAATTAGGGAATTGTTGTTGCATCCTCCAATGTTCAAGGCTTCCACTTGATAAAAGCGAAGCAACATGACCTCCAACACCAGCACCAGCACCAGCACCAGCACCAAGTAAGTTGTTGTTGTTACTAACCATCATACCTTCAGTAGTCCCACCTAATATGTTACCACATGAACTTGTAGAGAAATTCAAGTTCATATGGTTACTCGGAGTAAAATGGTGGTGGTGGTGATGATGATCAGAACTAAATTGACCTAAAGGAGACATGAAACGAAGAGGCGGAATTTGAGGGGACATAAGCCCTAACAAACTAGCTGCTGATGTTGGACCTGAAAAACTGTTACTATGAGATGAAATTGTAGTTGAAGAACCCGAGTTGTTAGTACCTTGACGACCATCAGTACTAGTACTAGAAGCCGGAGATTTACAACTATTATTATTGTTATTGTTGTTGTTGTTGCTGTTCTTGTTGTTGTTATTGCTTCTTTTGTTCCTCCTGCATCCCCCACCCACGGGTACACTTCTCAAAGCGCCACCTCTAGTCCAGTACCTGTTAGAAACATTTTTAGGAAATATCAAAACGAAATGCTCTCAATCAATCATTTTCTCATAAAAATTAATAAAATAATATTATTTTAGCTCATATAGCTAATACATGTATTTTTCTTTCATGATAAATATATTATTATTTACCTTTTACAAGCCTTGCAAAAGTGTCTAGGTTGTGAGAGACTATAATTGTTGAAGTAACAAAACTTGGTGTTTGTTGAATCACATCTAGGGCATTTTAAGGCTGTTTCAGGCATAGGTATATTAGCCATCCGGGCTCGATCAGCCATCGAGCCCGGTCTAATAGAACCTGCACCACCGCTGCCATGAGGCTGTAGTGGTGCTACTACTGGAGGACCAGGTGGTAGTACTGGCGGCGGTGGTGCAGATGTAAGTTGTTGTTGATGATGATGATGATGATTTTGAATAGTACTTCCACTTTGCTGAAAACAAAAAAAAAATGAAGAATAATTATATATCCAAGTATATGCAAAGAAATTTAAAGATGAGTAAAAAAAAGGAAGAATTTTTAAAAATAATTAAGAGAAAAAAAAGTGAGGAATATTATCTTTAATGCTTTTTTGCCAAAGAAACAATTGATAAAAGCATAATAATAATTAAAAAAAAAAACATACTTGTTGCCAGTTGGCTGGATCAAGATAAGCTGGAATTGAAGAAAAATTCATAGCAAATTCTTGAATATGATCTATAAAAATTCTCTTTTATAAAGTTTTTTGTTAGTGGAGAATCACATAAAAAAAAAATTTAAAAATTTGAAGATGTAGTAGTAGTAGTAGTATTAAATTTTGGCCAAAGGGAAAGGAAGAAAGATAAAAAGGAAAGTTAGAGAGGAATATTTTGATGAGAATAATAATGGAGCTCAAAATAAAGTGAAAGTCTTTATGGTAGTAGCATATATATACTACTAAGACATTATAACAAGTTAAAAAAAAAAAAAAAATTGGGACCTATAGTTTGTTATTACTATTTTATGTCCCATTTTTTGTATTTTTATTACTTTTTAGTAGTTCGAGAGAGGGGGTGGTAGTAGTAGTACTAGTAATATCTTTACTTTCTTAACCTTTAAGCTTCTTATTAAATTAAATTAATTAACCCCACCCCCACTTTGGTTTGTAAGGTAGTCTGATGCACGAAATATATTTTACACAAACAATTCAAGAGGTGTCGTGTAGACAGACTATTTTAATATAAGTATTTGCAAGAAAATTTAAACATATGAAAAATAAATAAATCATACAAATAAAATTTTCATCAAGATAGCGGGTACAGTTCTGTTGATCTCTTGATTCTACTCTCCTAAGATTTATCTATGATTCGAGGGCTGTTAGTGGCGTATTTCTCGAACTAGGATGATTTAGATTTGATCTCTGTATATGAATAATCCATCAATTTGCTGAGTATTCGACATCTTGATCTCTTTGTGAAATTTCTGAGATGTTTTTTAAGGGAATTTAGTACCCTTTATATAGGCGTGAACTAGAGTTTAGGGTTGAGTAGCCTCCAAGAATCACAGTTTGAGTTGAACACAATTTGAAGAGTCTCAACTCGAATTGAACGCATCTTGTAGAGTCCCACAAAATTTCAATGTGTACAAATGTCCCTTGTCGGAGTGTAGACTTGGTGAAACTCAAAGACGGGGCTTGATGTACGTACTCATTCTTCCACCTTTGCAACTTCAGATTTTCAGATTTGATTTAAGAGAGAAGAGATGAAGGGCAGAGTTGGTCCCACTGGACGTGCCAATTTGTTTGCAACAAATTTTAAACTTATAGAAAATAAATAAACCACACAAATAAAATTTGTAGAAACATGATTTTATTCATCAAGATAGAGGGTACAGTTTTGTTGATCTCTTAATTCTACTCCCCTAAGATTTATCCATGATCCCAGGGCCGTTAGTGGTGTATTTCTCGAACTAGGATGATTCAGATTTGACCTCTATATATGAATAATCAATCAGTTTGCGGAGTATTCGAGATCTTGATCTCTTTATGAAATTTCCGAGATGCCTTTTAAGGGAATTTAGTACCCTTTATATAGGCGTGAACTAGGGTTTAGGATTTAAAGAATGATTTTGTTCCCTATCTTTATAAATGAACACATCTCGTAGAGTCCCACAAAATTTCAATGTATACAACAAGTATGAGTAATTATTTTTCACAGTAATCGTAATTTATACAAAGACAACTTTGTTATATATATAGGGAGGGAGGGGGTGGATTTCTATTTTTGCTTACGAAATATTTGGATGAACTATTCACATATAAAATAAAAATTATAATATAGTTTTAGAGTTTGAATTAAAATTATTGTATTATGTTGAACTAGTAGTTTTTAAGACAGAGGGGATAAGGGAAGAGGGGAGAGAGCTTGGGATTTTTAAGTTTATGTGTATTGAGACAATATATATATTTTTTTGGCTTACAAGAGATTTGGATGAATTATTTATATATATTAAATTAAAAAAATTAATATAAATATAAAATTTAAAACTAAAATTATTATATATATTAAGTTAAATTCATAACTGTCAAATCTATCATGTTTGCATGCAGGGTAAAGTAGTGTTTATTATGGGATACATGTTTGGAACAAGATTATATATGTAGAGAGATTTAGAGTAAAATGTGTCCCTAACACTTAATAATTTAATTTATTGTTAAATAAGATGCACTTTTTAATTTCTAGTTAATTTTATTAACTTATATTCATGATATTAATACAACAATGTATTTTTTTTTTTGCATGAATTTGTAATCAGATTTAACAACTAGCTAAATAGGTACTTATAATATTAATGCTATATAACCTTACTGTATTAGTCAAATGACTAATTTAATTCTAATCCAAATTAAGGGCATCAAATATATTACACAAAGTGCTCTTTGAAAAAGTAGGGTTTAGGATAGAGACAAAGTTAGCAATATTCTAACGAAATTTTATCGAGGATATATAAACATAATTCATTAGTCTTTGTTCATAACGTGAATTGTGCCACTAAAATGGGATCGAAGAGCGTTTGAAATATTTTCACCGCTCGAATCAGTAACATATAAAGCACTAATGAATGTACAATTCAATCGTTTACATGCATAGACAATATTACATAAGATGAATAACATAGTGTTTAGTTTTTAAGATATATAAAATATAATACTAATAAAAGTAATAAAGCCAAATTAAGAATTAATTAATTAAAGAAAAGGTCCTTATTATAGACAAATATTCTCAAATGTGCTTTCTTCTACTACCCCCCCCCCCCACTGCTGTGCATGGCAGTATATTTTAATTAATTAAATAATTAATATTGTAGGCTTTACCTACCAATATTGGATAATAAAAAATGAATATTAATAGAGAGAAGGAGCCCACTTTCACATTCTAAAAAAGTGAAAAAGAATCAGAAATATTTGTGATAGTTAATTGTTACAACACATTTTATGAAGGTCTCTTGGGCTAAGCAACTTAGCAGTGTGGTAAACAAAAAAAACACTATTAATTCAGAAACTTCTTTTAAGGAAAAAAAAAAAAAAATTCAGTTCTTGTCTTATGAATTTTGTATTTATACTTTTTTATTTTCTTTGAGAGACAAATTCTAAATCAATTTATTCACGATAATAAAAATAACATTTAGCACAATAAATATGAATATTGATAAAGAGAACTAAAACTTCTATCTGTATTAGTTATTAGTTAATTATCATTAGATCTAACGTCGCAACAGATTTTAGAAACATGTAAGAAAGTGTTAATTGCCTTAAAAAGTACTTCCTCCGTCTCACTTTATATGTGATTTTCGTTTTATAAATAGTTGATTCATAATACTTGTCATTTCATAAAATCAATGCATAAATTACCGTATTCTTCCTTTTTTACCCTTCTGAGTTATTAGCGTTGAAAATATACATTTGACCAACCTAGAAAAACTAAGTAAATTGTTCATGTTCATTGGTAAATTAATTTATATTCATTGATTGAAAACGTGAGTTTAAAAAAAAATAAGTGTAGAAGGATAAAGTTACATCATTTCTTAATGCAAGTGCAAAGTAAAAATGTGACATATAAATGGGACGGAGGAAATACATATTTAGCGAATTAATTGCCGCTAAAGACCAATGATAAATTTGAGCATAAGAACACTTATAATGTATTTAGGTAATCAACTGGAACAAGTCATAATTCAAGTGTCTAAATAAATTTACTGAAAAAACTTGTAATTTATTTAGGTAATCAACTGGAACAAGTCATAATTCAAGTGTCTAAATAAAATTTACTGACAAATTTAAGCAGCAGTCAAATCGATGTGCCCAAAAGAAAACATAAGATGATACAATAAGAACATTTCTATTCACCAAATTCTTATACCATCATTTTCCAGAAAACTAACAAGGCATGGTGTCAGCCTATTTATATTGCAAAAATACAACAAAGATGAATACCAGCTCTTTAACTTCTACATAAGTTGTGCTAATGCCATGTATGACTAATGTGTCTTGTTAGGTACAAATACTCCGTGACGAGTTCTGGAGAAACTACGTAGATTGACAAAGTATCATTCGAGATGTTTCAGTTCCAGAGTTCGATCACCTGCCTCCTGAAGCGACATCAGGAGTAGCTACACGATGAGTGTGTTTAGGATGTTCGAGATACACTTTCACTCTCCAAGAGCTCATAGTTGCGCATCAGTTTTAGTACATAAGCATCATCGTGCAAAGAGAATGGAACGCTGCCAAAGTATCAACAAGAGAAGTCATGTTTAGAAAGAACTCGAAAAAGAAAATGCTAGTAAACTGAATCTGGATTTCTACGACAGATAATGCAGAAATATTGAACAGAAATTCTTTTATTCTTCACGATGATGATGATGATGACAACGATATGCAAATCCTAACAACTTATGGTCGGGAAACTAAGATTTGACTTGAGTAACACTTCTCCATACATTTCATGCTTCTAATAGTTCCTAAATAATGTTTAAATTCTTCAAAAAGAAGGCAACATTACCTTCAATTTTGGATCCACTTTCATCTAAAATCATAAAATATGACTCTTACATTATTAATCGAATTCAAACCAAATGGGATACCTAAATCGGGACGGAAGAGGATAGATGGTATCTTGCATATTCACTAAGTTGCTCGAACTCTTCACTTTTGATGCAACGTCCGTGTCGGATTCTCCATAAATACACTAGTTTTGGAGATTCCGAGACGCACTCGTTGACATTTTTGAAGAGTCCGAGAAACATATGTGATTCATCCCCTTTCTCCTCTCATTATCATCTTTCTCCAGATTTGAACTCCTCCTTTGGTAGGTTCTTGAAATTCCAACTTGCTATTTACATTTTTTAACGTCAAAGATCATGGACACGATCTTTAATAGGTTTCCAAGTGACAGAAGGTTTTGGAGTTCCAATATACACCTCCACAGCCAGCAGGGATCGACTAAATATTGAAAAGTTGAAATCTGATGGGAAGCCTTGGAGCAACGGTTAAAAGCTGTCTCCATGTGACCTATAGGTCACGGGTTTGAGTCGTAAAAGTAGTCACTAATGCTTGCACTAGGATAGGTTGTCTACATCACATCCATTGGGTACGACCCTTCGCTAAACCTTGCTAACGCAGGATGCTTTATGCACCAGGCTGCCCTTTTTTTTCACTATTGAAAAGTTCAAACTAAAGTTGAAGGTGAAGATTCACAACCATCCACCATCCCTCCCACGAGATCTGCCTATGCGACCTACGAAGTATCTTAGTCTTCTGATATCAATCGTCTTTCTGCAACTCTAATCCAATTAGTACAACAATGCAAAAAACAGGCTGCATGATAAAGAGCTGCTTTCTTTTGTGGGGAGAATCTATTATCGGTCCTATGAGGATGACAACGAATTCTTACTGTACACAAAATTTTAATCACATGCCAAATGATATAATAGCAGTTGGCGTTTGAATATGTTCACGTACCTGTTGAAGTCAAAGTGGACCAACTGCATATCCTCCGAGATCTCAACTTCAACCATAGCATGGGGAGCAGTCTATATCAGTATTTTGGCAAATAAGAGACAAGTCAGAAAGGTCACTATCCGTATCTAAATTCTTTGTTAAGTTAAACGGGAAACTCTGCAAATTATAGGCATGTAGTCATAGACATCTCAGAAGTTCAAGAGTAGAGTAGTTTACAGAAAGTCGCATATATTTCCAATAATTACGGTGAACATGGACTATCCATTTGTCTTGAGGTAACCGTGTTAAATTAGTATGAGGTGGTGTGAGTATTTTGTAGAGAACCTTAAAAGTTATACTAAAACAGCTTGCTACACACTGGAAATGTACATAACGATACTTACAAGCCCCGTACCTGATAGTTGATACATACCCCCCCATGCCTATATCAAAGTCCATGAATTCGCGTTCCTTTTTAGTTTGTCCAGAAAAGAATATTACTTTTCTATAATTAGATATACCTTAACCTTAATTCCTTTTTTACCCTTACTGAAATGATTTATTGCCACACAATGCCTACGGGATTGATTTAGACCACAAATTTCAAAATTCAGTCTTCCTTTCTTTTTCAAACTTCGTGCTTTGTCAAACAGTGTCATATAAATTAAGACGAAGGGAGTAAACAACTAGCTGAGTGAACTGCAAGTGATGTGTCAAACAAGTAGGGTGCTTCCAGTCTTGGAAATCCTAAGTTCGAATGGTGGTTCCAACTCCAAACACTCACCAATTAGGCCTCTAACTCATGCTTTCTGTGATAGCTCTACGTGCTCGTAACAAATTCCACACGAACATGCATTTTATGCAAAATTATTTGGGAAGTAACTACAACATACCCAGTCTAATTGCACGAGTAGGATCCGGGAAGGGTGATGTATGTGTAGCCTTATCCCCGTACCTTGTGAAGGTGTTTTGGAAGTTAATAAGAATATTATTTGTTTCATATTTCTATGTGAGCTTTGTGGCTCAGCCAACGAGTTGGACATAATAACACATCATTTGAAAGTTAGGGAATTTAAAATGTTCGTCAAAGACTTAAAGGGAATTAAACGCACAACATTACTAATATAAAAAAGTAAATGAAAAGATACGAGTCAAAATTGATTATAAACCTACGCCGTTTGACAAAAAAAAGGACTTTATCTTACACTATCAATAACACAAGTAGTAAATTAGAAGGTGAAAGATATAATTAAGTACCATTAACTTTAATCATTGCATAATCGAAGTGTCTACCATGTAAATAACTAGATGCAGTAATTTCAGAGAAAAAATTTAAAGCCTTATACCTGAACAAGTATAAATGGCAAAGAGAATCCTTGTGAAGGGCCATTTGTAGATTTACACGACTGTTCATTCCGCAGCTTAAGATTTTGCAGACTTGCAAGCTTTCCCAATATGTGCAGAAAGTTAAAGATCATTGCCACAATTCAGTTAGGTGAATTTAGTGTTTTTTCGATGTTTATTTGAAGAGCTTATGACATTTGGTACGAAAGGAGTAGACAATGAACATACTTGCTCTTCCAAATCTTTCAGATATGCAGCTTTCTTCCCAATCTTCGCCAGTAGCTCTGCATGCCCCTTCTGGAAAAATACAGATTTTTTATATAATATCATCGAAAGACACGGCGAGTCTATACAGAAATGTGGGAATCAGTTGTAACGCAGGCCCGCTTCTCAATGAGGCCAAGGAATTAAGCATTCATATACAACTAAGATCAGTTATATAAATATATATATATATATATATATATATATATATATATATATATATATATATACACTTTTAGACTGCCATTATGCTCATCAATGCAGTTTAGGCATCTCACAATTCCTGTTTCACCCTTAGCAACTAAGGCAACCGCTTTCAAACAGTCCAAGATTTCCATCAGCGTACGATCATAAAGCTTAAGCCTTATGTATACATACAAAAGATAGTGAGAAATGATGATAAATTTTTAAATCTTAAGCTACCTGCTAACCTTAGTTTCCTCCATGTCCCTTGCACCTGAATTAGGAAGGCCTTTCCAGCGGATCTCCTTTCTATCTCTTTCGATAACGTCAAGGGCCATAAGGACATTGAGTGAATCATATACTCGCCTACGTATATTCTTCTCATCTGACTGGAAAGGTTATAAAGCATTCTATTCAAATCATAGTTGACGGAGAAAAGAAATAATTAACGTCTTGAGATCTGTACTTAACCTCATTAAGGGGAACAGAGGAACTGTTTTCCATTGTCATTAACTCGGCTATGATTTCGTCTGCAACCTATATATCAAGAATGACAATCTATATGTCATATGCATATACTAGGAAAATCCAGAAAAACGAATAAGAATCAAGACAGAGGAGAAAAGGTAAGTTTTCACATTAGCAAGGATGAATTGTGTAAGCGCCTAAAATATATATGGCGGTACAATGTTTTTCTTCTAGCTTAAGATTCAATACCACCATATCTCTACCAAAAAAGCAATTTTCATATAGGCTTTCTCTTAAGCATGACGAATAATGTTCAATATTGCAACATTTCATTAAACGAGCAATAAATTAAAGTTCAAAAATCCAAGCAGTCATTTACTCATAAATAGCACAACCATCTATGCGTTGGAGAGATCGTTTCTTATGTGCAGTAGAATAGAGATACTAGGAGGTAATTCTTAGTAAAATAAATGAAGATAGAAATGTTGTGAAGACCGAGAAGGTTTGACACTTACGATGTATAGGATAGATATCTACTAGGTCTACCTGCGAGACTCTTTTTCTAGTGTGTAGGCTAGGTCTACCGTCTACCTTCGCGGGACTCTTTTTCAAGTGTATAGACTAGGTCTACCTTCGCGAGACTCTTTTTTCGAGTGTATAGGTCATTCAGTCTAGCAGAATAAGGGTCAAACTTACCTCACTGTATGTGATTCGTCCCTTATCTTCCACCTTCTTACAAACTGCAAATTGACAAGTTAAAAATGAAAAAATTGAAATCGTTATCCAGAACAAAAGGAGTTACCCACAAAAGGCCATATGTATAGGACATTAAGCATTCCTTAGATTATCACCGACCCATTATACTGTATTGTCTTAGACCTCCTCCGACAATTTTTGAGCCTTTCTTCAGCTTTGCCGTGTCACTTTACAAAATTTCATAAACATATATAGGAATTAGAAACCATTTATAGGTCTTCATAACCATACAGAAAAATAAAAGAGAAAGAGAAGTACTTATCAATTAATTAAATCACCTAGTCTGTGTATGCTGATTAACGTGCAATGTTTTGTCATCATAATCTGCTGTGGCTCGGAATGAACTCTTGACCTCAGAACGTCTCCGGTTGATCCCTTGAATAGTGCTTGCAGAGGTTTCGCCATCCATCATACAAGCAGATTTCCTTGTGATAAAAAAAGGAGAAAAAACATGACATCGCGGAGTTAGTACACCAATTTAATCCTCTCGTACTCCTTCATGAGGATACAAAGGATAAAGATATACTCATTAGGAATTGATGCAGTACAGTAGATTAACTGATGCTTTCGTAGGCCGACCAGAACAACTCAGTAGTACAATTCTTTGCAATTGCAAGCAAGAAGATACGAAGCAAAAGCCTCAACAACGGTTGGACAATAGTAAAGATTCATAGCAAACTCAAATAGCTACTTGTACTAAGAAAACAAATAAGCATAACTATCAACAAACAATAAAAATATATTACGACGTGGGAGGAACATGAATTTACTACTTATAATATCATCCGCAATTGCTTGAATCTTGAGACGTTCTTCAAACCAAACATAAAACTCCCCCATCTAAGAACCATATACGAGACTTTCAACTCGTAAACGTTTAACCTTACTATGGTCAAAAACACACCTGAACTATCATTTTTTTCCACGAGTTTCACACCGCAACTATCCGTTTTTCCCTTTTTCTACCAAAACTATACACATCTACGTATCAAAACACACCTAGTTGACTAGACGGTGACAGGTTAAAAAAAAAAAAAAACTAGTAATTGGCCTAAATAGTTCTAAGGTATAGTTCAAATAGAAAAACGAAAACAAAAACAAAAACTGATAGTTAGATATGAAACTCGCAAAAAGGTGTCTTTTCTTACCATTTAATCAAACAGTAGGATTGAAAAAAACTTATGAAACAGTTACTAACATCATAAAATTCTACATTAATACCCACAAATCCAAAATGCAACCTCAATTTGTGTAACAGAATCAGACATTATTACAGAAATTACAAATTAAACAACAATCAATTGAAATTTAGTAAAGTTTCCCTTTTTTTGTTAACACAATTTACAAAACAAATCAATTGAGACATAAAAGTACCAAATTTCACAATTGAATTTCAATCTCAAACAACAAAAATAAACCCTAAATAATTTATCCAAAAAAATAAAAAAGGGGAAAAAAAGTGAAGAACCTGATAGTTGAGTGTCCTTGAAGACAAGAATCAGTAACAACACTGAAATGGTCGAAAAAAAAAGACAATTATTAAAGCAGACAGTTTGACCAAACATGACCTTAAAAGTCAAAGGCTTGTGTTCCCGCTATTTCATTCTCTATTGTCTTTTACGGTTTTAACCCTCGGTTGATCGGTTCGGTACTGAGATGGTTTGAATATGTGAAGAGGAGATTCACATATATTCTACGGAATATATATATATATACGTTAGCAGGTATTTTGAGTGTTGTCTAATTTTTCTTATCATATACTAATTACTATAACGGGAAAAAGGACAAATATATATACCCTCGGTTATTATTTTTGGGACATTGGTGCCCCTGCAGTCCAAAAAATATAGCTTATATGTCCTTCACTTTAACGGAAGAATAAATAGGGACACATGGCGCAATCTTATCTATCGATTCGATATTGATAAATATCGAGTCGGTGGATAAAATTGTGATAGGTGTATGTTTGTTAGTATATAGGGAATATATGTTTGTCAAAAGTATGACGGAGAGTATATGCATACTATTTATGATAATTCGGGATATATTTGTTCATTTTCCATACTATAATTAATATGACTTTCCTACTATCTTATTTTTTGATTTTTTGTAATTTGTTGTTTCTTTCGTTTTGATTATCATATTAATTGTTATTGCTATTGTATTTTCTTCATTATTTCCGGTGTGACTTATTTATTATTATATGTTTTTTTCTAGATATGCTAAACATACGCCGAAGGTCGGTCGCAAACAATTCATTAGAAATGTTGGTGCATACAATCACCCTCCTCAAACCCTATTTATGAGATTACATCGAATAAGTTCTTATAGTAACATAAATTTTAAGATTTTTAACTTGTGAGTTGTGGCAAAGGAGTAATTGTGAGTCAATTGATACGAACATTCGGTGGACCTCTTGAACAGTCTATCGAAAACAATCTCTCAACTTTTACAAGTTTACGTATACACCATCCTCCGCAAACCACTCATGGATCAAATTAGGTATATATGTTGTTATAACCAAAGAACAAACAAAAGGATTCTCATCATGTCAAATAATAATTATACAAAGCAAAGAGGCAAAAAGTCAAGAGCAATAAAAGAGTTTTGTATAATTTATTTACATTGTCTTGACCTGAAATTTTCAGTATCAAGGAGCTTAAGTACAAGTTTCTCTAGGCTTCTTGAGCCTGTTGATGGTTTGACAACATCTATACTGCCATAAACTATACAAGGATCTTTACCTAAAGAAGAAGTTCCGACACACCAAGCCCCTGGCGAAAACACACCATGAGACCTTCTTAAGATTTCCTTGTCAATTTTATCGAGAACTGGATCATCAGTAGCAAAAGTACGAGCAAAGGGGACACCGCTCTGGATCATGTCCTCAAAGTGCTTCAGTGTTAAATTGATAGGATACTGCTTTGGGGGGTTGTCCCATTTGATGTAATGTAAGTCGTGGTTCACTGTCGTGTTCTGGTAGTCTTTGTGATTGCAGACAATGGTGTGGAAGTAGCCCTCGAGAGAATACAAGAAATTTGTGTAGTACATCAGAAGAGTGCGCGGTAGATTGTCCCAACCCCAAATACAAAACTCAAGGAATGGCCTCGAGAGCATCACCCATTCAGATCCTGGAAGTGAAAACAAAACAGCGAATGACTATTAGGGAAACAACTTTTTACGAAAAAAAAAGGAGCTAACAGTTTTAGCATTGAGCTATATGACTATTTGAGTAGTAGTAGTATCTTTTAGCACCCCAAAAGCAAGCTCAAGAGGTGAGGATCGCCCAAGACAATATAAAAAGACCGATTTCTCCTCATCCCATCGATGTGGGACTCAAAACCTCCTCACGCCTAGTACTGGACATCTTGGGGTCTGGCTCGAGTACCATGCTATGGACCTTAGACCTAAGAAAACTAGTTCAAAAGGTGAGGATTGCTCAAGACCCTGACAAGAGACCAATTTCTCCTCATCCCACCGATGTGAGACTCAACAAAAATTCTACCTTAGAATATGCTCCTTAATATATATATGTTTATTGTTGGAAAGCATAAACAAGTGTCAATTAATCATCAAAAGAATTGCCGTAACTCATCTATGTTACTCAAGTTTTTGTTGCCACACTATTTTGCTCAGATCTGGAAGTCATCAAGAATATCATTTTGATACAAAATCATCAAGAGGAAAGCAGATTCCTGATCCAGCATTTATGAGAAAAATGTTGGAAAATCATCTTGAAAGCTATCTACTTTCCGAGTCCAAATTTGTGTACCCTGACATCTACATGCGTTTTGCATTAGAAGGTAACAAGTAATGGAATCACAACAGAAGATGAAAAATGGCTAATAAAAAGGGCTACTCAAATAAGATGATGAAACTCTAGTCCCACGACCCCTTACTCAGGCTGCTAACACCCCTGACTCCCCCCTCCTCACTGTCGTAAAAAGGTGAAGAAGTGTGTCATCCAAGTTACGTCAAAGTAATCACTGTCCAACATCTGTTAATTTAACACTAGATACCAGTAGGAAGCATGTTATTCTGCTTGCAGAATGCCCTAAGAGCTCTGCCTTTTTCTCATTTGCCCTTGCAATCCTTCATTAGAAACTTACCGCTAGGACCCTTTTATTCTGCTATCTACCTTAAGAGAACTTATGAATAAATGATTACTGATCTCTATTTTATTCCCAGTTACCTTCCCAAAAACAAATCAATTATCTATCGGTGGAGTAAAAAAAATGAATCACTATAATGTAGAGAACACACTTATGCATGCATATAATATGTGTGTATCCAGAAAAGGAAGCAGATTTTCGAGCAGTACCCATGAACACCTTGAAAGAAGCAGGCACAGATCTTTTCTCCTTAGCCCAGAACACACCAGATTTCTTCAGATGATATAAACCGGGGTCTATTATAATAGGTCTCACCCTTGAAAACCTAGAAAACAGAATAGGTAACGGAAAGTTACGAAACAGCAGTCATCAAAGACAAGATCTGTTTGCCTCAAAAAGAGAGATCCTATGGAACCATAGTCAAGTGATAGTATGCTCACTCTTTATAACCAATATTACTTGAGTGCTCAAGAAAATTCAGGTCCCGAGGCAAGTATGAGAAAATGTGGAGTATATCTGAAAGAAAAAGAAAAGAGATTAGATTGCATACAGATAATTGTAACAAATGTCGATTACTGAAAGCTGGAAATTGCTAAATAGATTGACCATATCAAAAGAAAACAATAAGCGGTGATCATCTTTGGCTAAGACTATTAAAGAAGCTGGAAAATGATATCAATAATAAACCTGGGAAAGAAATAGAATGAAAAGATTAAAAACTGATAGAATGCTAGTGGTTTTTTGTTTTCTTTACTAAATACTCGAGGCGAAATAGAACAGACTTAAATTCATTGAAAATCATAAGACTTAGCATTTCACCATATAAGTAGAAGTAAAACATGATGATTTTGCATTTATTTGATAAAAAACAATGTAGTTCTAAGGTTACAGAGCACATACACATATAAATTATAATAACTACTGAACTCATTTAATCTTGTCGACTGTATAATGTTCCTTACATACACCATACTTGGACATGAACCTCAAGATTACAAAGCTTTAGCAGAAGTTATAATCACCTGTATTAGCAAATAAACTAAATTTCTTTCAAAGACTTCAGTGTGATGACAATATTCTCCTAACTGTAACATATTAGGAATAATCAACTGAAGAAAACTTATAAGCATGTAATATAGATTCTTTCAAAACCTTCCAATTAAGAAGTGCAAAAGTTCAAGTAATTAACTAAACTAATAATATTACTCATTTCCTATGTACCAATAAACAACTTCTAGCTTAAAATAGAGTATCAATTTAATCAAACTTAAGCGAGCTATTTTCCAGCCACTTAATTTCTCCTTAGTCCTGCATTCACCCTGTATAGCCTAGCAACTTCATATCAACTTCAAAGAACATAACTAGGCTGAGCCAAAAAAAATAAAATTTTGAGAATCCTGCTGAGGAACAGCATTGATCAAATCCATTATCAGCACTCGTCAGGGCGAACTCAGATATTACTACATCCACTACTCTGTCATGTCAATAAGGACTTAGTATAAATGTACATACTTCAAACACTTTCAACAATTTATACAATTCTAGCCAAGAACAGTTAGTGCACTTTAAAACAAGTTACACCCTCCAATTATTATTCTTATAAAGAAAACAAAGGGAATAGAGTATGAACTCAATCAAACTTAAGCAAGCTATTTTCCAGCAACTTAACTTCCCCTTACTCCTAACATCCATTTATAGAAACTACACTTCCTATCAAGTCCAAACAACAAAGTAGGGTGAGCCAATAAATTTAAAATTTTGTGAGTCTGCCCTGCTGAGAAGCATCATTTGAATCAAATCAGCATCATTAGTATAGATCCACTATTTTCAGTCAGTAGGTACAAAGTATCAGTCCGTTAACTGCTCCTTCATGACAATTAGTGCAGACTTAGTACAAATCTACACATTTCAAACCAATAACAACAAAAACAAACAAAGTGTAGTCCCATAAGCAGGGTCCGCGGACATAGTGTATGCAAGACCTTACCCCTACCTCAGAGGTAGAGAGGCTATTTTTAGAAGACACTCGGGCTCGGCTCAAGTAACAAACATCAGATCAGCTAAAAGAAAAATACATAAGTAAATCGGACATAGAAAGTAATTCGGAAAATATAACATAGCATCCAAAAGAGGAGCAATAACAATAACCAACTAATATGATAATTGAACAATAGTAAATAACAAGGAGTAACAAAAGTCTTAACACAGGCAATTACGAGAAAAATGCTACTGCTACTGTCTACTGGTATAAACAAGGAAAAAGGTACGATACACCAAACTACCATCAATCCTATCGCGCTAGGAAATGAGACAACGTTCAACTGCCTACTAACCTTAGACTCAACTACCTACATTGCACTAGGAAATGAGACAACGTTCAACTACCTGCTAACCTTAGACAAAGTTCAACTACCTGCTAACCTTAGACAAAGTTCAACTACCTACATTGCGCTAGGAAATAAGACAACGTTCAACTACCTACTAACCTTAGACAAAGTTCAACTACCTACTAACCTTAGACAAAGTTCAACTACATACTAACCCTTCATAACCGCTTATCTACCGCCATGTCCTTGAAAAGCAGAAGCTGCACCAAATATAGTTTTTACACTACAAACAAATATCCCTTCAAAGTAACAACAGGAAGAATCAGAGTACTAACCATCTTGAGTCATAAGGGGATAATCAGAGGCACTAAGATTAATAAACCAATCCCAACTCTTAGGCAGCTTCAACAAAATAGCAATGGAATGCAACATAGAAGCCAACATAGTAGGACCTTTATAAGTAACCAGATCTGATCTTCCCACAACCTTAACATTCCCAAAATCCCTAAACACAAATTCCGACTTAACATACTTAGCCAACTCCAGTCTCTCACTATCCAAACTCTCCAAATCAAGATGCAACAGATAATAATTCCTCGGATGATACACAGCCTGAAGCAGCCTTTTCATCTTTACTCCATCATTTTTAGTACCCGAAATCAAGTAAGCTAATCGAGGCAACTCAGGCAAGATTTCATCATAAAGAAGTGATTTTGAATGTGGGGTTGATGATTTAGGCTTAAATGAGGATGTGGGGTTGGTTAAAATTAGTGTAAGAATGAGTATAACAACAAAGATTGCGAATACAACAATGGGTTTTGACCATTTCTTATGGTGAATGAATCTAATGTGAGCTCTTTTCATTGATTCTTGATGAAAAAAAAGATAAATTTTGGGTTCTTGATTTAGTTTTACTGTTTGGGATTTGTGTTTAGCTTAGATTTGAAGAATTTGAAGGGGGAAAATGCAGGTTAAAGATGGAGGTTGGATAGTGACTGGGATTTCGCTCGAAGAGGAAGAAATGACATGTTGTCTGTCACCAATATCTTCCAGGTTTTTATTAGTAATAAAGGAAAAAATCTTTGTTCGGATCTACTTGTTAAATTTTAACTTAACGTAAAATAATAAGAATTTTTACATATAGTCACTTAAAAATAGTTTGATTACTCTTCATAGCTATAGTTACATAATTATAATTTGCAGCTACATATTATATGGAGGAGAGAGGCGAGCAAGATAAGGAGAGAGAAGAGAGGAGAAAAAAGTGGGAGAAATGTGAATTGTATATGTATATCGGTTAGATAAATATATATTATATATGTATTTGTACATATGGCAAGCAAGAGCGGGAGAGGAAGGAGAGAGGCGAGCGAGAGTTTTAGAGGGAGGAGAGAGGCAAGCGAGATTGGGAGAGGGAGGAGAGAGGCGAGCGAAAATGGGAGAGTGGGAGAGGGAGGAGAGAGGCGAGCGATATTGGGAGAGGGAGGAGAGAGGCAAGCGAGAGAGGACAGAGAGTGGGAGAGAGGTGAATTGGATATGTATATAGATTAAATAATTGTATATTGTACATATGTATTTGTATATTCTAGCTAATTATATATATACAAAAGTGACTAATTATACAAATTCGAAATCAACCCACGTAATTAATGTATAATTTTAATCGCGAATGGTAATTATAGCAAATTATATTTATGATGAGTAATTAAATAGCATAAAATTGATTATTTTATACTCTAATAAATTTATTATTTTATATTTTGTCTATTTAATAATGCTTGTCAACTATTGACTGTTCGTAAACTAACTTATTACGAAAACGGATGGTGGAAAACAAATTCTCACTAAAGCTTTCTAATTTCTTATGTAAAAATATTATTCTCTTCGTTTTTATTTACTTGTAAAATATTTTCTAATTTAATGTCCTATTCTACTTGTTATTTTTATAAATCAATAAAAGACAATTTATTTTTTTATACTATACTTTATTAATATTGAGTTAATGTCAATAAAAGATATAGTGAGTAAATATATTTGTGATTTTATCAATAATATGTAAAATGATATTGTTGAAATAGTACACATAATTTAAAGACACATGAGTCAATGATTAGATTATACTTTCTTCGTTTCATATTATTAATCATTATAATAAAAGAAAATAGTTGTCTCATATTTTTTTTCTGTCTTAATAAAATAAGAAAACATTAATTAAAATTTTCATTTATAATCTTTGTAAGTAATTATTTTAAATAAAATTTGTATGTGCAATTTTCAAAATATTTTAAATTGATGAATTAGTAAAATTATTTTTACTTATATAATTTTTAAAAAAATATATAAAATAAAAAATAACCAATTAATATGAGACAAATAAGCAACACACAAGCTTGTGAAAAACAAGCGGTAAATTAAATAATTAAACGATGTGAATTAAAATATAGAATTGTGTATTTATGAACTTTGATAGTTTAGCAGCTTAGAGATCATACCAAACTCAATTGACTTTTCTAAATCAACTTCACACCTAACTTTTTATTTTTATCTCTATAGATATGGTATGATATATATTGAATTATCATATTATATTTTAGATTTTATTATTGTGATTGTGATTGTGATATATGATATTTATTGTAGTATATGGTATACAATTTAATTTTTAATATCTGGTACGATATCTGATATTTAAAAATAAAATATTGAAATATTGAATACTATATCGAAAGATATAGTTATATAAATAACATACACACACACACACACACACACACACACATATATATATATATATATATATATATATATATATATATATATATATATATATATATATATATATATATATATATATATATATATATATATATATACTCTTAAAATACTAACAAATATGCAACCTAGTATTAATGTTAACTAAATGTTTAAAAATTTAAATGTGAATCCTCTATTTTGATTGAAATGTAACTGAACAAAATGACTTATTTTTACTTTATTTTAAATATATATGTGTAATATATTAGTATGATACAATTGAAATATTTTTTTAATAGTTGAAGTCATAATACTATATTATACGAGTATATATTAGTAGAAGTTAAACTAACTATGATTAACGATACACCGTACCATGGAATACCAAAACCAAACTCCAATATACCGAATTGAATTGATATGATAATGATATAATAAATTAAAACTTGAATTTCGAAATTATAATATCAAAACTTTCAAATATTATACCGTATCGTACCATATCATATCACGTGCACCCCTACTTTTACTTTTACCACATATATGAGTCATTCACTCGTTCAAATATCGTATCGTATTGTATCATATCATACTATGTCCACCTCTAATTTATTTTTACTATGGAAGTGTCATTTTTTGTGATTTTTTAAAATACTTGTTTTCCTATAAAAAAAATTGTCAAAATAATTCAAACGTGAAAAATATTACTTTTGAAATGTTTCTTGTTTGCTCCGTCCCTTTAATATAAATTGTGTTCTTAGTTTCTTTTAATTATTATTTTGATTCAATAAAGATAATTTTATATGATAAAAAATGATTAAAGAGCTTTTCTTTTTTTTAAAGATATTTATTAAGAATAACTTAGTAAAATTTTATTTACTCTTTTAGGAGTTTAATAATTTTCTTACGAAATACATTCAGACTAAAAATATCACTTATTATAAAACGAACGGAATAATAATTTGGAGTTCGTTGGACTATGGAAAAAGCAAACTTCAAAATGATTTTGGATTTCACATTGTCACTACACCGTGATGGACCTCACCTCTTTTTCAAAAATTACTTATTATTTCTTGAAAAAAAAAATTCTGTAATATATTTGAATCTTAATTAAAAATATGGTAATAATATTAAATTTTGGAAAGAACATTTTATTTTTGCATTATTCAATAATATATTGTAAAGATATATATATGTATCGATTTGAACAATATTAATATAAATAGTAACATGTTCACATGGACATATATATACTTTTTAAATACACTATTAAATAGTGCAGAAAGTAAAAAGATTCTCCATTAAATTTTGATATCATATCAGTAATTTTGGCCAAACTAGAAATATTTTTTACACCCTTTTCCTTTATTTCTCTATGATTTATTTGGACTAATTGAATACCCCACCTCATTAATTTGACAATTACACAAGTATTAATTTATTTCGATTTTACAAATTTTTTGATTTTTTTTTACTATACACGAATTGTTAGGTTAATAGTTAAATAATCAATTTGTTAAATCGATAAACTTTGAACATTTGAAGCATTAACTCAAATTGCAACGAAGCATGTTACTAGTAATTACTTATCCTTCTTTAATTAGTATTTAAAATTTATTTATCTTATTAATTAAAATTTGTATAGTGTAATATCGATAAATTGAAATTGAACTAGTGATATGTGAAATTTTTTGTTTAAAGTGATTAGTGCACTTCCTCCATAAAAGTAATTCACTTTTTATTCTGATATTATTTGGTTGAACAATTTAAATTTCTAGGAATATATATTTATTTTCTTTAATAAGAAGTCTAAGTTCTAAATATTCATATAAAATCATTAGAGAGTACTTCCTTTTAATGCTATGAGAATCAATAAATATTTCACTTATAAAGTTAATTGAATTTAAATATAAATATAATTTTTAAAAAGACTTAATATATAAATATGTTTTTTAACTGATATTTATATTTTTCAATTTAAGTATACACAAGTAATCATTTAAACAATCATAATATTAGATAGAAAAACAAACACGTTAAATATGATAAATTGTGTGAGATGCACTTGCGCTATATGACAAAGCATATAAAATTCGTTTCGTAAAATACACGAGTCTACTTACTTACTTTATGATAATTAACGTGTCTACTTATAAATATTCAGTATTAAATCATTAAATTAAGAATAAATACATAAATAATCTAATTCTTCACATAAATATATACATAATAATTATTGAAAGTAATAAATTCAAATTAAATCATTAAATCAAGAATAAATACATAAATAATCTAATTCTTCACATAAATATATACATAATAATTATCGAAATCAGTTGAACTCCGAGCAAAGCGTAAAAATTGCATTACAACAATCAAACTAACGCAGCAGCATCCGGCAAACCTTGCCGGAAATCGTCATCGAAGTTCACCGCCGGCCGTTTAGGCCGTTTAACGGTAACGGCAGCACGGCAAACCGGACAACTTGATTTAGAACAAAGCCATTTATCAATACAAGAAAAATGAAAAATATGTTTACACGTCATCAATTGTCTAACTTCTTCTCCGTCAATAAACGCCGTCAAACACACCGGACACTCATTGCCGGGATCTTCCTCCTTCTCCGGCGAAGTTTTTTTTTCATACTTTACAGTCGATAACATATCCGTACGATGTGTAATAATACCGGTGGTCGACTCACCGGAATTTTCGCCGGAGCTTCGCCGGAAAACATTATCCGGGTGTTTCATAGCGTAGATGAAAGCGAATACGATAGTCGGTATGATTATAAGTATGATCAGTGAGACAATTGCAAATAAAGGGGACATGTCGGAGCTCCGGTGAAGACGCCGGCGCCGGTGAAGGGAGAGGTTTTTGAAATTTTTAGTGGTAGAGGAATTGGGCATGATATTAATTGATTATGTATTATTATTAAGTATAGTGGCCATTTTTAAAAAAAATAAATAAATTATTTTGTATGGTTTTGGGAAATCAAGACAAGTGTACAATGCATTATGAGAATATTATATTCTAAAAATAATTTTATTTTTTTGGAATTATTGAGATATTAATGAGGATTATTAAAAGGGTAAAAATAAACGACAAAATAGTGTAAACATCATACATGAGATGAGATAAACATTTTCTTATATATATATTCGTTTCAATATATTTATCTGATTTTAACTTGATATGAAAATTAAGAATAAATAAAAATAAAATTAATTTTATGATTCTAAATTAACAATATATGAAATGTAATAAAAAATAATTTAATTATGTAATTTTTAAACATGTCAAGAATCGACATTTAAAGACCTGAGTGTATCAATCTAAACTTGAAACAAAAATAATAAAATATGGCTTTAGCTGGATTTTAACGTTGGTTTCGGGGTAGTACCTTCGGCTAATATACCAGCGAGTAGTAACACAAGGCTCTACTACTTTATGACTCATTATTGCACTATTAATTATATTTTAGTTTCTGCTAATTTTTCAGATATATATATATATATATATATATATATATATATATATATATATATATATATATATATATATATATATATATATATATATATATATATATATATACGTGTAGAAAAAGATTTACGAACTTAACAAATACATGTGCACCCTCAACTTTGCGTGTGGGTCAGTTTTTGCCTAGAAAATTAAAACTAAAGAGTGATTAAAAAAGAAAGTAAATATTATTTTTTAAACATACCAAAAAAGAAATAGAACAAACAATAATTTACCAAATTACAATTCGTTCCGAAAATCCATCAAGAGAAATCTCTTAAAAGGTGATGGGCTTTGAGTTTGTGGACCATATAAATGGTCATTTGGATCATTTCTATTAGGCCCATATATAGGAAATACAAAGATGTATACAAACCAAAACGAACGTAAACATGCATATATACATGCTCATTCTGAATCCACAGACTCTAAATTATGAATTTGCCTATGAGACTCCGGCAACAAACCTATTAAACGTTGATGCGGAGGAGCCAATAACGTAGTCTCCGCACGACAAAGCGGGCAATTTCGATGAGAATGTAACCACACATTTATACATGGTACATGAAAAATATGCATACATTGAGACAATACCCTAACTTCATCACCTTCCAAAAATTCACCTAAACATATAGAACACATATCTTCTTTTGTATCTTTGTTGTACCTCGATAAAACAATCAATTGCACCATTGAATTACTCGAGCTCGTGCTACTAGACGTCTCTTGTTGAGCTCTAGCACGAGAGCGATTTTGACTTTGACTTTGACTTATTGGGATAGTCGTGTTTTGCTCTGAAGGATCAGATGAAGTGTTTTTACACCATGATATTATTATAAAATGTATAATAACTACGATTATAGCGCCATCTATGATACCAAGAAGGCCAACTATAACAGGGTTGATTTCGAGTTCTTTATAATGATGTTGTTCTTCTTCCATTGTTGAAGAATGATTTGATCAATAAGCTTTTGATTTTATTATGATAAACATAGTTGGAATGTTTAATTTGTAAGTCAAGTAAGGCTTGAGCATTTGTACTTATTATATATTTGTCTACATATATACAAGTTCTTACTTGGAATTTTAATTTGTTAGTATATATTATGTATAGCGTTAGAGGCACGTTTTAGTTACCATAAAATAGTATATAATATAAACTCCAAATGACTATTATTTTGGAACAAAATGATGATTTGAATTTGCATTACTTGGTAGAATTGTCTTTTTTTATTCGATATCTGATTTGGAATCTGACTAATTGAATTATGCATGGAGATTTGAGAAGTTCTAATTTGAAAGTAAATCGCTATTTACTGAAACGACTTACTTTAGCGTTGTTCTAATTTAAAGGAAAAAATTGCGAGGGATACATTGTGAATTAGATACTATACAATTATATCGAACAACATAAAAGTTTCTCTAAATTTATGACTTGCGAAATTAAGTCACAGTTAGAGCACTTTAGGGTACAATCTTTTGGTAGGTAGATATATACAACTGCAATTTTCATAGCAAATAAAACTGTATTTATGAAGCGTAATTATCGAAACTATAGCTATCAAACCTTACTATATCTATTACTTTTGTTATTTCTCAAATTTTTTACAAGTCCAATCTTGACTCTCTTCATAGCCCATATAGTTGAATATTGGGCTTTGGATTTTGGATCCAAAACATAACTTGGACAAGGTTTAAGGAATTTGCGTAGAAATTTATGTTTTTTTACGAGTTATTATTTAAGCATCATTCTTATACACTATATCAAGACTTTAAGTAAGTATCTATTGTTACATTGTCCTCAAGTTAATTATATTAGAAAAATTAATTTGTTATTCAATTGTGCACAAGTTATATTGAATTAATATAGTCTAGTATAGTCTTCATTTTACATATTAAATATTTTTAAAATAAAAAATAAAGGAACCCCCCACCCCAACAAAAAAAAAGTAGTAATGATTCATGTTTCCACAAATTCATTTTGCTTGCATTCCAAACAACATTTATTTGACCTTAATATATATATTATTACTTCTTTTTCTTTAAAAAAAGATAAGAAAGTGAACTCATTATTAGATGAATATTTGGACCAAAAGCTTAAGTGGAAAATAATTGTATTTAAAAGATGAAAATTTTGATATATAAGTAGTGATGAGTATTAAGTATTATTATCAATAATTGATAAGAAATGTGACATTTTGACATTTCTATCCACTTGTTCCTTATTTATTTTTAATTAAAAGTGATATTTACTCGATTTCTTTTTACTTATCTAGTTTAGATTTCCACTTATAAACTATATTTATTAATATTTTATTTTATTAAAAAAAAGTTAGTAACACATTGCAACTCCAAATTTAATTATTAGTAATTCGGTTAATGGTAAATAATTATCTAATTAAAAAGGAAGCATTTGCTAAAGTGAATATGTAATAACTTCTGTTTGATCGCTGATCAGAGTTATTCATATAGAGATTAATTATATAGAGATGCAATTTATAAAATTTGATTATTCATTGTATTAATTATTTTATTTTTTACATTGGATAAGATAATATATTAATTGATTTATAAATTATATATATTTTATTTACGAAAGATTTGTAAAATGATAATAAAACATAGTACACTTTCCCTAAATTATTGTAATTAAAAGCAAAAAGGACAATCAGTCATTTCACTTATCTTAATTTTGTACCCTTTTTCATTCTAATTAATTTAAGTGAATCATGCATTATCATACTTTGCCTGTCTTTAATTTAATCTTTGATTATAATATAATGTTATTTAATCATTAAAAAAAATTATCGTTTAGCTCCCTAGAAGGTGATAGTCCTAATAAGGATGCACATCTTATACATTTATTTTCTATTAAAAAAAATGTTTTTCTAATATGTTTCATTTTAAGAGTCAGAAATAAAAAAATTATAAAAACTCAGTGCTTTCTCACGTTTTAGATTTTATCTTTTAAAATAATATTTCTTTATGTAGGGTAGGTAAAAAAAATCTCACAAGAAGAATTGTCCAAATTCAAATAAAAAAATAAATTAATTTTTTATTTGATGTGATACTCTTCAATACTCTATTTTACATTTTAGATTGGATATCTAATTTATTAGTAATTTAGTCTGAAGGTTCGTTATCGATAAATATTAATTAAAATAAATATTGATTTGAAATTATATAAAGAAATGAATCTTAAATTTAATTTAATTCTAAAAAATAATTTATGTAAAGGCAAATATATGAAGCACGTGAACTTATAACCTGCTATAAAACTAAATATTTTATATACGTATTTTTTAAAACTGATCTAATGTAATTTGTTGATATTCACACTAA
The DNA here is from genome assembly GCA_032847665.1 of Solanum chilense. NCBI lineage: Eukaryota > Viridiplantae > Streptophyta > Magnoliopsida > Solanales > Solanaceae > Solanum > Solanum chilense. The sequence continues at coordinate 5,248,154 of CM064971.1, read as the reverse complement.
AAAAAAGGAAAATTTAGTTAACTAGTAAAAAAAAATTAACTTATTTAATGATAATATCCATACTTTAATAATATTAGTAAACATGTCAAAAATGTCATTATTTTAAAAATAAATAATTATTCTGATATTATTAGTATTTTCTCTCTCATTATTTATACCCTTTTTCTCTCTCTCTCATAGATTACATATTTTCCTATATTTATGTAATTGGATAAATATTAATGACATTTTAATTTTTCTCACTTTTCTTAAGCTTATCAATTTCTCTCTCTTACTTAATTTCTAATTAAATCCCCAGATTTTTGTCTTTTTTCTTACTCTTCTTTTCAATTTTTCTCTCTAACATTCTTCCAAATCAATTCCACAGATTTTCGATTCAATATATTAATATTTTATATTATTATCATTTAATTTCGTTGCAAGATTTAATTTGAAGATTAACATTGAATTGGGTATTATGTTTTTCAGATTCCTTATTTATTTACTTACTCATTTTAGTATTTTTTTTTTTGTTCTTAAGACATTTTTTAAGGTTTGAGATTACATAATTCTCTCTTCAATGAACGTTAGAGTTACTAGAGGTATTAGACAAAATAATCAAAGTTATTGCGATTTTGCATCATTTAATTTTTTTTCACTCAAGAATTAAACAACAATGTAGGTTTTGCATCTAAATCTAAGGAGGATATACGACGGGAAAAAATGCCTGAATCCGTCAATGTGCGAAATCCCAAACGAATTCCTAACCATGAAGTTGAAGAAGACCAATTTGTTAGAGAAGGAGGTGTTTTTTTTCCGCATGTTCTGTGTCTTGCATGTTTAGTTTAATTTGTTTAGTAATTTTCAAGATTCAAAAAAATTCATGTTACAATGCGTTTGAAAGTGTATATAGAATTTTTATTATGTTATAGTTAGTATTTTATTTTTGTATTTCATATATTTATTGTTGTATTCATTCAAAAATTGAGTTATGTTGCATTGTTTCTGAATTTGACCTTTTTTTCTAATTTGTATTTATTCTAAATGTATGTCAACTAGTTATTTAAGAATGAGTACACAAAATATTCAATTATTTCTTTTCAATTTTACATTTCATTCACTTTTTCATCATACTAATTTTTTGTATTTTTATATATAATTATACAAAATTCTAAATAAAAACTAGAATAAATAGAAATACAAATAAAATACATATTGAAATGAATACATACAAGATTTTTGAAGAAAAAAATAACTATACAGATACATCCGGACTCTAAATTATGAATTTGCCTACGAGACTCCGGCAACAAACCTATTAAACGTTGATGCGGAGGAGCCAATAACGTAGTCTCCGCACGACAAAGCGGGCAATTTCAATGAGAATGTAACCACACATTTATACATGGTACATGAAAAATATGCATACATTGAGACAATACCCTAACTTCATCACCTTCCAAAAATTCACCTAAACATATAGAACACATATCTTCTTTTATATATTTGTTGTACCTCGATAAAACAATCAATTGCACCATTGAATTACTCGAGCTCGTGCTACTAGACGTCTCTTGTTGAGCTCTAGAACAAGAGCGATTTTGACTTTGACTTATTGGGATAGTCGTGTTTTGCTCTGGAGGATCAGATGAAGTGTTTTTACACCATGATATTATTATAAAATGTATAATAACGACGATTATAGCGCCAGCTATGATACAAAGAAGGCCAACTATAACAGGGTTGATTTCGAGTTCTCTATAATGATGTTGTTCTTCACCCATTGTTGAAGAATGATTTTGATCAATAAGGTTTTGATTTTATTATGATAAACATAGTTGGAATGTTTAATTTGTAAGTCAAGTAAGGCTTGAGCATTTGTACTTATTATATATTTGTCTACATATATACAAGTTCTTACTTGGAATTTTAATTTGTTAGTATATATTATGTATAGCGTTAGAGGCACGTTTTAGTTACCATAAAATAGTATATAATATAAACTCGAAAGGACTATTATTTTGGAGCAAAATGATGATTTGAATTTGCATTACTTGGTAGATTAGTCTTTTTTTATTCGATATCTGATTTGAAAACTAACTAATTGATATATGCATGGAGATTCGAGAAGTTCTAATTTGAAAGTAAATCGCTATTTACTGAAACCACTTACTTTAGCGTTGTTCTAATTTGAATTGCGAGGCATACGTTGTGAAATTAGATACTATACAATTTATATCGAACAAGATAAAAGTTTCTTTAAATTTATGACTTGCGAAATTAAGTCATAGTAAGAGCACTTTAGGGTACAATTTTTTGGTAGGTAGATATATACAACTGCAATTTTCATAGCAAATAAAACTATAGTTATGAAGCTCAATTATCGAAACTATAGCTATCAAACCTTACTATATCTATTATTTTTGTTATTTCTTAAATTTTTTACAAGTCCAATCTTGACTCTCTTCATAGCCCATATAGTTGAATATTGGGCTTTGAATTTTGGATCCAAAACATAAAGTCATAACTTGGACAAGGTTTAAGGAATTTGATTATTAGTATTTTTTTATGAGTTATTATTTAAGAATTATTCTTATACTGTCTATCAGACTTTAAGTAAATATCTATTTTACATTGTTCGCAAGTTAATTATATTAGAAAAATTAATTTGTTATTCAATTGTGCACAAGTTATATTGAATTAATATAGTCTAGTATAGTCTTCATTTTACATATTAAATATTTTTAAAATAAAAAATAAAGGAAAACCCCCCACCCCCACTCCCACCCCCACCCCTACAAAAAAAAATAGTAGTAATGATTCATGTTTCCACAAATTCATTTTGCTTGCATTCCAAACAACATTTATTTGACCTTAATATATATATTATTACTTCTTTTTCTTTTAAAAAAAGATAAGAAAGTGAAGTCATTATTAGATGAGTATTTGGACCAAAAGCTTAAGTGGAAAATAATTGTATTTAAAATATGAACATTTTGAAATATAAGTAGTGATGAGTATTAAGTATTATTATCAATAATTGATAAAAAAATGTGACATTTTGACATTTCTCTCCACTTGTTCCTTATTTATTTTTAATTAAAAGTGATATTTGATCGCTATCAGAGTTATTCATATAGAGATTAGTTATGTAGGAATGAGATTTATAAAATTTAATTATTCATTGTATTAATTATTTTATTTTTTACATTGGATAAGATAATATATTAATTGATTCATAAATTATATATATTTTTATTTATGAAAGATTGTAAAATGATAATCAAACATAGTACTCTTTCCCTTAATTATTGTAATTATAAAGTACAAGGACAATCGGTAATTTCACTTATCTTAATTTTGTACCCTTTTTCATTTTAATTAATTTAAGTGAATCATGCATTATCAATAAAAGCTTAAGTGGAAAATAATTGTATTTAAAAGATGAACATTTTGATATATAAGTAGTGATGAGTATTAAGTATTATTATCAATAATTGATAAGAAATATGACATTTTGACATTCCTATCCACTTGTTCCTTATTTATTTTTAATTAAAAGTGATATTTACTCTATTTCCTTACTTATCTAGTTTAGATTTCCACTTATAAACAATATTAATTAATATATTATTTTACTAAAAAAAAGTTCGTAATGCTTTGCAACTCCAAATTTGATTATTAGTAATTCAGTTAATGGTAAATAATCATCTAACTAAAAAGGGAGCATTTGCTAAAGTAAATATGTAACAACTTCTGTTTGATTGCTGATCAGAGTTATTCATATAGAGATTAGTTATGTAAAGATGAGATTTATAAATTTGATTATTCGTTGTATTAATTATTTTATTTTTTACATTGGATAAGATAATGTATTACTTGATTCGTAACTTATACATATTTTATTTACGAAAGATTTGTAAAATGATAATAAACGTAGTACACTTTCCCTTTATTATTGTGATTAAAAGCACAAGGACAATCAGTCATTTCACTTATCTTAATTTTGTACCAATTTTTAATTATTGATTATAATATAATGTTATTTAATCATTAAAAAAAAATTATCGTTTAGCTCCCTAGAAGGTGATAGTCCTAATAAGAATGCACATCTTATAAATTTATTTTCTATTTTAAAAAAAAAAATGTTTTTCTAATATGTTTCATTTTAAGAGTCAGAAATTAAAAAATTTAAAAAAACTCAGTGCTTTCTCACGTTTTAGATTTTATCTTTTAAAATAATATTTCTTCATGTAGGGTAGGTAAAAAAATCTCACAAAAATTGTTTAAATTCAAATAAACAAATAAATTATTTTTTTATTTGATGTGATACTCTTGGATACTCTATTTCACATTTAAGATTGGATAGTTAATTCATGAGTAATTTAGTTTGAAGGTTCGTTACGATAAATATTAATTAAAATAAATATTGATCTGAATTATATAAAAAAATGAATCTTGAATTTAACTTAATTTTAAAAAATAATTTATATAAAAACAAATATATGAAGCACGTGAACTTATAACTTGCTATAAAACTAAATATTTTATATACATATTTTTTAAAACTGATCTAATGTAATTTGTTGATATTCACACTATAAAAAATAAAATAAAAAAACTTAATGATCCACTTGATTAAAGGCTCAATTATTTAGTAAGAGGAGCAATTTTCAATTCTCACTTATTATTTTATCAATAAATCTTCGTTTATAATTATAGGAAAATGGTCTGAAATAAATTTAAATGTTGATCGATATTGTTATAACGATATCAAACTTTGCAAATGATTTTTTATTCTCTATATTATTTAATTATATATTTTAAAGGTATATACATATCCATGTATACATCATAAATATTGCATAATCATAAACAATAATGTGTCCACGTGAGCAAATATATACCTTTAATATAACTATTAAATAGTGCAAGGGACAAACAATTCTCCATAAAATTTAATCGTGACAACAATTTTAATCAAAATAAAAGCATTTTTCGAACCGTTTTTCCTTGTGCACAAACTTTTTTTGTTTTTGCTCCCAAGACAAGATTTGATCGAATCTCGATCCTATACATTTTTTTTTCATTTTAAAAATGTGTGTGTTCATTATATCATTATTGAATATATGTTATTGTTACTTTAATTGTAGGCTAGCAAATTCTTTGTAATGTAAATAATAAAAATTTACTCACAATTAATATTCATATCTAATCAAATAAATTAATTTCAACAATTATATATATATATATATATATATATATATATATATATATAAATCTTAAATTGACGTAAATTAGTAGCTTCATTTATGAATTATTGGTAGTTATAAGAATACTCCATACTTGACTACTTAAACTTTAATGCATCCGTGATCTTGTTACATGAATGAAATACACTCCTAAATTCAAGTTAGGAATGTTTTTGTACTTCTCCTGACATTTTATTAAGAGTTTCACGCTCTTACTGTTGGGTTATCCCACATCGGAAGTGGAAGGGGCTGGTGGTCAATTTATAAGTGTGAGGGAAAACCTCAACCTTTGAGCTAGCTTTTGGGTTGAGAAGGCCCAAGACCACCCAACATTGGTATCAGAGCCCAGGTTGTCAACAAGTCTCAGCCCACCGGGAGAAACTGGGTTGTCGCTCTCCAGCCCAAGGCCCGATGTGTGAAGGGGGAGATTGTTGGGTTATCCCACATCGGAAGTGGAAGGGGCTGGTGGTCAATTTATAAGTGTGAGGGAAAGCCTCAACCTTTGAGCTAGCTTTTGGGTTGAGAAGGCCCAAGACCACCCAACATTGGTATCAGAGCCCAGGTTATCAACAAGTCTCAGCCCACCGGGAGAAACTGGGTTGTCGTTCTCTCCAGCCCAAGGCCCGATGTGTGAAGGGGGAGATTGTTGGGTTATCCCACATCGGAAGTGGAAGGGGCTGGTGGTCAATTTATAAGTGTGAGGGAAAACCTCAACCTTTGAGCTAGCTTTTGGGTTGAGAAGGCCCAAGACCACCCAACACTTACAAGAGTTTGAGACTACTTGTTATGCCATTTGGATATTCGGAGACGTATTTAAGTACAACTAGTCAAGTAGAGGAGTATTTTCAAAATTGTCAATAGTGTGAGGATGAAATAATTCACGCCAAATTTTAATGTGTTTCAGTACTTCTCTCTAGATTTCATTAAGAGTCTCACGCTCCTACGAGAGTCTGATATCATTTGTTATGTCATGTGACTAGGGCGGCTTATCAGACAGACAAAATAGATAATTTCGCTTAACGGTTAGACTTATCAAATATGGATTTTTAGATTTACTAATCCACTAGTCAACCTATAAAACACCGGTTGGTTCCGTAACGGATTAACAATTGTTGAGTGGGTGAGTGGGTATAAGCACTTCGCCAATGACTCAATAAATTGCAGCATATTTTTCATGTACATATCCTCAGTGAATTTTTTATTTTAATGGCTTTACAACTTAACATATAAGAGTTACGACTAACAAAGGAAAAACATATAATTACTCTTATACATTATGGTAAATATTAAATAACGCTACTATATTTAAAATAAAAATGTAAGTATAGTAACTCCTAATAGTCTAACGGTTTATTGGATGAGGAAACTGAATAATCCACCCCATCCAAATAAGTCGTTAATTTTATTAAATTTTAATATGTTTCCAAAACGATTTACCTTATAAGGAAATTGAATAATCCACCTTTATACCAATAAGTTGTTTATTTTATTAACTTTTAATATATTTCCGCTGTTAACCGTTTATTTTTTTAAATTTTAATATGTTTCCAACCGTTAAACTGTCCAACCGTTAACTTAATCTCGATAAGTCAATTTTATGGTTGATTTAACGGTTACAGTTCTGTTTCGAACACTGCTACATGTAGTAGATCATGAATATAATTAAGTTTATTATTTTTAAAATTGTCAATAGTTTCAAGATAAAATAATTCACGTTAAATTTAAAAATATTTTCAATACTTCTCTCGATAATTAAAAATTTCAAACTTTTATAAGAATTTGAGACCCTTGTACGTAACCGAACCCAATTAAGGAAACACCATCCGAAAACGGTTAGACCATTTAGATTTACTAATTCACTAGCCAACCTATAAAACACCGGTTGATTCCATAACGGATTACAATTATCAAATGGATGTATTGGCTAACCTCTAATGTCCATGATATCTTCTCTTTTTTTCGATGAATACATTTTACCAAAAAAAATAATTTTTAGCAGTAACAAACTTAAATGGATAAATTGATTCAGATTTTCACTTAGTTGTCCCATTTTCATTGTTCTTCCACTTCGCCAATGACTCAATAAATTGCTAACATATTTTTCATGTACATATCTTCTATCCTTTTTTTTCTGATTTTAATGTTTTTACAACCTTAGCCTATAGGAGTTAGGACTAACGAAGAAAAAATATATAATTACTCTTATATATCTGGTAAAATATTATATGAGGCTATTATATCTAAAATAAAAACGTAAATATGATAACTTTTATTGGGTTAACGATTTCTCTGATAAGGAAATTGAATAATCCACTTCATGTCAATTAGCCGTTTATTTTATTGAATTTTAATATGTTTCCAATCGTTAAACCGTTAACTCAATCCCAATAAGTCAATTTTACGGTTGATTTAACAGTTACAATTCTGTTTCAAACACTCTACACATGTAGCAGATCTTGAATATAATTAAGTTCAATTAATCAAATAAAAAAGTTTTTTATAAAAGTTGTCAATAATTTCAAGATAAAATAATTTGCGTCAAAATTTAAAAATATTTTCAATACTCTCTTAATATTTTATTAAAAATATATAACTACTCTTATATATCATGATAAAATATTAAATGAGGCTATTATATCTAAAATAAAAACGCAAGTATGGTAACTCTTATTGGATTAATGATTTCCCTGATAAAGAAATTGAATAATCCAACTTCATACCAATAAGCTGTTTATTTTATTAAATTTTAATATGTTTCCAACCGTTAAACCGTTAACTCAATCCCAATAAGTCAATTTTACGATTGATTTAACGGTTACAATTCTGTTTCAAACACTCTCCATATGTAGCAGATTATGAATATAATTAAGTTCGATTAGTCAAATAGAAAAGTTTTTATAAAAATTGTCAATAATTTCAAGAAAAAATATTAAAAAAATCGTATTTCTATAACAGTTTGTGATCACGTATTTAAGTTCGATGAGCGAAATAAAAAAAAAAAAACACAATTAAGGAAACACGGTTGGAAAACGGTGATGATTCTTGATTTTTCTGTGTCAATCTCAACAGAAACCAACAAATTTGTCCCCTAAACCTCACAGACCCCATTTTCCAGCTTTCTTCTCCATTTGGGTCTCTGTCTTTCTCTCTCTATATTCACTTTTCTCTCTCTATATATCTCTATCTCCACCCCTTTTGCCCCTTTTGTATTGTGTGTGTGTATGTATGACGAATTCTTGAGAGAAAGACAACAAAGACTCAGTCAGATACAAAAGCAAAAACAACAAAAAAAAAAGAGATAAAGAAGAAGATGGGGGTGTTAATTTGGACCATTGATTTCTCTTCTTCTCTCTTCTTTGTTGCTCCTGCAGTTTTAAGGTATTCTTCAAAAATCACTTCAGATTTGGTACTTTTCTTGGGTTTTGGCTTCATAGATTGGTAATTACTGTACATCCACTATATTTACACCTTTTGTTATTAAAAAAAGAAAGAAAAATATTATCTTTTTATACTATATAGTGATAAAGATTCAATTTTTATATTGTTTGTGTTGGAAAAAAAAAGCCTATGTACTTTTACAGAGTTGATTTTCTTGGATTTGGGCTTTTGTCGTATAAATAGGGATTTTTTGTTCCTTAAAGTTCATTCTTTTGTTGTATAAGAATTTGGGGTTGTGTGGGATTTCCCTTTTTTTTATTTTGGGTATTTGCTGATTTTCCAATCTGGGGTTTTGTTTGTTTTAGTGGTGGTTTGATATAGGTTATTTTGTTGTTAGAGAACTTTAGTATAGTAGTTGTGTTTGTAAAGATTTAGTCTTTTTGTTCAAGTTGTTTTGGTTTGTTAGTATTGAAGTTTGTCATATTAGCTATTGTTTGTCTCCCAAAGAAGAGGAATTGTGAGATCGAAGAGATATTGTTTGGTGTTGTATTGGCTGTCGATGGAGAATCATCATCCTTCGACTCGTTTGTCCATGGATTCGAGTGCATCTTCTTCACATGATGAGTTAGACCTTGAGATGAATAGACAAGTAGTCATAACATGTCCACCTGATATTAATTTGCCTTTATCAGCTGAGCGTAGCCCTCCTTCGCAGCCATGGAACTCGGAACATTGTGATATTCTTGATGTCGGGCTTGGTACACAGGTTTATGAGACTGAAAGTTCTATTAGTGCGTCTAAAGTTGGAAGGAAATGTGCGAAACGTTTGGATAGTATTTGGGGTGCTTGGGTTTTCTTTAGCTTTTATTTTAGGCCTGTGTTAAATGAGAAATCGAAGGCAAAGATGGTAAGGGATAGTAATGGATATTCCGGGTTTGATAAATCTGATCTCCAGCTTGATCTATTCATGGTTCAACATGACATGGAGAACCTGTATATGTGGATTTTCAAGGAAAGGCCTGAGAATGCACTCGGTAAGATGCAGCTTCGGAGTTACATGAATGGGCATTCTCGTCAAGGGGAGCGTCCGTTTCCCTTTAGTGCTGACAAAGGTTTTGTTCGATCTCATAGAATGCAGAGGAAGCACTACAGGGGGCTGTCGAATCCTCAGTGTATTCATGGTATTGAGGTTGTTTCATCTCCCAGTCTCATGGTTCTTGATGAAGAGGAGCGCAAAAGATGGATGGAACTCACAGGTAGGGAACTCAACTTCAGTATTCCGCACGAAGCAAGCGATTACAGTTCATGGAGAAACCTCCCCAACACTGAATTTGAGCTTGAGAGACCACTCCCGCCAATTAAGAGTAACCCGCATCCCAATCCAAAGAAACTGGCTAATGGATCAGGGCTTAATTTGTTAACTCAGCCATCGAATCACAGCAACGGGGACGCAATGGATCTACTACCTGCGAATGGGAAAAGGAAAAAGGATTTCTTCCCTCACGGAAATGAAGATGAGTGTTTCCTGCAAGTAAATCCTCCTTCCTATCAAACTCCAGATCTTGAAATTCACCCAACCGAACCGCATTGGTTACATGACTTTAGTGGGGTGATGAGGGATGTCTACGGGCCAGTAACAGCTGCAAAAAGCATATATGAAGATGAACAAGGTTACTTAATCGTACTCAGTTTGCCATTTGTAGATCTTCAAAGGGTGAAAGTTTCCTGGCGAAACACACTCACACATGGTATAATAAAGGTATCTTGTTTAAGCACATCCCGTATACCATTCATCAACAGACAAAACCGAACTTTCAAGCTTGACGAGTCATCCTCAGAACACTGCCCTCCAGGTGAGTTTGTCAGAGAAATTCCTCTTTCAACAAGAATCCCAGAAGATGCCAAAATCGAAGCATACTACGACGAATCAGGAACTGTGCTAGAGATGTTGGTACCAAAACTTTGTGAAGGACCTGAAGAACATGAAGTTCGCGTATGCCTCCGTCCTCACCTTGGAGGAAACGACCTCATGTTGACCTAAGTGTAGATGTACTGATGTGCCTGTTTGGTGAAAGGGTGCACCAGTTTAAGTTTCATATGATGTTGGTTTAATGCAATTTTATGATCTATTTGCACACACTAGATGTTGTTGGTAGGTTTTGCCATACTAGCTGTAGCTTCTGTTGCAACACTATTTGGTATGATATTCAATGCTAGTTTCAGTCAGTCTATGTAGAGGATGTTTGTGTTGGTATTCGATATTCGAATTTGATTTACTTTTAAGTTTTAACTTGTTAATATGTAATGTCTTAATGAAAGAAGAACATGTGTTGAAAAGAGTATCCCAATCCCAAATGAACCTTAATGGAGAGAGCCTATCTTGTATCTAAGGACCACAAACCAAAGGCAATGGAGTCATTGGTTGTGTCCCTCTGAGAATTAAGTAATTGTGGTCAGCACAGCATGTGACCATTAAGAAAGCTGAGTCAAATTTTACTTCTTTCTTTCTTTCTGTACAAGTGCAATAAATTGAGCATGTCATCATCAACTTCCTAAAGGGTGTGGTCAATGGTGGCAACTTGGTCCCCTCTTTGAGTATACTACTTTTTCCCTTTAATATTTTGTTATGTATGAGGAATAGTCAAAAGAACTATGTGCTAATTTCATATTTCCACTTGAATTAAGATAGTGGGATAACTTAAAAAACCTTTAAACGATATAAGAGCTATCAAAGGAAAATCGACCTTCAGATCACTAATCGTCCAATTATCATTACTTAGACATTTCCTTTATCACAAACTTAGGAGTAAACAATATTATTATTATTATTATTATATCAACTAACAGACACTTCACAATTAACAAATCCTGTATTTTAACCATGTCTAGCATAGGTAGGGAGACATGTTATAGTTAACTGCTTTATATTCAAAAAAACCTGCCACTGATCAAAAAGAGAGCCACAATTAGTAGCCACAAGCATCAAATATTAGAGTGAGTGGTCACAGAACAAATAAAACAGTGAATATTGAAGGCATAGATAGATCAAACGGTACAGCAGAGCTTTTTAGCAAAATCGGAAATTATGAATCCGAAAAATGATAGTATACTTGATAAACAAGTTCAAGCCAAAATACGCAAAAAGTATCACCATTAACTAAAAACTACAATGCAGAAATAATAAAATGGAGTTTTTGGGGATAAAACTTAAAATGGAGTTTTTGGGGATAAAACTAACTGACGAAACCAAAAACATGAGGATTGAGGAGGGAAAAACAGCTTAGTCGACCTCCTCGATCTTAGGACCAGCACCACTGCCACCGCTAGGAGCAGGGCCATCATCACCCATGTCAGCACCCATGTCACCGCCAGCACCTTGGTACATCTTGGCAATAATTGGGTTGCAGATGCTCTCCAACTCCTTCATCTTGTCTTCAAATTCATCAGACTCAGCAAGCTGGTTGGCATCGAGCCACTGGATGGCCTGCTCAATGGCTTCCTCAATCTTCTTCCTGTCTGCCTCAGGCAGCTTGGATGCAATCTTCTCATCCTTGATGGTGTTCCTCATGTTGTATGCATAGTTCTCCAAAGCATTCTTTGCCTCTACCTTCTTCTTGTGGTCTTCGTCCTCAGACTTGTACTTCTCTGCTTCTTGAACCATCTTCTCAATCTCCTCCTTGGAGAGTCTACCCTTGTCGTTGGTGATGGTGATCTTGTTCTTTTGTCCAGTAGTCTTGTCCTCAGCAGAAACATTCAAGATACCATTGGCATCAATGTCAAAGCACACTGTGATCTGAGGGACTCCCCTGGGAGCAGGGGGAATACCAGAGAGCTCAAATTTGCCAAGCAAGTTGTTGTCCCTGGTCCTAGTTCTCTCACCTTCATAGACCTGGATCAACACACCAGGCTGATTGTCTGAGTAGGTTGAGAAGACCTGCTCTTTCTTGGTTGGGATAGTGGTGTTTCTGGGGATCAACACAGTCATGACACCTCCAGCAGTTTCCAGTCCAAGAGAAAGAGGGGTAACATCCAACAACAACAGGTCTTGCACCTTCTCGTTACCTTCACCGCTCAAAATTGCAGCTTGTACAGCAGCACCGTAAGCAACAGCTTCATCAGGGTTGATGCTCTTGCAGAGCTCCTTCCCATTAAAAAAGTCTTGCAATAGCTGCTGAACCTTGGGAATTCTAGTGGAGCCACCAACAAGTACAACATCATGGATAGAGTTCTTGTCCATCTTAGCATCTCTCAAACACTTTTCAACTGGTTCCATACACTTCCTGAACAGATCCATGTTAAGCTCCTCAAATCTAGCACGGGTGATGGTGGAATAGAAATCAATACCCTCATAGAGAGAATCAATCTCAATTGTGGTCTGAGCAGTGGATGAAAGTGTCCTCTTCGCCCTCTCACAAGCAGTTCTCAACCTTCTAAGTGCCCTAGGGTTACCACTGATATCCTTCTTGTTTTTCCTCTTGAATTCTTGAACAAAATGGTTGACCATCCTGTTGTCAAAGTCCTCACCTCCGAGATGAGTGTCTCCAGCAGTAGCCTTCACCTCAAAGATACCTTCCTCAATGGTGAGGAGAGATACATCAAAGGTACCACCACCAAGATCAAAGATCAACACATTCTTCTCACCAACACTAGTTGCCTTCTTATCCAGACCATAAGCAATGGCAGCTGCTGTAGGCTCGTTGATAATACGCATAACATTCAAACCAGCAATAACACCAGCATCCTTAGTGGCCTGACGCTGAGAGTCGTTAAAGTAGGCTGGCACAGTAACCACAGCATTCTTGACAGTGGAACCGAGGAAAGCTTCAGCAATCTCTCTCATCTTAATGAGCACCATAGAAGAGATCTCCTCAGCAGCAAACTGCTTTTCCTCACCCTTGTAGTTGACAACAATCATTGGCTTATCACCAGGTCCAGGAATGACCTTAAATGGCCAATGCTTGATGTCACTCTGCACTGTGGCATCACTGAATCTCCTACCAATCAACCTTTTTGCATCTGCATCATAATTAAATTTGTTCAAGATATAAAAAAACCTACAAACTAACAAAAATTTAGTCTACCAAATATTTAATTACTTGAAGTAACAAATTTAAATACAATACTTGTTACTTAAAATTAGATTTTCCAACCACAGCCTACTGACTAATAAAATGCCTATCATATTATGTAATTAGACCAGCAATCAGAAACTTACAACCAAACCACACCAGACCTCTCCAAGTCAGTTCTCCTGACAATTTCACACTATAATAAACATAGATAAAACAATAAAGTGTGCAGAGTATCTAGCACTGCAACCTTTACGATTCTTCAAATATACATGTCAAAATTTAGATGGAGTAGAAACAGGTTCAAACTCCATACGGACATGTCAAACAAGATATTTCACAGAAAAAGAACTTCAAACAATTACAAATCTTCAAATAGTTTAGTTTTATTCAGATTCTTATATATAATAGCTAAGCTTACAATATGAAAAGCAAATTGATCCAAGTGCAAATAAACTCAAAAATTATATGGTCAATTTAACTCTACAAGCACAAGCGAATACTAGATCTAGAAATAAAATCACTAATCATCTTCATAAAAATCCAGCGGATCTAACTGGAGATCTACAGTAGGCAAACTTACAACGACAGGATCTTAAACTTTATTCTGATTATCGACAAAGACATGAATCTATAGATATCACTGGACTAATCAAAGTAGCATAACTTCCAAGAGTCCCAATAAACTTATCATACACAAGACAGAGACACATAACACAAGTGGAAACAATATCACAAACTAGTAACTATCATACTAGTCATGAAACTTGTAAGATATGACTAATAATTACATCTACTTACGTAATATCCAAATCTTAATTAAAAAGAACTAGATCTAGAGAAACTGTATCCAAATAATTAGTAACTGCACAAGTACGCATGAAAATACTTATCTAACCTCAGAACGTAAAAACTAGAGCTTCACAGTAAATCTAGTCAGATCTAGCACGAAAAGCAAGCTAAACTGATAATCAATCAACAAAAAATGGACAACAGTATGAAAAACAGAGATTGATACAGAATCACAGATCACATATAGTTAGCTAAACTGATTAGAACGACGGCAGGAGTATAAACATACACAGACTGATAAATCATGAAATGAAAAACTGGTAAAAAGAGTAGATCGAGATCTTACCGAATACAGTGTTGATAGGGTTCATAGCGACCTGATTCTTAGCAGCATCACCAATGAGACGCTCAGAGTCAGTGAATCCAACATAAGACGGTGTAGTCCTGTTACCTTGATCATTAGCGATGATCTCAACACGATCATGTTGCCAAACACCAACGCAAGAGTATGTGGTACCAAGATCAATACCGATTGCTGGACCTTCACCCTTTCCAGCCATATCTACTACTGTATATCTCTCCTTCGCTTAGTGTCGGCAAGTGTTTTGAAGGAGAGGCAGTAAAATGAGCTTTAAGGAACTAGGGTTTGTAAGGAGGAAGCATGAAATGAGGAAGACGAGACTTTATAAGGAGTAGAATTCTAGAATGTTCTGAAACCCTAACACTGTGAGAATGTGTTTGCAGCCGTTGGATCTCTGATATGATGATTTAACGGTTGTGATTCGTTTAACTTAATCTCGCTAGCCAGATTTGACTAGTTTTTGTTGCTTCCCACTTGGCCAATACAGTTTGGCTATTTATGGCTTATTATAGTAAAAAAATAAAAGTAATAGTTTCTTTTGGTTATATAAATATAAATAGCATAACTATACAAATTCTTTTTTAAAAAAATAAATAAATAAATATTACATTTATAACATAATAAAAATAAAAATTATATGTTACGAAATGAAATATTTCGTTGTGTTGTTGGTTTACATTATTTACAATTCGAAACTTACTTCTATCTATAATTACATTCGTCTCTCTCGCCTCTCTCCCCTTTTTTTGGAAATCTAGCTCGTCTCTGTCTATTTTTTCAGCCATCTCTTGCTTTCCCTCTCATCTCTCTGCTCAAAATATTTATTGATTATGTACTACAAGACACTCTCACACTTTATACAAACACAAATTATACAAATGCAGATGTATAGTTTGTGCTTGTATTAAGCGAGAGAGGGGACTGCATATATAAATAGAAATGCATATATATCTCTCCTATACACTTATAATTATACAAATACAAATCTCTCTCTCGTTAATTCTCTTCTCTCTCTCGTTTTATACAAACACAATATATACAAAATACAAATATATACATTCTGTTTGTATAAAGTGAGAGGCTTGATATCCAAATACAAATGTATAATTTATGTTTGTATAAAGCGAGAAAAACTTGATATGCAAATACAAATGTTTGAACTCAATTCTACTACACATACAAATTGTATGTAGATATATATATATTAATACAATCATTGATATATATGCATACTAGATTACATATATATAATTATCTAACTAATATACAAATAATATTCACATCTCTCCATTCTCTGCCCTCTCTTGCCTCTTTTCTCCCTCTCACAATCTCCCTCAACGCTCTTTTTCCCTCTTCGATCTCGCTTGCCTCTCTCCTCCTTCTAACATGTAGCTATGAAGCATAATTGACAAACTATATATGTAGCTTAATTGAATTATTATTAGTAACTATATGTGAAAATTTTCCTTTTATAACGATCAATTTGATGTGATCGTGTCATTACCTTAATATTTTCTTCTTGTTTTGTATTTATTAATCATATTTCATCTTTTATTCTACATTTTAATAGTAGCTCTACCTTGTACCGTACATTTCTTGTAGATTTATCATTCAAATTATGGATGTGTGACACTATGTAACGATTGAGAACGATACAATGTATACAAATATTGTATTCATCAAAACTATATAGTATGATACATTACGATAAATACAATGTAATACGATATATTATGAAATAATACGTAACAAGTAAATGGATCAATTAATATTTTTATTCTTTGTTAGTTATTACCACTTCTCTTCCTTTTTAACAACATCTAGATTTCTCACTTATTAATAGTGCATATCTTATGAAATTGTGAGAAAATAAGTTTAGAGGGGTAATAGGACCTTAGTATAGTATAGGTGTGTCTCTGGAATTTCGGGCATAGATTGAGGGGGTACTTGTGCATTTTCCCGCCAATATACTTAAAGTTGTTTGTTTAAGTATTTTTTGTATATTCACATAATTGTATATAGTATATTGCATGTTTAATACACGAAAGACATGTATATTTCCTTGGTTCTATAAACGAAAGACATAAAAAAATACTTTAAGTAGTTGTGCAGTTTATTCCTAAATTATATTGTAATTGTTAATTGGGATATGTATATTCTGATTAGTTTATACAAATTATTTAAGTTATATATATAATGACCTATATACTAAGTTAATTGGTGTAGTGTTGAATTGTACATTAAAGGCTCCCAATTATATATGTTTTGTAATTATAGTTCGTATATATGTACAGAGGTCAAGTGTATTTAGTTATCTTTATGACTTATAATTGTTAATTATAATTTGTATATTATAGTAGTTATATACAATTAATTGAAGTAAAGTATATATTAAGTTTGTATATTAATGTAGTATATAAAAGTTGTTTAGACTGTTGTATATTGCCATTTTAAGTACCATATTCTTCTACACGTACTAATACACAGAAAAAATAGTTTGTAGATATATACAAAAGAATTACAAATACAAATAAAATTACTGTGAGCCTTTTTAAGCATTACCTACACCCTGACACCATGTCATTGTGTATAATCATTAGTTTATTGCTTTCTTCAACTTTATATTCAATCTTCAATATCTTAAAATTCATATCAACACAATTATATAAAACTCGAGAAATGTTGCTTGTTCCTTAAACACTATACCCTCTATAATCAATGTAACTATTTGTATCGTCCCATCTTTCAAAATGCATAACCAGAATAGCCAATGAATACATTATCTGTAGTATTTACAAACAAAATTTTATTCTATATACAATTGACATAACATTTTAATACAACCAGTTTAATCAGTAATAATAAAATTATATTACACTAATCTTGGTTTGCTCATATACAAATACTACATCTAAAAAAATAAAATCTCATCACATGTACATAATTGTCTCATACAGTTTTGTATATAGTACATACATTTTTCAACATATACATTACTACATTTTTTGTATATGAATATTAGAAAGCAGAAAACGTGTCCTATACAACTATATTACAGGTAATAAAACTAAACACAATACTCAAATTTCATAAATATATACAATTTTTTTACACGCCTTCGTATACTCAAAATTAATATTCATTTTCAATATTTACATTATTGCAGTAATTTGTATATAGATACTAGAATACATAAACTACCGTATACAATCCATATATTCAAATCATTTTTTTCAAGAAACAAACCAGAAAATCATATATATCATTACACTACGAATATATAAAAATCTCAACCCACAAACGACGACACATGCATTCAATTTTGTATATGCAAGAGAAAATTATATAATTAATGTCTTTCAATTGCTGTAGGATTATTTTTTTGAAAAAAAAATAATAATTTTGAACGTTTTCCTTAAATTGTGGCATTATCTAAATTTATTGTTACCCTGTTTAACGCTACAGTTACATATCACTTTAATTTTTTTTTTTTTTTTTATAAATTATAAACAAAAAAAAATATTATATACAAAATTAAAGATACCTAAAAACCTAAACTATACCATGGAATGGAATGTAATTAGGTAAACTATACCCATTTAATATTATTTCATCTAATAAGTTTGTCATAAATGAAATTTTCCCAATTTTTAATAAGGTGGTCAAGGGGAGAATAAATGTCAGATTTTGATTTCATAATCTCATAATAATACCGAGTTCGGAGCCTAAAGGGTGAAAAATGTTGACAAAAATTCCAAAACGGTATATGAATTTTTTTAAAAAACCAAAATGACAAGATCGCTCACTGAGTAGCGATTTTTCGAAAAAAGTAAAATCGCTGCTATAGTTAAATTTATTTTTTTTTTAAAATATTTTTTAAAACAAAATCGCTCCCAAAGGAGCGATTTTCAATATATATATATATATATATATATATATATATATATATATATATATATATATATTCATTATGTCGCTGCTGAGGCAGCGACTTGAGTTCAATTTATTTTAAAATTATTTTTTTGCTTCTTTTTTTTTTAAAAAAAAAGTTTAGATCAATTTGTTTTTTTAAAAAATTAAATTGCAGCGGTTTTTAATTAAATTTATTTATTTATTTTTTTAAATCAAATTGCTGCCAAGACAACAATTTAAAATCAAAATCTTTTTTAGTGATTTGATTTTAAAAAAATAAATAATTAAATTTAATTAAAAATCTTGATTTTTTTTATTTAACTTTTTTTTTAAAAAAAAGAAGCAAAAAATAATTAAACCTATGTTGCTGTCTCAGCAGCGACGTATTAAAAAAAATTAAAAAAAAAATTATTTTGGAAATCGCTCCTTTGGGAGCAATTTGTTTATTTTTTTTTAAAAAAAAATTAACAAATCGCTGCTATTGCAGCGATTTTACTTTTTTTTAGCGAACAAAGTCGCTACTTCATGAACGATTTTGCCATTTTGGTTAAAAAGAAATTTCATATATCGTTTTGAAAATTTTATTAACATTTTTCACATTTACACTTCGGACTCTAATAATACCCATATTTAAAATAATTTTCTACCTAATTTGACTAGAATTAGGAAAACAATGGCCAAATCCTAAACAATTTAGGATTTATAACCTTCCAAATTTGTTTAACTTATTACTTCCTCCGTTTCAAAAATAACCTCCTTTATTTTTTAATTTGTTTAAAAAAAGAATGATTTTTTTTGTAATATTTTAATTTCAACTTTTCACGTGACATATTTAAGGCCACAAGATCAAAGAACAATTTTATACATTTTACCTAACTTTAATTTAAGACCACAAGAATCAAAAGTTATACTTTTAAACTCGGTGCCAAGTCAAACCATGTCTGTAAAACGGAGGGAGTACTAATTTTTGAATTTGAATTTGAACAGAATTAGGACTACCTGAACTGTACGTGTAAATTACGAAATTATAAATATTCCGCCATTAGAGCTTACCTCTGTATTCTGATAATCAATGGAGAAGAGAGTTGAAGAGCACGCTAACTGCAAAGCGATACGCCTTTTTCTATGGAACGAAAAGCTAACAAAGAATCAGATTTCATCTTCCGAAGGCTTATGCATCTGTTATATTCGAAGTACATTCACCGCGATTCAGCCTCGTGTATTCGATTACAAGCATAAAAAACTCAGAGACAGAGAGCGTTGTACCGTCATCCCGTTTGATTTATCGAAGTTACTGAACAAAGATGCATCATTAGGCAGATTGCTTGTTTCTCCTACTCTTCAATTTCTGCCGCAAACTATCAAACAGTTGGGGGACGATATCTCTTCTTCTCTGTTCACACAATTTCAATTTACTCAAGCTTTTCTTAACCCACCACCACGACCTACATACGTAATAGTTCTCGAAATCTCTCATATTCGTTGTTGCGATTTTCGTCCTCCATTTGATTTGCCTCTGCCGCCCAATTTCGTACCTCCTGATGTCCCGTCTAATCATCGTCGATTTCGAAAGAACTGGAGCGATGTAGCAGCCTGTGTGAGTAATATTGACTTTGTGAATGATCCGTATAATCGATATCGTGAGGATGTTGTTGCGTATCTCAGGAAGTTGAGGGATTATACTGGTGAAGGCGGGATTTGTCCAACGAAACCACCTATTGCTGTTGATGTAGCTAGAGGATTCGTTGAAGTTCAGGTATGTTATAGATCGTGGTGTGCTAGTCCTGCTTATTGCATTGATGAGTTAGTAGATGAGTGTTGCCCTGTTTGTTTGGATGGGTTTAGAGATGAAAAAGAAGTGATTGCAACTTACTGTTCACATATTTTTCATATACAGTGTCTATTGCCATGGCTATGGAAGAAAAATACTTGTCCATCTTGTCGAGCTGTTTATCCTTTGCATTATTCGCCTATTTTGGATCGTCAAATTCAGAACTTGAACCCAAGACATTAGTTAGTTAATGGGGAAGGAATACATGAATGTACAAATCAATTCATTTTTTCAGTTTTTCATCCAGAGATAAGTTTGCCTCGAGTTAGGATACAACCAAGATCTTCATAAGTTATAGTATTTTGCCTCTCTTTGATTCTAAGACAGTTTCAAGTTTAAGTCTATTCTCGAGGTCCAGTAAAAGGTCATCTTCATCTCCAAGTTATATTCGGCAACCTACTAGTGTGCTTACTTTCTCCTTTAATAAGATCGAGTTAAAAAGCGACTAAGGATCGGCTTAAACTTGAAAAGACATGTAATTTTAGATGTATAAGTACTTTGTTTCCGTCAAATTAGGACAATGGAGAAAAAACCTTTTTGCTATTTTGAGTTATTGACCATCGAACAAACAATTGAGTCTATTCTGATTGGTCTAGTGCGCTGACGTTTTACCAACTTTCTGACGCGGACAACTTTTACAGTTGTGCTCTTATGCACCTGATGAGAAAGCTTTGCGATGGACCAAGTCCCTGCATTTGTGAAATACTGAAACATATGATCTCGTCCGCTCTTCCTATTGGTGTAGGACACTACATTTTTCAGCTACCACCAGACATGACAACTTTACAGTGTATCCCATTTGTATCTGGACGAGAGCATTCTGTTAGGGATCAGAATACCTCACATTGAGTTTATCATTCATTTCACTGTCAGCAGTCCCAATAACAAGGATCTGATTCCTTATAAGATCCCTAAGTTTGTTAAATCATCAAAATTTAATATCAACTCCAAACTAACACTTTTGAAATAAATTGTTTTGTTTGTTTCAAATTCTCAATTACGGGCTGGTTGTTTTGACTTACGCTCATGTTCTTATCAAATATATAAAGATGATAATTTAATAATATAAATACTTTTTCACTTATAATATTTACATCAAATTATAACAATTAAGTGATTTAATGTAATAATTGTGCATCAATTAATTAATTACGAATAATTAATAATTATATGCATTCAAATATATATCTTTCATCCATTAATTTTTTGATGTAAAAGGAAACTTAATTGAGTTAAGCACTTTATAAATATTTCACCATTAACACTATGTTTGGATGGTTATTAGCTGATGTATTTTATTGTATTGTTAGTTCAAAAACATTATTTGTTTAGATTGTTACTTAAATTTTATCATATTTTATCATTCAAATTCATTGTTAGATGCAACGAAGAATCCCATTTTGTGTAACAATCGACTTGATATGATCACATCATTATCTTAGACGCTATTTGGATGGTTGTTGTTCATTGTATTGTATTATATTGTTAGTTTAAATATAATGTTTGTTTGAACTGTCTTAAATTCTACTTATATCATATCGTTTAAGTTCATCATAAGATGACAACGAAAAAACTCGATTTAGGTAAAAACTAATTTTGCGTGATTACCTTATTATATTAATATTTTCTTTTTGTTTATTATTTAATAATTATATTTTATTTTTTATTTTAACTTTCCATAGCAACTCTAAGGAACCTAATTTTTCTTGTATTCTTATATGATTATCATTCAAATTATAAATACTTCACGTTTTCGCAGGCTATACAAATAAGGGGAAGAAGTATTCTACTGCAACCCTTTTGATCTACCGAAGTTACGGAACAAAGAAGCCTTTTTGGGATTTCTTGTTTGTCTCTGCCGCATACGATCAAACAGTTGGGGGGCAATATCTCTTTTCTCCTTTTTACTGAATTTCAACATTATGCTTACCCCATTTTCACTTGATATCCTCCTGGTGAGTGCTGCTTATTGAGTTTCTTGACATGTTAAGGTGGGATTTTCCCAATAAACAACAATTGCCCAATTTGTCTAGCTGTTTATCCTTTTATTGTTCACCTCTTTTTGGACTGTCAATGTTGTAAGCACAAAGGTAACTTGTTGGAGGTTAATGTTTGAAAAATGTGTTCTTTTTGGTAGTATCATATTGTAGTGAAGCAATTCTTCATTTGCTACATAATGTGTTGGCTAATGTAAATATGATAGTGAAGTAATGATTTTCATGTGCTAGAAGGCATTCAGTATCTGGTTGTTCAGTTTCTTTCAAATTGACAAGGTTTGCTCAGCATGATGATATAAGCATTCTTAATTCTTTTTGTTTGTCTTTTTTCAAGGTATAGTGAAGTTGGAAACAAATGACTTATGTGAAGATCAAGCGAATGTGAAAATGTAACATTTCGTGTGCTAAAACAAGTTCCTATCTTCATATGCAAAGGGAATGTTCCACCATATAAGGTTTGAATCTGCTTTTGATTACTTAAACTTGTGCAAACTGTATTTCTCCAATCGTCACAAGTGTGTTCTTTTTAAACATTGATCCTAATTATATGAATATTATAGTGGATGCTTAAAGTGCAACAAATTAAATAGAGTCTGGACGAGTCCTGAGTCATGGCCGCTGATGTTAAAATTAACTTGACCTGTGTTTTGCTGTTAATTCTATCCTGTCTTTGCCATGATATATTTGGTGCTAAAGTATAAACTCCTGGAATTCAGCTGCTAAGCTGTCTTGTTTCTCTCTGTTGAGCTCTATAATGCCTTTACTATGTAACTGGTTACTGTGAAGCTGGATTGTAGTATTCCCTCCATTCCAATTCAAGTGTCTTATTCCTATTTGATCTGTCCCAAGAGGAGTCTTTTTCTATTTTTAATAAGTTTTCCAATTCCAACGTTTTACGTGGCAAGTTTAACACCACAAAATTTGAAGGACTGCACACATCTTTAATTTAAGACCACAAGATTCAAAATTTTCTTGAACTCCATGTCCGGTCAAACTAAGACACATAAATTGGGACGGGAGGGAGTATGATTTTATCTTGTAAATGTCTTATCTTTTAACAACAGATTCAACCAATTATGTTTTCACATAGAAGGGGCATCAATGTCTGCTTACATGGGGGCGGCAACAGTAAAATATTTTCCCTTCTAAGGATCAATCAATAGAAGGACATTGCTGTCCAGATTTTGCCTCTTTCTTACACTACATCTCATACTCCGAATTAATATTTTATCTCAAAAAAGATAATGCTAATTGTTTTATCAAGCATTTGGTACTTAGCTTCATCTCATATGATTTCATCTCACATGGCTAAACGGGCCCTAAATATATGTAGTCCAAAATAGTTGTCATTTCACTGAATTTCAAGATTATGCTTCTCCCAGTTTCACTGGGTATCTTCCTGGTGAGTGCTGCTGATTGAGTATCTTGACATGTTATGGGAATATACGGGTGACGATGGGATTTTCCCAATAAACAACACTTGCCCAATTTGTCTAGCTGTTTATCCTTTTTATTGTTCACCCCTTTTTGGACTGTCAATGTTGTAATCACAAAGGTAACTTGTTGGAGGTCAAAGTTTGAAAAATGTGTTCTTTTTGGTAGTATCATATTCTAGTGAAGGGATTTTTCATTTGCTAAATAATGTGTTGGCTACTAAATATGATAGTGAAGTAATGATTTTCATGTGCTAGAAGGCATTCAGTATCTGGTTGTTCTGTTTCTTTCGAATTCTTAACTAGACAGTAGTGACAAGGTATGATCAGCATAATGATATAAGCATTCTTAATTCTTTTTGTTTGCCTTTTCTCAAGGTATAATGAAGTTGGAAACAAACAACTTATGTGAAGATTATCCCTGCAATTGAGATGCAAACGAATGTGAATGCAACACTTTATAACAAGTTCCAATCTCATATGCAAAGGGAATGCTCCATGAATAAGGTTTGCATCTGCTTTTGATTACTTTAACTCTGTGTAAACTGTATTTCTCCAATCATCACAAGTGTGTGTTTTTTAAACATTCATCTTAATCATATGAATATTATAGTGGATGGTTTAAGTGCAAGTTTAATAGAGTCTGAATGAGCCCTGAGTCATGGCCGTTAATGTTAAAATTAACTTGACCTGAGTATTGTAGTTAATTCTATCCCATCTTTGCCATGATATATTTGGTACTAAACTATAAACTCCAGTAATTCAGCTGCTAAGCTGTATAGTTTCTCTCTGTTGAGCTGTATAATGGCTTATCTATGTAACTGGTTACTGTGAAGCTGGAATGTCCCAAAAAGAATGTCTCTTTCTATATCTAACAAGTCTCCAATTTCAACATTCTACTTGACAAGTTTAAGACCACAAGATTTAAAGGCCTACACACATCTTTAATTTAAGACCACAAGATTCAAAAGTTTCTTAAATTCCGTGTCCAGTCAAACTAAGACACGTAAATTGGGAGGGAGTGAGTATGATTTTATCATGTAAATGTTTCATCTTTTAACAACAGATTCAACCATTGACATTTTCTCATAGAAGGGGCATTAATGTCTGCTTACATGGGGGCAACGGTAAAATATTTTCCCTTCTAAGGATCAATCAATAGAAGGAGATTGCTGTCCAGATTTTGCCTCTTGCTTGCACTATACATTTCATACTTCGAATTAATATTTTATCTCAAAAAGGATATTGCTAATTGTTTTTATCAAGCATTTGGTACTCAGCTTCATCTCTCAAATCACGATTTCCTCTCACATGGCTAAATGGGCCCTAAATATATATAGTCCAAAATGTCATCTAAGCGAGGATATGATTGAGTACATTCTTTCCATTTTGCCCTTGGTAATAATTATTTTTGAAAGTTATGAACATCGACAAACATAAGTGAATAACATATACACATAATCCAAAATTGTGATTATTTGGATTAACTAACCTCTTTTTATTTATTGAAGAGACATTAATATTTTAAATAATTAAAAATAATAAATAAGGATATGACAATTAAAACACATAATATCTTAAGTATCATGTCAACAAAAAATATGACAAATAAAATGGTCAGGGAATATATGATGGGCCATCCAAGTTGGCATGGGACAAGTTAATCCTTTTTTATGGAACTTGGATTGGAACGACATTAGGATTAACTCGACTATGCATACGTGTAATATACAAGTAACTTTTTAGGAAACTTCATTAAGTTAAGCGCTCTATAAGTATTTCTCTGTTAGTGCTTATCTCTGCATTCTGATAAGCAAAGTCAACAAGTTCCAATGGAGAGAATCATTGAAACCGCTCACTGCAAGTCAATTCGGCTTTTCTTATGGAACGAAAAGCTAGCGAGGAACCAGATTTCACAGTACGAAGGCTTATGCTTGTTCATAATCAGAAGTACATTCATGATGTTTCAACCTTGTGAATGTGGTTGTTATAACTCTAAGTACAGTTGCTACACACTTGAGGAAAAGAAGTGTTCTACTGTCATCCCTTTTGACCTGTCAAAGCTACGGAATGGAGAAACGTCATTGGGTTCCTTGCTTGTTTCTGCTACTCTTCAGTTTCTGCCGCAAACTATCAAACAATTGGGGGATGAAATCTCTTTTTGCCTTTTCACTGAGTTTCAAGATTCTCAAGCTTTACTGCCACTGCCAAGGCCGACTTACGTAGTCGTCGTTGAAATCTCCCAGACTCGCTGTGTCAATTTTACTGATAAAGTTGATCTTGACACGTCCCCCAATTTCACAGGGTATCCTCCTGATGTCCCATTGTATCGCCGGTTTGAGATTGACGACAAGGAAGAGGAGGGGGTCGTCACTGTGCACAATGTGAGTGCTGCTGCTGATAGGAATGATCCATTTTGTGAATACACTGAGGATGTCCTTGAGTATCTTGACATGTTAAGAGAATATACAGGTGAAGGTGGGGGTTGTCCAATGAAACCACCTATTGCGGCGGATGTAGCCAGTGGATTTGTCGAGGTCCCGCCATGTTATAGATCTTGGTGTTCAAGTCCAGCTATCAGCATCAAAGATCTAATGAATGAGACTTGCCCTGTTTGTCAAGAAGAGTTTAAAGACGGGAATGACGTGATTACAACTTGTTGTTCGCACATGTTTCATACAAGGTGTCTCCTCCCATGGCTATCCAAGAACAATAGTTGCCCAACTTGTCGAGCTGTCTATCCTTTGCATTATTCACCCCTTTTGGACCGTCAACGTTGTAAGCGCAAACGTAACATGTTGGACACTAATGTTTGAAATATGTGTTCTTTATCTTTTTTCTTTTTTTTAGTGGTATTATATAGTAGTGAAGTGATTTTTCATGTGCTAGAACATGTATTGGTTGATGTTAATATGATAGTAAAGTAATTTTTTTCTTGTGCTAGAAAGCATTCATTATCTGATGTTTTGTTTCTTTCAACTTCTTAACTAGACAGTAGCAACAAGGTTTGTTCAGCATAATGTATAAGCATTCTTAATTCTTTTTGTTTGCCTTCTCTCAAGGTCTAATGAAGTTGTGAACAACTAATTTATGTGAAGATTAGTCACCAAATATGAGATGCAAAACTTCATGCGTTAAAACAAGTTCCTATCTTCATTGGCAGAGAGAATGTTCCACATCATAAGGTTTGTGTCTGGCTTCCATGTGTGTACAGTGTAGTGTATTTCACCGATTGTATGTCCTAAGTTACCTACATTCGTTTGTTGGAACCTGTAAATGGTTGAAGACCAGTATTAGTTGCTAATAATGAACTGACACTCTCAACCCCCATGAGTTGTAATGTTAGCTTGAATATAACATTACTTGATTTCTTAATGCAGTGCTACTTTGTTAAACTGTCCCAAATATATAGCGCTTGTAAAGTTTTTTTATGCATTATATAATTTACAAAAGTGCAGAGTCTTATCATTTTTATTGTCAACACAAGTTTTTCCTTGTGTGTAACTAAGTAAGAAGTAGAGGTGCTTATTGGTCGGTGTCCAGTCTGGTTTATCGGTTTTCGATTTGTAAACATTCTAAACCGACAACCAAACCAATAAGATATTTGTTAACAATTTTCGGTTGATCAATTTTTGCTCCTTAACAGTTCGGATTTTGGCTTAACCAATAAGAAAATGCTCCTTTAGTTCTCTTTTTGTTCTTTCTTATTTGCAATTTTTCATCTATACACGGGCTTCATGCATAAAATTCTGCACAAACTACATGCAGAAGCAAAGTCAAATATGTTATTGCTAAAACAAACTTGTTTGCAGTTCGGTTTATCGGTTAAACTAGTCTTTGCACACCCCTACTAAGTAGTTACCAATAGCCTAGTACCATTTCCTCCTATCATCATAAACTGTAAAATAGTTCTTCCTAATCACAAAGGGTTTTCTCTATTTGAAAAGGTAAGCAAGTTATTCAAAAGATGAACCTTTTGCAGTTAATGCTATATTGCATCTTTGGTACCAAAGTATAAATTGTTTGAACCTTGTTTCTCTTTCTTTAGCTCTATAGTTGCTGAACTATGTAAGTTGCTATCAAGCTGGAATGTGGTATGATTTTTCTGGTAATTATCTTATCTTCCAATAAGAGATTCATTCAATGTATGATTTCACACAGGTAAGGGCATCTAAGCCCTGAGGGCACAATTGATGTTTCTCCCTTTCATGGACCAAATAGTAAATGGCTCTTTCTGTCCGAATTTTCCCTCTTGCGTAGACAATAGTATTTCGGCAAATAGTATATGAATGATACACCCTCCATTCCAGTTTTATTACAACATTGCTTTTGTCCTTTCCTTCAAAATAAAAGAACGACTTCTAATTTGAAAACTATTTAATCTGAACTTCTCATTTTTATCCTTTATGAGAAGCTTTTATGGCCACACAAATGTTGGTGCCAGTCTTTTATTTTGGTATTTGTTTGGAGAAATCCAGTCAGTGCAGGAGCTAGATTCAAATGGATGATCAAACTGAAAAGTAGCTTAGTGATTCCAGGACTTCTCTTAATCCTCTTGCTGGTGCAGCTCTTCCTTTATGTCCACATTTTACGTCAATATTTCAGTTCATGACAAGAAAGGGGAAGGAGTTGTAGATCAGTCAGCTATAACTGATGCCAGGTTCCTCGTGATTTGTTTTGTTTGCTCATGCATCTCTTGCTTCCTTAGTGTTGGTATTGGAGATTCCATCAGCTCTACTTGATCAACATGTCAAGGAGAAACTGATCAAAATCCTTTAAAGATCATGAAAATGCTCTTTTTCTACCAGGGGATAACGGTAAAAAAGAAATATATAGATGAGCCGTTTGAGTTATCGTCGGATGACTGTGAAACAAAATGATAAGATTGGGAATTTTTTTTATCACATTGTTGATTTCGCAACAATTGTAGATGGAACAAAACGTTTCATAAAGATGTCGTAGTTGAAACTGCGATAAGGTGAAAATACTACTGAAGGAAACAAATCCGTTAAGAAGTTTGCAGCAGAAGTTTCTTGTAAGGGTCTTTGAAAATATATCGAATTCAAGAGGTGAAAGTAGATGTTCAACAAATTGAAGCTCAACAGGTGTAGATACTGAGAGTGAAGAAGAGGTTGCATTAACTGAAGCAGAAAATGTCAATAAGGCTTAAGAAACTTCATCAGATTTCTCTGGAAAGTCATCAGGGCCCGTGACGAAACAGAAGAGAGCTAGTGATAATCATCCATGGACGGAATCCTCTGATGAAAGGGATAGAAGTTCGCTACTGGAGAGATAGAGGGCTATCTAAGATCTTTTATGCCAGTACATGTGAAGTATCACTGCTACCCGTTGCTCCTTTGAGGTAGGAAAATTTTAGCTTGTCTTTATCTATACCTAGGAAAAATGCATGATTTAAGTTCTTTTTTGAGCCTAACTCAACCCAAAAGTTAGCTTATGAGAGATTGTCCAAAACTATATAAGCAGACCAAGTAACCCTTAACTCACTGATGTGGGACTCCAACACCCCCACACAGCCCAAGATTTGACATCCGGAGCCAGAGACGGTTCCAGGTTTTGAAGTGTATGGGTTCATATTAATGATTTCAAGTTAACGTAAAATAATAACTGGGTTCACGGTCAATTTATAAATATTTTGTAGAATTCTTAATAAATACAGGGAATGAATAGAAGTCATTGGTTCCCGTGAACCCATACCTCAAGGGCTAGATCCGCTGCAGTCTAGAGTGTGGATATAATTGGGGGGTTTGGGGGGGGGGGGGAGTAGGATCAGAAACTATAAATTAGGATGGACTTCTGTCTAATACCATGATAAAGAATTGAACCTTAGGCATAACTCAACTCCAAAAGTTAGCTCATCAGGGGAGGACTGTAAGAACATATAAAATTTCCAACAATATATTTTAGTGTGGGTCCTGAAATACTATGCTCTTTTAAAATTAATAAATCTTGCAAATTTATGAAATACCAAAATAGCAGAGTAGTTCCAAAATACAATGAAACATGAAATATAACATTTGTATTATACAATAAAGCCTGCATATTACATTTTGTGCTTCATAATAGGCAACGGAACAAATACATTCTATTTTTCAATTACATCAAAATTGAATTTATTGTATATAAGCAACATTGACAGTAATATCATCAATTTTTCCTCCTATATGTCGTCCTTAGATGCTCTTGCATATGGTGTATCTGCAAATCTATCAAATGAGTTGTACAATGCAACGTTTCCAATTTTCTTAGTCAACTTTTTTGCTTTCAACTTCTCGTTGATCGCTCTCCGAAAAATTTCTTCAATTTCACTATCATTCATATTATCAAGCATCCCATCCGTCCAACCATCAAAATATCATCTTTCTCGACGTTTAATTCCATTTCTTGAGCAATGCTAGGATTATCGGCATTGCAGTTTCCCAATTGATATTGACACCCAAATACTCGTTATTGTATCAACAACTTTTCCCTTTCTGATTAGGAAAAATCCACCATCACCAACATTAGCAGCATCTATAGTACTTTTTTCGAGTTAAAAGTTACAATACAAGCTGTAGACAATCCTTTTGAATTTGTGTTTTTGTTTGCTTCTTCAAGAACCCTTTTGGGGTTCACATGAACTTTCATCGCTTCATAATATGTAACAATATGTGAATTCTTCATAAGCTCTCTTGAGTATATTCCAGCATCAATTCCCTGTTTCGCACAGCCACCAACGCCATCCGCGACACCAATAGTTTTGAATAATTCATCTATGAAGTGTGCATCTTCACCTAGCGGCTTCTTTGGATTGTCTTTGGGTAAGTATAAAGATCCAGCCACTATTTTTAGCATGGTAATTTGTTGCTACTAAACTCAATTACTCTCTTCTCGACGTTGAAAAATTCATCATCCTTACTGAATTTGAGTCTCTTGTTGCTGTGATTGTCCAGATGATCATTAACTTCATGAGAAGAAAAGTCTAAATACCTCTTGTAACGCGGCAGGTTGAAAAGTTCATTGAAATTGTTGGAAGAATATTGTTCATGACCTAATGATGAAATACAGGCAGCCATTATTGTGTTGATTGAAAAACTTTGGGAAGTAAAAGATTATGTGATGAGAGTGAAGGGTTAACACATATATGTATACGCATATATACGTTGATATCCTATTTAGAATAGGTAATGGAAAAACAAAATTTGGGAACTTTTCTAATGGAATATATGAATAGTTGTTGTAATTACTCCTAGTTCTAGTTAGAAAAGGATTGGGAAACAGTTTTTGGTAACTAACTGAATATATAATTTGTGGAAACTATGTAAAACAACTAGAAGTAAGTTAATCAATTTTTAAACACTCTATATATGTTATATTTTGTAAATGATGAGAAAAGTTTGGTAGATGTCATAGATTTTACGTACTAAAGCACACTGTAAATGGTTGGCTTTCTTTATGCGATGTTTACATTTATTTGTGCTTGCTTTTTTGTCTATTTCATAAATCTTTTGCTTACCCATATGCTTTGTGTTCCTTAGACATTTTGAATTGGTGACAGTAGACATTTCATTTGATTAGAACACTAGTCTTCAACTCTCTCTTAATCAATGGTAGTGTCATAACCAGTTTAGGCACACCTCTACCATTCCATTATCGCAATGCAGAGCAGGACACAGGTACATGGTCACTCTCTTTTGTTCTTGAATGTATTCATCATTCAAAAATTTAGTATTCTATAGGTGAAGTTTATGGAAGAAGCTTGTCAAAAGATCTTTTTATTTGATAGGTGTTGTTTCGTTGCCAGGAAAGGAAAATTGTCGAAAGAAACATAATATTTTCTCTCTTTAATTTTGCATCTGCTATATGCGAAGTAAGTAAGTTATGAGAAAATGATTATTAGTTACTTCCTCTACAAAATGTTCTCAAAATAAAAATTGCTTGTTTAAATTAACTATTCTCTTCCTCTGAAAAATGATTCCTTTTATGTAGGTAGTCGAGTGTTGTCGTAGTTTATGTGGTAGAGGCAGAGGGCTAGCCTCATTTCTCCTTTTAGTTGTTTTGCAGTTTCTTATTCTTCAATATGTATTACTATTTGTTGCTTCATTTGTCTTGCATCTTGTTAGTTTGCTATCATATTTTCTTGCAACACTGCTTTGCTAACTCTCTTTTGAGTCGAGGTCTATCAAAAACAACCTCCCTATCCCACAAAGGTAGGAATAAGGTCTCGTACATTCTACACTTTTCAGACCTCACTCGTAAGAATACACTAGGCATGTTGTTGTTTGTTTGTATATTTAACTTTCTGCATCAGTTATAGTTCACTCTTTGCATATGTGGAAATCGAATGATCTCTGCATCTAAACATTGAGTTCTGTTCTTATTGCAATTCCTTCATATTATTCGGAACATATTCACAATCTCAACAACACTGCTACCATATCTTTGTATCGTTCCTACTGTTACTCACTTACTGTCCACATACTCGTTGCACCTCACAATGGGTTCTAATTACTAACTCACATGTTTTCGTTTTCAGAACATCACACATGAACAGTTTTTTGGGGTATAATCACTCGGCTCAAGAGACCTCTCGTAAGAGGTCATGTAGACTGTTTTGGAGGAGAATCACTCAACTCGGGATCTCCCGTGTAAGATCAGGTGATATATATAATTCTTTGCTCCACTTTGATAAATGCTGGCTCTACAAGTAGACAAGTCGTGTAGGTTGAGTAACATTTGGGCAGATTATGACCCAACCCGTAGAAATATGAGTGTGAGTTGATATTGCCACCCTTATAAATGAGAAAAATTAATTTGGTCATCAATATAGAGGAAAGTTCGAGAAGCCACGTATTTTGTTATATGCAGCAAAATGATAAATGTCAGGACTAGTACAAATCATATAATAAAAATAAGATTATGTGGCTTAATTTACATACCCTAGCAAAGAGGGAAATACAATTGAGTAGGAAAGTTCAATGAAAATGTCCTCCATTTAATAATTTGGGGCTAGTCACCAGTACTAACTTCTAACACTGCCTATTTTGACAAGTAGCTAGAGACGGAAAAAGATAGCGTATGTGAACTTTATTTCTATTGTACAGAGATAGGAAAGTTGTTTTCGATAGATCACTAGCTTAAAATAAAGCATATGACAAAGGAATGCAGATATAAGAGCAATAACAATGAAAAGAATGTGAAATTAAGAGTAGTACATAACATTCAGAATAATGAAAGAGAAAACAAAATAGTATGTACTGAATTTGGTTTGCAAAAATACCTTTCTAAGCTCAATAGTTAGATTTCTTTCATCTCTGGTGAAATCTCAAGTTCGAGTCGCGAGAATTAAGAACTTCTTTGTAGAAAGTGTTTTACCCTCATTGGTGAAACTCAGGGGCGTACCATTAGTGGTTGTAGAGCGACACCCCTTCATCTGAAAGTTACGTTGTATATAGAGGTCAAATTTTAGTTTAATAAATATAAATACATGAATTGACCCCCTTGAGATTATTGGGTAAACAAAATTGTATTTTTTTTTTACTATAACCTGACACCCTTCACAAAAAAATCCTGCATGTGCCACTGACTTTGGATTAGACCGGGACAATAGGCTCTAGATACTTACAAGTGATGAAGTTAGAATATCAGTTACAAATTCAGTTGAATGCATTAATTTCGATTCAAATTTTATATCTATATTAAAAGTTCATTCGATATGTACATTTTATTATCCCTCAATATGTACATTTTTATTAAAATTTAAATCTTGACATCGCCTCGAGGCACTTTGTTCAAATATGTGTTTTATTGTTCTTTTTTCTTTTTCTTTTTGGTCAAAGTCTCACTTAACCAAATTAAATAGAATATAGTTGCGTTTTTTTGATTGTGTGAATCTGAATTTGATCGTGCTATAATACAGCTACATTGTTATAATTTTTTGTTATTTTATCAGATTACTAATTATAAATAACTAGTTTTTTCTTAAAAAAAGTATGTGGATGTGTTGATGCCATATACCAAATCATGGTGCATATGAGAGAATAATTGAACAATAATGACACACAAGTTGAATATATCGACATTAATGTCCATTTTACTATAATATGCCTTGCAAAAAAGGGAATTAATTCCAATTTAAATAATTCCATTGTGAACTCTTAATATTTTGCCTCAAAAATTAACTTGTGTGTGTGGATTATAGGTACTAAAATTTAAAAATAATAGTAGTAACATTTTTTCTAAAAATTTTGACACTTTTTTAGCATGCAAGAGATGAATGAAGACTCGAACATACAGATTCAATAAGATTCAATATTAATTTTGGTTTAAACGTTGTATATTTTGTGTCAAAGATATCAAATAATATACACAAAAAATTAAATTTAAAATTCAATAACTGATATTTGGGATTATCATACCAAAGATACAAATTCGTAAAGTTCAAATTTTGAATTTGTCTGTTATAGGAGGGAGAATTAATTGGTCGGCCTGCTTCATTTTATTTAATTTTGATAGAATTTAATTGGTGAAGCTTAGTTGTACTAATGGTGATTACTTGTCGTAATTACTTGTCGTATCACATCATTATTTATTTGATTGCCAAAAGGAAGAGCTACAAATTAAACAAATTTAATTAATTTGTGAAATTTAGTATCAAATTAAAACGTTTTCTCTTGAATCAATGAATACAATACTACTATCAAATTATTACAAATCCTAAAAGAAAAAGAATGTTTATTCGAATCTATACATCAAAATATAATATAATTGGAAAATGACTTTTTCTTTTCAAATTAAAATAAAATGTCATTTTCACATATTCTCACTCTTATGAATATTTTAAATTATTTTATGATTTGTTAATTAACATTAATCCTAGCTCCAATACTCTTGGAAGAAACCTCTAATTCTATTTTACCTTTTAATTTGCTGTGCCTCATAAAATGGCCAAAAATGTCTAGTGTGTTTGGCCATTTTCTTTGGATTTTATCAAAATTAAAAGTGCAATGCCAGAGATGGGAAGAAGAAAAAAAGTATAGTAAAGCAAGAAAATACATCATTTCCATTGATGTAATAATAGAGACTTCAAGATTATATCTTCTCTAGTAGAAATGGCTTTGTTTATTGGCGAACTGGTCTGATAAACTCTTTTTTCCGAAGTTTTTGAAGCATGTAGTAATTATCAAACAATATGTTTATTGTCTAAATGTAAAATAAGAGAGGCTCACAAAGTTTAAAGGTTGCCTCATTGTAAGGGTATACATCATAGCCTCACAAGTTTTGTTTGAGGGTCTACATCATTATTTCTGATTGATATAATAATTTAATCATTGGTTTAGAATTTGATAATCAAAACACTACTTGTTATAAGTACAACAATAATAACATATTCAGTATAGTCCCACTAATGAAATCTAGAAGGGTGAAATGTACACAGACTTAACATACTCTTTGACTGATGTAAAAAGTTGGATTGTTCAAAGTGTGACACTTTAGCAATTCTATAAATACTTCTCCTACTCAAGGCCTAGAGAGGACCACTTCTCTACTAATTTGTCAACAACCTGTTGAAATTGGAATAGTATCTCCATTCTATAAAAACTAGTGAGCCTACTAACATAAATTCATCATAAATTCACTTGTGACATTTGCATTGTGCATGTCCATATAGTCGTTTAGCGTTTCTAGAAAGTAGTCGTCTTGTTATTAGCAGGCGAAAGTCTATACATAGTCATCTAGTGGTGTGTTGATGAAAGTAGTCATCTTGTTACTACCATGTTGGATGACATATAGCCATTTTGTGTCGTGCTGAGAGTAGTTGTCTTGTTGCTGGTAGGTGAATCTTCTAGTTAACCATCATTTTACTAGTGATGTGTTGTATTAGTCGTCTTGTTGCTGGTGGATGAATCTTCTGGTTAGCCATTTTGTGATGTGGCGAGAGTACTAGTCGTCTTGTTGTTGAGAGGTGAATTTTCTAACTAGCCGTTAAGTGGAGTTTAGAGAGTAGCTAGAAGTCTTGTTATCATTAGTAGATGAATCTTTAGCTAGCTAGCTTATTTAGCGGTATGCATGAAGTAGTCGTCTTGTTACTGGCAGGTGAGTTCATAGTCTAGTGGCAATAGGGGTAGAGAGTAGTTGTCTTGTCAGTAGAAAGTGAATCTTGTAGATTATTAATTGTTGCCTCATCATGCCAACCACCATGGTGGCAAAACGAGCTCGCGCCATGTGGTGGATGAGGCTACACTCATCTATTCGAACCGCCTTAGCATGCATTATAGTAGGGTGTGTCACCCTCTATAGTCCACCTTCTCTTGCGAAGCAACTAGCATTTCCTTCTTTTTCCTACGTGACGGCGATATTCATAGTATCCGACGCCACGTTAGGCCATGCCCTAAGGGGATGTTGGCATGCATGTCTTGCCACACTTCAAACCATGCCACTTTCCATGCTAGGCCTATGGATCCACAATTATGTCGCCACCGATGACTACTCGCCCGAGGTAGCCGCCCTCATGGTGGCGGTGAGCGCGTTTTTGGTGGCGTTGCCGGAGAGTACCGACTTAATGTGCAAGAGAATTGCCTTTGGACAACTTGTTATAGTCTATGTTGATGCTGTTATTCATGGACTTTATGTCAATTCTCCTATGATGCACCCTCTTAGAATTGCTTTTAGCACTTTACTTGGAGTTGTGGCTTCTATCATAGCTTTGTTGCTACCCTATCCTTGGCTAGCTTATCATGAGGTATGTATATATATCAACTTCATTGCTAATTTGTCGTTAAATTATATTTTCATAATCTTTTACTAATATTCGTTGTAAAATAGGATTAGTGGTACATTTTGTTATTTATCTACAAAATTTATCTGTTGTTAATTTCTGTTATTTCAGTAGTGTTTATTATCCTATGCGGTTTTAAATATAATGATATTAACTATTTACGATTGTCGAAAAAAAATCATTTGCCACTAAAATATTTTTATACTTTCGATGTAACCAAAGGTTTTCAAGGTGTTGAAAAGTCAAATATATAAACACTATGTTTTAACCGTTCATTTATGTATATTATATTAATTTGCTGAAAGTTGGTATAAATTTATCTGTTATAATATTATTTATTTTTCTTTATAAAATTTATAAGTTGAAAATGAAAGTTGATGTCTTTAGTCTGGTCGGACATGAAATTTTATAGGTTAATTTGGATCTTCTAGGAAAGGTCCAATTTAGGGTGTAAATATTTATAAATCAATGTTCTTTTTTAATAAACAATTATATCAATTATTTTAGTTTTAACTTTGAAATTAAACAACTTATATATATTGATCGTATAATGGTGAAGTTACTGTATAAGTCATGACTTCGTTGAGTAATATTGTTTCTATGATTGATGTATATATCTTAATTTCGAACTTTAAGTTCTTTGAAGAATTACTCAACTATAGTGCAATAGAAGAGAGACAGAGAGAAAAAAACGTGTTATGTGAAATCAGAGATGATAAAATCAACTCATAAAATCATAATCTGTCTAATCCAGTTAAGTTTGAACGGTTATTAACTTGTTTATTTTACTAACTCAATCTATTTTTGACCTGTTTAATTCATTTTTTAAAAAAAATTGGACTAATATACAATCCAAATAAAATCCATGGGAAACTTCTGGATATTTTTAAAAATACATTTTTTTAAATTTGATATTGTTATATATAGTCATAATATAAGAAGAAATTTTGTATTAGATATTCAAAGAACAAACAAAATTTTAATATTTACATTTCGCCATTTCAACTCAAACCATGTTAAACTAAGTAACACTCGAAGGGGTCAATAACTGTCAATTTATTAACTTAATCCATATTAATATTTTCAAATTCAGTTCAATCTGCTCATTTAATGTCGAAACAAAATTAATTATTTTTATGTTCAACTTGACATATGCCCACTGTACTTTTTTTTGTGTGTGTGATAGATAGAAATGCCCTTGTTCTTATGACAATTTGATTGACTATATTATTTAATTTAATTGGTATGGTACTCTTTTATGGTCCATAATATAAACTTACAAATATTAATATCATGTTTGATTAAAAATTATAAACATGGGGAATGAGAAAGAGATGCACATTTTTGAGTAAATATATGTGGGTTTTATGCATACATATATATATATATATATATATATAGTTATTGCACTACTTCATTCAATGTTTTCGATAATTGTTTTTATAATAACATCATCATATCATGTGAGTATCATGAAAAAACGTGTAAAGATTTTCACATCATACAACTCCTCGACGATCTAAAGAAATGTACATACAGTCCATTCATTTAGACCATAAAAAATTGCCAAAAAAATTCATTTATATTAATTGCTAATGTTTATATATACATATAATGTAATAAATATTGATTTATTATGACAGGTGAAAAAATTATACCAAATTTATGCAGAAAGTGCAACAGGAAGAATAAATTTATATTTGAAAGCCATTCATACTCGAGATGATCAAATAACCATGGAGCTAATTTATCAAACAAAGCCCTTTACTGATACAGGAACTAAGCTTCTTGAAACTATCAAATTCTTGGAGGTAAGCTAAAATACGATCGCTGAACTTTATCTACGATAACAGTAAAGTTATTAAATTATTTTTTTTCACATTAAAATAACCATTATAACAGTAAAATCACTAAACTTAACCGATCATAATGATAAAACCTATCCTGACTTAATTGTTAATAGTTGAAAAGATGATTTTAATGTTATAGTAGGTAAAGTTCAATTACTTCAAAATTCGAGTAACAATAGTTTTAGGGGAAAAGGATAAATATAACCCCCCCAACCAATCGTAAATAGTATGCAAATACCCTCCGTCATACTTTTGAGACATTGGTGTCCCTGCTGTTCAGAAACTATAGCATATATACCCTTTATACTAACGGACATACACATGTCATAATCTTATCCAACGATTCAATATTTATCGACGGATAAGATTGCGCCACGTGTCCCTATTTAGTCTTCCATTAGAGTGAAGGGCATATATGCTCTAGTTTATGAACGGTAGGGGCACCAATGTCCCAAAAGTATGACAGAGTGTTTCTGCATACCATTTGGAATAGTTCGGGTGTATATTTG
>CM064971.1:4820716-5204716 GCA_032847665.1 Solanum chilense | reverse complement strand
TGTATATCTGGAGAGTGAGGAGAGAGAGAAGACAATAATTTGTATAATTCGCATCTCCGTTATAATATTCGCTGGTACGTTTGTATAATTCGCGTGTTTTTGTATAGTTGAGTAATACCATGTCTGAAATTATACAAGTATGATAAAACTTGAAATAACGAATTGATACAAACATAAACTTATAAACTTTAAATAGTTATACAAATTATATCATACAAATACATTATATAAATGATATTATACGAAATCTTCAAACTACACATTTATGCAAATTTTAAAAAGTTATACAAATTTTTTTGAATGTATATGGTGATAAAACTGAAAAAAAAAAAGAAAAGGAAATCATGTAATATACAAATACAAATCAAACGAAGAAGTATTAGTTGTGAATTACATAAATGTGACGAATTATACAAACGTGTATGATTATACAAATTCGAAGTCAATCCACGTAATTAAATAGTTAATTGTTAGACGTGAGTGGTAATAATAGCAAACTATAACTATGATAACTAGTTAAATAGTATAAGTTTGTTTAACCGTGTAATTTTCTCTTAAAAAATTGTGTAGTAATTTAGAAACCTATGATTTATTATTCTCAGTACTCAGTAAATTAATAGATTTATACGATGATATTTCTCCTATTTTAATATGGGCCAATGAAAAAATCACTAATTTTGATAAGGTAATATATTTTTAGAAGACCTTTTAGAGAATAAATATATGGTCTCATTAATATTAGAGATTAATAATTCCTTAAAGTTACAAATATATCTACGACAATTTATGAAATATAATTTTTTTTCTTGTTAAATTTAATCTAATTAAAGTTCATCTCTAACTTTTCTTATTGCATCCAAAAGTATTGGTATTGTATTCTCGAATCGTACCCCAAAAAAATGTGAAGAGTTTTACTAGTATTTTCTTATAGGTAATTGGTTTTAAAGCTATTGTATCAATAATTTCTTCTAAACTCTAGATCTTTGAACATATATCATTTTTATCAAGGTAATCTAACAGAGTTTCGACATTCATTTTGTTGTGATAATCGAAATTATTAATCATGATCTTATATGTGAATGTCGTTTCACAAGAGGATTCATTTAATTTCGTTGAAACTCAATTTTCAAATAAATGTAATCAAAATTAACCTTAATTGAATCTCAAAATGCTTTACAAATTAATAAGTATTAAATATTTATCAATTAAATATACCTCTATAAGATAATAATATTTATGGTCATGACTATATTAATTTAGTGATATTTTATTGGGGAAAAGGCATAGATTGTCCCGAACTTATATCGAAATGTCAGTTAAACACTCAAATTACTATGGTGATCTATTTAAAACCTATACTATTTAAAAGTGAATTTTTTTACCCCATAAAATTGACGTGGCAAAATAAAATAAAATAAAAATAAATTATGCGCGTCAGTTTATTATTTATTTAAAAAAACACGTTTTAAAAAATCAGAATTCTCCTTATACCCACCTCCACATCTCTTCTCCTTCATATCCCCTCCCCCCCACCCCCAAATCTCTTCTTCTTCATATCCCGCCCTTCTCATCTTCTTCACCCCCCAAACAAGCTTAAATGAATCAGTAACAAGAAGTAATTTAGTAACAAATTACTTCAAAAGCACCATTTTTTTACCCGTAAATCTTAGGAAGCAAGAAATCAAAATAGTACTGGTGACTTAAGATTTGTGGGTTTTGATTTCTGTTTACTCTGTCATCGGAGGGTAATTAAAGTTTGGGGGTTCTCAGTCGTGGAACTATGGTGAGACTTTTAGAAAACTAGATGAACGATCAATTGAAAATGTGGAAAAC
The DNA here is from genome assembly GCA_032847665.1 of Solanum chilense. NCBI lineage: Eukaryota > Viridiplantae > Streptophyta > Magnoliopsida > Solanales > Solanaceae > Solanum > Solanum chilense. The sequence continues at coordinate 5,202,883 of CM064971.1, read as the reverse complement.
TATTTTTTCTATTATTCCTATCTTTTAACCTCCATGAAGAACATAAAAAAAATAATAAATAATAATAAGTGTCTGAATCTGAAAAATATTTAGCAATAGAATCTCGATTTTCATGGTCAATCAATGGAAGAAAGTAAAGAAGTCTTCTCAAGGTTCATTTTGAAACGAAGGAAATTCTTTCACAACACGAATCAACTTCGGATTTAGAAAAATTTTCTTAGCAGCCATTGTACAAAGCTTCTTCTTTGCAATTTTGCAATGAAGAAGATATAATTATTAAGAGAATTTTACTGATTAATTAGAAACTAATTAATCAAAAATATGACTAACAAAAGAAAAGTTAATTAATAATTTTTTTTTTATAATTTCTGACCTGGCGCTGACATATCGCTGATGTGGCAACAAATGTATTACATCACATAATGTGAGAGTGGTGTTATACATCGTAGGGTGATATTAAATTTTACTTTTAAATAATAAAGATGTGTAATAGATCGTCAATTTGTTTTACAAACAAAGACATATTATGATATTTTAATTATATGCATATTGAATTTTTGAGTAATCTTCTTCCTATGAGTTAATTTTTTAAGAAAAACTTAAGCTTAAAATTTATTAATCATTATATCAAAGCAGCTAAACTTATTATAATTTATTATTTTCATAACAGTTCAAGTACATTGCAATAGTATTTTTTTTAGTTATTTATCAAATACTGTATAATAAATAAAAAATTACCAATTTTTTCAAAAAAATATATTTTCATAGAAAATATTTTTTGTTCGTACCAAATACACTCTTGATTAATTAGTTCATTAAGTACTATTATAAGATCGTTTAATTCATAATAGGATTTAATTTTTCTTTTTACTTTTGAATGAATTTAGAACCTTAATCAACAAATTAGTAAAAACCTAAGAATAATAATTTGCAAATAATTTTTTTAGTTTAAAATTAACTTTATATATATTTGATTTAAGATATCACACGGTCTCAAAATTATTTTATTTCATTATTTATATTAGTATAATAACATTACTATATTCAAGATTATATTTTTGTTATTTTCTATACACAGCCTCGTCACTCTATGCTTTTTCCTCCTCATCATCACGATTTTCCTCGAAGTTTCATACAGTGATTGAATATCAGCTTCTTGTTTAGTTATAGTCAGCATATGTTTGAATCGTTTTTGGATTTGTAGGTTGAAGAACTAAGCAGTTTGTCGTTGAATTTGAGGTACAATTTTTTGCTTTTTCAGTGATAATTAGCTCATTATATATCTGGGATTTGATTGAAAGTTGAGAAAATTTTGATGGGTTGTAGCTATATTGAGATTTAAGGCGTAATGTTTGAGACCCATTTGTTAATTTTTGTTTGTTCATCTCCAGTACTTGAATTGATGCAAACCCATATGTGGATTTTGTTTGTTTTGGGTTTTGCTTGCTTCATTGATTCTCAGATTCAAAATTATCAAAACTCAAGTTCTTGACTGTGTATATCTCCTCTCCCACTCCCTTGTGTGTGTTTTTTTTGGGGAATTTTTTGTTTTGAGTTGCTTGCTGTTTTTGATTCTTGGAAGTGTATTGATGCTTAATCAGTTGAGTTCATATATCTTCTTTCTTAGTTAATAGTGTTTGATGCACTATGAAGTTGTAATTTTTTATGTTGTTGAAGAATGAAAAAAGTTGCCATATCGGTTCGGTGATGAGATGAGTGGTCAACTTATATGGTCTCGAGCAATTCTGCTTTCATGAGCTAGCTTTTGGGGCTGAGTTAGACTCCATATTCATTTCTTTACGTATTCTCTTTATTGAATCTCAGCTACTAGAATATCATGCACTTTCTTGTTTTTGATTGTCAGATGCTAGAATATCATTGTTTTTGTTTGCACTTTCTTGTTTTTGGGTTGCTTGCTTTATTGATTCTCAGATGCTAGAATATCAAAACTCAAGCACTTGAGTTTATGTACTGGATTACTTTTTGGGGGATATTCTCTTGTTTTTGGTTGCTTGCTGCTTTCATTGTAGTTGAGTGCATACATCTTCTCCCTTAGTTATAGTGTTTGATGCTCTTCACTGAAAAGTCATAATTTTTATGCTTCCCCCCCTCACTTTCTTGTTTTTGGGGTGCTTGCTTTGTTGTTTCTCATTTGCTAGAATATTCAAAACTCAAGCACTTAAAGTTCATCATCTTATCCTTCAGTTACAATGTTTGATGCTCTTTTCCTTTTCTTTTTATGCAACAACCAGGATACTCCTTTTAGTTGAACATAAAAGATCCTTTATATTTGTAAGAGTGGATAGCTTTGGTCCAACATATAACAGAAAAGACACAAGACACAGTTAAACTAAAGCCGATATGTAGACACTAACTCCTTAATCTTCCAAAATCCTAGAAATTAAAGGACTTGTAGACACTCTTCCTCCCAAAGACAATCTTCCCAAAGTCCCTAGAAATAAAAGAGCTAATCTAGAAGCAATGAGCATTAATCGACGATAGATGTATGGATTCCATTAATGGATCATGGAAGGATATAATAAAAAATGGATTGAAGTTCAATCGAAGGAAAATTGTGCTTCAATCCTTAATCTGTGCAATTTTAAGGTTAAGTATATCAGTTTGGAAATTCTCTCTCAATTAAATCGTGTTTGGTGGCCACGCGATTATGAGAGTGGGTCTGTAGCAACTAAATAGAGATTTTGTTCACAGTGAAAACTGAGATGCATTATACACTTCTTTGTTTCTGGTGCAAGAAGAAAAATTTGGGAAGAAGTTGAAGCTCTCCCGCTGTAAATGGGTTTTCTTTCCTCATTTAATGCCTTTTAACTAGATTATTACAATTTTACTTTTTCTTTGTGCTATTTTTTTTTTGCTTTGCTTTATCCCTGCACTTTGGCGCCAAAAGCCAAATAAGGAATTAGGGATTTTCCTCTTTACAAAAGGAAAATTTAGGAAAAGGTTTCTTTAAGTCTTCTTTACGGTAGTTCAACAGGTGGTACTGTTAGTCTGTCTCTTTTTTCTGTTAGTTTTAAGAAATCTGCTATAGCTTGAACCAAAGCTGTTCACTTTTGTAAACATAAGTAATGTTTTACGTTCAGCTGTATTTATGAGGGATCAAAATATTCCTGTGCCCATACTTAAGGGATTCTCCTGGTTTTTTCCTTTTATGGTTGCTGCCTCTATTGATTCTTATATGCAAGAATGTTAACATTCAAGCAATTGAATACATATATTGAGTCCCTTCTGAACAGTGTTTGATGCTCCTCTTCTTGCAATTTCTTGTGGTCCATAGTCTGCAGTGGTGCTGTTTTTATTTTGCTACTAGTCTTTGGCTAATTGAATTTGTCATGCATGTGACCAAAAGCCCTTTTTAACTCTCTTTTACTGGCAATATACCAGGTTAGTGCAGTATTTTTTGTATAATCAAGTCATTTCTTGCTCTTCCTATAGAAAGCATGGGTAGTCAAAGTGAAGCCAAACTCAAATTTTGTATAGACAGAGGGGGCACTTTTACTGATGTCTATGCAGACATTCCTGGTAAACCCGAAGGCCGAGTCATGAAGTTGTTGTCAGTTGATCCTTCTAATTATGATGATGCTCCAGTTGAAGGAATAAGGAGGATTTTGGAGGAATTTACTGGAAAGAAAATTCCCCGTAGTTCAAAGCTTCCTACCGATAAGATAGAATGGGTGAGGATGGGTACAACCGTGGCAACAAATGCATTGTTGGAGAGGAAGGGGGAGAGAATTGCACTGTGTGTCACTCGAGGCTTCAGGGATTTGCTCCAGATTGGTAACCAGGCTCGTCCACATATATTTGATCTCACTGTATCAAAACCATCAAATCTGTATGAGGAGGTTGTAGAGGTTGATGAGAGAGTTGAGCTGGTTCTTGATAAGGAGGGAGTAGATGTGAACTCTTCTCCATCACTTGTTCAAGGTATTTCGGGCGAGCTTGTCAGGGTTGTAAAGCCACTTGATGAGGAAGCTCTGAAACCGTTACTGAATGCTTTGCTGCGAAAGGGTATTAGTTGCTTAGCTGTGGTCTTGCTTCACTCTTATACTTACCCAGATCATGAGATACTTCTGGAAAAGTTAGCGCTTAGTTTGGGCTTCCGGCATGTATCTATATCATCTGCTTTAACTCCTATGGTTCGAGCTGTTCCTCGAGGTTTTACAGCAAGTGTAGATGCATATTTGACTCCCGTTATTAAAGAATACTTGTCAGGTTTTATGTCTAAATTTGATGAAGGACAAGGGAAGTTGAATGTTTTATTCATGCAGTCGGATGGAGGGCTTGCACCAGAAAATAGATTTTCTGGCCACAAAGCAATTTTGTCAGGTCCTGCTGGTGGTGTAGTTGGTTACTCTCAGACACTCTTCGGGATTGAAACAGACAAGGCCCTAATTGGTTTTGACATGGGTGGTACCTCCACTGATGTTAGCCGATATGCTGGTAGCTATGAACAAGTTATAGAAACCCAGGTTGCTGGTGCAATAATTCAAGCACCTCAGCTCGATGTAAACACAGTCGCTGCTGGTGGTGGATCAAAGTTAAAATTTCAGTTTGGTTCTTTCCGGGTGGGACCAGATTCAGTGGGTGCACATCCAGGACCAGTTTGTTACCGGAAAGGAGGGCAGCTAGCAGTTACAGATGCAAATCTTATTTTAGGTTATGTCATTCCTGAATTTTTCCCTTCCATTTTTGGTCCCAATGAAGACCAGCCATTAGATATTGATGCTACCAGGGAAGAGTTTGAAAAACTTGCAAGGCAAATCAATTCCTACAGAAAGAGCCAGGATTCATCTGCGAGGGACATGACAGTTGAGGAGATTGCACAAGGCTTTGTGAATGTTGCCAATGAGACCATGTGTCGTCCAATACGACAGTTGACGGAAATGAAGGGACATGAAACAAGCAACCATGCGCTTGCTTGCTTTGGAGGTGCAGGTCCTCAACATTCCTGTGCCATTGCTAGATCACTTGGAATGAAGGAGGTTCTTATTCACAGGTTATGTGGGATCTTAAGTGCATATGGTATGGGGTTAGCTGATGTGGTAGAAGAGGCACAAGAGCCATATTCAGCTGTTTATGGTCCTGATTCTGTGATTGAAGCCTGTCGCAGAGAAACTATCTTGCTGAAGCAGGTGAAGTCAAAGCTGCATGAGCAAGGGTTCGGAGAAGCAAGTATCACCAGTGAAACATACTTAAACTTAAGGTACGAGGGAACAGACACCGCAATCATGGTAAAGAGACCAATCAATGATGATGGATCAGGAGGTGATTATGCTGCTGAATTTGTCAAGTTGTTCCAACGGGAATATGGATTTAAACTTCAAAACAGGAGTATAGTTATATGTGATGTTAGGGTTCGCGGTGTTGGAGTCACTAACATATTGAAGCCTCGAGCTCTAGATTCTGCCCCTGGTGCCCCTAAAATTGAAAGTCACTACAAGGTATACTTTGAGAGTGGATGGAATGACACTCCTTTGTTCAAGCTTGAAAATTTGGCATATGGGCATGTTATTCCTGGCCCAGCAATTATCATGAATGGAAATAGTACTGTCATTGTTGAACCTAACTGCAAGGCCATTGTTACTAAATATGGCAACATTAAAATAGAGATAGAGTCGACTTCCAGTACGGCGAAGGTAGATGAAAAAGTTGCAGATGTTGTACAGCTGTCAATTTTCAACAACCGGTTTATGGGAATAGCTGAACAGATGGGGCGCACCTTGCAGAGGACTTCTATATCAACAAATATTAAAGAGCGGCTAGACTTTTCTTGTGCACTTTTTGGCCCTGATGGTGGGCTTGTGGCAAATGCACCCCATGTTCCTGTTCATTTGGGGGCTATGTCGAGCACCGTTCGATGGCAACTGAAGTACTGGGGTGATAAACTAAATGAGGGAGATGTTTTAGTCACCAATCATCCTTCTGCTGGTGGTAGCCACTTGCCTGATATAACTGTTATTACACCTGTTTTTAACAAAGGTAGATTGATATTCTTTGTCGCAAGTAGAGGGCATCATGCAGAGATTGGAGGTATTACTCCTGGAAGTATGCCACCTTTCTCAAAGTTCATATGGGAGGAAGGAGCAGCAATAAAAACATTCAAGCTTGTTGAGAAGGGCATTTTTCAGGAAGAAGGAATCACCAAGCTTCTTTGTCACCCCAGTTCTGAAGAATCAACTCATAAGATTCCAGGATCGCGCAGGCTTCAGGATAATTTATCTGACCTTCACGCACAAGTAGCTGCAAATCAGAGAGGAATTACCCTTATTAATGAGCTTATTGAGCAATACGGTCTGGAAACTGTACAGGCATACATGAACCATGTGCAGGCTAATGCTGAAGAAGCAGTGAGAGAAATGCTTAAATCTGTTGCTGGGAGAGTTTCCTCCGAATCAAAAAGGTCTGGAGAGGGTGACTTAGTGACTATCGAAGAGGAAGATTACATGGATGACGGGTCTTCCATACACTTAAAGCTTACAATAGATTCTCGGAAGGGTGAAGCATTTTTTGATTTCTCCGGGACCAGCACAGAGGTTTATGGTAATTGGAACGCTCCAGAAGCAGTAACAGCTGCTGCAGTAATTTACTGTGTACGCTGTTTAGTGAATGTTGATATTCCTCTCAATCAAGGTTGCTTGGCTCCTGTTAAGATATATATACCTCCTGGTTCATTTCTCTCTCCGAGTGACAAGGCTGCTGTGGTGGGTGGTAATGTTCTTACATCACAAAGGGTCACCGATGTCGTTCTCACTGCATTCCAAGCATGTGCCTGTTCACAGGGTTGCATGAATAATCTAACCTTTGGTGATGACACTTTTGGTTACTACGAAACAATTGGAGGCGGTAGTGGGGCTGGACCTACATGGGATGGGACGAGTGCAGTCCAGTGCCATATGACCAACACTCGCATGACAGATCCAGAGATCTTTGAGCAAAGATACCCAGTTATATTGCATAAGTTTGGAATAAGAGAGAATAGTGGTGGTGCTGGACAACATAAAGGAGGTGATGGCATTATCAGGGAGATAGAATTCAAGCGGCCAGTCATCGTTAGTATCCTTTCAGAAAGACGTGTGCATGCCCCAAGGGGGCTTATGGGTGGAGCAAATGGAGCTCGCGGTGCTAATTTCCTCATCACCAAAGATAAAAGGAAGGTATATGTTGGTGGTAAAAACACAATTCAGGTACAGGCTGGGGAAATACTTCAGATTCTTACCCCAGGAGGTGGTGGCTGGGGTTCAATATGAATAATCCCAACCAAAAACTTCTTCTGCGAAACTCAACGATGCGATTTCAGAGGTTGCAGTTACATACTCTCCATGCTGCCACAGACACATCCACAGAGGAGAAAAAGCATAACACCAAATAAGTGAAATGAGGAAACTTTCTATTGCTTTAGTTTTGAAGATGTGTGAATTTCATTAGTTTCATGACTTCATATCAGCTTTTTGGTCTATACATGTCTATGTTGTCATCTGCGGGGGTTAAAGTGTGCCCTTCTTGTTTGTCTTTCGGAAACAACCTCTCTAATAAAACTGCGTCCTTTTGTTGGACCTTGTGTGAACGCAGGATGTTTTCGAAAATGAATTAATAAGATGTGTTATATTATGCTAGTTCTTTCACTAATAAGTTTTAACTCTTTTATTCTCCCTCTTCCTGCATTTGACAAGTGACCAGTGATATAATCAAAAGACCAATATTTTCTGTTAGTCTTCAAAATTGGGAAAAAAGTTTGAAATATATTCGGATTTTGATCGAAATTATTGTTACGATTTTAAATTTTGAAAAGAATCTTTTATTCCTGCACTATTTAATAGTGTATTTTAATGATATATGTGTTCACGTCGATATAAAAAAATTAAATAATTATAAATAGTAATATGTTCACGTAGGTATATACATATCTTTAAAATACACTATTAAATAGTTTAGAGGTAAAAGGTTCTCCATAAAATTTAATATCGTAACAACAATTTTAATCAAAATTAAAGTATTTTTCTTTCAAAATTCAAATGAATTTTCTGTTAATCTAATAGCTAATAAAAAGGGTATAATTACTTAATTGCACAAACATTCCTATAGTTTGAAATAATTAATAATATATCATTTCACAAATTAATAATTTCTAATCAAATGCAAGGTCAACAACTAAACATATATCTTTTGATAATTTCTTTATTTCAAAAAGATTGACCTAGTTTGAGTCGGAGCAGAGTTTAAGAAAATAAAGATTTTTTTTTTTAATTTTATGGTTCTAATTTAAAGTTATGTCAAATGTACCAAAATATCCTTTAATCTTGTGGTCATAAACATGCCACATGAAAAGTTAAAGTTAAATTGTTGTCAGAAAAGAAAAACGATCATTCTTTTTGAAACAGATTAAAAAGAAAATAAAGTTATTCTTTTTGAAACGGAGAAAGTACTATATACGTGGATATTTGATACTGAAATATAAATACATAATGAGAGAGACGAGCCAGAAAGATCGTATATTTATAAATACATGTAAATTATATTCGAATACAATATATGAGTTTTCGGAGTCAAAAAAATAAAAAGATTGAATTCTACTATAAAAATAAGTCTAAAACTAAAAAAATTCCACTTTTGCCCTTTCGGATATTTACATGTATCGGAAAATAACACCAAAAGGGGTTGTTGGGAATTGGAGTGACAAAGGAAGAGAGAGTGACATTCCCGCGCAAGAAGAAGGAGAGTAGCAATGGCTTCTCCTTCAACTTGTCAAACTCAAAGGGCTGACGAGAAGAAGGAACCCAAAAGCAGCAATTCATCGAAATCTTGTTTTCAGCCAACAGTGAGTGTATCTTTTCGTAGCAATCCCTAAAAATTGATTCTAGTTTATTATCACTGAATTTTGAGTTTTTTTGTCAAAAAAACACAGGTCAGTTTGAAAGATTGGTGGCTTATTAGGGCTGAACGAGATTCTCAAGGAAGAACCCTTGCCGTTGCTGGGCGCACCTCTCGAGAGTAAACTTTCTCTTCCTTTTTTTTTTTTAATTGCTTTCAAAGTTTTGTTGCAACTTTTAAGCTCCCATTTGGCCATAGATTTTGTAGTTGAAGCATTGAGAATTTTAGTTTTTCAAGTTGTGATATTTTTTTTCCTAGACCCCATTTGTGGGATTTTATTGGGTATGATCTTTGTTGTTGTAAAGTTGTCTTTTTGAATATTTTAAGTTGTGTTTGGATATACGTTTTACTTGGAAAAATCTTAAGTTTTTGTGAAGATTTGAAAAATCTGATGAAATTTAGCAGTTAAATAGATAAATTTTCAAAATATACTCCCGAAATCTACGGTCAAACACTAGCTTATAGTTGTTTTTAGGTATTTGGGGTTCTGTGATTTCGGATTTACTATGTTGTCATGCAAGTTTCTTGGTCACCTTGGACCTAGGTATTTTTAAATAGGCAAATTGGCAATCTTATTAAAGAAGTAAAAGGATGATGAGGCCAAGTAATCTATAGAAGCAGTACGTGGTTATATTTGGTTGGGAAAGCCGTAGTTTTTCAACTTAAGACCTCATTATAATTAAAGAACCCACAAAGACATAGCTTTTCTGTAGTTTTTTGTTATAGCTGACTCAGTAAGTGGCATTTTGCACTCAGATCCTTTTGTTTTAATCACTCTACTATATTCCTGTAGGGGTCAAGCTCTGCGAGGATTCACTTCTGCACCAATTCATAAGATATATGATGTTTTTAATCTTGAGACCATTGATGGGATATGTGTTGTTCTTAAAGGCTTCATAAATAGAAGTCGTTCAGAGGAAAATGGTTTTCCATCTGAGGTATGCAAGCTGTTTGCCCATGAAATCTTTTTGTTGATTGCAAAATGAGAATTTAATATAATCCTCCTCTTTTTTGCTACAAAATAGATTATTTTGTTTCGTGTTATCCAATGAATTGTATTGTTTGATTAGACTACCATCACAAAGATGGACGCTCTCTCTAATTGCAGTAAGGATCTGTGGTTTCTCTTGACTTTAAAATGAAAAGGAATAAAATGATAGCAGAAAGAACGTACTTGTTTAGGTTCTTATGCTAGTACTGCACAATGATAATAGAATATAGAAGTAATTACTGATAGGTTAGGAAGTATAGAAGAAGATAGAGAGAAAGACAAGCTATTGCCTAGAGCAACTTCAGTAGACGTACTCCATCAAAAGCTAAGTCTTTTGAGTAGCTAATTCAGTATACGTACTCTACTGTTGTAGCATATTTACAAGGCTTCTCGATGCCAACCTCCTCTACTATACTACATTTTATTAAACTATGATTCATCAGAAGGCCTTTATTGATTGGTAGAAAATAAAAAATTGGAAGGGAGAAGGTGTGTCCTTCCGAAAATATTTTTTCCCGTAACTTGGCGTGTCTTTTTTTTTTTTTTGGAGTTGACAGAGAACACTTCCATCAGACTTGGTTAGAAAAGTAGCAAAGCTTAAATAGGTAGTTCATTATAGTAGAATAATTTTTAGATTGTTGTAAAGGTTAGATCAACTATTTTAGGGTGTCAATGAGTTTGATTTATCAGGAATCAACTAGCATTATCTGGACAAAAAATTGTTTTCTGTACAGAAATTCCCAAAAATTGTGAATGATGGATGAATTATCATCATCATTCATAGATGTGTCTCAAATGATTCTAGGAGTCCCGATTATTTGTAGTTTATTAGCATTAAATACAGATGTATATCTTGTTTTTTTGGTATAACATGGCTATTGCAAATGATATTGGTGCTATAATTGTCTGTCTGAGCTTATTACACAATACGTAATGTAGCCTCTTGTTGTAAATACGTCCCAGCATTTACTTATTGCTGAAATTGATATACTACCTTCAACAATAATAATAATAAAAAGGTTCTAGGAGTCCCAACATAGACAATGTCTTAATATAAGAAAGTGATAGTAGTTTATTTTTCCTTATCATCTCTCCTGGAAAAAATCCGGAAAAAAGTACTTCTAAGGACTTGGTGCAGTTTTTTACACTTGGGGATAGAATTCAGGGATTTCTTTGTTTGATGAAGTTTTAGCAATCATCATATGCTGACCAATGGCATTCAGACAATTATGTTACCGTCACAAAGAAAAGAAAAAAGAGATTTTCGATAATTATAATTGGCGATTGGCGGTCCTTTGAATTCTTGTCAGTGGTTCTGTCTTCGCAGGTGATTGAACAGTTTCTTTTTGGTTTTCCTCCTCAATGGGAGACGTTCAATGAGAAATTCTTAGGAAGAGATTCTAAAGGTAAGGCTTCTGCAAGCGATGCCCTTGGTTTTGAAAAACCATCCGGGTGCTCAGAAAGTAAGTTCACTCTATGAACCTATTTGTACGTCTGAAAGTTTTTGTTGTGGTCTGCTTATACTTTCTCTGCAACCTGCAGAGGTTAAAGATCTAAAGAACTTAGATCAAAATGATTATGTAGAGACTACCGGTGAAACAATTCAGGATCATATTGGAAGAAAAGATTATGAAGTAGTAGACAATTTGATGAGGGACAATCAGAATGATGGAGAAGTTGCAAGTGAAGTTATTGTACAAACTAAGACAAAAAGAGCAACCAGGTCATCGGACAAGCTTAATTTTACAAACACTTCTACAAGCATTGCAGAGGAGCAAACAGTACTTGATCATCATGGGATAAAAGACTATGAAGTAGAAGACAATTTGATGAGGGACAGTCAGAATGATGGTGAAGTTGCAAGTGAAGTTATTGTGAAAAAGAAGACAGAAAGAGCGACAAGGTCACCGGACAAGCTTAATTCTACAAATACTTCTACAAGCATTTCAAAGGAGCAAACAATACTGGATCATAATGGGATAAAAGTTTATGAAGTAGAAGACAATTTGATTAGGGACAGTCAGTATGATGGTGAAGTTGCAAGTGAAGTTATTTTGCAAAAGAAGGAAAAAAGAGCAACGAGGTCATCGGTCAAGCTTAATTCTACAAAAACTTCTACAAGCATTGCAAAGGAGCAAAGACTACTGCATCATTATGTGATAAAAGACTATGAACTAGAAGACAATTTGATGAGGGACAATCAGAATGATGGAGAAGTTGCAAGTGAAGTTATTGTACAAACTAAGACAAAAAGAGCAACCAGGTCATCGGACAAGCTTAATTTTACAAACACTTCTACAAGCATTGCAGAGGAGCAAACAGTACTTGATCATCATGGGATAAAAGACTATGAAGTAGAACACAATTTGATGAGGGACAGTCAGAATGATGGTGAAGTTGCAAGTGAAGTTATTGTGAAAAAGAAGACAGAAAGAGCAACAAGGTCACCGGACAAGCTTAATTCTACAAACACTTCTACAAGCATTTCAAAGGAGCAAACAATACTGGATCATAATGGGATAAAAGTTTATGAAGTAGAAGACAATTTGATTAGGGACAGTCAGTATGATTGTGAAGTTGCAAGTGAAGTTATTTTGCAAAAGAAGGAAAAAAGAGCAACGAGGTCATCGGTCAAGCTTAATTCTACAAAAACTTCTACAAGCATTGCAAAGGAGCAAAGAATACTGCATCATAATGTGATAAAAGACTATGAACTAGAAGACAATTTGATGAGGGACAATCAGAATGATGGAGAATTTGAAAATGAAGTTATTTTACAGAAGAAGACGAAAAGAGCAACGAGGTCATCGGACAAGCTTAATTTTACAAAAAATTCTACAAGCATTTCAAAGGAGCAAACAGTACTGCATCATAATGAGATAAAAGACTATGAAGTAGAAGACGATTTGATGAAGGACAGTCAGAATGATGGTGAAGTTGCAAGTGAAGTTATTGTGCAAAAGAAGAAAAAAAGAGAAACAAGGTCATCAGACAAGCTTAATTCTACACACACTTCTACAGACATTGCAAAGGAGCAAACAATACTGGATCATAATGGGATAAAAGCCTGTGAAGTAGAAGACAACTTGATGAGGGTCAATCAGAAAGATGGAGAAGTTGCAAATGAAGTTATTGTGCAAAAGAAGACAAAAAGAGCAATGAGGTCATCAGACAAGCTTAATTCTACAAACACTTCTACAAGCATTGCAAAGGAGCAAACAATACAGGATCATAATGGCAGAAAAGATCATAATGGGAGAAAAGACTATGAAGTAGAAGACAATTTGATGAGGGACAATCAGAATGATGGAGAAGTTGCAAGTGAAGTTATTGTACAAAAGAAGACAAAAACAGCAATGAGGTCACTGGACATGCTTAATTCTACAAACAGTTCTACAAGCATTGCAAAGGAGCAAACTGCAGATGTTAATCGCACAACTCACTTTAAAAGTTCAAGCACGGAAAATGCAAAAAGAAAATTGTCATATGTAAGTAAGCGCTCATAGAAAAGTTATCTTAATTTTACGTTATGCATTCTTGTGACATGAAAGTGCACTTCCCGTTTACATTTTTAACAGGTTCTAAAATAAAATAGTGTTTTAGAAGCTTGACAGATGTTGAGCCTTTATAATCCTCATGATTCTAGGATTTTTTTTTATAACCGTGGTGTGTGGGCCAGCTTGTGCGCACCTTGACTAATTCCATGAGATACCTGAGTGTAGCATGCACGCTCTATGCTTTTGGCCAGCTTTCCCTCAAGTCAACGATTAGCTCGTACCCTCTCTCTGTCTAGGGATTCCTATCCCACCAGCAACCATGGTTCTAGGTGTTTCTCAAACTAATATTTCTTTTTAAATTTGCAACCAAGTTTTTTTAGTATGAGATTTCTAGGTAAGTTAATATGGAGCTGGTATGAAGTTTAAACACGAGAAGAAAGCTATTAAAAACAGTGATGATATCTGCTTGTGTGAACACAATCCAAGCAATTCCATCTTGTTTTCTGGGTGGGGGTGGGTGTCTTAGTCCCAAAAGAGATCTGATACTCCTATTTTCTCTTGGCTGTTCCTCATTTAGCTGTTTATTTCTATGTTTTATGGTCAAGTTTGTATTATTGTATCTCTTTTCTTGTTCCCTTGCTTTTATAATTGGTTAATCGAATTGAACAACTGATATATGGGAACAGTGTGAACTTGATAGCTACTTCCAATGCTTAATGTGTCCTTTTATACTTCTTGATCATCATTGTTTGAAACAAATTCCACACCCTATTTTTGGTTATATGTTTGATTATTTTTAAGTTTTTTATTTTTCCTTTGTTTACTTAGGGAAGTCCTCAGCAAGGGAAAGAGGCAGTTCGACTTGTCTCTCCTGAACCTTTGAGTTTTAACAGATCTAGATCAGGTGCATTGGTCATCAGACCTAACTATTTCTAGGGTTCTCAGAGAAAATAATTTTGCTTATGATTATGTATATATAATGTAAAAACTTTGCCTGCATTTGTATTTCTGTAGGGAGAGTGCTACTTCCTCCGATGGCATTTTGGCGCAATCAAAGAGCAGTTTATGATGCGGTTAGTCATCATATTTTGCATATACCTTTATATAACTCAGCCATGAATCTTGGGCTATCATCTAATCTCATGCACTTTAAGGTGCTACAGATTCTTTTCATTACAGGCATCTCATGTCATATGCATCTTTCATTCTAAGCAACTTGATTCTATGTCTAATTTGAAGCAGATTTATCAGCTTTAGGCTTTGGAATATGTTAAGTTCGGGTGTATGGAGGAATACTTAGGGTTTTTATTTGTGTATCTCCTTTCAGGCGTATGCTTATTTGCTCTTATTAAGGAGATATGTATCTCAAAATCGGTCCATCTTCTTATAACTACCCTTATATATGTTTCAGGATCAGAGTGTTACAGAAGTTAAACAAGGCGACCCGAATCTGGATTATCTATCTAGAGGTGCTGCACGATCTCTTTATTTTCCTTATGAGATGATTCATATCAAGAATTTTGCTTGAGAGAGGAGTGAAGAAATTTTCGTCTAGCTCCCTAACCTATAATTTACTTTTGAAATAGATCTTTCCTTTGCTATTCTCACAGTTGTACTTTTCATGCCTGTTGCTTATGTAATTTATTGGATGTTTATGGCTTTGGCAGTGTGTAGATCTGAACCATCAAAAAAGAGACGGCAACGCAGATGAAAGTTAAAGCTCCTATCGTCTAGTGGAAATGTAAAGGTATGTTAAGTATTCATTGTTGACATCTTTGAATCAGGCGATCTTCACAAAACAACCTAAGAGTCTAATTGTTGTCAAAGGCGATTTAAAAGCACGCTTAGGCCCTGAAGCGAGGCAGAAAACATGTAGAGCGCTTCGCCTCACTTTATAGGCGCTTCAGTGTCATCAAGGCTTTAAGACATACTTTTTCTTTGCTAATGAGTGCAATCTTGAAGATGCGACACTAAAAAATTGATATTTCACTTTATCATAATGTATTTTCAATTTCTTTGTCCATAAATTTATTATTCATGCTTGTGATTATTAATCTTGGATTACACATCTATTTATATTTTTTTCTCCATTTGCACCTTTAGTCAGTAAAAGTCAAGTTTCTTTTTAATCTGAACAAATAAAGGAAAGAATATATTTTTTTCGTACTCTTTCACAACATAAATATTGTTGAGAACTCTCCGGCATGAAAACAAAAAAGTTTGTGACGCCATGGTTTATTTGCACTTAAAGCACAAAGGATTTTGGAGCTTTTTTGTGCTTTTCGCTTTTGATAAAGTTGGAGTCTATGTTGATACTTTTTGGAAGTATTCGGAGTAACTTCGATATTTGTTAACCAGCAAGTTGATAAACTCTGTACATCTTTTATACATGTTCTCTGGTTATGTTTTTGGTTAAAGTGGATGTTTATCATTGCTAATATAAGACAGAGCAACAAATAAAGCGAAAGAACTCATGAGGGTTGTATTTGGTTTCAAAGAACTGAACTTATTATTAGTACTCCACAACTCTTGACAAGATTCCTTACTAGTCCTCTCTGTATGGTTAGTCGTGATGCATATAAGCAAAATCTGAAGAAAATCAGTTTGAACTTAAACTAAAAAGCGAAAAAAAACTTCCTACTTTTATTTAATTTCCGTTATTGCCTCTGTTTCTGTTTGTTCAGCCGAGAGTATTTCACAAACAATCTCTCTACGTTCTCAAAGGTAGAGGTAAGGTTTGCATACACTCTACCCTTCCAAGACCCCGCTTTGTTTGTGTACTTGTTTACTTTTTATTTAGTTTCCCTTTCATAATCAAATTTGCGGATTTTCTCGCTTAACTCTCTCTGTCAATGTTTTGTTCAGGAACTTGAAGGGGAGGCATAAGCAACAGTGGCACATTTGTACAAAAATGTGTAAAGGCTCTACAGTTTACTAATGCCATTTTTGGATGCATGTTTACTAGACAGATATTTCTTTTTGTTTCTTAGAACAGCTTGCAAGCTATGATGTTTAACTCATTTATGCAGCTAGTTATGTTAATATATAGGTGCACTTGGACTGTATCTTGGTATATCTGAAAGCCAAAAACTTTTCATAACACATCATGGTGTATTGTGTATCAGAAATAGTTTCTCCGTCTTCACAAAGTAGGGGTAAAGTCACTCTCTCCAGACTTTTCAAACGCATCATGGTGTATGATGTATGGTGTATCAGAAATAGTTTCTCCGTCTTCACGAAGTAGGGGTAAGGTCACCCTCGATCTCTACTACAGTGGGTATGTTATTGTTCGGAGCCTAAAGGATATAAAATATTAATAAAATTTTTAAAACGGTATTAAAATTTATATTAACCAAAATGGCAAAATCGCTGGAACAACAGTGATTTCCTCCGTCTGAAAAAGCAAAATCGCTGCAACGATTTTGCAAAATATGATTAGTTTTTTTAAAAAAAAAATTCAAGAAAATCGCTGCCTATGCAGTGATTTCATTTTTTTTTAAAAAAAAATAAAAAATCTCAGGCAACGATTTTCTTGAATTTTTTTTTTTTTAAAATAAATCATATTTTTGCAAAATCGCTGCAGTTTAAAAAAAAATGAAAATCGCTAGTTAGGCAGCGATTTTCTTGAATTTTTTTTTTTAAAAAAAAATTCACATTTTGCAAAATAGATTTTGCTTTTTTCGACGGAGGAAATCGCTGTTGTTTCAGCGATTTCACCGTTTTACCTTTTAGACTCCGGACTCTTGTTATGTCATGGTCATATGTTGTCTTCCAGTGTGAATACCATTTTTTGTTCAAAAATTCATCGATCAATATGAATCTCGAGAGTAAATGGTTGATTATTACCTCTTGTCATGTAGGCTTTCCTATCGAGATTGTTATGGTCCATCAATACAAAAATATTCGATAGTCTCTTCACCGAATAATTTTATGTATCAACCAAGTTTAACCAAATATAAATTTAATTATTTGATTTGATTCTTACCTTCCGTCAGCACAAATATTGAATAACTTTGTCAACAAAGTTTAAGCAAATTAAACCTTTAATATTTAAAGGTTTTGAATATTTCATCCATTTTTTACCCTCCTAACAATAAAGATTTTGAAGCAAATGAGACCTTAATTCTTTATTAAATTGTGTATTAAATAACTCTAGGAGTTATTATATCTATCATGATTTTCGTTGATCACTATATTAAACTGAATATTAAAGAAAAATCTAGATAATTTATATTCTGCATTTTAAGAACAATATGAAATATTTCTTATAAGAATTATTATTTTTATTTTCTTTAAAAAAATAATCGGTTCCCCACATCCTGGACTTCTTGTCTTTTGAGTACATTATATGGTTTTTTTCCAAGTGAAGACAAAAAATAAATAAAACTTCTTTTTGCTTATATTTGTCCATTTTTAGAAGAAATAATGTATAAATAAAGCAATTATTAATTGTTTTTTTTTTCTTGATGATTTCATCTTCCAAGCATGTCCACTATAAAAAGAAAAAAGAAAAAAATTGAGCAATTTACTATTTGAAAATGAAAGGACAATATAGAGAAATCATTACATTTATTTTCCACTTTGTAATTTTTTGTGGTTGATAAAAATTCTCAAAAAAAATAAATTACTTTTCTCTATGTATGGATTTAGTTGATGAGGGGTTCATGATTCGATTTGAATTTATTTAACTTGTTAAGAAATTAAATTTATTAATTTTTAAAAAAAAAATTGATTTTTTTCTTCAATTTGATTCAATTTTCAAATCTTTCATGAACTTTTTTGAGATATAGAAGTATTAGAAAATTCAAAACTATCCACAAAAATTTGCTACTACTTTTTATTTTTTTGTGTGTGTGGAAGAAAATAAATAATTTATATTTAGTGCAGTCACATTCATCCACTATTTAATGTTCAACAAGTACAGATTATAAATTCATGAGTGATGCAATTTTCTACAATTTTAATCATTATAATGAAAGATGTACAATCAAATTTGGTCCACAAATAAATAAATACTAATTGTTTTAATTTAATACAGAGTTTTATTATGGGAAAATTATATATAATAGCAAACTAATAACCTAAAATAAATAGAATAGCTAGGGTTTGATTTAATTGTGCTCCATAGCAAACGTTAGCTAAAATTTGCCAGCGTCTCTCTCCCAGAAATCTTGCTCGCCACTCTCCATTCTCGCTCGCCTCTTTCGCTTTATACACAAGTGTATAATTCTGTTTCTGTTTTGTATAAAGCGAGAGAAAATTGGATATACACATGCAAAAATATATATCTTCGTGTTATACACTTAATTATACAATTTACAAACATTTTACTTCAAATATTGCAGAGAAAAAGGCTAACAAATTATACAATTGCAGTGAAATACAATTTTCTCTAGCTTTATACAACAGAAGTGTATATATTGTGTTCCTGTTTTTGTATAAAGCGAGAGAAAAACATATATCTTCTTGCTATACACTTATAATTATGCAATATACATACATTTTAATTCGATTCAACTGTATTCAAAGCAATTTCTATAAAAATATTGGAGCGAAATAGGCAGCGAATTATACAATTGTGCATTATACAATCGCAGTGAAATAGGATAGCGAATAATATAATTCCAGCGAAATAGGCCAGCGAATTATACAATTTAGGCCAGCGAATTATACAATTGTATATGTATAGCGAATTATACAGTTTTATGTTTGCTATGGAGCGCAATTATGCAAACTTTGCTATAGCATACAAATATGAATTTTTTGTTTGCTATATGTGAAAGTGTTTTTAAATGAGGAACTTTCACATATAGCCACTAAAAGAGCTTTATTATTCTCCATAGCTATAGTTGATAATTACAATTCGTAGTTATACGTTATAGAGAGGAGAGAGGGCAAAGACTGGGAGAGGGGTAAACTGTATATGTATATTTAAGACTGGTCAACGGACCGGAACCGGTTCACCGGACCGGAATGAACCGGTACCGGACCGGACCGGAACCCGTTGACCGGTATGTTGACCGGTGCCGGGATGAACCGGACCGGAATTACCGGGATGATTCATTGGTTCCGTCCCGTTTCACTATATACCGGGATGGAACCGGAATGAACCGGAACGGACCGGGATGGAACGGGACGGGATAAACGGAAGATATTTTTTGGAATTACGAAAATATAATTTTTTTTTTATTTTTTTAAGTATAAATTAATAGTTTTTAAATTTATACTATAATTTTTTAATTAAGTTTATTTTAAAGATATTTTTTTAATTTTTTTTTGTTGTTAAGTTTGCAAGTAAAGTCTAATAAAGTTTTCAAAATTTAAATCTTTTAAAGTTTATACTTTATAAGTTATTACTTATATTCATTAATATTTATTTTATAAGTTATATTTATAAAATAATAAGTGTCAAAAAATATAAAATATAATTTATAAAAAAATATAAATATAAATTATATAAAATATAAAAAAATTAATATATATTAAATAAATCGGACCGGAACCGGACCGGACCGGAACCGGAATGAACCGGGATGAACCGATACCAGTACACCGGTACGAAATCACGGTTTCGTCCCGTTCCGTGTACGGTTCAGACTATCCCGTCCCGTCCCGTAGGCAACCGAAACGGGACGAACCGGAACGAACCGGAATGGTATCGGAACGGTACCGGTACGTCCCGTTTCGTTGACCAGTCTTATGTATATTGGTCAGATACTTATATATATATATATATATAGTTGCACATATGGCAAGCGATATCGGGAGAGAGAGGAGAGAAGCGAGCGAGATGGGGAGAGAAGCGAGCGAGATTGGGCAGAGAGTGGGAGAGTATATATATATAGTTGCACATATGGCAAGCGATATCGGGAGAGGGAGGAGAGAGGTGAGCGAGATGGAGAGAGAAAATTCCGATTGTTCAGAGAATAAGATCGGTTCCATTAAGAACAGGTCGTATTGATGACCAAGAAAAGTCTTCCGAAGAAGCAAGCACGAGCGAGATTGGGCAGAGAGTGGGAGAGAGGTTAATTATATATATATATATATATATATATATATATATATATATATATATATATCGGTTAGATAATTGTATATTATACATAAACATTTATATATTCTGACGAAATATACATAAACAAACGTGACTAATTATATAAACTCGAAGTCAGCCCACATAATTAACGTATAATATTAATCGCGAGTGATAATTATAACAAACTATAGCTACGATAAATAATTAAATAATATAAATTTACTTAACCGCTTAAATTGTTCAATCATTAATTTCTTACTTACAACCTTCCACTAACATAGTGGATCAAATATTTCATCATTTTTTCAGTTGTGTCAAATTTCTATTAGAAATAAATAAATAAATACTTTATTTTGTCTTGTATATGTTTAATAATGTTTTAATTCATAATATTTTTTACATAATTTTAAATTTAATTTTAAAAAATTTAAAAATTTTATGTTCGAATTTACAGTTAAAATTAAATTATAATTTAAAATTTTCATGTTCGAATTTATAATTAAAATTAAATTATTTCTTTCTCAAAATTCGAATAATGCCATATAAATTTGAAAGACAGTAGTAACCAATTTTGTACAACACGTGTAACTATTAAATACCACTAAATTTGTCAAATTACAGCACAATTCATAAAAATACTATTGTAATACAGTAAAATAAATAATTATGTTATCTCATTTTAATATTAATTTATTTAACTAAAAGAAGTGACATGACAATGAAACTTACATATGATTTTCCGAAAACACCTTACCTTCTTTTTTTTTTCTTTTTTTAAAGCCAATATTTAATGAATTTTAAAATAATGAAAATTTTAGAAAAAAATATTTTTTTTTATATACTTATATAGCATTTCTATGCTAATTTAGCTTATGATGAATTTAAAGCTAGTCCGAAGCGTAAAGGGTATAAAATGTTATCAAAAATTTAAAAATCGTATATGAATTTTTATTTTAACCAAAAGGGAAAAATCGCTACAAGAGCAGCGATGTTGCTCGTCGGAAAAAGCAAAATCGCTGCAATAGCAGCGATTTTCAAAATAATTTTTTAAAATATTTTTTAATAAATAGCTGCCTAAGCAGCGATTTCTTTCATTTTTTTTTAATTTTTTATTTGTAATTAAGAAAAAGAAGATTAATTAAGAGCAAATCGCTGCAAGTGCAGCGATTTGTCTCCAAATTTCATTAAATATTTTTTTAAATCAAATTTTTTTTAAAAAATTTGATTACTACTTATTTAAAAAATCATTAATTTTTTTTATTTTGGAATAAGTAGTAAAAAAATTTAAAATTATAATTTCTAAAAAGAATTTAAAATTTTATTTTAAAAGTGTAAAAATAATTTTTTTTTAAAAAAATTGACTACTTATTCCAAAATAAAATTTTTTTTAATGATTTTTAAAAATAAGTAGTAATCAAAATTTTTTTAAAAAATTGATTTAAAAAACATATAAAAAAAATTTGGAGACAAATCGCTGCACTTGCAGCGATTTGCTCTTAATTTTTTTTTTTTAATTTCAAATAAAAATTAAAAAAAAGTTAAAGAAATCGCTGCTTAGGCAGTGATTTATTAAAAAATCATTAAAAAAAATATTTTGGAAATCCCTGCTATTGCAGCGATTTTGGTTTTTCCGGCTAGCAACATCGCTGCTCTTGTAGCGATTTTTCCATTTTGGTTAAAATAAAAATTCATATACCGTTTTGGAATTTTTGTTAACATTTTATATCCTTTAGACTCCGGACTCAATTTAAAGCTACAAATAAAATTTTTTTTACAATGATCCGATTATAAATTACATTAATAACTGGTCATATAAATCCTTAAATTATAATTTATTAGATAAAATATAACTAATGTGACAATGATATACCACTAAATATATATTTCAGTATATTGCATCGTACAAAAAACCCACCCAATGAAAATAATAATTAGATTCTTCTACTATGGTCGAGGACCGATTTAAATTCTATAAATTTAATCTTCGAATTCTTAATACTGAACTTATTAGGTCGCTCGTTTCTTAATCAGAGGTTTCAAATTCGAATTTTTAGCATGATTTTTTTTTTGGTATGGAGCACTTGAGACCCTGTGCAACGCGAATTCAAATTAGTGGGGCTCTAATGCGGATATCAGACACTAAATAAAAAAAACTAAACCTATTATATTTTTAAAATTATGAATTTAAATCTTGTTACGATTTCAATAAAATTATTATATATGAATTTATACTTCACGTCGAAAATACTGAATCCATGAAACCGGGGTCTTCCTCTCCACTATAAATACCCCTTTCTATGGCTTAGTTTTTTTTCAATATAACCAAAAACTTGAACTTAGGAAGATACACATAACACATTGTGTATTATATAGTTCAAACTAAGGTTATTTTTGAAGAATTAATATAATTCTCATAATTAATCATGGGTTTT
Organism: Solanum chilense; assembly: GCA_032847665.1. Taxonomy (NCBI): domain Eukaryota; kingdom Viridiplantae; phylum Streptophyta; class Magnoliopsida; order Solanales; family Solanaceae; genus Solanum; species Solanum chilense. Next base: position 5,180,041 of record CM064971.1, on the reverse strand, counting down.
AATGTAACTAATTCCATAAAAATATCATCAGATGGAATATGGCAAGGAGAAAATACTTTACACTATGCTTTTCCATTATTAATTATTCAAACAACATTAGTTGTGTTCCTTAGTCGATTACTTGCTTTCCTTCTCAAGCCCCTCCACCAACCTAAAGTCGTCGCGGAGATCCTCGTAAGTTTTATACACTGTCAGTATATATTTATTTCGTTTTATTTTAAAGAATGTTATGTACTATGGTCTCACAACATTTTTTTGTGTAATCAAACATTTTCACAATTGTCCATCATCATATGGTTGCGTAGCATGGATATATATGTGTGAAAAAAACATTAAAATACTTAACACGTCAAGTTTAAATTCTGAATCCACGTTTTTCATGTGGGATTTGTCTACTAGGAGAAAATATTTACGGCACCTAACTCATATTTTGAGCTTTTTTTTACCCAGTTTATAGCTCATATTTGTTTATAAACACCTTTCGTACACTATTGTACATTTTTTTTTTAAAGACAAATATACCCCCGAACTATCGTAAATAGTATGCAAATACCCTCTGTCATACTTTTGGACATTGGTGCCCCCTCGGTCCAAAAACTCAAGCATATATGTCCTTCACTCTGACGGAAGACTAAATAGGAACACGTGACACAATCTTATCCGTTGATACATGTTTAAGATTATAACACGTGTATGTCTGTAAGAATAAAGGGTATATATGCTCTAGTTTTTGGACGGCAGGAGCACCAATGTCTCAAAAGTATGACGGAGGCGTACCATTTACAATAGTTCGAGGATATATTTGTCATTTTCCCCTACATTTTTATACAGGGTTTATACATGATATAACATACTTTAATTTCTTCATGTATAATGTTTGTATAATATTATTTATTGATCTATGTGACATAATATTTTTTTTAATTTTTTTTTTTGTATTATTCAGGCAGGGATTATGCTTGGGCCATCAGCATTTGGGAGGAACAAAACATTCACAAATTGGATATTTCCATCATGGAGTACTCCAATTCTTGAATGTGTATCAAACATTGGGTTATTATTTTTCTTATTTCTTGTTGGCCTTGAATTGGACTTAAACACCATACATAAAAGTGGAAAAAAAGCAATTGGAATAGCATTTGCTGGAATTTCATTGCCTTTTTTCTTTAGCATTGGAGTTGCTTTTGTTTTAAGAAAAATAATCAAAGGGATTGATAGTGTTGGATATGGAGAATTTTTCTTGTTCATTGGTGTTTCACTTTCAATCACTGCCTTTCCTGTTCTTGCTCGAATCCTCGCGGAATTAAGGTTTGTTCAATTATACGATCATCTCATCTGAAAGCTCAAGTTGATAAAGTCAGCATACAGTGCAACAAAAATGACCATTAACTGCATTTAATTCTTAATTGCCGCTAAATATGCATTTTTAGCAGCAATTGTCACTCTTTGTATATGTCCCTAATGCCTTTAGCGACATTGATTCTAATGACACTTAACTAATGCCGTTAAAGACTTTAGCACTGTCAATATTTAATGCCGCTAAAAGTTATTTTTGTAGTAGTGATACACACGCTCTCTCTATATATAAAGGTGGTTTGGGCCTTAGGGGTTAACCTAGATCTATATATGTCCAAAAATAGATGTCACATATATGTTGTGGTGGAGCCTAGAAAATTATACTGTGCAGATCGATCGATAGACTACTTTTTTATTTGTATAAATATTATTATTTTTCTATGTGGTTTGTCATTTTTATATTCTGACTTCTCTTAGTGAAAATTATCATAACATGTATGCTCGAAACTCCTACATGATTAATTAGGTTTGGAGGGCAAAATTGGAAACCCTAATTTCAAAAACTCGCGAAGGATATAGTTTTAATTTATTACTATATTTGAATTGTCCTTTGTTCATATGATATTAATATTGTTACATATGCTTAAAAAAAATCCTGCATACGTTACTGTGTGTCTGTGAGGTCATATTTGAATTATCTAAGACCATCGGTTCATGTCAGGACTTTCAATTATATTATGTCTCGACAGGTTACTGACTACACAAATTGGTGAAATGGCTATGGCAGCAGCTGCATTCAATGATATTGCTGCATGGATTTTACTTGCTCTTGCTGTTGCTCTAGCAAGAGGAGGAGTTCATCATAGTCCTTTAATTTCACTATGGGTTTTTCTAAGTGGAATTGGATTTGTGATTTTTATGTTCCTAATTATTAGGCCAATTATGATTTTGGTGGCAAAAAAATCATCAAATGGTAACAACAATATTGTTGAAGAAACTTACCTATGTTTAACCCTAGTTGGAGTTATGTTATTTGGTTTTATGACTGATTTTATTGGTATACATGCAATATTTGGAGGTTTTATATTTGGATTAATTATTCCAAAAAATGGTGATTTTTCAGAAAAATTGATTTTGAGAATTGAAGATTTTGTGTCTGGATTATTATTACCACTTTATTTTGCATCAAGTGGTATTAAAACAAATATTTCACAAATTCATAGTTTTAGGGCTTGGGGACTTGTGGTTCTTGTTGTGTCCACAGCTTGTGTTGGCAAAGTTTTTGGGACTTTTATTGTGGGAATAATGTTGTGTTCAATGCCAATGAGGGAAGCTTTAGCACTTGGAGTTTTGATGAATACAAAAGGGTTGGTGGAGCTAATTGTTCTAAATATTGGCAAGGAAAAAAAGGTTAGTTTTTTTTTTTTTAATTTTATGTGTTTCGATTTATACGATGTTGTTTGACCAGATATAGAATTGAAAAAAGCAAAGAAACTTTTATCGCATATAAAAATATACTGTTAAACTTATGTACGTTTTAGATATGTCCCAAGTTTTTCTATAGTGATAAGAGTATATACCGTTAAGGGTAAAAAATTGTTAAAGGTAGAAAACGATCATTCTTTTTTAAGTATTGATTAAAAATAATTAAAACGTAATATATATGTATATAATTGTTAAATTTCTCGCATAGATTGTATATGAGTGATGATTTGATCTTTTTATATGCTTCTGAGCAGTCTCGCTTCAAGCTCGGTTTAACTTTATTTTTCTTAATAATAGTATTGATCAGAACTATACACATTTTAATTCTCGATTTACCAATATTGAGCTTCATATTATAAACTTGAGACTGTCTTTGGGAGGTCAAGAATTTCGAGTATTCTTTTTATAAATTAATTTTTAGAGTTGAGTTAGATCAAATCGTCGAAAGAATGTTTGTCAAGTTTTGTTATTTGTTAGTTGTGTCACTTTGATAATTTTTAATTGTCACATCAATTCTTTAAAATGGAATACCATTCATATTTCCTCCATAGTGAAGGGCCCTCATATGCTAACACGTGTCCCAATGTATGGGGAGAAAAAGATAATTTCAATTTTTTCATATTTGATCGATCGATTTTTATTCTCTACAAAAATGATTTATATGATGAAAATAACGAAAATAAGTTTTACAAATGACATCCTTTTATCTCCATCGTTCGAAACAGACCCCATCCTAAATCTCACCTTATCCTTACTTAAATCTCATAATATTTTATTTTACGTAGATTATATGATTTTGAAATCATATTTTTATGGTTGCTTATCAAATTTAAAAATAGTAAACACAGAAAATATTTGGAAGTTAATTACTCATTTGACTTGGAATTATTTGATATGTACACTTTTGATGTTTGACTATATATGAATCTTCAAAAATTAAAAAAATTATGTTATGGATGTATTATTTTAATATATTTAACCGTTCAATTATATTTTTGTTATATATATATTACAACTAATTTTTTTTTTTTTTTTTTTAGGTTTTGGACGATGAGACGTTTGCAATATTGGTAATCATGGCACTTTTTACAACCTTCATTACAACTCCTATAGTAATGGCTATTCATAAACCATCATCAACACAACATCCTCAAATCGAAAAACCACAAAAAAAGACAAAAAAACAAAACAATCTTCGAATCCTAGCGTGCTTACGTGGCCCGAGGGATGCACGTGCACTCATTAACCTCATCGAGTCACTAAGGTCTTACAAAAATAACAATAACTACGCCTCAATCACAAAACTCTACGTGATGAGACTCGTGGAATTCACCGACCGGCTTTCATCTATATCGATGGTCCAACGTGCCCGAAAGAACGGTTTTCCGTTCATCGGCCGAGTGCTTTTCCGAGATGACGCGACCGATCAAGTGGGCGCGGCGTTCGAGGCATACAGCACGCTAGGAAAGGTCATGGTCCGACCCACAATGGCTATCTCGGGTTTATCGGATTTGCATGAGGATATTATTCATATTGCGGAGAAAAAACGAGTCGAATTGATTATTTTGCCATTTGATAAATATTGGCAAATGGAAGGGAACGAAGAAGTGGAGATTCATGCAGGTTAGATCATAACAGTGTCAAATGAGTCGATTGAGTTACATTTAATAAACATGTTAAAAGATAGTCAAACTAATAAATGAGTTGAGTCAAATCAAACAATATAAGTTCTTTTTTTTTCTATTATTTATATCATGATTACATTAAACAAATAAAACACAATAAAAAAAATTCTATTTTTTTTAATGTTTTGATTATTATGTTAACTTTATGGTTAATTGTAGGGTAGATATGTTAGTGCGCCTAAATTGGCTCGAACATTAGATGACTAATTTGGACCATATCAAAATGATACTAGTCGATAGATATATGTTAAATTTAAATCTAAATTATATTTTCATGAGCTAAATATGACATCCCGTCATGTAGGGCACGGATGGAGGATGGCGAATGAGAGAGTGATGAGTCAAGCGCGGTGCTCGGTGGCGGTGGTGGTTGATCGTGGATTACAATTGGTTAATAATGGGATGAGAATTTGCATTGTGTTTTTTGGTGGAGCTGATTGTAGTAAAGCTTTGGAAATTGGTAGTAGAATGGTTGAACATCCTGCTATTAGGGTTACATTTGTAAGATTCATTCATCATGGAAGTACTAATTTTGATGAAGTTGAAAGGTAAAAATCAACTCTTCTATATATGCATTTTCCTATTAGTGTCGGATAACGTCAATTATCTTGCCTATGACAAAGTCCACGAGAGGACTGGGTTGACCCTAGTCGTAGTCATGATTGAACACGACACTTGCTTGGTGACCCTATTTAAGAAACATAGTTGTGTCCATGCTATCAACTATAGCTTTTTGGTATGACCTACCAATGGCAAGGTCCACGAGAGGGCTGAGTTGACCCTAGTCGTAGTCATGATTGAAAATGGCACTTGATAAGTGACCCTATTTAAGAAACATAGTTGTGTCCATGCTATTAACTATAGCTTTTTGGTATGACCTACCGATGGCAAGGTCCACGAGAGGGCTGAGTTGACCCTAGTCGTAGTCATGATTGAACATGCATGACACTTATTTGGTGAACCTTAGTTAAGAAATAAAGTTGTGTCCATGATATCAGCTATAGCCTTTTGTCATGATGGTATAAACGTTTGATTCTAACAGTTGGATTTTGGATAAATTATTTATCGAAATTGTATTATGTGTTGTTTTTGTTCCAAACAGGACTTTGGATGATTCTACTATTGCAGAACTCAAGATGAAGTGGGGTAAACAAGTTGTGTATGTTGAGAAAGAAGCAAATAATTTGGTGAATGAAGTGTTGGAAATTGGAAAAAGTGGAGAGTTTGAACTTATGATAATAGGGAATAACAAAAATAAGTTTCCACAAGGCATAATGGCAAAATTATTTGATGAGCAACAATTGAATAATTCAGAATTAGGGCCATTGGCTAATTTATTGGCTTCATCAGACAAAGGGATAAAAAGTTCTGTTCTAGTCATTCAACATCAACAACAAGCTAAGATTGGGAACTCAAAAGTGGCTAGTAACTTCATTGATAAGGATATTGTGTGAATCATTTGATATAATAATAAGGTATTATCGAATTAGAGTAAGTTGTTTTCGTGAGTCGAGAATCTGTCGAAAATAACTTCTCTATCTCACGAAGAAAAGGGATAAGACGTGTGTACATGCAGACTCTGTTTGATATTATGTTGTTGTTTTAGTGCTAGTTCTAGCAGTTGAACTTGAAGAATAGTAGTTAATTTTACATATCAATGTGTCTCATCTGTATGTGTAGAATGAATAAATAAGTCTAATGTCTGTGATTATCTCATCTAAAAATTACATTATGATTCCGAGAAAACCTTTAACGCCACAAAAAATATGTCATATGTTCATAATATCAAATCGCACAGAATGACATAGATGGCTACAAAAGCCTAAGCACATCAAACCCTGTAAACACACAATTCATGAGCCAGATGAAGATGTTAAGCTGCCAAAACCATTTATCCAACATCTTTCATATTTCCATATGCAAACACACAGAAACCAGACATAATAATCAAGAATCTGCAATATATAGGACAAACAGAAACAAAAATGGTCTTTACAAATCCAAATGTAACCTAAACGTTTTTTAGCCCCGAATAATGGTCTTCAACAAGAGTCTGATTCTGTTTGTGCTTTAGGCTCTTTGTTCTTTAACAGGAGGAGCGATTAACACAACCTGCTGCTGGCAATGGTACAAATATCAACTATATTCAGACAGACAATTCCTTTTTTTTCCAATAAGACATGGAGAAAATTGAATCTCGAAGGAAAAAATAACTAAGGAAGTTATAACATTTACTGTCGTCAGAGGAAACCTCCATCGGTCCATTTGGAATCTGATTTTCCAGCATGAACAGCAGCATGATTATTGTTGGATGCACTCTGGTAGTGATTGTCGAATCCATCATCCTGACCGTCATCCCATCCAGCCCAGTCATCGTTCTTGTTGTTGGGTGCTGCTGCCGCCTTTGGAGGATTTACTTTGCTTTTGTCTTCATTGTCCCAATCATCCCATGACCCAGAGCTGACAGAATTAACATTCCTTCCAGAAGACTGGGCTCCTCCAGAAGCATTCCATCCTTTAGAATCCTGATTAAAGTCTTGATAATAGCCATTCTTTTCACTTTCACCTCGTTGCCAGCTATCATTCTTCCAGGCTGGACTTTCCTTGGTATATTCCTCTACCTTCTGTGAAGCCATAGCCAAGACTCCTTTCATGATACCCCAACTCTTTTGTCCAATCTCACTTGTTTTTGCCGTGACAACGTTGACCGTTTCATTAACCTTGGTATCATATCCACCTTCTTTTACCTGAAAGAATAGGATTGGCACACACATCTCAACTATCATCTAACTAAACTGCTCCTTTTGCAAACACCATACCAGAGATAAAATGTAGACTATATGATTGATGAAAAATTGAGAAAAAAGAGCAAACATAAATAAATAAAACTGAAAAGCAGACTTTTACAAGCACATAAACAACTTCAGGAGAGAGAATTTCAGCTCAGATGAGAATAGCCAATTGATTTATTCAATGGCAATGCTCATGCCTATGGAATGAAGGGTAAACTTTATAGAGACCAACTGAGAGAATGGCCATATACACAAAATAATATAATTCTAGCAGAATAGAAGTAAACTCCGGTTCAGTTAAAACATGTGATAGCGAATGGTATTATATCCATCAGACAGCAACTGTTTTCTCCTATAGATATATAGCGTAGGAACTACAGGGACCACATTGGTCTAAGTAATTCCATGCAAGCTTGCCCTTCTTTCACATATGCAAGTTTACCATTCTCCCAGACAATTTATGGAAAATAAACAGAACAAAAAAGGAACATTGCATATTTAAAGGGTTGAACTGATCCATACAGGTATCAGATGTCATATTTTTATAAGCATCACATAAGGTGTGTAACAATGGTATAGCAGCGAAATGCAGAAATATTGGTGAGACTGCAGATGCAAGGACACTGTTTATGATATAGCACCCAAGATAATCATTTATTTACTTCCCTAAATCTCAGTTCAGATGATATAGAAAACAGCACTAACCCAGTTTACATGAAATAGCAGAAGACTGCGTAAATCTCTGTGAGAGGTAGTTTGTCTTCAGCCCTAGAACTAATAAACAGAGTAAACTATTTAAATGGTCACTGAATAGAATTAAATATCTGATACCTCGCTCTCCAACCTTTAAAATTAAAGAAAATCCTAGTGGATATTCACTTACAACGACCAATTAATTAAGTAATTATATGTTCACATATTTGAGCTTCACAAAGCTAATCGGCTCAAAGCCTGAATAAAGGTGGCTGATTGTAGTGTGTACGGCCAACATAAAGACCGTCTAACTATGGACTTGAATTGTGCAGATTGACCATTACAAGCTAACTACAGCCAACATAAAGATTGTCTAACTATGGCTTTATTGGCCATACAAATTTTGTTGGCTGGTGTTAGGTTTGAGTCCATGCAGATCGTCTAACTACATGGATATCCCGTTGTCCATTTTGGATAACTTATTTACTCCATTTTCTACTCTTCTCCTATCAACAGTTACATCAACCAGAGCTCTTTGCATAAAAATTTTGTTGGCTGGTGTTAGGGTTGAGTCCATGCAGATCGTCTAACTACATGGATATCCTATTGTCCATTTTGGATAACTTATTTACTCCATTTTCTACTCTTCTTCTATCAACGGTCACATCAACCAGAGATCTTTGCATAAGTCCCCATATTTCTCTAGTCACCTTGGTATACTTCCCCACTTTCAAGACGTTACCTAATAAATATACTGGAGCTTCATTTGTTTGCACTCAATGAAAGTCTTAATCATAATTATTCAGATCTCAGTCATTAAGTTTGACTTTATAAACGAATGAAATGATAGGGAAATGGAGGAAATGATCCTCTTTCTGCAGATGATAGCTAGCTTCCAAAAACAGCAATTAGTACTAAATAAGATAGTATGGGAAGAACACAAGGATCTCCTTTTCTTAGTAAAGTCTAATTACGAAGTAGACGACAAGAACAAGTATGGCCACCGAAATTGATATAGAGAAAGTTAGAAACAGAGCACCTTATAAAGTAGAGCTGGCTAGTGGCAAGAGAGGCTTGCTTGACCCAAAAAAGGGAATCAAGACATATCTCGAGAACTAATAACAGTATGTGTACATAAAGTAGAACACAATTACATAACCATTAATTTCAAATCCAGAAGTCGAATCAAATTACCTTAGAAGTCAACTCCTTTGTACCCACTTGAACCACACTTGCAGCTGACTGTGCTGCCGTTGCAGCTATCATAGATAACCTACCAAATCCCTACACATACCACATCGCAACTCAATCAGCTATAAGAAACTAGACATAAAACAACACAGCAGAACTGGTACACGCAGTTCACTCTTACATGCATAACCACAATATATCCTACGTCCCAACATATACGGCACTCTTTCCATATATCTCAAAATGCTTGGCACATTTTGTACAACTTTGGAATTCAAATTCATTAACTATTCACAGTTCTAACTTTAATCAGATGTCTCTTACTCGGATTACTTTTCAACTATCACTAGTATAATATATAACTTTTGTTCAATCAAATCACAATATGTAAAATGTAAGGGAAGGTAAATAACCTGAGTAACAGCAGAAAAAACATCTCCTTGCTGATTCATGTTATTCCTAGGCATTGGGGCAGGATTTGATCCAAACCCAACATACTTCCCTCCTTGAGAAGGCGGAAGCCCATCAGGCCGGGACTCATTCTCAGCCATTTTCCTCGCAAAAAAGCTATCTTTATTCGCCGCTGACGCCTCATACTGCTCCTTTGAGATATCAGCAGTCGACCTCGACCTAGCTGGTGCACCACCACTACTACCGCCACTCCTAAAATCTCCCACCGTCTGATTCCTCCGAATATCCTTAGTATTACTACCACTAAACCCTCCATCATCATTATTATCCCAACTATCCCATCCACCATTCCTACTGCCACCACCGCTTGCACCGCTACTCAACGGTGGTCTACTACCATTATTACTAGCCGATCCCCTCAGAACTTCCTTAACAACCGGCGGGTCTCTCCAGGGTTTCCCCTCAGCTAGGGATTGGATCCTGTCACGATAAACAGTAGCAGCTTTTGTATTGTATTTGGTAACAATATCAGTTTCCTTCGGAATCCCATACTGTAAAACGAATTTGTTGAAACTCTCGTTACCACCAAGCTCCATTTTCCGGATCTGGATCTCAGACCATGAATCCATGGTAACAGATCGGACAAACGAGATATGTACCCCAAGTCCCCGATGCTTGCCGGAGCACTCCAAGCACATAAAAACTCCATACGAAACTGAAGCCCATTGAGGATTCTTCTGAGAACAATCAACACAGATCTTGTTCCCCGGTTGAGCTTGAAGATCTCGTAGCCTCCGTGATGCCGCCATCTGACCCGGATCCGATTCGGAAGTGACTCGAAATCGGATCTGTAAAGTGATCGGAGAATCGAAAAATGAGATCAACAAAGAACTGATCGACCGGAGAAATTGGGGTTTAAAGAGAGAGAAAAATGGCCGACACCGTTAAAGAGATGAGTTGTATATCGGCTGGATTACAAGTAGACCTTTTTTTGTCTTTTTAGTTTACATACAAATAATTTTATTTTTTTCCCCACATGGTGAACATGGTTAATTATTTCGGTGGTAACGGTGTTGGTTAGTCGAAAAATCTCATGTTCGGAAGATGAGTATGCAAAGATATGGATATAAAGATGAATGTGTGAGGTTATTAAGAGGGATCGAGTAGCAATACGTTATTGAAATTTTGTTTGTCGTTTATCTCATGTCATGCTTCTTCTTTTATCTAATCGGTTCCTAGTATTAGTTAATGAAGATTTGTCAAAGAGAGGTAAAAATGGGCCTCGTGAAGGCTAAGATGCGGAAAGTAAGATTGAGATAGTTTATACACACATCAAAAGAGGAGATGTGGAAGCGTGAGGGTTTGTGGAGGGATAACAGTTAGGTTTAAGAAGTATTGGGGTGGGTGATTAGGCAAGATATGATGCGTTTTCAGTTCCCCGAGAATATCATCCTTGATAGGACGATAAGAAAATTGAAAAATTAGAATAATTGATTTTTATATCTATTTATTATTTCCTTGCCTTGATCGATCATTATATTTCGAGATGTTTTATGTATATTTTTAACAATAAATATAATATTATTTGTTTCCTCATACTACAAGAATGTTAAATTGTGCACTTAATTTAATATTGAATTATTACGTTGATCAATTTCCACCTAATACATTCTTATTTTACAAATTCTAGATTTGCTTCCTTCACTAGCCCTCCCTTCGCTAAATATGCATAATTTATACCCATTATGTAATATTTATACACCTTATATACATTGGGTGTATACATACAATGATGTATATAAAGTGTATAACCATGATAATTTTGTCACACACTCCTCCACTCATAGATACAACCCCCACCCTCTCCCGTTGAAATTCAATGATAATTATGAGAGCCATCCCAACTAATTTTAATTTAAATCACCATACAAAAGTTTTAACTTCATAATGGTTACTTATGTACATAAGTTATTATTGTTTAAGACAATCTAATATACTTTTCAACGAATTTTAATTTATCCTCATCTATAAAGTTGTTATCGAACAAGAAATCACTAGTAAATACTTATTAAGAGGAGAAATCGATAAAAATTTTGTGCGAAATAGAGATGTATTCAGATGGATATATTTGATCATGTATTTGTTTATTCATACTATAATGTATACAAAAATAAAACTCATTTTATACATTTTCCTTGTGTATTTTTATTTGGTTATAATTATAATGATCAAACTTATTATGATACGTTCAATATATGTTTTTATGTACATTAGTGTGTGTGTATATATATATATATATATATATATATATATATATATATATATATATATAAAGCTAAAATAACTATTGATTAAAAAGATAGTAAAATTGTGTGCGTTGAATTGAGAGATATGCGAACAAATGAAGGATATTTTTCAGTGCAACTTTCACATATAGCAAAAATAAAATTCATATTTGTATGCTATAGCAAAGTTTGCGTAATTGCGCTCTATAACAAACATATATATGTACAATTTGCTATACATATACAATTGAAGCGAATTGTATAAGACGAAATGTATAAAACGAGAAAGATAAAGAGACTTGCGTAGAGAATTGTATAAAACGAATTGTATAATTATAAGTGTATAAGACGATTATATACAATTTGAATTTGTATAAAATGAGAAAAAGAGAAAGGCAAAAGAGACTTGGGCAGAAAATATACAATCGAATTGAATTGCATAAAACGAGAAAGAGAGAAATTACATACAATTTGAATTTGTATAAAACGAGAAAGAGAAAAAGGCAAAAGAGACTTGGGCAGGGGAGAACTTCTATTGTATAATTATAAGTGTATAAGACAAAAATATATGTATTTGCATGTGTATATACAATTTTCTTTGACTTTATACAATTAGAAATACAATTTATACAATTCAATTGTATAATGCGAGAGAGGGGAGCGATAGGAAGCGAGTGAGAGAGGGAGAGTGACGAGCGAGAATATGAGGGAGAGAGGGATTGACAAACAGTTTGCTATGGAACATAAATAAATCAAACGGTAGCTACTTTATTTATTTTATATTATTAGTTTGTCATTCTATACAATTATCCTTATTTTTTAATACATGAACAATTTTTTTTTCTATTTTCATTTGAAATCCAAATGCAATATTTTATTAATATTACAAATTGAATGGTGTATAACATTATATATTGTTAAATAACATCTATCGAATTAACATGTCTTTTTATTTTGTTTAGGATGTGAATTTATACATAATTCATATATTTGATATATTAAAGTTGTATAAACAATATATACAAGGGATGAATTGAAGGTGGAAAAAAGATATCTATATATATATATATATATATAGAAAGAGAGAGAGAAATTATATATCATGACATTTTATCAAGGAAAAATTGTCTTAATACATACCTTATTTTATCATTATCTCTAAAATTTTCTACAATTTAAAAAAAATTAAAAAATTCTCTCTCGGATACATTCATGTCCCCTCTCAGATACATCATACATCTCTCTCTTCTCGAATACATCCGTGAGCTACGTATCCACACGTTTCCCGATGTATCTGAGATCCCATCATTTTAAAGAACTTTTTGCAATTTGAAAAATAATAGAAAATATGACGTAATTAGCTCTTAATACTGTGAGATTTTATGTAATTTTTTTACTTTTTTTTCTATTTTGTACAATTTATTGGTTCAAATTGTCATAAAGTGCCAAATTTCATTTTTCCTACAAAGATGAGCATGAAAGCCCAAAGCAATAAGCCCAGATCACACAAAGGATAGGACAAACTTACGGCCCAAGTTCATTTCATGTGGCATTTACATGACTTTTAACAACTTTCGTTAATAAGAACGATACTTTTATCCAATAGTTTATCGAAAAGGGTAATACGAAATATAACTTAAGGGTAAATATAAGCTATTTCAGATAATTTAAAGATATTTTTGACCCTTTTCCGTTATTTATTTGTTAAATCAATTTCAACTCTTGATGTCTTATCAATAACTTTTAATCAACTAATTCAAATAATATCTCACTAGTAATTTATATCTCAGTAAGAAAAATGTTTAAAATGTTAGAATATTAGTGAAACTATATATAATATTGGACCAAGATGGATGAAAATGAAGTTACATGAATAATGAGTATTCCAATCTTTTTTTCTTCTTCTATTTTTGTCTAAAATTTTAGGAATATTATTTGTTACTATTATTAAATTAAATCATGTTAGATACATAAATAAAGTCTCATATAGAAGATGTAAGAATATAATTTTTTTAATTATAAAAGGGAAAATCCTGCTAGCTTAATTCCAAGCGTACATGTTTAAGAATTTTATCTACACTATATTAAAATAAACCATCAAAATAACTAAATTTTAGTGATATGTATTTTTACTTTTAACTTATAACTCTTAGAATTAAATTACTTAATTTAATATAAACATTAAATGTTAATGATATTTTTCAGTATTATTGTGACCGCTGAGGTTACATATATTTAGGGGTTCCTCAGAATCCCTTTAACAAAAAATAATAATTAAAATTATTTTTTAGATATGCATTATAGATATCAAACTCTCTTCCATTAATTTGTGTATTTACTTTTCAAATTTTGACTAACTTCACCCCCGATCGTAACACATAAAAATAACTCAAAGGCTTAAGTCATATACTGCCCCTTAAAGTTGTCCGCATAATTCACTTAGACACCTCAACTGAGACTTGTACCTATTGAACACCTAAATTGTTCAAAACATGTACCTATTAGACACAAAATGCTGATATGGCAAAAAATGTGTATTGCACTTCCCTGAAACGAGTGAAAAGACTTAAAATAGTGTCTTTTTTATTTTTTTAACATTTTTTCTTTTTTTATTGACACTTGGCATTATATTAACTTAAAAAATATTTTCTTCTTTATTTACACTTTTTTCAAAAAAGAAAACACCTCACTCCATATCTATCATTTTCTTCATAATTTAGTTTACAAAACTTTCTTCATTTTAGCTCCAACACTGTTTTTTTTATATACAAAAAATTTATATCTTTTAAATATAAAGATAAATAAAAATCAACTATAAAGATTCAGATTTGAAAGAAAGTGTTCGTATGATTCATTTCAAATCTCATAAAAACAAGGAACAACTATGAATAAGATGAAAAAAAGATAAATGATTTTTACGTATAAAAATAGTTAGCCAATATTCATTTATCACAATTTTCGAACAAAGATTTTTACTCAAATTCATATATGGTCATTAAATTTATCAAAAATGATAAAATTTTTGTGAAAGAAATAATTTTGGAGCTATCAATTTCATTTTGTCATCGATGTAGAGTTGAATAACCGCCAACAAAATTTTATTTCTTCTTCACTCTTAGTATGAAAAAAAAATTAATCTTGAAGTTATTTGAAAAGAATAAGATTTTGTAATTTGAGAAAGAATGTGTTTTGGAAAAAAAGACGAAGATGAAAGAGGGTTGGGGTGGGGTAGGGTAAGGTGGGGTAGAATATGTTGACATTTTCATTTTTTTTTATAAAAAAAATTAGATATTAAATGTGTTTTTTTTATAATTTTTGGCCCAATGCCAAATATTATTTTTTAATTAGTCATTTTGTCACGTAACCGTAAGTTCATCACATACTCTTCACATTTTTTGTTGATTATAAAAAAATGTCTAATAGAAACAATTATTATATAGATAAAAGTGTTCAATTGATATATATTAGTTAAAATGTCTAAGTGAATTATGCAGACAACTTTAAGAGGTCGCTGATGACTTAAGCCTAACTCAAATGTAATGTTTGTTTTCTAGGACCACCACATCAATTAATAATTTTGTAATGTTCGAGGATACAGTTGAGCTAATTAATTCTGAATTTTATATGTGACCAAAATTAAAGTCAATTCAGATTTGCAAATTAAAGTCAATTCAGATTTGCATTACTTCAATATAAATAATTATCGATATTCTTTTATAGGTCAAAATAAATAATTATTATTAAAATCTAAAATATACTTATTAATTAATTTTAATCAAAATTATAATTTTTTATACTTCACAAAAATAATTATTTACTAAATCTAAATTATATTTCTTGAATTAGTATATTTTTTTATAGTTCAAAATAAATTTTAAAACGTAACTATACTTATTAATTATTTTTTTGAAAATTATCTTCTTTTTAATAGAGTTTTATATCAGTATTTTTAAATCTCAAATGATGACAATTTTTAAGAAAGTTTGAGGAGAATAAAAAAGCTAATATTAATAAATTACATATTGATTAATGTTTTAGATATTTTTTAAAATTAATATGTCTTGTCTAATAATTTATTTATATTGAAGTACGATTTTATTTTTTTTATAATTATTTTCTTCATTTCCATTTTTTTAACTATATATGCAATATGTGGGGTCAAATAATAAAATGATCAACTATATTTTTTAAAAAAAATTATTTTTTGTTTTGCAGAATAATTAATGAAATTGGACTAGAAGTATATATTCTTTAAGCCATTGGTATCGACTGATTTAAATCCTTTATTAATTTTATGTCGAGTGCGTAACGTCGATTCAAGATTTTAAATTTTTATAGAATTTATATTATAATTTTTAAATTAATATTTTTTTTTATTTTTATTTGCCTATAAATATTTTCTGTAGTACATAGAGTGGTACCAAGAAGATAGAAGGTAAGAAATTTTATCTTTATTTCAAAGATAGAGGGAATTATTTTTCGATAGTTTTTTAGCTTAAAAATAAAAAAAGTAATAAATATACAAGAAATAAGAGATAATAATAAAAAAAACATATAATGATATAATAAAAATTACAATCAATAATACAATAATCGAGATATAAAAATTAATAAATGGTAGCAAAGATCGAAAGATAATAAATTACAAAAGTAATACTACGATTGCTACACATGGACGAACGTCAAGACCTACATTGTTTTTTACCCCTATCCTATCTAAGCATATGTGTGGTAAACGATTGATCTTTCATGTAACCTCCTTAAAACTTGAAAATGTTTCGAGTCTCCTCCATCCTTGTGTAGTTCCAAGAAACCCTAGAACTTTTCGTGAGACTTTGTCACACATTTTTTTATATCGGCGAACACCTTTCATCAGCGTTGTACCCTTCTTTAGTCCACTACATCAAAATTAATCTTTAGCAGCAATTAATTAATTAGTAATTGTAGCTAAATATATATTTTTAGCGACAATTAACACTCTTTGTATATGTCCCTAAAGGCTTTAGTGACATTAGATCTAATGACATTAACTAATGCCGACAAAGGCTTTAACACTCTTTATTCATGTGGTTATTTATTATCGCTAAAAGTTGCTTTTGTTGTTGTGGTCAAGGGGTGTCAAGTGATACCTCTTTATTGCAAAATTACATTTTACATATATATAAATTGACATCTCTTGACATAAGTTAAAACATTTAATCTAGTAATTAAAACATTGAGAAAATTCCTTAATGTCGTACGTTTTCTAATTTTACTAGCCTCATAATTATATTTTTTACTATAATCATTGATAACCTTTAATAACAATACTGAATCCGTTACTACCTTCGGTAAGTCTTTCTTCATTTTCCTATATTACATTTATTTCCTCGTTTGAATATCCATATAATAAAAATTCAAATTGTTGATTTTTCAACAAAATTATCCTATGTCCCATGATGAAATAGACTTTACTTGCCTCCCCTATATGTTATTAGGCACACAATTATATGAATAGATTTAAATTGGTCACCTACTTAAAATTAGGAAAAAAAAGGAGATAATAGCAAATATTTAGAACGTTAATATATAGTTATAACATGATACGAACTTTTAATTTGTTGATGAGAATTTAATTCATTTTGTAATCTCCACCACCGTCTCCTTTCCCCTACCCCTCATGTAATGATCTCTTTTAAAAAATAATAATATACTCAATATAATTTCATAAAATGAAATCTTAAAAAAAAAGACATAACATAGATGCACAGATAAATGAAGAGTCCGGAGCCTAAAGCGTACAAAATTTTAACAAAAAATCCAACAAGATATATAAAATTTTATATTAATCAAAACGGCAAAATCGCTGCATCAACATCGATTTACTTCACCGGAAAAAGCAAAATCGCTCCCTCTGCAGCGATTTCGCAAAATGTGATTTTTTTTTTAAAAAATGAAATCGCTACCTAGGCAGCGATATTAATTTTTTTTTAAATCGCTGCCTAGGCAGCAATTTATAATTTAACTTTTTTTTTTTCAAAAAAAAAAATCGCTGCCTAGGCAGGGTTTTTTTTAATTTTTTTAAATAAGGATTTCAAAAAAAAAAAAATTAAAAAATTGTTAAATCGCTTTCTAGGCATTGATTTTATAGTTTTTTTTTTAATAAAAATTTTAAATCGCTGCCTACGCAATGATTTTATAATAGTTTTTTAAATATTTAAGTAAGGTAAATATTTAAGATATTTAAAATTAAGAATAAGTAAGGTAACAAAAATATTTTCTTTCTAAAAAAAGATATTACCTTACTTATTCTTAATTTTTTAAAAATAATTTATATTTTCTTATAATCTATATATTTGAATTTCAAATTATAATTTTTTTAAAATAAAATTTTTAAATGATACCTACGCAGTCGTTCTATAAATTTTTATTTTTTTTTAAAAAAAATGTTAAATCGCTGCCTACGATGTGATTTTATAATTTTTTTTAAATATTTAAGTAAGGTAATTATTTAAGATATTTAAAATTAAAAAAAATATTTTCTTTCAAAAAAGAATACTACCTTACTTATTCTTAATTTTTTTAAAATAATTTATATTTTCTTATAAGCTATATATTTGAATTTTAAAAAATATTATATATTTTTAAAAATAAAATCGCTGCTTTAAATTATTATTTTTTTTAAAAAAGTTCTTTTGAAAATCGCTGCCTAGGCAGCGATTTCCATATTTATTGTTTTTTTTTATAAAATCGCTGAGCGATTTACATATATATTTTTTTTTTTGTAAAATCACTGCATAGGCAGCAATTTAAAAATTTTATAATTTTTTTCTTAAAAAAAACAAGCGCTGCCTATGCAGCGATTTAGCATTTTTTAATTATTTTTTTTAAATCGCTTCCTAGGCAGCGATTTCCTTATTCTAATTTTTTTTAAAAAAAATTGCTACCTAGGCAGCGATTTTTTGTTAAATTTTTAAAATCGCTGCCTAGGTAGCGATTTCATTTTTTTTTTAAAAAAATCACATTTTGCAAAATCGCTGCAGAGCTTTTTCCGGTGGAGTAAATCGTTGTTGATGCAGCGATTTTGCCGTTTTGGTTAATATAAAATTTTATATACCGTTTTGAAATTTTTGTTAATATTTGTACCCTTTAGGCTCCGAACTCGATAAATGAAAAGACTACTATAAAACAAATAGTCAAATTTGAAAAAAATATAATATATACAAATCTTACGTCTACTTCGTAAGAATATAAGAATTATCTTCGATCGACCCTCGTTAAAAGTAAAACGTGTATAACCTTAGATGGTGGTTCATATATTACTACTTTTTGGTTATAATTTCATGTGACTAATATTACAAAGCATGTGCATATTGATAGATTTGGAAATTAGAATTTAATACTGGATAGCTTGTATTGTCAAAAATTTATTTCAATGAACATGATACATATGATAGTTTTTTTAAAAAAATTTTATTGAAAAGTGGTGTAATAATTTACACACCATTTATAGATGCTGCCCATTTTGCCAAATTTGTGTTACAATAATGCTAGTAGTACTTATAGATATAATAAATAAAATCAGTTCCTTTATCACCAACGCCCAATATTTATTACTCACTTTATGTGGTTATAAAATAATTATTTTGATAGTTGATTATGAAGTTTCAAATTTAAGGATATTTAATTAGCTTGTTTGACAAAGTGAATGGGATGTCAAAAGTATTTGATTTAACTAGGTGTTTGGTTATAGAATTTGAAGTTTTTAAATTTTGATTTAAAATAAGTGTTTATTAATAAAATCTAAACAAAATTCGACTTTAATTTTAAATTATGATTTCATTATTAAAATTCTTACAAAAATCCTTGTATTATTATTTTCTAGGTATGTGATGAAAAATACGATAATTATTTGAAGACGGAGGAATTTTTTTCCTTTATAATAAAGTAAGACACAAAAATTGAAACTGAAAGAATACATATTAATAACTTGAACCCATAAGTTTATGTTTTTTCATTTATTGCATAGCCATAACTGTGTATTTATTACATTTCAGAATGAAAATACATTTAATTTGCCCATACATATATGTTTTATAATTTATAATGAGCACCATAAAGTTAGGGTGTCAATGGGGACATATTTATTGACAGTGACAGAGTCAGAAATATTATTAGTGATGTTCGAAAATAATGGTGTGTAACTGTCAAATAAAATAAAAAATATTATGCTATTTGAGGTTCAAACTGAAAACTTCTTCATTCGAATATCTTAAATGTAGAATTTGACATATATATATAATATAATCTTTTGACGAAGGATGTCCAGTTGGACACTCTAGGATGAATATAGCTATGCCTCTAATGGGTGGGTTCGGGGGGGGGGGGGAGATTTGGCCTGGCTCCATAAAAGAGAGCCTTTATCTGTTTCGAGTTGGTTCAAGCCAAACTCATTAGGGTGTTGAGGTGGAAAAGGGGGTGATCGATCCAACCCCTAACTCATTAAGAGATATAATCAAGTTAGTCAGGTCGATGCTTGGCTGTGTACCATTGCACATTTGAGTAGGCCTATCAGACCTAACCTTGTGTCTGGCTCAAACCCTCTTTTCTGGGTCCCATTAAGCCTATACGTTTTTAGTGTTGAGCCAGTTTTTATTAAATTGATTAGGTTAGATTTAAACCAATCCGACTTCGCTTATAGTAAAAACTTCATCTCAGTTATAATACTATATGATATAAAACTTCAAGCTAATGCCACGTAAGTAAAAAAAGGATAGAAAATTATTTCTAAAATAAGTTCAAAGGGTAATAGGACCTTAGTATAATATAAGTGTGTCTCTGAAATTTCGGGCATAGATTGAGGGGGTACTTGTGCATTTTCCCTTAATAAAAGTAAAATAATATATTATATTATAATTTTTTTACGAAAAATATTAATTAATGTTTTACATTATAGATCGTAATTAAGTGTTTGTCTTTATAATAATTAATTTTTTTTTACTTTTACTTTCTAGTTTAATTTGTAACTTTTATTTTGATAAAATTAAGAAAATAATTTGTCTTTGAGTTCTTTAATTAATCATTATCATTTAATTCAAACATTGTCAAGATATGTATTACAAAAAAACCCTACCTTTTCACCCCTATAAACTATATTCCTAAAAAATCATATTAAATTATAATTATTATAAATAAAATTATAATCTTATTTATATGAACCCAAAAGCCAAGAAAACAGTTGAGAGGTTGGTGAAAATAATTAGAGGCAGTCACCGACTTACACATTAAATTTAAATGTGTCTCTTCTACATCCCAATTCACTACCATCAACTACTTTTTTTTTTTTAAAAAAAAATATATTTTTTTAAAAAAATTTAAGAATAAAAAACACTTGTTTTGGTTTTCCCTCCGATTTTCGGAGTGTGCCTTGACTAAATCTGAATCGTGCATAGTGGCAAAATTAAGATTTTCAATAAAGGAGTTTAAAATCTGAGGAAATAGACACATGAAGTATCCGAAGAGGTTCAACATCTACTGTATATACCTAATAAAAATTATATTAACCATATATAAATAATAGGAAAAAGGGTCTGAAAAATAATAATTTTACTGTTACAATATCAACTTTTATGGAGGACCTTTTACCCTCTTGAACTATTTAATATTGTATTTTAAAGATATATATGTGCCTATGTGGACACATTACTATTTATAATTATGTATATTTTTTATGTTCACGTGGACACATATATATACCTTTAAAATATACTATTCAATAGTACAGGGATGAAAGGTCTTTTTTTAAAGTTTGATATCGTAGCAACAATTTCAATCAAAATTCAAATATATTTCAGACCTTTTTCCCTAAATAATATAATTTTGTTACAAGATGTCTCCGTCACCGATCACGCACTGTAGGACCTTTTCGCTGGGTGACGCTTCCAACATGATTATTTCCATACCTAAGAATCGAACTTGAAACCTCTAGCTATGAATAAAATATTTCAATTATTACTGCACCACGATCCGTGTTAATATTAAAATAACACTTTATATGATATTTATCTTTATATGTTCCCACCCCCCCCACCCACCCCCCACTCCCCCACACACCACACACACAAAAAAGATTCATTACATCTCTAAATATATATTTTGAACAAAATTTGCTTTTGCTTGTCTCTCTTCTACTCTAAATTTTTTCCTTTCTTTGAATTTTTTTTTTGTGTATTAAATTTTTATTTTTGAAATATGTTGAGGTCAATAACAGGGAAACCAGGTCCAAGTGGTTTTGGATCAGCTTCTACTGCTGAGCAAGTTACTCATGGCATTGATGGTTCTAATCTCACAGCCATAGTCACAGGTTTTTACCTATATACTATCGTTTTTAAGTTATATACACTGATAAAAAAGGATACAGTTCAATGCATAAAGTATTTCGTACTTATATTAGGTTTATTAGTAAAGGGAATGGTTGGATAATTCCAAAGGGTGTAATTTATGTGCTAAATTAGATTTTTACTTAACTTAAAAAGAGGAAGATTATTTGAAATTCATATACTGTTAAAAAATGATACAGTTCGATATAAGAAGTATTTCGTACTTATATTAGGTTTATTAGTAAAGAGAAGGGTTGGATAATTCGTAACGGTGTGATTTATGTGTCAAATTAGTTTTTTACTTAACTTAAAGGGAGGAAGATTGTTCGACATTTATATACTGTTAAAAAATGATAGAGTTCGGTGTAAGAAGTATTTCGTACTTATATTAGGTTTATTAGTAAAGGAAAGGGTTGAATAATTCGTAACTGTGTGATTTATGTGTCAAATTAGGTTCTTGACTTAACTTAAAGGGAGAACTATAGTTCGAGGTTTATAAGGAGTTCATCTGTATTTATGTGTGATTCTTTTTGTCAATCGATCGTCTCGTCATGCTCATACACTTTTTTTTGGACTAGAGCATACACATTCATGGACCGGGATATTTTCATTCCCTCGTATTTGGTTGATTTGATTTTGATTCTGACTTAATGTGTTGATCAAGTTTTTAGAAGATTCAACGTGTTTATTTTTCTCAAAAAGTATTAATTTTTTTTATAAAAAAATTAGTTTCCTCCCCAAACACTTTTCAAAAGCTTGGCTAGACGCTAATAAGTAATGATTGCTCAAAAATATTTTTAAAATTTATTTGTTAAACACGAACTGCTTCAAAAATAAATAAATAGGGTTCTTTTCAAACTAAGTTGATTTTATAAATTTGATCAAATAGACGAAAATAAAGAGAAAAATATATTAAGTGATAATTGATCCTCGAGGTAGAATAACTCAAGTTTATGCAGTATTTAATCTTCTTGTAGAATGAGTGTTAACAGATATTGTCGTACCAATCTTTTAAAAATACACAAACAAATTTTTTAACTTTACAAAAAAAATAATCATGAATTTATTTTTTCGTATTTTGAATTCTCTTAGAAAAAATGGTTGCCCCGCAACGTAGGTTACTGTATTTATTAGATAATATCAAATTATGTATTTGAACTCATAATGATATTGACGTATGCATGTTAATTTAGTACTAATAAATAAGGCCGTGTTTGGATGCAAGTTCTATTAAAGCTACACTTAATTAGTTCACCTACAGCCAACTTAAATTGAATATTTTATATTAAACTTCTCTTATTTTTTTGTTTTATTATTTTCAATTTGGAGACTTTAATTTGAGGGGCCAAACAAACATCCCTATGTGTTGGAACTCAGCAGTCTTAAAATTTGTCTAGATAAAGATTCTCAAAAAACTTTGTGATGTTTTTAATTTAATAGTTATTTTTTTTATTTTTTGTCCTCTAATATACTTTTTACCATTTCGAATTGACATATATTTTAAGAAATAATAAATAATAAAGGTATATTATTATATTAATTTTTGAATAAATATTTTAGATATTAAATAGTATCTAATAGCAAGCATAAAATAGATACAAAAAGGGTATTAGCTGGAATTTTAGATTTTTCTTTTGGTGATAAAAAAAATTGGGAAAATAATATATGTATTTGATTAAATTTTGAATTCTTTTTATTTATTAATGAATAGATCTAGTGGTGTCGGAATTAAAAATTTCGTTAATGATATTCAAGATTTAATATATCCATATGAAAATATTATTTGACTTTTTGTCCTCTACTATATTTTTCTTTTAACAGTAATATTTATTGCTGTAAGTATATTTACAAACTATTGAGTATATATTATTACATTCAGGATCGCTAAAACTTTTAACGAACCAACTCTTGAACAATTAAAAATTACATTTTCTGTTGTATGAGGAATATGAACATATAATCTAAGAAAAGAAAGATTTACACTTTCAGCAGAAAATGAATAATTACATCAAGAAATACAATCTCAGAAGGTAATTAAACACCATAGTTTTTATCAACGAACATTATGTTATGTGTTATTTTTTACCTTTTAATCGAGACTGAACTTCACTGGATATGTTGATGATGACTTGTTGTACTCATGACGATCTTCTTTATAATCTCATCCACATCGTCCAAACATTATGTTATGTGTTATTTTTACATTTTACTCGAGACTGAACTTCACTGGATATGTTGTTGTTGACTTGTTGTACTCATGACGATCTTTATAATCTCATCCACATTGTCCAAACATTATGTTATGTGTTATTTTTACATTTTACTCGAGACTGAACCTCACTGTATATGTTGTTGTTGACTTGTTGTACTCATGACGATCTTCTTTATAATCTCATCCACATTGTCCAAACATTATATTATGTGTTATTTTTACATTTTACTCGAGATTGAACTTCACTGGATATGTTGTTGTTGACTTGTTGTACTCATGACGATCTTCTTTATAATCCTCATCCACATTGTCCAAACATTATGTTATGTGTTATTTTTACATTATACTCGAGACTGAACTTCACTGGATATGTTGTTGTTGACTTGTTGTACTCATGACGATCTTCTTTATAATCTCATCCACATTGTCCAAACATTATGTTATCTGTTATTTTTACCTTTTAATCGAGACTGAACTTCACTGGATATGTTGTTGTTGACTTGTTGTACTCATGACGAGCTTCTTTATAATCTCATCCACATTGTTCACGAAAGACGTTCCATCCATATTCTTCTATCATACTTTGAGATTCGTTTAAACAGGAGGCGCGAGTGGCATTGGTTTGGAAACATCAAGAGTTTTAGCAATGAGGAATGTCCATGTTATTATTGCAGCACGTAATATGGAGGTCGCGAATGAGGCTAAACAATCCATTCTCAAGAACAACAAAAATGCTCGTATCGATGTTGAGAAGCTTGACTTGAGCTCAATTAGATCTGTCAAGTCATTTGCTGATAATTTCAAAGCACTTGATCTTCCTCTCAACATCTTAATGTAATTTGCTACATCTCTTTGTTCGCGTTATAATTGAGTTCTTAGTTTTGAAAAAAAAACAAAACATATTTGTCTAATGAGACTTTTGCAAATAACAGAAACAATGCAGGTATTATGTTCTGTCCATTTCAACTCTCAGAAGATGGCGTTGAGATGCAATTCGCGACAAATCATCTAGGTATATATATACTCTGTCTAAACTCTGTTACTTTATAGATAGAAGTGTATGTACATAGAGTTGAACATAGTAAAATAGTAATGTCTCGAAAAGCTTATCAACACTCCTTTTGAACAATAGGGTTGTTATGCTCATTATTCATCAGAGGTTGAATCGATCATCAGAAGAAAGAATATGAAAAAACTCAAAATTCTATCGAAGAGAAGCAAATGAAAGACTTTCATAAACGTTATCGTAGTTCTCAAACCTCTAAAGAAAACTCATTTTTTTTAATGGATTTTTCAGGTCATTTCTACTTGACTAATCTTCTACTAGACAAAATGAAGGAAACATCAAAATCTAGTGGTGTTGAGGGTAGAATTGTGAACTTATCATCAGTAGCTCATATTTGCCCTTACAAAGGAGGAATAAGATTTCAAAAGATCAACAAAAAAAACAGGTATATAACCGTCCTACGTTGCTCAGACTCTACAAAAATGTTGTCGTTCCAGTATCAAAATCCACCAAAAAAAGACTACTTTTAAGAGGATCTGATACATACCTGCACGATTTTTGAAGAGTCAGAGCAATACAGATACTAACCTATTAATAATATATTCACTTACTATCTTTTTTTTTTTTTTGAACTAGTTATCAAAACAAACTAGCATATGCTCAATCCAAATTAGCAAACATATTACATGCCAATGAACTTTCGCGTCGTTTACAGGTAATTAACTAAACTCGATGTTTATCAGACTCTCTGTGAACTGTCTCATCTAAAAGTTTAAATTGTTCGAGATTAGACAGTATAATTATTTCATATCATCAAATACAGGAAGAGGGAGCAAATATAACTGTCAATTCAGTGCATCCAGGACTAATTATGACTCCCCTCATGAGGCATTCTGCTCTTTTGATGAGTATGTATTAAACATTCACAATATTTATTTTTTTGGATTTCCAATTCGGATCGCGCTTTGTATGGCCCATTAGGGGGAGGCGCTCCCAACATGATATATTACGATCTTTTTTTTTAATCACTTGGATCGTGTTTGACAGGAATTTTTAGGGCTTTCACTTGTATCCTATGGAAGAATGTCCCACAGGTAAAAAATGAATTTCCTTCCTTGCAAACATTTTAACCTTTTCATGATGAACTGTGACAGTCAGTGGCTGAGCCAGGATTTTCACTAATCGTATTCAAAACATTAAAAAAAAAAGAGTAATAAGTGAAGGTGTTAAAGGGATTCAATATCTAACATATGTGAATTCATGACATTATATACAATATAATTTTCCGTTTCGAATTTTTCAGGGGGCAGCTACAACATGTTATGTTGCACTTCATCCAAGTTTAAAAGGGGTGACTGGAAAGTACTACTATGACTGCAATGAGTACAAGCCAAGCAAGCTAGCGCGAAACGAAGCTTTAGCAAAAAACCTTTGGGATTTTAGCAACAATTTGGTGAATGCATCTCTAAAAACATGATAACAAAATGCAGTTGTTGAGAAAGAAAATATTACTACTATTTCATTCACATTTTTATGAAATTTGTTAGGTTTTTGTTTGAGTTTTAAGCTTTGTTAGTTATGCTTCAAATTTGAGGGATTGTCTATCTATTAACTATTCTCTTTGTCTCAATTAATGTAATATACTTTTCTTTTTAATTCGTCCAAAAAGAATTAAATGCTCCTCCATGTCGTTTTATATGATTATACATGAGAGAAACACTCGAACTGATTTGTATGTCACGTAGGACACATGGTGCTCAACTTTAAATAAGCTTAAATATTTAAAGGGTGTATATATCAACTAAGGACAAGATAAAATGTATTGTTTAAATAAGTTAGTAACCGAATCAGAATTTTCACAAAATTTCTAGTGTGTTCTATTCTAGTAGTAGTATTTTGAATATGCACAAGCTAGCATGAACACCATAGTAATAAAGACATCTACATGGACAATTAGACTTAAAATGGAATAAATTATGTTAAACTGTGACTAACAATGATTCTAATTTTTGAGGGGGCAGCTACAACATGTTGTGAAGCATTTCATCCAAGTTTCAAAAGGGGTGACAGGAAAGTACTACTCTGACTGCAATGAGCACAAGCCAAGCAAGCTAGCGCGATACGAAGCTTAGCAAAAAAATTTCAGCAACAACTTGATTAATGCATCTCTAAAGACTTGAGAAAGAAACTACTAAAACAGAAGAACAGCTTAAAAGGTGTTTAACAAACTTGTGGAGTCTTAGGACCCAAATGGCACTTATCTCCGTTGCGTTTGCAAGGCGTGCCAAGCTCAGTGCCCATACTTGTACTAAAAGAAACAGCCCATACGACTAATCACTTGAGTTTTCCAAAATATATTCATAGTATTGGTAATATTAAGTCAGCAACAATTCAGCAGAGAAAGACAATCAGAAACGACGGATAACATTCCTAATAAGTCTGCAGCAACAAGTAAAGAGGCACTTCCGCTGTCAAGTTCCTCCGACTTGTCTCTTCCATGAATCCTCAACAATCAATTCATCAACTCCCCAATCTTCATAACTAATAAAACACAAGATGAAATTAATTTTACGCGAGAAACAACAAGAATAGGATGAGGGAAGGAAAGAGGAAGATATAGTAAGAGATGCTTAAAGACGGAGATAGTCTTGCCTTCCATCAGGCAAGTAACGGCGAATTGTGAATGGTATCTTCCTCTCTCGGAGCTCTTTCATTGCAATCTTTTAGCACAAATGAATTTCGACAAAAAAGACATCAGTCAATCTACAAACTTCACCAAATAGACATGTTGCACAATCTGTATTTTAAAAAAAAAAGGCTTACCTCAAGTGGGTCAGTTTCTCCTTCCAGCTCAACCATCACAGGTGCATTCATGCTGCTCGAGGAAAAAACAACTCACCAGGTCAGAGAACATATCTATTGCATCTCTTACGAGTTATCAAACTATACAGTAAGGCCTTGGCAAAAGCAGAATTGAGGAAAAAGTAAAATGACCTGATCTGGAGTGCACGAGTGCCCAGGATTCTCGCACGTTCATATTTTGTCATAAACTTTGATGTTTTACGAGGTCGTTCCACAGGCTCTTGCTGCTCTGTTTTTTCCTCACCTTCACCCATCAGGGGATCTGGTATGTCGTCATTGTTGCCATTATCTTCTTCAATCTCTGCTCCTTCCTGTCAGTTAAGCACAATAATGAAAAATACTTCATCACATACTTATCCTGCATAAACATACTAATAATGAGGATTACAAATAAGAGAAATCATCTTACATCAGGTTCAGGATCCATTGGCTCGTCCACATAGCTGCACAAATGTAACAGATTAGATGCCTAATAGGTACAATATCCAATGACATTTACCAAAATCAAATGTAAATTATCTTCATAAACACCAAGTGAAAAAACCACAAAAAGATAAACCAAGTCAGAAACGAGTTTAACCACAAAAATAGCTACTAGGAAAGGTCAATACCCTATGCATATAGTGATCTAGGGAAAGCTTGAAACCAAAAAAGTAAAAAGCTGCTGAGTTTGTACAAGCATGCACTTCAGAAAGCAATATATACACTGAGAAGGTTTGCTGCAATTTTGAAATACTCGGATGTTTAAATATATTTGAACACTCTGTCGTATTAGTAATACAAAGCATTTCTTGAGCCAAAAAAGGACACTAGTAACATCAGTGCTAAATGACCTTCAAGCACAGCTGATCATCCTCTCCAATTCTTGCTTTTTTCAGGTAGCTTTTCTTTACACCTATTTAGCGAGTGGGGCATTGGTCATAGACTAAATTCGTAGAAGGGATAAAACAAGAATAAAGAAGAGAAAGAAAGAGATGGAAGGTTCTTCATGTGAAATACCTCCAATATGCAGCTAGTTAAATAACTAACTAGCTAAGGTTCACAATAATCTCTATATCAATGCAAGTGATCTACTAAAAGCAGCAATCCACACAAGTTGAACTCGACAGCGAAGCCGTTATTGAGCAACCTCAGTCTACCTAATGCTTAAAGGGTATTTGTCCACCATATTCTACAAGGTCATGCTAAGAATACTTTTCCAACTATATATAGATCATTGTCGTTAGATAGTTTGAATCGCATCATTTAAAATCTTAAAATGGTGGAGAAGTTTCAACTTGTTTATTCTGGATATGGAATATGCTCCTCACATGTGGGTCTAACTTCTTTTCTTTTGCACCATGCAAATGGAAGTACAAAAACTACACCTCAATCCCAAACAAGTTGAGGTCGGCTACATGAATCGTCACTGATCATTTTTCCAGTTTAAGCTTAACTCATGTCAACACGATTTTGTTAGTTTGTGACGATACAGCCCAACCTAGAACTTCTTCCACCCCTGTACCATTTTGAGTTGTCTGGACTCCCTTGTTTCTCTAAAAGCTTAAACTTTCATAAAGGGAACACCTTTTACTTGTTTACTTTAGGTCCTCACCACTCCAAACAGAAAAATCAACAATCATAGACTAAGAATAAGCCCGAAAGTTCTCCCATGCTTAAAGAAACATCAAAATCTACTGAAGAGCCAAAACAATCATATATCAAAAACAACTATTGAGCCAGATACAGTAGGAAAAACTCCAAAAAAAAAAAAAACCTAAAAGGCTAAAACACAAATTAGCAAAACCCTAACCTAGACCACAAGCTAAACAACGAACCAGTAAAACCAAACAAACCCCAAAATAAGTTTTTCCATAAGCCCTAACCCTAAACCCTAAATAAGTTCATACTCAATAGGCAAATCAATTGATATTACACATAATAAAACCAAACAAACATCAAATTTCAACAAGATCAAAGCAGTTCAGGACGGCGGCACTAACCCTCCGTCCATATCATAGTCATCGTCCGCCATTGTTGCGTCGGCGTCAAAGCTTTCTTTTCAATTTGTGTAATACGGAGAGAACGCAGCTTTGAAACCAAATAGAACTGAAAATATTTTGCCCTTTCTGCGCCTTTAATATCATATATTATATTGTGGGGTTATTTTTATTATTTTTAATTGAGTATTCGTAGGAAAATTGTATATAATAATAAATTATTAATTTAAATTAAATGTTATAAATATATAACTTTGATTTAATTGTATATTATAGCAAACGGATAAAGATCTGGTCAAGTATATTTAAGTCAAGTAATTTTCAATGATCTTATAGATTTATGTCATGTGTACTATATAATAATTTATGGTTGAGATCCACTTAAATTATACACTTATTAATTATAATAATAAAAACAAAAAAGTTATTAACTTTTTTATTTTTTAAAACTATAAAAAAAAAAGCAATTATGTATACCCAAGCCAATATTTTCAAGAAAAAAAAGTTAAGATTGACGGAAATATACAAACTTTCTGACTTTTTACCCGACAAACTTGATCATGAGTAATTTCACACATGTTTTCTCCAAATTCTGAAGTAGTCTCCAAGAATAGATCAAATTTTAAAAACATAATTGAGTTCTAAATAATAATTTAACTAAAGAACATGATATCACATTTTTTTAAAAAAAAAATACTTAACTAGAGGTTTTCAAATAGTTATAAAAATATATTTATTTAGATTTTTTAAAAATGTCGGATTCTTTAAAATTAGTATAACATAAAAAATCCAATACAAGTACGAGGTTTGGCAGATAAAAAAGTTGGGAAGTCCACATATTTCCGTCAGTCTTATTTTTTTTTCTTGAAAATATTAATTAGGGTACACTTAATTGTTTTATTTGATAGTATTAAAAATTAAAAATAATTATCGTTTTTGTTATTTTTATTATTAAAATGAATATATAATTTAAATGAATCTCAACCATAAATTATTATACAATACACATGGCATGAATCTATAAGGCCATTGAACATTACTTGACCTAATTATACTTGACCGGATCTTTATCCATACCAAACTATAGTTATTTTCGCCATTCTCCTTGGAGGAATCTCGCTCACCACTCTCGTTTGGTGGCAGTCTTGCTCGCCTTTCGAGTTTTGTTTTTATATAAACACAAATATATAAATGAGTTTGTGTTTGTATAAAGCGAGAGGAAATTGTATAAATACATATATTTTCGTTCCCTTTTGTCCCCTCTGCCAGATCTCACTTGCCACTCTCCCTAATCTCGGTCGCCACCCTCGCCTCTCTCCCTTATACAAACAGAAACGAAATGTATAAATTGTGTTTCTCTTTGTATAAAGAGAGAAAAAATTGTATATACACATGCAGATACATATATTTTCTTCCTATATGCTTATAATTATACAATAAAAATACTCTTTTGCCCAGTTTCTTTTGCC
Organism: Solanum chilense; assembly: GCA_032847665.1. NCBI lineage: Eukaryota > Viridiplantae > Streptophyta > Magnoliopsida > Solanales > Solanaceae > Solanum > Solanum chilense. The sequence continues at coordinate 5,148,317 of CM064971.1, read as the reverse complement.
TTTCTCTCTTTCTCATTTTATACAAATTCAAATTATATATAATTTCTCTCTTTCTCATTTTATACAATTTGATTCAATTGTATATTCCCTGTTCAAGTCTCTTTTGCCTTTCTCTATTTCTCATTTTATACAAATTCAAATTGTATATAGTTGTCCTATATATATAATACAAATATTTCCCTGCCCAAGTCTCTTTTGCCTTTCTCTCTTTCTCGTTTTATACAAATTCAAATTGTATATAATTTCTCTCTTTCTCGTTTTATACAATTCATTTTATACAATTCGCTTAAATTGTATATGCATAGCGGATTATACATATATATGTTTGCTATGGAGCACAATTATGTAAATTTTGTTGTATCATACAAATATGAATTTTGTGTTTGTTATATGTGAAAGTTGCCCCTATATAAAATGTATCTACTCAACACTTTGAAAAAACTATTATGCTTTTTCATGAATCTATTAGATAGTTAAGTATCACTTCATTGAATTTATAATCAACCTCAATAAACAATAGAACTCCATTTCTCAAATCGAGGTCGAATTTTAGGTTCCAGTTGGTTGGACCGGGATTGGGATTGGGTCCAAGGTCTCAAGTTTGTATCAGGGTTAGGCCTTGGATTTGGGGCTCTAGCCTTGGGTCGGAGTTGGGTCTTGCATCTAAAGTTAGGTTTTGGGTTGTGTCCTGGGCCTGAATCAGGATCGGTGTTCGATCTTGAACAATTTACTTGTCTAGTGGGTGAAAAATACCATCAACTATAATAAATGATAATTTATAGTGCAAGACGATAACACAAACCCTACACAAAATATTACATTATATGATTTAAAGAGTGTTAAACAGGCAGTGCAAAATCAAATTTAAGAGGTTAGAATCAGATAAAATAAAAATTGATTTGGGTCATGATCCGTTCAAATTTACTTTTAACCAAGCCAGACTAAGAAATGAGTAGGTTATAATCGAACTATTTTGATCCATTTAACCTATAACAATATTGACATCCATACTAATGTAATTAATAAAAAAGAAAAATGACCAAATACGCTAACAGATGAAAAGCCAAAAGAATTAGGGACTCAAACCCAACTCGGAACTTTAAGATCTAGGACCCAAAGCCAAAATATTTGACCTCGTCCTAAAAATTGAAAATCAAGACCCCGCCCCTACACGAGACCCTACATAAGATCCGGATCTAAAGCCAAAAGATCCGCCTAATAATTTTGATCTACGAATTACATCTACTTTTGGGTAAGGGTGTTCACAATTTGGATAAAAACCGATCCAAACCAAAAAATTGAACCAAATCGATTAACTAAATAGATTTTTATTTGGGTTAGGTGTGGTTTGGTTTTAGATTTTTAAAAATCGATATTATATGGGTTGATTATGGTTTTGTTTGAAAAAATCAAATAAATAACCAAATCAGACTGACAAATTATATACATATATTTTATTAATATACATACATCATATATTATTTTTATAAATAATTTTAAAGATCTTATATGTGTTTTTATCAAAAGTTATTTATAATTTTGAAAGAAAAAATTTCCAAGGTGAGAATATTTATCTTATTGGTTTTATGTATATGAGTGTGCCTATGAGAATTCTGTATGAGATTGAAAATATCACTTTCTCATTCTTCTAGGCCAAAATAATTACTTTTAAAGCTTTAGTAAGAGTAAATTCAATGATTGAAAGTTTTATAATGTCAACTATTCTAACTATTGTTGTCACTTTTTTCATGTTTTGAATGAGTTGTTTCTTTTATTTTTTCTATGGTTAATAACCGAATAACCAAACCAAACCGAACCAAAACCGATAAATATATACTATATTTGGTTTGGTTTGATTTTGATAATTTTAAAACCTACTAAGTTCGTTTGATTTTGGTTTTGACCAATAATCGATCCAAACCAACCCGTGAAAACCCCTACTCTTGATTAACAAATAGAGTTGTGTTTATACGGTCCAACTACTTAAAATTTCATTTTTTAGTAGTTATTTAAGTTTAAAGTAAATAAGGAACCAGAAATATTATTCAATCGCCATAAATATGAATATACTTGATATAATTAACTTGCATCGTTACAACTCCAAAATTATACATAGATGCTCTTGCTCACCCCATTGGTAAGAAGCAATGAGGGAAGAGATATAAACACTAATGTAGTCTGTTCAAAATGGATTTATCGAGTCAAATTTGTAAGACCTAAAAAACTTTTTAGTTAAGCCCTGAGTTATTCTTGATTTGCATATAAGATCGTATCAGGTGATATTTCAATTATGATTAGGTGTTAAGGTCAATTGTTTAGTGTGACAATAAACTTGAAGATGAATTAAGGTTACAAGAAACCTTTAGCACAAAGTTGAGTTGAAAACTTCCTTATTGATTAAGTTTTGAGATAAGATTATACTTATGTCAACTTCAAATAATCATATCTCAAGACATATAAGGAATTAGGTAGCTCATGATCTATCAAAATAAAAGTCAGTCATTTTCATTGCCATCAAGTTTTCCTCAATCGAAATTCTGAGTAAAAAGTTATGACTGATTTACTAGAGACACTGTAACCTAGCAGTAGCTCAGCGATGTCTCCGCAATACAGAGTGAATACATACCTCACTGTCCGCTAGAATAAAATTCTGACTTACAACTCTTTTTTTAAAATTATTTTTTAAAGGTATTTTTGTCCTAAAAACCTTCAGGTAGTCATATAAATCATCCTAAACGTGTAGAAAATGAGTTTTCAGAATCAAACCTCTCATGCACTCCTAAATTTTCTACGCTTAAGAACTTCAAGAAACATTAAGACTAGGGTTCATCTTCTAAAATTTACTGTTAAGATTCTTCAAATTTTTTGTTTTTTAAGGTATGTAAGGCTATCATAATGTTGAACTAGTTCGTCCTCACGCCTTATATCTACTTTTTAACAGTAAGGGAGTAATCTAAAGTTCTATCCTTAGTTTTGAATATTCTTAAGATGAGTTTGGAATTGAGTTTCGAGTTCTTAAATTTCTGATTTTTAGTTTCCATTCCTTATTATTGAGTTGTATTATATTGTGCATTGAGATTGTTCAGTTGATTATTCATGTCTATTTTTCAGCATGAACTCTATCTCTGAGTATTCATTGAATTCTTGTTAAGGATATTTCAGATAAACATAATCATTTTAAATTTATTTATCTGAGAAAGCAAAGAGGAATTTTGAGAAAGTTTAAAACATGATTTGAGTAAGAGGAACTAAGTATTCCCAAAGGTATCACCTTTTACAGTGAGAAAAGAGAAACCTTATTTTCTAAATGAGTAATAACTTTAGAGCCTTACCTATTTTAAGAGGATATTTGAGCAAGTGCCTAAAATATAGAGAAATACTACTTTTTGTAGATTTGAGCGTAAGTGTTTATTGTTAGGAGTAGTATGAGAACGAGTTCAAACAACTTAACATTCTCATAAATCATGTCGCCGACATTTGTATAAACTTTTTTAGATGAATTCTTATTGCTTAGTGGATTTACTTAGTTGAGAGGTTCTATACTTCGGCAATGTATATGACAGTTCTGACAATGTGAGTAAGACGTATTATCACTTAGCTCATAATGATAGTTGTCGATTAGAGAATCTCCCAAATAAAGTTGAAAGTGTATTTTAATCGTATCACTTAATATGTTGAGTTCATAGATGAGTAAGCATTTTCACTTTGGCTATATAAGATACTTATAAATTTAATGTACTAATGTCACTCAACCAACATCTTTTAATGATGTATATACATGCACTTAAAATCCTCAACAAAATTTCGTTCAGATCACTTCATCCGCTCATTAACTTTTGTGTAACAACCCTAAAAATGGATATGCTAAGTAATGCTTAATGTGTTTAGAATTCCTACGATTAGACCGGGTTCACACGGAATTGATGCGCGTAGAACCAGACCTCTGAACCCTTGTGACATTCAAGCTAACTAACTTGGGGAGTTAGTTGAGCTAGGAAAGGTTGGGTCCAACCAGGTAGGGCTTCCGAATATGAATATTCACTCGGATGAGTCTTTACCGGACTTAAAAAGGGGAAATCTTAAGTTTGGAGGGTCTAAGGATAAAATGGTCTTTTTCTAGGATAAGAGTAGTATCGTAATTATCCTAAATATGTAATTAATTATTTAATTATTAAGGTGGAGGGGTATTTTGGGGAGAGAGGGCCGAAATTGCCTTTTAGCAAAATCTTGCTTCACTCGAGTTCGAACCTAGGTAGGAGCAATGATTTAAATTGTTTTATTTAAATTGGTAGATTAATTTAATGAATTAATATTTATTAACTGATTTAAGAAAAATTAAATTCAGTTTTTTAAAGGTTTGAAAGAGTCCTAGTTGACTAAGTCTAAACTACTCCACCTAATCCTAAACTACCTTTCACGTTTTAACTCTCTCTCTCTCTCACATCAATATCTCTCTTTTATTTTCACGTTCTCTCTGCCTAAACACAAGAACTGATTAGCAACCAAAAGTTCTTCACACCTGAATAACTTTCAAGTTAAAAACATATACAAAACATAACCAAAAACGTTAGGAAAAATGGAGGGGTTTTTTTCGGTCGAGTTGGTGTTGAAGCTTTCGGACTTGGACGTGATTTTGGAGAGGGTCTTTGGACAGCAAGTTTAAGGTTTGAACGTCAAAATAAGGTATGGGTGTTCTTAATCCTGGTCCCTTTCCCAAGAGACCCTTAGGACTCAGATGAATCTATTCCGAAAACTAGGGTTGTTCCCCGTTGCATGTCCCTGTCACTAGCTCCCATCAATTTGCAGGATGTGTATGTTTTCTGGTAGAAATTGAGGATGTAATGTTTTTTTGTGATGATTACGTTCATGTATGTATGTATGTTCGGATTTATGTGAATATTAAGCATGTTGTCCGAAACTATGTGATTATGTGTGTGCAATGTGTAGCCATGACATATACTCTTGGTTGAAGTTCGAAAATGACATGTTGTGGTTGTATTCTTATGTGCACAAACTTGTATAAATCGTGATGTTCATATGAAGTATAATGCGACTGATTTGAATGGAAATTATTAGCTAAATGAATTCATGAAAATGCACCTAAAGATGTACTAAATGATCCATGAATTACCCTAAAAAACTAACATGTAAACGTTGATGAAAATGAGCTGAAAAACATACATAATTTCCAGCATCTTGTTGATGAGTTTCGGCCAACCTAAGTTGTGTATCATGCTATGTAAAATGAATCAAAAATAAGTGAGGTCATTGAGAATCGAACCTGTGACCTCACCATGTTAAAAATCTTAGAAATAAAGTGATAGAAAAAGATGTGGCATGGGGATTCGAACCCGTGTGCCTTGACCAAAACATGGAAAAGATAATGAAAAATAAAAATGAGAGGTGTGGGTTTCGAACCCACAACCTCTCGGTCAGACTTAAAGAAGAATTAAAGAAAAATAAAAGTTAAGGCATGAGGGAAAGGAAATTAAGTAGAAAAATAAAGAAGGGCTGTGGGGGTTCGATCCCACACCCTCTCGGTCAAACAAAAATGGTTTAAGAAAAAAGAGAACAAAAGAAAATGAGGTTGACGGAGTTCGATCCCACATCCTCTTGGTCCCAAACGAACGAAAAATAAAGAAATCAAGGGTAAATGAAGAGAAGGCGTTGGGGCTCGATCTTGGGTCCCCAAGCCGAGTGGATCAAACTAAAATAAATAAAAATGTAAGTGTTATCCAAGGGATTCGAAATCGGATTCCCTCACCCAAATTCCGTATTAATACATAAGTCATACGTGAATAAATGTTCAAAAGAATACTGCCTACATAGATCGAAATCGATGATCTTGGCATACATACAAGATGCATAAGTCTTGTATCACAAAATCTTAGAAAGATACGGATCACTTAAACAAACTATGAATGAAGCCTCGTGGCTTGTATGTATAGTCCCATAAGTCTAGCATACATTTAAAAGTAAGTGAATCTAAGATGAGAGTGTGAAACACACTAAATGGCCAAGTGCATCGGCATATGATGAAATGAACATTCACGAAAAAAAGGGTGAGTAATTATGAAAAACAAATGGGCTAAAGTTAATGAATGTGGTGACAACATGATAAGAGGCTAATGTGAATGTTCCCAAAACATACTCACCTATGAGAGTGTAAAGTTAATGAAGAGACCAGTATCTACGAACACTCTAATGAAAGTATTGAGATTAATATATACTTAATACTGATGATGAGATAAGAAATCATCTAATGAGCTATGATGTCCTCATACAAGAAGCCAACTTCCATGACGTATGAGTTGAATGTAATGAAACTTTATACTGAGCACCAATAAGCTAGTTATGAGCGGTGATGCCTTATTTCGGGAAGGGTGGACGTTTACGTAACTCTCATGAGATGAGATGTCCGACATGCCGGGTATGAGTCTCCTTATATCTCCTAGTCTTTGAACCTATACTGCCAATATAGGGATCTAGTAGGGTTCAATTCCCTATATACGCTAGCATGTTTTGTTTACATCCTAGGTATGACTAGTGGTTGCACTACTATTATGAATGAATGAAATGGTGTACATACGAATGAATGAAGCAGACTCTGTGTTTGTAAAAGAAGGCTCCATAGTTGAGGTCCCATATGTTGAGCCCTCATTTTGGGAAGTCTTAATATCAAGTCCATGATTCCAAGGTCTCATGGCATATGATCGAATGATATGAAATATGTTATGTGCTATATGTAATATGTTATATGCTATATGTAATATGTTATGTGCTGTGTGCAATATGATACGTATGATAATGCATGTTACTCTCATGGCATGACTTGCTAATCAAAATTTGGCAAGTCCACTGACTTGACTTTCCATAAACCATGTTGTTAGAAAAAGTTTTTCTTATTCATGCATGTCCTTGGTGTGTGCTTGCATATACCCATACTTAGTACAAGTGTGTATGAATCCCATACAATATCTAATTTTAGGTGCAGGCAATGGTAGACGTTAAAGCTTACAGTACGACTTTGCAGCTATCCGGACGTGGAACTTTCATCCGGATTTGGTAGGCCCTCATGCTTTCGAGGATGTATGTTGTTATTTTCTAGCTTAGATATAGGCTTTAGCTAGTGGAGCATGTTCCACTAGTATTTCATTTCCACTTTCATTTCAGACTTTGTATTGGTGTCGTTTTGGCAAAAATACGTTTAATGCAATTTATGAACTATTTCTTTCATTTGATGATCTTAATACTAGATGGTTGATTGTGAACGTTTATGAGTTTAAGTAGAATGACTTACATGAATGTTAAGTAACAAAAAGTTCAAATTTTCCACTAAAATTAACCTAGATGAAGTAACAATGACGTATGTAGGCTTGTCTGCAACCTCTGAGAGGTCAACGACGCCGGTCTCGTCTGGGGTCTAGATTCCGATCGTGACATTTTGAGTGGGACCTTGGTGCTTCCAGAGTACTCCAATTTTGTAAGTTATTAGTATTAGTCTTTGAGAAGTCATGAGTCTTGTCCCGATACTCATATTTATACAATAGAAGATTCATAGATAAACAATTTTGAAGAGTCTCAGAGGTTATCTTTAAAACTTATGTTTCATACTCAATATATTCATAGAGTTTTGAAAATTTGATACAATATGATTTAGCATTTCTTTCAATTTTATGCTTGTTTATGCTTGAATAGTTTTTCGTTTGTAGTTAGCCAAAATGAAGGCTCGTTTCAAGACCAATAATGATTCTCGAGTTTCGGCCATGTCCAGGATATACACTCATATCGTGACAAAATTCAAGGAAGATGAATCTATAAAATGATATAAAGCCCGTTTGATTACACAATGGTACACACAAGTGGAAGACATAGAATATGAAGAGTCTAGTTGTATGCACTACTACCATAAAATTTGTCCTAACTATTGCACTTCCATTAAATTAGAAATTAAGGCAATTGGATATAAAATATGTCTTCCACCATGATATTTTAAAATAAATTTTCCAATATCTATTTATTCAGGTTTTGAATAGTTAAAGAGCCTATTTGTGCATTGACAATGTTAAAGATAATAGTATTCAGTTGAAATCAAGTTAATGGTCATATATTATGACTTATGCCTTTAACAAATATATTTTTTTACAAATATTTACAATTCTATGGCCAAACACCTGCTTTTTGTTAAGCTTAAAAAAGTCATTATGGGAAAAGATATTTTTAGTGACCTAGATATCTCCCTTGCTATGATTGATGCATAATATATGTACAATTATTATCAAACAAGTCATTAAATGATGATCCATATTTATGAAAGTCGCAAGAACGTATATGATATTCTTATGTTTTTCATATAAGCATTATAAACTCAAAGACTTGATTTAATAATGTTGATAATATGTTCTAAAATAGTGCGCCAATAGCTTAACATATACGTGCAAAGCACGTGATGAGAAACTAATAAAAGAAAAAACAAAATATACTGTAATGTTCAATACTTAGACATGAGCGTCAATAAAATTTATAAGATATAGTTTTACGTCACCATAACTAACTTTTTTAAAATCATAATCTTCAGCAATTATGATCCTCATCTCATCTTCATTGTAAATTCATGTGCTTCCTAAGTCTCATCATTATCATTGGAATCAACCCTACAATAAAAACAAAATACAAATGTTAGGCAAAATAATAATATAAATTTTTTACTAGCTTTTAAAATAAATAAAAAGTTCATAGAAATAGATATTGAGTTTCCTTCAAGAATTTTTTTCAAAATTGTCTTACAAGTACTTTTATTAAAAATTGAAACATTTATATACGACATGACCTGGCCTTTTTGACATCTTGAAGGCTTGGTATGCCGCTTGTAGAGATTTCTTCATTTTTCTGCACAAAATGAAATAATTGCATAATCAACATATTAATCTTTTACCAAAGAATTGATTCTTCTATGTCAAATATTTAATTTAATTCTTTTATGTGTAAAAATACATAAATTTATATATGACTTTGTATATGTGAATGTATGCATTTATGAGATTGTTGCATTGTATTGTAGGCGAAGAAAAAAATGTGATATAGTGATAAGTAAGTATTTAACTTTACGAGATAAAATCGTTTGTACTTGCCATAAAAATTCTCCTTAATTATCAAAATCATGGGGGGGGGGGGTATTCCATATCATATACTAAAAAGTAAACTTCTCCAAATGTGGAAAGTTACTGAACCATTCTCCCTAAAGATCTAGGATCAGATTACTACATAGCAAAATTCACAAAAGAGGAAAATCTGAGAGAGTACTCAGTGAGGGCCCTTGGTTTATAAATGGGAACTTTCTCACAGTTCAAAGATGGCCCCCAAATTTTGTAGCCTCGGATGCGGTGGAGGAGAAATCAACAATTTGGATTAGACTACCTCAACTTCCCCCTGAGTTCTATGGTGCTATAATACTAAAAAATTTTGGATATTCCATTGGAAAACTACTAAGATTGATGCATGCACAATCGCGATCTTGCAAGGGAGATATGCTCGACTATGCGTAGAAGTTTCACTTAACAAGCCAGTTAAATCACACATAAATATGGGGAGTTATAAACAACAAATCAAATATGAAGGAAATGATCAACTCTGCCACGGGTGTAGAAGATTTAAGAACCCACAAAGATGTTGTTCACCAATCTCGGCTAAGGAAATTAACAACAAAATTCAACTACTATCTAGTAATGAATTGAAGACGGTATCTTTGAAAAACTACCAACATAGGAAAGGAACCTATCTTAGAGAAAGGCAAGGATAATGATCATAGAAATAATCATTTGAAATTGCAGACACGTATGCTTTCTTTTCCAATAATTATGAAGGTACAAGCGAAAAGATTGCTAGCAAAATTAATATTCTCCCTCAATTATACAACCTAGAGGATTTCTACAGTAACAATAAATTCAACTCCTTAGCAAATAAGAGATCCAACCCTTCAGAGAGAATTGAACTCAAACATACCCCTCCCCTCCTTCGATAATTCCAAAGTTGAATTTCTCTTTTGGAGCTATTCCCACTAGAAATAGTAACAAACCCTCAAGAGTAAAAAGTATTTCCGAAGCTATTCCCACTAGAAATAGTGACATATTTCATACAAAAAAGTCAGCCAATGAAATTATATGCATGAAACACTTGGAGAAAGCCTCTTGCCAAGTGTTGAATGAAAATATGATGCAAATCCTTAGACTGAAATCTACTAGCAATATTAATAGCCCCACCAATCCATTTTAGATTACTTCAAAATCTATAGATATCCAATCATTACCCTGTATTTTTCAACCAACCACTCTTAGTCCCTCTCCTATTAATATAAAATCCCCTCAATACAATCCAAAATAGAAGGGTGAAAATTCCACTGGACAGTAATGGTGTTACTATTACTGATCATAAGGAGATCTAGTCTCACACTCTAAATTATTTTCGGCAAATTTACACTACTCACCATACAAACTCTAAAACACCCTGCACTACTTTTTAAACTTCCTCTCATAAACTAGATCTGTCCAGTCTAGATAGACCCCTCAAAGATCTTGAAACCTATAATGCGATCAGCTCTTTCAAACCCTTCAAGTCCCCTGACCTGGATGGCCTCCACCTGTTTTTCTACCAGAATTTTAACAATATAGTGGGGGATTCAATTAGACGCTTTTGTCATAGACCAATAGCCAAGCATTTTTGGGAAAGTTATCACATACACTTTGTCATAGACTTTAATACTAATGATAATTGTCTGCTGAAGATCAAGCACAAAAATCCTTCAATGCAAAATCATCTATTCAAATGGGAAATTTTCTTCCCCTTTGCAATCTGGTACATTTGCACCAATCATGACCACTATGTGTTTAACAAATCCAAGCACCCTACAAATATCCAAAATCTAGAGCACAAAGTTATTCAATTCACTTTATTCTCTAACTCCCTATTCCATCCTTTTAGGGCTAGCCTCACGATGCACATCTAATGGCATCCTCCCGCTGAAGGTTTCTTGAAGCTTAACATTGACGACTCCTATAATAGAGCTACAAATATTGGGGGCATAGGAGGGATTTTGAGATATGAAAAGGGCATATGGGTGATAGGTTTCTAAGAAAAAGTTCATCACCATCAACCAAACTTTCATGGAGCTCATGGCCCTTTTCCACAACCGTAACATTGTCAACGATCGCCAAATTTACAAATCTAGAAATTGAAACAGACTCCTCTGAGGTAAGAAAGTTAATCAAACACAAAATTGTTTAAGTTTATAACAATCTCCTTCAAAATGCATGTCATCACTGAAGAATTTGGGGAATTCGCTGATTCGCCACAGTTTTCGAGGAGGGAATAAACTCACACATCTATTGGCAACACAAGAAAGGTTTCAGGAAGGATAAGATGATGGTACTCTTTTGCTTTACCCACCCTAGTAGGGGTTAATAACTATTAACAATGATAGAGGTGGACAATCATAAAAAAGAAGTCCCTCTTAGTACTAGTACCAACTTAGCTGCTATGAGAAATATATGTATTAAAAATGCAATGCTTAGTAATTTGGCTATGACCACTGTAACGCTTACTTATATGCCTAGGACCAATGTAATGGCTTTCTAGTATCAAATAAATATATATGTTGTTCCAAAAAAATAGTGAGAACACATATCATTCAATCATGATTAGACAAACTAATTAATAAACCTAAAGACAAAAGATCTCAATTGGTAAGTCAAAGAGCAAGTGATGTATAATATACTTTAACTGATAATTTTAAAAATTTAGTTTGAATACAATAGGACGAAAGCATCGAAAAAATAAAAATTATAAAGAATACCAAATTAAAATTGAAGAAAAACATACCTTGTTCAAGGATGATCTTCCACCCAATTCTTTGTAAAAAGCAATTGTTTTTTGTATTAAATCAAGCTCCTTTTGAGTTTTTTCAATTTCTAGATTCAATTTTTCTGTAATGGCAATGCTCCCGTACACAGGATTTTCAGACCTAATCTTAGCCTCTAAAATTAGGGTTTCAACCATTTTTGCCTTTTCCTCATTAGCAGTGACAGAATTCAGCATATCTTTGAGAAAATCGATGTTGAAATGTCGAATGACTTTATCAAATTCATCAACTTTGTTGGAAGGAAAAAACGGAGCAAATGGACAATTCTCATCACATCTTTTGTTTTGGTACTTACATGCTGCACATTTACCCCTCGCATCTGCATCATTCATCTTTGTCACAAATATTGAGAACTCCAAAGTAATTACTTAACAGAGAGAAGTTTTCCTTATATTTGTCTCTCTTAACACGAATTTGAAGAATATTGAGTTGACTAATCAGATTGTATAAGAAATAATTTGATTTGAATAATAATTATTTAATAGACTTGACTGTTTTTATTTAAAAGTAAGTGATATATTTTAGTTTTTTGGAAGGAAATCCTTCATGCTAGTAAATATATTCACATTTGGCTGACTAGATATCACACCTCGAGCCTACACCCTGGATGTAGCTGGCGCTCGAGAACCGTTTTTGATCCTCAATTGAATTCTTGATTTGACTGACTATGTAGTGGAATAATCATTCACACGGTAACACTACCAAAAAAAGGCTAATTGGCAGAGGTTTATTTGTGGCGTTTTTAAAATAATCCACTATAAATCATTTTGTAACGCTTATTTTAACCCATGCGATATAATTTATTTTTTTATTGTTTTATTATGGAGGCGTGTGATAACCTCCACAAATTGCACCAATTTGTGAGGTTTGTGATAACCTCTGCAAATTACAATAAATTGTGAAGCTTTGTAAATATAGAAAACACTTCAGAAAATAAAGTAATCATGGAAAGTAGAAATACAACTGATTATCTGCAATGCATGTTTAATTAGCATGAGAAGAGTAAAATAAATTGTAATTGAATTGCGGTATCAAAGTAAATACAATTTAGATATATAGGTTTATTCTTTCAAGAGAATGAAATAATAGTTGAAAATGTTACTCCTATAATATGTAATTGAATAGTTAAAATAAAAAAATTATTGAGGTCTTATGTGATTTTTTTTTCTCTCCACCCGGACCAACCCACCGACTCGGCTTCTTAGATTTAAGGTGATTTATGTATCGACCCCAACGAAACTATATATATATATATATATATATATATATATATATATGTATATATATATATGCACACACTAAAGTAAAAGGTAAATTTATATATGACAATTATATGATAATAAGCAATAGGCCGGTAAAGTGTAATATACTTCCATGAGATGAATATTTCAAAGAAGTGGATGTTGGATGTGCAGTCATACAAGATTAGGTAAGATTAAAAAATAACAACCTTCTTCATTAGGTACTAGTAGCACGTTTTGACTTTAAAATGAGAAATCATTTGAGATGATTAGATATCGTTTATTTTTAATAAGATAAAGATGTCAAAATCTGTGCATTTAAATTTTAATATTTGACTTTAGATACAAGTTTTAAATATTCGGAAGTTCTATTAAGACCCATTGACCATATAGTTAAGATTATTTTTACATATGAATGTAGAAAATTATCTTTATCTAAAAAATAATGAATATAAACTTATTAAAATGTGAAATTTATCTAAAAATATATAAACAAAATATTATTTTGTTATAAGAATATATGGTGTTGTTGTGATGAAAGAAAATATAAAACAATAATAGTAAACACAAATCACTATAATTAAATTATTATATTATCTTTTTTATATTTGTTTGATGTGAAATATCACTTGTTAAAGTTTTAACTTTAAGTTATCAAACATAGTTACTAATTGTGTCAATTTGTCATGAATTAAGATTTATGTTATTTTGTAACTTGAATATTTTAAATGTAGAGTATGTTATAAATGACAGAACTCAAGTTTTTTAATGAAGAAAGGGAGTTGGTTGGATGGTAAGCACCCCTCACTTCTAACTCAAAGGTTGCGAGTTTGAGTCACCAAGGGAGCAAAAGGGGTAGAAGTTGGGTTGCAAGTTCGAGTCACCAAGGGAGCAAAAGCGGTGGGAGCTCCTAGGGAGGGTAAAAATATAAAGATAAAGACCTTTTCAAAAAAATTAAATAAGATATTGAGACTATATTAATTGTGAGTTATAAACCCTTGTAGAGTGTATTTATTAAAGTTCTAAAATCATATTTAAGGGGTAAGGAATTACCACAAATTGCAAAATCATTTTGTGGCGGATGTAATAAGGTTCTATTAAACCGTCACAATTATGCTCGTGACATAGGTAATTGTGACAGTTTCTAAAACCGCCTTAATTAATTTTGTGTGGGTCAAAAACTCCCACAAATCGATTAAAACCCCTCCATAAAATGACCCCCTTTTTTGTAGTGTAATGGGCTTAAAATATGATTTTTAATATTTAAACTCAAATTAAATACTCAACTCAAATTGTAGTTGTAAAATACTCAATGACATAAGAATAAAAGTTTGCAAAGACATCTCAAGGAAAAGTAAATTGTGAATGACTCCTTAACTCATTCTATCTATGAAGCCTCTAATGTTTAAGATATGTGTGGGGATAAGACTCTTGACGCCTTAAAAATACCAAACTTAAAGTAATGTGAGGTCATCTAGAATACAAGAAGCTCACCAAAAGCTACCCGGAGTGTAGAGTGATTGTAACAAAGCGCATGTTGATAATTATGAACACTCGTTTCATCATCATAAAAAGATGAAGGTCAAATGACATCAATATATTTAAATTTACGAGTATGTAATATAGCCGAAGTTAAATAACTAATGTGATAAAACTATACTTAAGTTGAATGTAAAGTGATCGTAACAAAGCGCATGTTGATAATTATGAAACTCGTTTCATCATCATAAAAAGATGAAGGTCAAATGACATCAATATATTTAAATTTACGAGTATGTAATATAGCCGAAGTTAAATAACTAATGTGATAAAACTATACTTAAGTTGAATGTAAAGAAATATAGTAGTTAAATCATTTTAAGCTTTACAAAATACGTACTAATTTATGAACTGAACATAATAAGTGATATATAAAAATACACATTAACTCTATTGGAAGATTCTCTAACTAACAATCATCACTATGAGCTACGTGATGATAGAATGTGTTGTCCACATTGTTAGAACCGTCCTACATTATGTTGGAATATAAAACATCTCAACTAAGTTGATCTACTAAGTTTTACCCGAAGACACTAAAGATTCATCTAAAAAGTATGATCATGTACCATGTTGGCAAGACATGGTTTATGGTGGCTATGAGTTTTCTGAACTTTTCCCTATATCGGTTCTCAATACTACTTGTAATAATATATGCTCTTGCCCAAATGTATCAAAACAATTCTGTCTCTGATTGGAGATAATTGCTCAAATTATCCTCTTAAAATAGGTAACTACTTTGAAATATCTCTTAACATCATTGCTCATTAGAAAACAAGATTTCTCTTTGCTCAGTGTAAAACTAATATTAGATTGGGATAATTACTCAAAAAGGGTCTCTTAACAAGATTCAATTGTATATCTGTTAGTATAAAGGGTATATACATTCTAACTTTTAGGCGGTAGGGGCATTAATGTCCCAAAAGTATGATGGAAGGTATTTGCATACCATTTATCATAGTTCGGGGGGTATATTTGTCTTTTTATCCTATTTATAGTTCTATGGTCAAACATTAGCTTTTTGTTAAGCTTGAAAAAGTAATTATGTGATTCAAATAGTGATTTTAAATTTGGTGGCACCTGACAAGATATTGCTAGTGCCATAGATATCTCCCTTGCTATGATTGATGCCTAATATCTGCACAATCATCATCAAACAAGTCATTTTTTGATGATCCATATTGATAACAGTCACTAAGAACATGTATGTTATTCTTATGTTATTCATATATAAACATTATGAATTCAAAGACTTGATTTAATAATATTGATGATCTTTTTTAAAATAGTGCGCCAATAGCTTAACATATACGTGCAAAGCACTTGATGAGAAACTAATTAAAGAAAAACAAAATATACTGTAATGTTCAATACTTAGACATGAGCGTCAATAAAATTTATAAGATATAGTTTTACGTCACCATAACTAACTTTTTTAAAATCATAATCTTCAGCAATTATGATCCTCATCTCATCTTCATTGTAAATTCATGTGTTTCCTAAGTCTCATCATTATCATTGGAATCAACCCTACAATAAAAACAAAATACAAATGTTAGGCAAAATAATAATATAAATTTTTTACTAGCTTTTAAAATAAATAAAAAGTTCTTAGAAATAGATATTGAGTTTCCTTCAAGAATTTTTTTCAAAATTATCTTAAAAGTACTTTTATTAAAAATTGAAACATTTATATACGACATGACCTGGCCTTTTTGACATCTTGAAGGCTTTGTATGCCGCTTGTAGAGATTTCTTCATTTTTCTGCACAAAATGAAATAATTGCATAATCAACATATTAATCTTTTACAAAATAATTGATTCTTCTATGTCAAATATTTAATTTGATTCTTTTATGTGTAAAAATACATAAACTTATGTATGACTTTGTATATATGAATGTGTGCATTTTTGGGATTGGTGCTTTGTATTGTAGGCTAATAAAATTTGTGATATAGTGATAAGTAAGTACTTAACGAGATTAAATTGCATACATTCGCCATGAAAATTCTCCTTAATTATCAAACTCATGGGGAAAAAAATTCCATATCATATACTAAAAAGTAAACTTCTCCAAATGTGGAAAGTTACTAAACCATTCCCCCTAAAAGATCTAGGATCAGATTACTACATGGCAAGATTCACAAAAGAGGAAAATCTGAGCATAGTATTCAGCAAGGGCCCTTGGTTTATAAATGGGAACTTTCTCACAGTTCAAAGATGGCCCCCAAATTTTGTAGCCTCAGAGGCGGCGGAGGAGAAATCAACAATTTGGATCAGACTACCTCAACTTCCCCTAAGTTCTATGGTGCTATAATACTAAAAAAATTTAGATATTTCATTGGGAAACTACTAAAAATCGATGCATGCACAGGCGCCACCTTGCTAGGGAGATATGCTGGACTTTGCAAAGAAGTTCCACTTAACAAGCCAGTTAAATCACACATAAATATCGGGAACTATAAACAACAAATCAAATATGAAGGAAAGGATCAACTCTGCCACGGGTGTTGAAGAATTGGGAACCCACAAAGATGTTGTTCACCAATCTTGTCTAAGGAAATTAACAACAAAAGTCAACTACAATATAGTAACGAATTGAAGACGGTAGCTTTTGAAAAGCTACCAACATAGGGAAGGAACCTATCTTAGACAAAGGCAAGGATAATGATCGTAGAAATAATCATTTGAAACTGCAGACAAGTATGCTTTCTTTTCCCAATTATTATGAAGGTACAAGCAAAAGGATTGCTAGTAAAATTAATATTCTCCCTCAATTAAATAACCTAGAGGATTTCTACTATAACAATAAATTTCAACTCCTTAGCAAATACAAGATCCGACCCTTTAGAGACAACTGAACCCACTGTAACATACCCCTCCCCTCCTTCGATAATTTCAAAGATGAATTTCTCTTTTGGGGCTATCAGAGATAGACACGTGGCCCCCATAGAAAACCAAGTAACAAACCCTCAAGCAATAAATAATACTTCCCAAGTTATTCCCACTAGAAATAGTGACACATGTCATACAAAAAAGTAAGCCAATGAAATTATATGAATGAAACACTTGGAGAATGCCTCTTTCCAAGTTTTTAAAAAAAATATGATGCAAATCCATAAACGGAATTCTACTAGCCATATTAATAGCCCCACCAATCCACTTCATATTCAATCAAAATCTACAGATATTCAATCATTACCCCGTATTTTTCAACCAACCACTCTTAGTCCCTCTCCTATAATATAAAATCCCTTCAATACAGTCCAAAAGAAAAGGTTGAAAATTCCATTGCATGAAAAAATAGACTCTCACCACTTAATCAGAAAGACCCAACAGAAACGAGCATGAACAACAATCAGATACCAAATCCTCCAGTAGCATATGTCACTCAAGAAATAACACTGGCTCAACCTCCCCACTCATGGATAGAGGTAAATTTGCACGGACAAGCAGCCTATTTCACAATGGACATAGACAGAAGGGAAGTGATGATTGTCCTTCAAGAACCCCAACTTTCTAGCACAACTAGTCACAGAAGAGATGATGCTTGCAACGGATAGTAATATGAATCATGTTTGACTAATCAATATTCAAAGCCCGTTTCCTCTGCAGTGGCTTCGAATTCCACTCCTTGCAATAGATATGGGACATGTCGTCTCACTCCAACCCTATGATAAACCAACTAAGAAGACCAGATCTACCATTCTTTACACCACACACCACTGGAGAATATTGGGGGGACCAAATTTTTTTCCATGGATACCACAAATGACGATACTGCAACAGCAACAACAAGAATTATTTCGTGTAGTGAACTTTCATCAACAAGTTCCCCAAGAGCATGAGTGGGTGGTAACAAGGGGAAGAAATGGATGAGGATCGTACATTCACAAAAGTGACAGGCCTAAGAGAAGTAGCCCTTATGTTCTTTCCGAAAGCGGAAGACAAGAATTTCATCTTCAACTGGCAACCAACACCGACCAAATGCTCAGTGGACATTCGCCCACCAATAAACTGAGCAACAGCGAAATTCGCCCACCAACACTAAAAGAGATTCCTTATCCGGAAGATGTGAACAAGATACGAAAACAAAACACTCCCATGATGACTAGGCCTAATAGTTTGTTATTTGGAATATCAGAGGAGCCTCTAATATGTTGCTATAAGAAATCTTAAAGATTTAATTAACACTTATAACCCTTCTATTCTTGATTTTTGGGATATTATGATGGAATATCAGCCAGACTTAAAGACATGATTAGTTTTGATGGTATACTCGAACAACCTGCAATTGGAAGGTCTAGAGGAATTGATGATCCCTTTTAGCATGAAAATTCAGTGACAGTCACTCGCTACAGGCAATCAGATCAGGAAATACATGTCATGGTCAAGGTAAACACCAATAATACCCCTAGTCTTTTAAGTATTATTTACTTTACTGCTCTCAAAAATCATTACTCCGCTCCCTGGGTAATGTGTGAGGATTTTAACCAAGTTATGAGTCAAAACAAAAAATTGGAAGGTCAACCTATAAACTATACCTGAGCCATATTTTCTCAACATGCATGAACTATTGTGATCGAATAGACTTGTGTTTTAGAGGTTCCAAATATACTTGGTCGAATCATCGTAGGAAATATGACCTTACCTTGAAAAACTAGATCGGGGTTTAGCAAACAAGCCATTGATCTCTCTTTACCATAACGTAACCATCAACCACCTTCCTAGGACTTTCTCTAACAACAATCCTCTCCTAATCAATCTTTGATAATAATAGGAATAGTGTTGCCCCTAAACTTTTCAGAATTAGAGCAATTTTGGACCTCGCATCAAGACTTTAAGAGCATAGATGTTAGATGTTACAATAATGTGGACCTCATAGCTAATAATCACCAATTTACTAAGGATATTACTGAGTGGAGCAATATTACATTTAGTGACGTAAAAAAAAGAAAAGGATCATCCAAGCTAGACTTAATGGTAACCAAAACTCCTCGCATTTTCCTACCAGTACTTTCCTCTTAAATATAGAACAAGATCTCATAAGATAATTTAATAGCATTCTTAGGATTGAGGATGATTACTAGAAAATGAGATCTAAAATAAACTAGATCAATAAGGGTGATGCCAATACTAGTTTTTTCATATGTCCGTTATTAATAGAAAAAGAAAAAACAAAGTAGTTAGTTTATTGGACACTAATGATGTTACTATTACTGATCATAAGAAGATCTTGTCTCACACTCTAAATTATTTTCAGCAAGTTTACACTACTCGACATACAAACTCTAAAACACCCTACCCTACTACATAAACTTCTTTTCATAAACTAGATATGTCCAATCTAAATAGAAACTTGAAACCATAATGATATTAGCTCTTTCCAACCCTTCAAGTCCCCGGTCCTGGATGGCCTCCACCTGTTTTTCTACCAGAATTTTAACAACATAGTAAGGGATTCTATTAGACGCTTTTGTCATCAAGCTTTTGCAAGTGGGTTCCTTCTTCATGAAAGAAATGAGACTTATCTTTACCTCATTCCCAAAGTTAAGAATGCAAATAACTTGAACTTTTTTAAACCTTTTCTCCCCAATGTGATCAACCCCTTCCAAGACAGCTTCATTGAATAAAAAAGACTTTCAGACAATGCAATCCTTAATAACTTCTCTTTTCCCATATCGACGAGTATTGTTGATCACAACTATCAGATTCCTTTAGATATCATTCTGGATCAAATTCCCTATATGGTCCCTAAACTACAAGACCTCTTTACTTAAACCTCCCTCCGAAAAATGTTTCAATCTTCTGATCCCAACGTTTACAACTTCCAATGAATTTGGGATGTAAAGTCCCTCAATAAAATTAAATACTTCCTGTGACAATGCTTCCATAATAGGTTTTCCTCAAAATTGTATCTCCAAACCATTAACGTTAGTAATGATAAATTATGCCCTATTTGAAGTTTAAATCTTGAATCCCTGAACCACGTTCTCAAAGCCCTATAGCCAAGCATTTTTGGGAAAGTTATCACATACACCTTGATAGAGACTTTAATAATAATGATAATTGTCTGCTGAAGATCAAGAACAAAAATCCTTCAATGCAAAATCCTTTAGTCAAATGGGAAATTTTCTTCCCCTTTGCAATCTGCTACATTTGGACCAATCGTGACCAAAATGTGTTTAACAACTCCAAGCACCCTATAAACATCCACAATCTAAAGAACAAAGTTCTTCAGTTTACTCTCTCCTCTAACTCCCTATTCCATCCTCTTAGGGCTAGCCTCACGATGCAAATCTAATGGCATCCTCCCGCTGAAGGTTTCTTGAAGCTTAACATTTACGACTCCTATAATAGAGCTACAAATATTGGGGGCATAGGACAGATTTTGAGATATGAAAAGGGCATATGGGAGATAGGTTTCTAAGAAAAAGTTCATCACCATCAATCAAACTTTCATGGAGCTCATGGCCCTTTTCCACAGCCTTAACCTTGTCAACGATCGCCAAATTACAAATCTAGAAATCTAAACAGACTCCTCTGAGGTAAGAAAGTTAATAAAACACAAAAATGTTCAAGTTTATAACAATCTCCTTCAAAATGCAAGTCATCACTGAAGAATTTGGGGAATTCGCTGATCCGCCACAGTTTTCGGGGAGGGAATAAACTCACACATCTATTGGCAGCACAAGGAAGGTTTCAGGAAGGATAAGATGAAGGTACTCTTTTGCTTTACCCACCCTAGTAGGTGATAATAATTATTAACTATGATAGAGGTGGACAATCATAGAAAAGAAGTCCCTCTTAGTACTAGTACCAACTTAGCTGCTATGAGAAATATATGTATTAGAAATGCAATGCTTAGTAATTTGGCTATGACCACTGTAATGCTTACTTATGTGCCTAAGACCAATGTAATGGCTTTCTAGTATTAAATAAATATATATATATTGTTCCAAAAAGAAAAGTGAGAACACAAATCATTCAATCATGATTAGAAAAACTAATTAGTAAACCTAAAGACAAAACATCTCAATTGGTAAGTAAAGAGCAAGTGATGTATAATATACTTTAATTGATAATTTCGAAAAATTATTTTGAATACAATAGGACAAAAGCATCGAAAAAATAAAAATTATAAAGAATATCAAATTAAAATTGAAGAAAAACATACCTTGTTCAAGGATGATCTTCCACCCAATTCTTTGTAAAAAGCAATTGTTTTTTGTATTAAATCAAGCTCCTTTTGAGTGTTTTCAATTTCTAGACTCAATTTTTTTGTAACGGCAATGCTCCCGTACACAGGATTTTCAGACCTAATCTTAGCCTCTAAAATTAGGGTTTCAACCATTTTTGCCTTTTCCTCATTAGTAGTAACAAAATTCAGCATATCTTTGAGAAAATCGATGCTGAAAAGTCGAATGACTTTATCAAATTCATCAACTTTGTTTGAAGGAAAAAACGGAGCAAAAGGACAATTCTCATCACATCTTTTGTTTTGGTACTTACATGCTGCACATTTTCCTCTCGCATCTGCATCATTCATCTTTGTCACAAATATTGAGAACTCCTAAATAATTACTTAACAGAGAGAAGTTTTCCTTATAATTGTCTCTCTTAACACGAATTTATAGAATATTGAGTTGAGTAATCAGATTGTATAAGAAATAATTTGATTTGAATAATAATAAGTTAATAGACTTGACTGTTTTTATTTAAAAGTAAGTGATGTATTTTAGTTTTATGGAAAGAAATCCTTCATGCTACTAAATATATTCACATTTGGCTGACTAGATATCACACCTCGAGCCTACACCCTGGATGTGGCTGGCACTCGAGAAATGTAACTGACCCTCAATTGAATTCTTGGTTTGACTGACTACTAAGTGGAATAATCATTCACGCGGTAACACTACCAATAAAAGGCTAAATTTGTTTATATGAAGTTTGTTTAAATTTTAGGCTCCGATTTAAAATTTCGCTTTAGGCCTCCAATCACGTTGAACCGCCCCTAACACTTTTTAAGCCCTTAATTAGGTGTAAAACATCGTGGTTTAGGCTTAAAATAGGGGTTACACGATATAGTTTAAGTACCAACTGCATACGAAAAGACAAAAATGATCTCAACTTTTAAAACTATCAAGGTGCCTTAAAAGAATATGCATTGCATGTTTAATTAGCATTAGAAGAGTAAAATACATTGTAATTGAATTGCGGTATCAAAGTACATAAAATTTAGATATTTAGGTTTATTCTTTCAAGAGAATGAAATAACAGATGAAAATCTCACTCCTATGATATGTAATTGAATGGTTAAAATAAAAAAAAAATATTGAGGTCTTATGTTATTTTTTTTTTCTCTCCACCCGGACCAACCCACCCACTCGGCTTCTTAGATTTAAGGTGATTTATGTATCGACCCCAATGAAACTATATATATATATATATATATGCACACACTAAAGTAAAAGGTAAATTTATATATGACAATTATATGATAATAAGCAATAGGCCGGTAAAGTTTAATATACCCATGAGATGAATATTTCAAAGAAGTGGGTGTTGGATGTGTAGTCATACAAGATTAGGTAAGATTAAAAAATAACAACCTTCTTCATTAGGTACTAGTAGCACGTTTTGACTTTGAACTGAAAAATCATTTCAGATGATTAGGTATTGTTTATTTTTAATAAGATAAAGATGTCAAAATCTGTGCATTTAAATTTTAATATTTGACTTTAGATACAAGTTTTAAATATTCGGAAGTTCTATTAAGACCCATTGACCATATAGTTAAGATTATTTTTACATATGAATGTAGAAAATTATCTTTATCTAAAAAATAATGAATATAAACTTATTAAAATGTGAAATTTATCTAAAAATATATAAACAAAATATTATTTTGTTATAAGAATATATGGTGTTGTTGTGATGAAAGAAAATATAAAACAATAATAGTAAACACAAATCACTATAATTAAATTATTATACTACCTTTTTTATATTTATTTGATGTGAAATATCACTTGTTAAAGTTTTAAGTTTAAGTTATCAAACATAGTTACAAATTGTGTCAATTTGTCATGAATTAAGATTTATGTTATTTTGTAACTTAAATATTTTAAATGTAGAGTATGTTATAAATGACAGAACTCAAGTTTTTTAATGAAGAAAGGGAGTTGGTTGGATGGTAAGCACCCCTCACTTCCAACTCAAAGGTTGCGAGTTTGAGTCACCAAGGGAGCAAAAGGGGTAGAAGTTGGGTTGCAAGTTCGAGTCACGAAGGGAGAAAAAGGGGTGGGAGCTCCTAGGGAGGGTAAAAATATAAAGATAAAGACCTTTTCAAAAAAATTAAATAAGATATTGAGACTATATTAATTGTGAGTTATAAACCCTTGTAGAGTGTATTTATTAAAGTTCTAAAATCATATTTAAGGGGTAAGGAATTACCACAAATTGCAAAATCATTTTGTGGCGGATGTAATGAAGGTTCTATTAAACCGTCACAATTATGCTCGTGACATAGGTAATTGTGACAGTTTCTAAAAGCGCCTCAATTAATTTTGTGTGGGTCAAAAACTCCCACAAATCGATTAAAACCCCTCCATAAAATGACCCCTTTTTTTTAGTGTAATGGGCTTAAAATATGATTTTTAATATTTAAACTCAAATTAAATACTCAACTCAAATTGTAGTTGTAAAATACTCAATGACATAAGAATAAAAGTTTGCAAAGACATCTCAAGGAAAAGTAAATTGTGAATGACTCCTTAACTCATTCTATCTATGAAGCCTCTAATGTTTAAGATATGTGCCGGGACAAGACTCATGACGCCTTAAAAGTACCAAACTTAAAGTAATGTGAAGTCATCTAGAATACAAGAAGCTCACCAAAAGCTACCCGGAGTGTAGAGTGATCGTAACAAAGCGCATGTTGATAATTATGAAACTCGTTTCATCATCATAAAAAGATGAAGGTCAAATGACATCAATATATTTAAATTTACGAGTATGTAATATAGCCGAAGTTAAATAACTAATGTGATAAAACTATACTTAAGTTGAATGTAAAGAAATATAGGAGTTAAATCATTTCAAGCTTTACAAAATATGTACTAATTTATGAACTGAACATAATAAGTGATATATATAAATATACATTAACTCTATTGGAAGATTCTCTAACTAACAATCATCACTACGAGCTACGTGATGATAGAATGTGTTGTCCACATTGTTAGAACCGTCCAACATTATGTTGTGATATAAAACATCTCAACTAAGTTGATCTACTAAGTTTTACCCGAAGACACTAAAGATTCATCTAAAAAGTATGATCATGTACCATGTTGGCAAGACATGGTTTATGGTGGCTATGAGTATTCTGAACTTTTCCCTATATCGGTTCTCAATACTACTTGTAATAATATATGCTCTTGCCCAAATGTATAAAAACAATTCTGTCTCTGATTGGAGATAATTGCTCAAATTATCCTCTTAAAATAGGCAACTACTTTGAAATATCTTTTAACATCATTGCTCATTAGAAAACAAGATTTCTCTTTGTTCAGTGTAAAACTACATTTTAGATTGGGATAATTACTCAAAAAGGGTCTCTTAACAAGATTTCATTGTATATCTGTTAGTATAAACGGTATATACATTCTAACTTTTAGGCGGTAGGGGCATTTATGTCCCAAAAGTATGATGGAAGGTATTTGCATACCATTTAACATAGTTCGGGGGGTATATTTGTCTTTTTCTCCTATTTATAGTTCTATGGTCAAACACTAGCTTTTTGTTAAGCTTGAAAAAGTAGTTATGTGATTCAAATAGTGATTTTAAATTTGGTGGCACCTGACAAGATATTGCTAGTGCCATAGATATCTCCCTTGCTATGATTGATTCATAATATATGCACAATCATCATCAAACAAGTCATTTTTTGATGATCCATATTGATAACAGTCACTAAGAACATGTATGTTATTCTTATGTTATTTATATATAAACATTATAAATTCAAAGACTTGATTTAATAATATTGATGATCTTTTTTAAAATAGTGCGCCAATAGCTTAACATATACGTGCAAAGCACGTGATGAGAAACTAATTAAAGAAAAACAAAATATACTGTAATGTTCAATACTTAGACATGAGCGTCAATAAAATTTATAAGATATAGTTTTATGTCACCAAAACTAACTTTTTTAAAATCGTAATCTTCAGCAATTATGATCCTCATCTCATCTTCATTGTAAATTCATGTGCTTCCTAAGTCTCATCATTATCATTGGAATCAACCCTACAATAATAACAAAATACAAATGTTAGGCAAAATAATAATATAAATTTTTTACTAGCTTTTAAAATAAATAAAAAGTTCATAGAAATAGATATTGAGTTTCCTTCAAGAATTTTTTTCAAAATTGTCTTAAAAGTACTTTTATAAAAAATTGAAACATTTATATACGACATGACCTGGCCTTTTTGACATCTTGAAGGCTTTGTATGCCACTTGTAGAGATTTCTTCATTTTTCTGCACAAAATGAAATAATTGCATAATCAACATATTAATCTTTTACAAAAGAATTGATTCTTCTATGTCAAATATTTAATTTAATTCTTTTATGTGTAAAAATACATAAATTTATGTATGACTTTGTATATATGAATGTGTGCATTTTTGGGATTGGTGCTTTGTATTGTAGGCTAATAAAATTTGTGATATAGTGATAAGTAAGTACTTAACGAGATTAAATTGCATATATTCGCCATGAAAATTCTCCTTAATTATCAAACTCTTGGGGGGAAATTCCATATCATATACTAAAAAGTAAACTTCTCCAAATGTGGAAAGTCACTGAACCATTCCCCCTAAAAGATCTAGGATCAGATTACTACATGGCAAGATTCACAAAAGAGGAAAATCTGAGCTTAGTACTCAGTAAGGGCCCTTGGATTATAAATGGGAACTTTCTCACAGTTCAAAGATGGCCCCCAAATTTTGTAGCCTCAGAGGCGGCAAAGCAGAAATCAACAATTTGGATCAGACTACCTCAACTTCCCCTAAGTTCTATGGTGCTATAATACTAAAAAAGATTAGATATTTCATTGGGAAACTACTAAAAATCAATGTTACTATTACTGATCATAAGATGATCTTGTCTCACACTGTAAATTATTTTCAGCAAATTTACACTACTCGACATACAAACTCTAAAACACCCTACGCTACTATATAAACTTCTTTTCATAAACTAGATATGTCCAATCTAAATAGAAACTTGAAAACCATAATGCAATTAGCTCTTTCCAACCCTTCAAGTCCCCGGTCCTGGATGGCCTCCACCTGTTTTTCTACCAGAATTTTAACAACATAGTAGGGGATTCTATTAGACGCTTTTGTCATCAAGCTTTTGCAAGTGGGTTCCTTCTTCATGAAATAAATGAGACTTATGTTTACCTCTTTCCCAAAGTTAAGAATGCAAATAACTTGAACTTTTTTAAACCTTTTCTCCCCAATGTGATCAACCTCTTCCAAGACAGCTTCATTGAGTAAAAAAGACTTTCAGACAATGCAATCCTTAATAACTTCTCTTTTCCCATCTCGACGAGTATTGTTGATCACAACTATCAAATTCCTTTAGATAGTCATTCTGGATCAAATTCCCTATGGTCCCTAAACTACAAGACCTCTTTACCTAAACCTCCCTCCGAAAAATGTTTCTATCTTCCGATCCCAACATTTACAACTTCCAATGAATTTGGGTTGTAAAGTCCCTCAATAAAATTAAATACTTCCTGTGACAATGCTTCCATAATAGGTTTTCCTCAAAATTGTATCTCCAAACCATTAACGTTAGTAATGATAAATTATGCCCTATTTGTAGTTTAACTCTTGAATCCCTGAACCGCGTTCTCATAGCCCTATAGCCAAGCATTTTTGGGAAAGTTATCACATACACTTTGACACAGACTTTAATACTAATGATAACTGTCTGCTGAAGATCAAGAACAAAAATCCTTCAATGCAAAATCCTTTAGTCAAATGGGAAATTTTCTTCCCCTTTGCAATCTGCTACATTTGGACCAATCGTGACCAAAATGTGTTTAACAACTCCAAGCACCCTATAAACATCCACAATCTAAAGCACAAAGTTCTTCAGTTCACTCTCTCCTCTAACTCCCTATTCCATCCTCTTAGGGCTAGCCTCACGATGCACATCTAATGGCATCCTCCCGCTGAAGGTTTCTTGAAGCTTAACATTTACGACTCCTATAATAGAGCTACAAATATTGGGGGCATAGGACAGATTTTGAGATATGAAAAGGGCATATGGGCGATAGGTTTCTAAGAAAAAGTTCATCACCATCAATCAAACTTTCATGGAGCTCATGGCCCTTTTCCACAGCCTTAACCTTGTCAATGATCGCCAAATTACAAATCTAGAAATCTAAACAGACTCCTCTGAGGTAAGAAAGTTAATAAAACACAAAAAT
Source organism: Solanum chilense (assembly GCA_032847665.1). Classification (NCBI taxonomy): domain Eukaryota; kingdom Viridiplantae; phylum Streptophyta; class Magnoliopsida; order Solanales; family Solanaceae; genus Solanum; species Solanum chilense. The sequence goes on along the minus strand of CM064971.1, from coordinate 5,120,110 downwards.
GTTCAAGTTTATAACAATCTCCTTCAAAATGCAAGTCATCACTGAAGAATTTGGGAAATTCGCTGATCCGCCACAGTTTTCGGGGAGGGAATAAACTCACACATCTATTGGCAGCACAAGGAAGGTTTCAGGAAGGATAAGATGAAGGTACTCTTTTGCTTTACCCACCCTAGTAGGTGTTAATAATTATTAACTATGATAGAGGTGGACAATCATAGAAAAGAAATCCCTCTTAGTACTAGTACCAACTTAGCTGCTATGAGAAATATATGTATTAGAAATGCAATGCTTAGTAATTCGGCTATGACCACTGTAATGCACTTATGTGCCTAGGACCAATGTAATGGCTTTCTAGTATTAAATAAATATATATATATATATATATATAGTTCCAAAAAGAAAAGTGAGAACACAAATCATTCAATCATGATTAGAAAAACTAATTAGTAAACCTAAAGATAAAACATCTCAATTGGTAAGTAAAGAGCAAGTGATGTATAATATACTTTAATTGATAATTTCAAAAAAAATTTTTGAATACAATAGGACAAAAGCATCGAAAAAATAAAAATTATAAAGAATATCAAATTAAAATTGAAGAAAAACATACCTTGTTCAAGGATGATCTTCCACCCAATTCTTTGTAAAAAGCAATTGTTTTTTGTATTAAATCAAGCTCTTTTTGAGTGTTTTCAATTTCTAGACTCAATTTTTCTGTAACGGCAATGCTCCCGTACACAGGATTTTCAGACCTAATCTTAGCCTCTAAAATTAGGGTTTCAACCATTTTTGCCTTTTCCTCATTAGTAGTAACAGAATTCAGCATATCTTTGAGAAAATCGATGCTGAAAAGTCGAATGACTTTATCAAATTCATCAACTTTGTTGGAAGGAAAAAACGGAGCAAAAGGACAATTCTCATCGCATCTTTTGTTTTGGTACTTACATGCTGCACATTTACCCTGCGCATCTGCATCATTCATCTTTGTCACAAATATTGAGAACTCCTAAATAATTACTTAACAGAGAGAAGTTTTCCTTATAATTGTCTCTCTTAACACAAATTTATAGAATATTGAGTTGACTAATCAGATTGTATAAGAAATAATTTGATTTGAATAATAATAAGTTAATAGACTTGACTGTTTTTATTTAAAAGTAAGCGATGTATTTTAGTTTTTTGGAAAGTAATCCTTCATGCTAGTAAATATATTCACATTCGGCTGACTAGATATCACACCTCGAGCCTACACCCTGGATGTGGCTGGCACTTGAGAAATGTAACTGACCCTTAATTGAATTCTTGGTTTGACTGACTACTTAGTGGAATAATCATTCACGCGGTAACACTACCAATAAAAGGCTAATTGGCAGAAGTTTATTTGTGGGGTTTTTAAAATAATCTACTATAAATCATTTTGTAACGCTTATTTTAACCCATGCGATATAATTTATTTTGTGATTGTTTTATCATGGAGGTGTGTGATAACCTCCACAAATTGCACCAAATTTTGAGGTTTTGTCAACACCGCAATTTATTATAATTTGTAGCGGATTTACTGTGGAGGTTTGTGATAACCTCTGCAAATTACAATAAATTGTGAAGCTTTGTAAATGCCACAATTCATTATAATTTGTTACACTTGTGGGAGGCCCAAATTTTTTATCAAGAATAAATTATGTGTAAATTTTATATAGAAAAATTGATGATTTATGATAAAAAGTATATATATTTTAAAAAAAATTACCATCTTCAATATCTTTTGTACTTTGTTCAAAATAAGAATTAATAGTGAAAACTGAAAAGTGTTGAACAAAGTGAATTACAATTTTCTTTAATTTCGTTTTTAAATTTAGTTTTAAGCACTACGACAAGCATATTCAAATGGAGTATACCAAGTCATCAACTTCTTGCATCAAATTCTATTGTTCTAACTATCAACTTCTTGCATCAAATTCTATGGTTCTAACTCTTATCTTTGTTTAGTATTTGCCAACTCATTATTTATAAAATTATGTTAACAATTCATATAATAATTGTCCAACTAAAAGGATGTTTTTCAATGTTGGTTTATAAAATCTTACCTATAAATAATAGCTAAAAAAACAGTATTAAAATATTGATAATTTTCATCTAAATAGTGTAAGAAAATAAATTTGAATAAATACTTATATGAAGTTTGTTTAAATTTTAGGCTCCGATTTAAAATTTCGCTTTAGGCCTCCAATCACGTTGAACCGCCCCTAACACTTTTTAAGCCCTTAATTAGGTGTAAAACATCGTGGTTTAGGCTTAAAATAGGGGTTAAATGATGTAGTTTAAGTACCAACTGCATACGAAAAGACAAAAATGATCTCAACTTTTAAAACTATCAAGGTGCCTTAAAAGGGAGCTAGGTTTCACGGACTGTTTACGACTTCACGGTCTGTGAAACACTTTTAAGGTTGTATAGCTGGCCGTGAAGCTACACTTACCTGATAGGGTTTCTCTTAAACTAGCATAACTTTTTACTCCAAACTTGAAATGAGTTAAACTTGGTGGTGTCAAAAAGAAGACTCAAAGAACTTTAATTTAATAGGTCATGAGCCAAGAATGCTTATTTTTTATTCCGTCAAGAATGCTTAAAAAAATTTCATAATCAAAAACACAAAATTAATTCAATAACAATTTATAAAAGATAAAAGTTTATAGATCATTGAATAAAATACTAGCGTAAGTTGCAGATAAAGTGATGACAGAAGAAAAAAAACCCGCAAAAGTAAGGACGAACCAAAATATTACCATGGTTGTGATCAGTTGTTTAAGAATTGAACAATTGAAATAATTCTTCTTTTAACATTCTTGAATAGAGGCAAAAGCTATAAGGAAATGATAGTTTCGTTTCATTATTTTAAAATGAAGATCTAAAGTAGACTTTCAAAGAACCGACGAAGTCCGAAATTATGGATGAAACTTGTTACGGAGAAGAAAATACAATAGCAAGTATGATTTGCCTAGTTTTCATATATACCTCCTAAAGAGATGCAACTAAAGTGATACAACAATTAGAAAGGACACGCGAGTTGAAGAAACAGATTTATCGAGAAAAATAAAATAAGGATAAAGAATCTAAAAATAATTTTTTGAACTTTAAGATATTTTACTTTTATCATATTAAATGTCACATCATAGGAAAAAGGTCAAAAAAAAATTGTGAGTAAACAAATGAATGGATCGGACCTATTCTAAAGGAAGAACAGAACTGTTTGTTTTTATTTTATTTACAATAAGCTAATTTAATTTCAAGATAAATTGCATTATTTGTATTCAAGATAATTACACTATTTCAAATTTAAGAAGAGAGTTCAATTGAATAAAATTGTACTACCATATTTCATTTTATTTTATTTTTATATATATGTAATAATTTATCAAATTTTCTATATATAAATGAAGAAACCTTTTAACATAGTGTTTTTCAATTCCCTAATTAGAATTTCTAGCTTCGTTTCAAAACATAAATCATTATACATGATATCAAAAAATTGTCCACAAGACCTTCATCAGAATTTGAGTCATCGATGTGAAACCTACAATACCCAACTTCCATCAAAAATTCCAACGAACAAATACATAAATATCGTAATCCAAGAAAAATAAGAAATTAAAAATTAGTGATCAACTTTATGAACAGAGTTAATTTCTTAGATGATTGCTAAATTGATACTTATTATCTCTGAACGTCCACTTTCTTTAGTAAAAAGGGATAATGCCCAAGTACCCCCTCAACCTATGTCCGAAATCTCAGAGACACACTTATACTATACTAAGGTCCTATTACCCCCCTGAACTTATTTTATTAATAATTTTTTACCCCTTTTTAGCTTACGTGGCACTATCTTGTGGGCCCAACGATGGTTGATTTTTTTTTTTCGAACTAGTGCCACGTAGGCTAAAAAGGGGTAGAAAATTACATATAAATTAAGTTCAGGGGGGTAATAGGACCTTAGTATAGTATAAGTGTGTCTCTGGGATTTCGGGCATAGGTTGAGGGGGTACTTGGGTATTTTCCCTAGTAAAAACATTGAAATAAAAAAAAATAACTTTCTGAGATAAAAACTGAGTAATATTATTTATAATAAAATGTAACAAAATCAAATCCCAAACTAACTGAGCAATTCTCATAATTTAAATTACTAGTGTTTAACTTACGAGTTATATATACATAGATAGATTGAAATAAATACGTGGGGTTTGATTCATAGTGTATATAGTACCCAAGTAAACGTCTCATTCAATATTTGATTGGTTAATTAATTAAGGGCAACTTTCACATATAGCAAACAAAAAAATCATATTTGTATAATATAGCAAACTTTGCATAATTGCGTTCCATAGCAAACATAAAAACTGTATAATTCGCTATACATATAAAAGTGTATAATTCGCTGGCCTAAATTGTATAATTCGCTGGCCTAAATTGTATAATTCGATGCAATTGTATAATTAGCTTTGCATACAGTTGAATCGAATTAAAATATATGTATATTGCATAATTATAAGTGTATAGCAAGAAGATATATGTTTTTCTCGCTTTATACAAAAACAGAAACACAATATATACACTTCTGTTGTATAAAGCTAGAAAAAATTGTATTTCACTGCAATTGTATAATTCACAATTGTATAATTCTTTGGCCTTTTTCTCTGCAATATTTGAAGTAAAATGTTTGTAAATTATATAATTAAGTGTATAACACGAAGATATACATTTTTGCATGTGTATATACAATTTTCTCTCGCTTTATACAAAACAGAAACAGAAATTATACACTTCTGTGTATAAAGCGAGAGATGCGAGAATGGGAGAGTGGCGAGCGAGACTTCTGGGAGAGAGACGCCTGGCAAATTTTTGCCAACGTTTGCTATGAAGCACAATTAAATCAAACCCTAGCTATTTCATTTAATTTAGGTTATTAGTTTGCTATTTTATACAATTTTCCCATTAATTAATCACATAGAAAGAATATAATGTATCATTGTCATATATATAATAAGGTCAAAATCATAGTAAAAATTATATATACTCCAAAATTATATTGTTCCTCATCTAGTCTAGCTAAAATAAGAAATAATTGTCTAGATTTGTCATGTTCACATAGTACATAGACTTGCTAGTAAAACATAAATAAATATGATCATCAAAATAATAAATTTAAATTAGTCATTGAAATAAAAGAAAGAGTAAGAAAATATATATATGTTTGAGGAGGATTAAATATTCAAAATAATAAATCTAAATTAGTCATTGAGGATTAAATATACTCATATAGATTATAATTTTTTTTAAAAAAATAATAATAATAAATTAAAATAAAATCATCTTTTTCATTTCTATTAGAGGAAAAGGGTATATGTGAGTCATTTGTATATTAGTGGGGTTATATATGAGTCGCTTTCATAACGAGGGATAATCAGCTTTAAATGATAAAGTTGAGGGGTATATTAGATCCTTTTTCCTATATTATATTTATTTAAATTTTTTGTATCATACAATATATTAGAAGTATACACATTTTCACATAAAGGGTTAAGATTTTTTCAAAAGTTATGATTTTTTTAAAATTTTGTGACTTTTCAAAAAGTTGTGACTTCTCTAATGAGTTGTAAAATTTCAAAGATTTGTGACTTTTCTGGAGGGTTGCGATTATTATAAAAGGTTGTGACTTTTGTTTAGATCTGTGACTTTTTAAAGGGTTAAGACTTTTCTGAAGAGTTATATCTTTTCTAATAAAACACAAAAAGCACATGTCCATACTATCTTTCTTAACTATAAATAGAGGAGTTCTCTAACATTTTAAAACTATGAATTTCTAAATTTTCTATTTTTCTCAAAACACCTAATTTAGTACATTTTTTATATTTATTTATATTATAATATAAAATATATTAAAAGATTCACACTAAATGATTGTAACTTTTCAAAAGGATGTTGACTTTCTAAAGAGTTATGACTTTTGTAAAGGGATTTTTATTTTTTCCAAGAGTTGTGATTTTTTTTTCCGAAGGATTGTGATTTTTAAGAGGTGTTAGGCCTTATGTCCCCCTCTCTAGTAATTATTATATTAATAAGCAAGACATGTTATAAAAAAAAAAAAAACGTCTCAAAGAGTTTTGATTTTTTTAAAGAATTATTGTCACAATAAGAATTTATTCGTACAAATAGAGATATTTTCTCACATTTTTAAACCACAAATTTTCAAAGTTTTCTATTCTTCTTCTTCTCAACACCCAATTTATCACATATTCTATATTTCATATTATAGATAAATACTACAAATATTAAAAAGGCTTAGCCCAAATCCTACAAAATATTTCATTTTATATTTATTTATATTATTAAATATATTAAAAGCAAACACCTTTTCACGAAGAACAAATGTATTGAATGTCTTATGTTAGTCAAAAAATGAATGGATTGGACCTATTCTAAAGGAAGAACAAATTTGTTTGTTTTTATTTTATTTACAATAAGCTACAACATTTAATTTCAAGATAAATTGCATTATTTGAATTCAAGATAAATTACACTATTTCAAATTCAAGAAGAGTGTTCAATTGAATTAAATTGTACTACCTATGTTAATTTTGATTTTTGTATATACTTATAATAATTTATCAAATTTTGTATAGATAAATAAAGATATATACCTTTTAACATAGCCTTTTTCAAATTCCCTAATTAAAATTTCTTCCATAACGTAAATCTTATATAAAAGAAATTGCTAATTTTTCACTAACACCTTCATCGAAATTTGACTCATCAATTGTCGAAACCTATAATACCCAACTTCCATCGAAAATTCCAATGACTTAAACACATAAATGTCATCATCCAAAGAAAACAAGAAATTAAAAAAACTAGAGAACCTTCATCAGAATTTGACTCATCAATTATTGAAACCTATAATACCCAACTTCCATCGAAATTTCCAATGACTTAAACACATAAATATCGTCATCCAAAGAAAACAAGAAATTAAAAGAACTAGAGAACCTTCATCAGAATTTGACTCATCAATTATCGAAACCTATAACACTCAACTTCCATCGAAAATTCCAATGACTTAAACACATAAATATCATCATCCAAAGAAAACAAGAAATTAAAAGAACTAGAGAACTTTCATCAGAATTTGACTCATCAATTATCGAAACCTATAATACCCAACTTCCATTAAAAATTCCAATGACTTAAACACATAAATATCTTCATCCAAAGAAAACAAGAAATTAAAAGAACTAGAGAACCTTCATCAGAATTTGATTCATTAATTATCGAAACCTATAATACCCAACTTCCATCGAAAATTCCAATGACTTAAACACATAAATATCATCATCCAAAGAAAACAAGAAACTAAAAGAACTAGAGATCGACTACATAAATAAAGTTAATTTATCATATAATCGATAAACTAATACTTATTATCTCGGAACATCACTTTCTTTAGGTAAAAAAGTTAAAATAAAAAGATAACTTTCTGAGATAATAATTGAGTACTATTGTTATAATAAAATGTACCAAAATCAAATCTTACACACAAAAAAACAAAAAAAAAGTCAAAATTGATTATTATGTTGATCATCAACTTCCCATAAAGCTAAAGCTTTAACAACATAAGCAGATAGAGCCACAATAGTAGCAGCAAAGATAGGAGGAACAATTAAATCCATTTGAGATCTTTTAAAATCTTGAGAAGGAAAACAAAAAACCTCTAATGGAAGATCCAATGGTATTCTTACATATCCTTTTTCGTTACGATTATGATCATGATGACAAGCTTGAGAGAAGGAAGAAGAAGGTGTTATCGCGGTAACAAAGGCTAATTCTGGTGAAAATGATGCCAACGCTACGATTATTGTCAGAATAGTTGTCCATGTTGCTGCATAGAATAGTAATGGTAGCCTTAGTGACACTCTTTCAACAATTGAGTTCAAGATAGTGAAGTTCATGTTTTTTTTTTGTAAGAGAAGAAAGAATGTATGAATGAATATAATGGGGTTTTTAGTTACTTGTTTATTAATTGGTCAAATCAAATATTGGTATAATAATAATAATATAATAATAATAATAATAATAATAATAATAAGGATATTTTGTTGGTTGGTGGTGTTATGGGAAAGATAGACCTAACCCTTAACTACCTTTGGAAATGATATAATGCACAACATGGTTTCAACTTTCTAACTAGTTTAGTTGTTAGAGTTTTAACTTCTTGTTTGTTTGTTTTTTTTTTTTTCGGGTGGAGAGAGGGGGGTGAGATTCATACTTCACGACAAGGGGTTTCGAACAAGCTGAGCAACTCTCGTAACTCAAATTATTAAGGTTTAATTTACGAGTAATATATTGATCGTGTAAATTTTTTTTTGTGTGTGTGTGTTATTAGGTTATTATTTTTTAAGAATATAATACACATAATTATCTCTAATACGAATGATAGATCGTTATTGATTCTATCTTAATGAATTCATTAAGGATTAAAAAACGAGTATGGATATTCTGCGGTAATGATTTCGAAGATTCAATAATAAAAGTCGTTGAGTTGAGAGGTATAAGGTATATATAAGGTTCAACTACGAATAGAGATAAAAAAAGATACATTTTTTTCAGTAAATCTCAAATTTTTGTAAATAAAGTTATCTGATATCTATTAGGGAAAATTTTATTTTTCACCGTCTAAATGAATTTTTGTGGTAATAAATAATAATGGACGGATTATTGGTTGACTAATTCCTCCATATATATATATATATATATATATATATATATATATATATATATATATATATATATTTGATAGTTTGGTGAGATAAAAAAGGAGAGGGTTGCAGCTATAAAAAAACTACTATTTTTGCTGGACAGCGTGGACAAGGCATTATATTATTTTAATTTATTTGGTATGGGTTTGGTGAGAAAAAATATGATAATTATTTCATAATTTTAATATAAATATGATTTAAAAAATATTAAGTGCTCAACATGACAGTAATATATTGCACTTTGACCATCAATTTAGGTGTTTTTTTTTTCCTTCATTATATAGCACAGAAAAAATGAGAATATAACGAAAAATAAAGATAAAATAATGATAATGAAATAATGACAGTGACAATAATAATTATGATGATAATGATAATCATAATGACTATGATAACAATGGCACCTCCATTAACTCAATGTGATTAAAGGTTGGATGGAAATTGATGGTTACTCTTATTTTTTTTTTTTTGGCATAATTAACTTGATCGAGACTTGGATATACGTAAATAGATATTTAAATTTGTATAATATTGAACAAATAATACATCCCACATGACATAATACACATAGAGTCACGTAAAATATGTGTCTACTTGATTAACTTTAAATATCCATAAAACACATTTAGGTATTATGAAGATGACCGTTAACTTGATTTCAGAGGACAACTATGCCCTCCAACTTTGAGTGTGTACAAACAGACACTTAAACTTGTATAAAATTGAACAAATAAACACAGATATCCTACATGGCATAATGCACGTAGGATGTCATGCGGGACACAAAATAGTCACGTAGAACTAATGTATCTATTTGTTCAACTTTTTACAAATTTAAATGTCTGCTTATGGACACCCAAAGTGAAAGAAATCAATAGTTGCTACCTGACGTCAAGTTAAAGATCATGTTTATATATTATGCCTTCCCATCTCTATAATTGAGAAAGTTGCAAAACATAATACAAAACTCGATAGATGATAGATACCGCTCCTATATAATTCTTCATTTAGATAATCAAGTTTTTATCTAAACTTCGTGTCAAGTCAAAACTCAGATAACAAATTCAACTGAAACAAGGAAAGAACATAGAAGACAAAAGATATTGTGAAATGGATTTCTTAAGAACTCAATGAACAGAAAACACTGCATGGGGCAAGTTCAAATCTAAATACAAAGATGTATTATAAACACAGCAGAACTAGACGATAGCATAGGCGATACAATGCTAAATATCCTGTTGGCATCGCCTTAGGCAGGTCGATACGAGAATGCTCTTTCTACTTTAAGAGTTAAGAAAAGAAAACCAAGAGCGGAGAAGCAAAGGGCAACGAACATAATCACCAGCATTGTCTGCAACGAGATGTAGGGGGCGAGGAAAAACACTATGGCAATTGCAAAGCTCTGCCAAAGCTTAAGTTGGGCAAATGCTCCCTCCTGTTTAAGCCCCAAATGATTAGATGTTTAGTGTAAAGAAAACGATCATCCAACGAAAGACAAAAACGTAGGGAAGAGTTGGAAAATTAGTACCAGATCATCCTTGAAGAGTATCCCGAGCAATGCACTTAGCTGGGTATTCAAGACTCCATCACCTATGCCCCACAAGGCTGCAACGAGAAGTGGATATAGTATGCCAAGAGCTCCAACAGTCGCACTACAATAGAGAAAAAAACGATAAGATTTCAAATACCAGTGTCAACTTCTTCCAAAAAATAACAAAGGAACATTACACGATGCAAACCTGTGAGCCAGTAGAATCCATACCAATACAGCACCCTGAACTAAAGCTCCACCCGAGACAATCATCGAAATAGATGAGAGACCAAAGGTGAAATGCCCAGCCACTAGAGAGCACTGAGACAATGACCAGCCAATGATACAATAGAATAATTATCACAGTGTTATATCAGATTAAGTTCAAATTATGCCTGGGTACTACTATCAAATCTAACATACCCACAGTTCTATAGAGTGTGTGAATGCAGAGTTACATATTTTGAAGTAAATTTGAGAAAGCTTACTGTAATAAGTAATGTCTAAGATTTGCATAAACCTATTTGAATATACAGTTTAAACTAATGCGATTTCTTCATAAGTTTATGAGAGAACATGTTTACAGTTATGTAGGATGTTTTCATAAGGGAAGGAACAGAATGGATATGTTGTGCGATCATATTCATTTTAAAGTTACTTACTAATTCTCCAAATAAGTTGTCATTGAACTGTTATAATAATATTTGAAGATTTTCAATGTTTACGAACAATAGCAAACGCTCTTTGAGTCTTCTTTTAATATTCACTGTGTTCACGTGAATAATTGATTAACTCAGTTCCTTCAGTCACGCTGAAAAAACTAATACTATATAGGGAATAATTGTAACAAGTAAATAGTTGCACTAAAGTAAAAGCTCTATGTCATTCACATCAATGTTTACTCTCAATACAAAGTAACTCAAGAACAGTATTCTAGTTAAAATTCTATCAAACATAATAGATACTCATTGCACTTTGATGACAACATAATCTGCCACCAAAGCACTATACAGTAGTTATATATTTCCCAGACACAATCTTTGTATTCAATGACTTAAATGCACCTAAAATACAGCTAGAGTAGAATGTTTGCAATGACTATTTAATGGATGATCTGTTACTTGGGTTAGTTCTCAATCCAATACCACTACGCTTCAATCCCTCAAGGTTACCAATTACTCTCTCAGACCACAGTACATTCATTACTACGACTACCTTAGTATAATTAAAAATGCAACAAAACATTATAATTAAAGGGTATGATAGACTAGAAACACAGCAAAAGAGAATGTGACAAATTTACTGCTCTAGTTTCCTCATAGAAGACTGAAGAACATACCACAATGGTGGCAAACATGTCAATAGCATGCCATCCAGTACCATAAAGAGTAAAAGCAGTTTGCTCAAAGAAACACAGTCAAACTATAAAACAAGTCAACCTATGACTCGTTATGGGGCTGCCTTTAAGGGCAAAATGAAAGGGCAGTAGCATTTGGCAATAAGCTCACTCCATGGAAAAAGCAATACCTATCTTTTGGGAGCTGGCTGATTCTTACTAACAGTACCTTGGATGGGATTCCTACGTAGACTATCTCTTAATTCAGTATGACTACAACAGTTGAAAGGAAATTAGACTCAATAAGGAAAAACTTCCAATGGACTGGGAACTCAAACTGCAAAAAAGATTCATCTGATCAAGAGGCAAACGGTTATTAAAGAAAAGAAGGATGGTGGACTGCGGGTAAGTAATCTGAAAATGCATGATAAAATACTTTTTTAATGGCTCTAGAGATATAGTAAGGGAAGTGATGAGATTTGGCAGCAAGTTTTGGATGCTATATATGGTGCAAAGTTAGGGTGGAAACGAAATCCTTCACAATTGAAAAGCTGTGGGGAAATCTGGAAGATGATTAGTGATTGATGGGATGAATTTCTACCGGTCAGTAGATTAGATTTTGGACGGACATTTGGTGTGGAAATGAGAGCTTCAAAAGCAGGTTTCCGGTCTTGTTCAACTGTACTTTGAATAAAGAGGGTTATCTTGTAGACTTTAATTCAGCAACTGGATGGAGTGTTACTTTTAGAAGAAATTTAAATGATTGGGAAATAGACTGTTTTGCCAACTACTACAACAATTGAATTCATGTTCAATAGAACAAGACATAGCAGACAGGTTAGCTTGGGTTAACAGTAAGGATAAGGTATTCTCGGTCAATAACTGCTATGGGATGTTGTTACAACAGTTTAGTGCCTCACTGGCCAGGAGGATGATTTGGAAAACCAAATCACTGTGGAAGCAGCTTCTTTTGGTTGGCTAGCAGCTAGAGATGCTTGTCAAACACAGAATAAATTAAGGAGAGATTTTTCCTTGTGCAGCAAATGCTATTTCTGCAATTCATAGGAAGAAACTATTGAACATCTTTTCTTGCATTGCAAAATTTCAAGACAATGCAGGGAAATTTTCTTTAGCATAATGGGCATATCTTTGGTGTTACCAGAGAAAATTAGTAGCTTGTTGGTATTCTTTAAATAAAATCCTCACTTAACAAAAAAAATGAAGCGATTGAATTAGTCTATTACTGATTTTGCATACTTACAAGTGCATCAAAAACCCCATATACGGCCATTGCACCACCAACACCACTCTCTCCCATCGTAGGCTGAACGATATACTTTGTGAATTCAGCCCTGAAACACATTGTAAATCAAAATACAGCACAAGAAGCTCCAAACTCTACTATAATGAACTATAAGAAGCATCATTACCATACAAATGCTTGTTGTAAACCTGAATATGCAATAAGAGGGATGATCAAAAGCATTCTTATGTCTTGTAAAAGGGTAATGACAGACTTGAGCAAAGTTGCCACAGAAGAAACGGAACTCGCGGAGGAGTCTTGCTGTCTCGCCTCCTCTTTACCAGCTCTCTTACTTAAGAAGCACATCAAAACGGCACCAAGGGCTATGGTACAAACAAAAACCAAGAAAAGTGTAGTTGTTCCACTAGTGCTTCCTCCCTGTAGCATCAGAAAACTAGCAAATCTTAGTGAAAGACAAAAAAGATCTTGAACATTTGTGCATTTTATCTCAGTAGATGCTTACCTCTTCGTCTCTCATCAAAGCAAGAGTGATAAGATTTCCGACAAGCTGCAGGATGACGAAAGTTATGTGCATGGAAATATCACGTGAGTAGAAATATATATTAAGAAGCTTAATTTGCAAAGTTCATAAAAGGTACCTGATGACTTGCAAACATTCCCCAGAATACACCATTGAATTTACCAATTATAACGGCTTCATTTAAGATATGATCATTTGCATGACTGCGTGCTGCGGAAGTAAGATATGTTCCCTAACCAAAATGACAAAATTAAGGTTAATGCTGAAGCCGGAAACAAAGTTCAACTCCTAAAAGAAAGTCATACCTGCCCAACCCATATTATGGAGGCAGCAAAACCAAGGTATAAAGAAGCTGGGACCATGGTATACCTACAAGATAGTTTAATCAGTTGCTGACAATTGAAATTCACGAACATCCTAAACAAACATGTATCAAGAAAAAAACACCCAACACCTTACAAAGTGTTAGCATTAAGAAAGAAAGCATAATCCATAAAAGATGGGTAGTATTAAAGGAAAACAGGAAAATTGTGTAAATGGACTAAATTTATATCTATGTTTGATGCAGGAAAGATAAGTACGTGCAAATTAACTGAAACACAATTTTAAACATAATTAATTTCAAATATTTATTCTTTAAAATCTCAAAGGAATCAGGCAAGAATTAAACTCATATTGTAAAATCAAGATGAGAGAACTTCTGAAAATGTTTTGATCATTTATGAGGTATTTAAAGGTCATTGACTAATTTCCTTAGCATTAGGCCCATTACGAGTCCAAAATAAGATATATATAGGCTATAGCTCATTTATATCTTTTCAAATAAAGTATAACTTAAGTCATATCCTAGAAAATCAAGAGAACACGCGTCTCATGGTAAAAATACAGGAATATGCATGAAAAGAGAAGAATTTACGGAAAGTAAAATCTATACTGGAAGTGCTACCAGACTAATGTACCATTAAGTCCCAGATGTAAGCATATGATTCCCCTAGCACCTTCACTGCCCTCGGAAATTAGTATTTTCCAAAGTATCAAGCTCCTAAAGTAAATTTATGAGAAATGAAGAAATGCAAGAGCAATTGTAGGATGCCATCTCTATTATCCTGAAACATTCATTTTCAGAACATGACTTAGTCGCTGCTTCTATGTCTCTGAATAGAAGAAATAGTTGTCTAACAGCATATCGGATCATGTTATGTTGTCACTTTTGGACCACATGAACCAAGCATATCTTTCGTCTGGTACATAAGGGAAAAAAACAAGGCTCTATGCCTGATCGAACTAAACTTGAAGGAAAAGAAGTCAGAGTAACTTTCCCCTAGGAAATTAAATCTTAGAGCTATCAACGGAAAAACTTTAGTCATACAACACTGAATTCTAAAATCAAGATAGAATTGTTCAAGAAATCTCAAAGATGCAATACAGATACTACCCATTTAAATTATATAGACTTTAGTTCCTTTTCTTTTTTGATAAGGAACATTGACTTTAGTTGTTATGGAACAACCAAACAGCTCCCAACTTGGTTCTGATGACTTCTTCAAGTGAAAGGTAAGGAGGAACAGCAGAGTTATCCAGAGCCAACTAAAAGTCATAATAGTCTTCCAGGGCTACAAACATCTATCGAGCATCATACCCAACTCAATAAACTCTTTTACAGACCATTTGTTGCAGCCACAACAGAAAACAATGAATATTTGAATAAGCCACTAAATAAGTCCAGCCACAGCGATGGAGAAGATTCAAGCTTTAACTACACTATAATGCATTAGGACTACTATCAAGTAGAGACATCCGTAGTCTGATATTAATGGACTGCTTTGTAAAGACAAGCATTTACAATAACTGACTAGAGACAAGAGGACATCGCCATCTCTGATAGAGCAAGCAGACCTTGCTACTGTTAACTGTTTTAGGGGCTTCAGTTATCATATTCAGTTAACCTATGAGCAAAACATATTCATCCTCAAGCATTTCTTCATTTTCTTCCACAGTCTGACTCTATGTTTCTATGGTATTGCAGTTTGTCTTTCTGGCATTACCTAGGAGAGGAGAAGTCCGATGTTAATAAGCAATTGTCCTTCCTTGACAAGTATGTGCATAAAGATTGATGGAAAGTTTGCCCTGATAATGCTGTTACTAATTCTATTAACATCAAAAGGACGACTATAACATAGGTTTGGCTGGCTTCTATGGTCTTGCAGTTTGTCTTTCTGGCATAACCTAAGTTTCATAAAGTGGTTGCTAAACCAGCAATAATGTATGGGGCAGAGTATTGGACGGTCTAGAACCTGCTAATTCAGAAGATGAAAAAGATTAGGAATGCAGATATTCTGGACAAGGTGGGAGCGGGCCCCGTGGTAGACAAGACGGGAGAGGTGAGACTGAGATGGTTCGGGTATGTGAAGAGAAGATGCTCAAATGCCCCAGTGAGGAAGTGCGAGAGGTTGGCAATATGGATCTTCGGAGAGGTAGAGGTAGGTCGAAGTAGTACTGGGGAGAGAGGTAGCGCTGTAATTACTTCAATAAACTTCTTTGTGGCTAATGCCACAACCTCACAAGGAGAAATATGAAATCTGATAGATCTCTATATTTATTTGAATGGAGTACAAGATTCATATTTTCCATTCACATTAAGGATCCATAAGCACACAAACATTGTTTAACACGAATCCAATTACAAAAGAACTATAATCACAACTCAATACATAAAATTCGATCATTACCAGCTCAATAGCCTAAATCCTAATCCTTCCTATTGGTCAAAGATTCAATCTTGGAAAAGTAAAATGCACTAATCATAAGAGAAACCATACCAATTAGGCATCAAATTGGCAGCTACAAACAACCAATAGCCAGTAGTACCAAGGATCAAAGCATTCTTCGACCCAAGCTTCCGAACCACCAATGAAGCAAATATCGAGCAGAACATAAATGACAAATACAATATCCCCAGTGAAATGGTCCCTAAATTTCCTTCCTGAAACACAAAAAAGAAAACCTCAAACTCAGTATCACTTCAATGTCTAAGCTCGCATTTGGCCATACATTTTGAAAATTTAATCTTTAAACTCTGATCACTCTTTGGGGCTTCAACTCACAAGTAAAACACACTTCCAAACACAACTTCAAATTCAAAAAATCACAACAAAAACTCAAATTTCAAAAACAATAGCCAAATGGGAGCTTATAAGAGCCAAACAAATTCTATCCAAAATCACAATTCAACACTAAACAACCCCATTAACTTCATTAAAAATAGATAATACACAAAAACCTTACTGTATTAATAGTGCTTTCAAGATTCTGAGCAGCCCCATAAGCCAAAAAAATCAACAAAAAAGCAGAGCTCAGAATATAAACATCCCTTTCATGATTCACAATTGAGTTCTCATTTTTCGAAATTTCAACAACAAGGGGTGCTTCCTCATCCATAGCCATTAACAAAACCAAAAATTACAACAAAATACCCAAACCCCACCTATAAATTTATGTACACAAGTGTATATATACAAAAAAAAAAATCTTTTCTTTGTCAAAAGAAAGAGAAATTTAGTGACACCATTTGCCGGCAGAAGGAACTATAAAGAAAACAACATATAGATAAAGCTTAAGCTACTGAAGAAAACTGATGAATATGACAATAACAAAACTTCAGCGGCCATAGATTAATGTTTCTTTTTTTCAATTTTGGGACAAATCAAGATTCTTTTTTTTTTTTATTTCATAGAAACAGACAAAAAGATTTGATTTTTATTTAAAGTAAAGAAACTTTTTTAGGAATATAAAAAATAAGCACATGAACCATGATTACAGATTCAACCCAAGTGGTCAGTGATCACCATAATTAAACACTCCAACTTATAAAATAATCGTTTAAATATTTTTAAAATTTAAGTATTATATCAGCCTATGATATATATATACTAGACATATAATAGGAATAAATTGAAGTGTTTAGTTATTATTTGAAATTCAGTTAAAAGTGTTTAGATGTGAATTCTCAAAATTAATATTTTATCTGTTGAGACCAAATTTCAGTGTTTAATATTGTACTCCATGTCTTAATTTAATTTATATGATACTTTTCGTATTTTAAAAATCAAACAATTTAAGTTTGATTGAAAATTTGTGTGTGAAATCTTTTTAAAAAATTAAATTTCTTTTTATTGTTACAGAAATATTACCTCATGTTTAATATTGTAAATTTAAAGGTTTTATGATCACACAAATACAATAATAAATTTTAAAAGTATTAGAAGGTTTTTTTTTTCTTTATTATATTTTATGTTTAGTAGTGAAAATGCAACTATTTAGCAATAGGTTCATTTAAATTTAGTATTTTCTAAGTGAAATGTAAATTTACATATAAAAGTTTATTAAAAATAAAAAATAGATTCAAACCATATAAAATATAATAGATACAATTTAAAATTATAAAAATTGAACTTATAAAAATTCAAGGGAAAAAGACTCAAATATATCATTAAACTTTCAAGAAAAAGTTTATTTATTTCATCAATTAAAAATTTGGTTCATTTATGTCATTATCGTTAAAGAAAAGGCTCATTCATGTCACTGTTTTTTAACAATGGTTTTGCAAAATTATTTTTGACACGTGGCCAATTATAATTCGGCCATGTCATCAATTTTTTTAATTAAAAATATCATAATTCTGGAAAAAAATGAATTAATTTTTTTTTTAAATAAATTGATGACATGGCCAATTATAATTCGGCCACGTCATCAATTTTTAAAAAAAATCAACACTCTCAATGAAAATTGAATTATTTTTTTTATTTTTTTAATTAAAAAAATTGATGACGTGACCGAATTATAATTTTGTCACGTGTCAAAAATGATTTTGCAAAACCACCGTTAAAAAATAATGGCATGAATGAATCTTTTCTTTAACGATAATGACATAAATTAGTCAAACTTTTAACTGATCGCATAAATAAATCTTTTCTAAAAATTCAATGGCATATTTGAGCCTTAAATCTCTATAAAATTTTAAGTACGAAAAACTGAAAAAGAAAAAGTACTCACTACATGTTGGATAAAATTGTACTGGCACTAAATCAAATAATAATTTATTGTCTTTACATATAGTCTTTGCATATATTAGGAAAAAATAATCGGAAATTTCGAATCACCAAAAATTCAAAGACCATAAGATGATTGTCAGGCTTCATATTAGATTCAATTTGTGAAGCCAAATCTTGTAGTCATCCCAAGCCTTGATATCAGAAAGATTATCTACAACAACTATTTACCTCTTTAGTCACTTCAGAAACATAACATCTGTTCATCATTGAACACTTTTCTAGCAAGAGTAGTCTTGCCAAGTCCAGACATGCCAACAATTGAAATCACATCGCGCTCTGTCGTCCCTCTGGTAGTAAGTCCATCGATGACATTGTCTACATCATCGTGGAACGTTTGAGCATTAGTTCGTGACAATTCACAGCTGAAAACCAGTCGAACATCACACACTGTTTCAAATGTTACTGTTCTAGACATGTCATTGACCTTTAAGTGGTTCTACAACATCAGACAACTCAACCACACTACACCAGATGTTTTCGGGTCCTCAACCAAACATGAGTGAATAGCATACTCCGCCTTATAGGCTGCTTGCATAACAAGTGCCTTCTTTCGACACTGTAGTGATCAAAACACTTAGTTCATTTCCAAGAGAACGACAGTCGTCTGGTGCATGCTTGCAGAAAACACTATACTATGTCCCAAAAAAATGTGTTGATAGGAGAGATTGCAGAAACACTAATCTATACTTCTTTAACATAGAGAGAATGAAAATCTGATTCTGCATTTCGCACCAGAGTTTCTACATATACATCAACGTGTTTTTTGCATTGCTGTCCTCTATGTGTCGACAAGCTGAACACACAAGGAAAGTCCTGAGAAGCCTTAAATCTGCTTTAAGAAGTACTTGAATCTTCATGACTGTCTAAACAATCCAGACATTTCAGGAGATTATCAACAACACTGTACAACAAAAATGAAAAAAATCTGCCAAGAAACTGTGACTAGTATTCAGTAAAAACACAAGAAGAAGAACCAATGCATACATAAATGTTGACTGAGATCAAACACTCAAAAAAGTTCAGAACTCATTAAGTTCATATCTTGAATCCGCCTTTGTCAGTACACACTACTAATGTTTATGTACTAATCTAAGTTGTGTAGACTCTTCACTTTCATGTCGCACCTGTGTTGGATTCTTGACATTTTTTAAGAGTCCGAGCAACATAGTACTAATATACAACAATTGAAGTTAAGATTACCAGATGATTTCAAGTAACCAAAGATCTGTTTGAAGATGATCAAGTAAACCAAACAGAAATTCTTCTTCTTTTTTTTCTTTTTTTTTTGGCTGCTAAGTTTCAATTACAGACTTAAAACACTGTGATCAACAACTTCAAAGTAATCAATGAAAAATGACTAATGTGAGAGTGAAAAGGGTACAACCAAATGGAACTGAATTTGCAGAATACATGGTCCAAAAATAGACTCAGTTGAGGAAAACTGAGAAAGAAATTAGTTCTCAATATGATTTTTGGGACTTTCACTCGTAAAACTTCAAAATTTTTTAAGTAAATTGTATGTCTCCTCCAAACACAACTTCAAATACTTAAATTTTCGAGTTTCAGCTTTCATCGTTAAAATCTATAGACAAATGAAAGCCTAGACGATTTTCTTTCATATCCACCACTCGGGGACCTAAATCAAATGTTGAGCTTAGGATCGAAACAAACAGATGTCATGCGATCAAATGGCACATACCAAAGCTAATAAAGCAAATCTTAAAAAAACCATAACTTTCCCTTTTTTCAGGTACGTATCTTACTTTGTTTATGTACTACTCCTTCCGTTTCAATATATTTAACTCGATACAAAATTCAAGAAAAAATATCAAAAACGTGAATGATGAATTATTCATAAATGTGACTTTTTTTCAAAAAAGACTAAATAAGGCAAGAGAAAGCAAGTTCTTATCAATTGAGCAGATTCACATAAGAAAAATTGAACTTTATATTGCACAAGTAATTTGTCAATTGTGGCATGTTGTTATACTACTCATCAGACAATACACTTCAAAATAAAAAGAACCGTTTGGTTCAACATCTGGTCCATACGTGGAAACAAAACACTTCACCTGGAAATGTATAATTTTCAATACTATCACAAAAATGTAAATTGCCAAAGAAAAAATATATATGAAAGGATGAAGAAAACATGAAACCAGCAGGGAGTAAAGTAGGCAACGTCTTATACTTTAGGAAAATAGGAAGTTGGAACACAACAGCAACTGTAGTAGTTATTTGCTACGACAAAAAGTATATCGAGATCAAATCGCCTGACGAAAATTTCAACCCTCTCCATGCAGTCGGAAATGTCCTAGCCAAGAATTGCTACTCTTGAGCTCATAATACCCAACATTAATCAATCTCTGGTACATACTAAGGTAAAAAGCAACAAATTGAATTTCTTGAACCAAAATGCCGAGGATGCAAGACTTGAGTATAAGCCACTGCACGACTCATAAGTTACTAACCCTCATTCACCGCCTAGAAGATGATGACCAACTGGTCCTCGAGCCACTACTACCAAATGATGTGGGCCTTCGTTCATCGCGCCATGATGGTCTATCATCTGACTTGCTTCCAGTGCCCCACCTGTCAGTATCAGGAGGTGGAGCCTGGCCTGCAGCATCAACGTTACCTCGCAAGTGCCTAGGAACGTATTTCCCAGCAGCAGGTGCAGCAGCTGCTGCTGCTGCAGGAACGGGAGCAGCTCCTCCAAGTTCAGTTGGACGCCCCAAGGCTTGAGGCTCAGAAGGCCTTGGCAGTACAGCAGGCCTGCGCAAGATCTCTTCTTTTTCCCGTCTTTCTTTCTCTTCAAGCTCTATCAGTCGCAGCCTCTGCTTTTCAGCAATCTCATCTAGCTTGGCTTGTCGCTCAGCTTCCTCTTTCTTCCGTCTCTCTGCCTCTGCAATATTTTCAGAAAGTCCATAGGATGCCAAATTAATCTCGAGTAGCTATGAAACCTCAAGTGCAAAATACAACTTGACTACTATAATGCATAGTTGTAGATGTCACGTCACACCAACTGAACCATGAACTCTTAGTTGCCTACCTTCCTTCCCTAGCCTAAAAGAATTAAATGCATAAAATGTGGGTGGGGCATAAAATGGCGAAGTACCTTCACGTTTGCGGGCTTCCTCCTCTTCCTGTAACCTCTTTTGACGCTCCTCCTCAGTTCGCAGAAAGAATAACATTTTCCTCTTATCTTCCCTCTCCTGCTTCCTTGATTGAATTATCTGGCTGATCCTTTCTCGTCTCTCCTGCTTCAATCTATTGAGTTCAGCTTCCCGGCTACTAACAACTCTTTCTTGCAAAATCCTCTGCATAATTAGAAACATATCAGCGGATCTGTTTTGTTAAGAGACCAAGACCAATCTTCAAGCAAGCCCGTGGCTTCACAAATTTCAACTAGTGGGAAAGTAGCGTCCATTAGCATTTCTAATGTTAGGTCTAGCTACCTAAAAAGATGCAAGGATAGACCGGACATGATTGTGTTAATGCTAGCTATTTTAGCATTCATCATAGGATAAACTGCTGCAAAGGATTCTGAGCTTCCATTCTTTTTCTTTTAAGTACAAGGACATCATACAAAAACTTAAGAGAGAAGGCAGAATAAAAGAAAAACCAACTGTTTCTATTTCCAAACAGTTCAAATCCTGAAGTACCCTGCACTAAGTTCAGAAGCTTCCAACTTAGTCCTACACCAATTCCATTTAGACCAAACAAAGTTGCATAGTTATCAAAAGCACTAATCCAATTCCACAACCATAAATTCAATTATATTATCCATAGCCTTTATCTAGCAGTTCATAAATTCATAAAAGACAGGATATAAAGTGACCTTGTTCTCCAACATGCGTCCCAGTCTCTTTTTCTCTTCCAAGTCTCCAGCATGGCGTTGCCTGCTCAATTCAACCTCTTGCTGAAAACGTATGTTACAATGCAAATTCGTCAGCAATATTTCTACCAAAAAGTTAAGAAAGAAAAAGAATATAATGTATCTATTTTCCATTTTAAAGAGAAAAGTGAATTGTTATTGCGGTTTGGTCAAAAAGCATGATGTATCTTCAAACCTGCTGCTCGCGTTCATGAAGAGCTGCCTCTTCAGCTAAACGCTGTTTATATGCAGCTTCAATAAGAGGTGCGGCTTCTTCTCTCTTAGCTCTTTCCAAATGATCCATAGTTTTGGCATATTTCTGCAACTTTTTCTCCCTTTCTTGCCTCTCCCTCAGTTGCTCATTCAGTGCCAATTCCATGATCACCTGTTTAGTCATCTTTTCCTGAAATCAAATTAAAGCCAGGTAAGATTTCCCAATTGAAGGTTTGGGGATAGGATTACAAATTATGCACTTACTCCCTCTAGAATAGGCTTCTTCTTCCTCTTGCTGCGTTTTTCAGCTTCTTGCAGCATAGCTTGTGCCTCTTCAAGTTCTCGGTCTTCTATTTCCTTCAAAATTCTCTGGCTCCTCCTTTGCTCATACTCGGCAGCAATGCGCTTTTGCTCAGCATCTTCCGTCATCTTTTGAAGCTCTCGCCTCTTCGACTCTTCCACTCGTTCCTTAATAAGGAGTCATAAAAGTTCATACAAGAGAACAACAATAACAAGCATTTCATAATGCAACAAGAAGTTCAATACCATTTCTAACAGTAAACGCTCTTGCTCCTCTTTGCGTTTTTCAATAATGGACTTCCTTGCAAGAAGTCTCTTGTGCTCCTTCTCCACTATCTCCGCTAAATTAGACAAGGCATCCCCGAGCTTGGCTGCCTTCTTTGCTGGGGGATAGATCATTGTTCTTGCCTTGCTAAGGGATTCAGCAAAAAGAGACAGATGATCCCGGAGTCCTTCAGCCTCAATACTCTAGAAACAAAATCAAAAGCAAATGATATGTGTTAGACTAGCACACATGAGATTAATCCGTTCAAAATGTCTAAGAGGAAAATTTGAAAAAATTCTCCTGCCTCAGTTCATCACATATTATACCAGAGGTACAATGCTGAACTTACAAATCCACAAGAGTCGAGACTTTTAAACCATCCCCATGGCCCATAATCCCATAACATAGAATCCGCCAGAAATAGCAATCCAGTCGAACTCTTAGATCTCAGAAACAGACCACAGCTCTTCAGAGTTCACAAGCTCAGTCAGCCTGATTCATTCTAGTGATGTAACTACAAAACTTATTATGCCAACAACACACATTTAGATAGCCCAAAATTTAACTGTTCCAAACATTTAATTTTAGATGACAGGCGACACACAGTCAGATGTCATAAGCAAGCTATGTCCATGCTATTACTTAAACAGTGAGAAGAACAATGTTTCTGCAGAGCTGATTGATAGGGCTGACAAATTCCCTGACAAAGACAAGAAAAGGAATATCTAGGTGTGCCCTACCGACAAACAAACAAAAACAGTAGATGAATTTTAATTCCAAGCAACACAATTATACCTGTTTGCCAAAGAAGACAGCACCCTTCATGTGATCGACTTTGATGGCAAGAAAATTACGCCTAACCGCATCAACTGATATTTTCTCAATAGCGGTGAAGTCGAAGAATGGGATCATCTTAGATATGTTATCAATCTGGATTGTCTGATACACCTGAGAGACCTGCAAATAGAAAAGAGTTTTCATTTAATTGAAAGATGGACTTCCGCCTAAATAATGAGCATGTCTGATCTGCTCTTTATCAAAAGGTATAAACAGTGTGCACACCTGCTGGAGCAACCTCAGAGTAGCAAGCTTTTCTAAGGCAGGAACATACTGAGACAGTTGTACTTCAGGAACCGAAGAAACTGAAGACAGCTTACCACCAAGTTTTGATATTTTATTCAATATGGGCTGAACCTTCAGTGCCAGATCCAAAGGAAGAAACTCATTTTCTAACAGATGATAAAGATCTTTCACTTCTTGAGTGACACAGGACATCACACCTTTGGACACCTACAGAAGGAGAAACAATTAAGAAAAAGCAAAAGGAACCGTCACACAATTAAAAAATCAAGAGACTGAAACAATTACAAAAACAGTATAATGCACTTATTTGTGCCTCAAAAATTTGATTGGTTCATTGAAATTAAAATAGACAAAAGGAATTTAATTGAAAAAATTGAACGATCAATACGCTAAATTCAAAAAAAGAACATATAACATTACTCACCAACTCTGAGAGAAGTGATGATCGAGAAAGCTGAAAAGGAGAAACAGCAAGAGAACTGAAGCTGATTAGACGAAGTAAGACATTATAAATAAAGAACTAAATAACATCATAAAAAAAAGGAACTAAATAACATAATCAGGAATGAAATTACCGCCACTCTGTTTTCGGCTTTGGGTTCAACTTCAAAACCAATTAGATTGGCCACCCTCAAACTCCTCTCCTTCTCATTTTCAAGCTCAAGATGAGATGCACCATAAGACTGATCATAAGGAGGCACTGAAAGTGCAGCTAGGACAACAGAAGATGCTATTAACTGCAAATCCTTCTGGCTTAAATTTTTATTAAAACCCTTCTGAAGAGAGAAAAGCTTGAGCCAGGCATAAGCATGATAAAGATGATTTGATGACATCCAAAATATCTCAGTAAGCTTTCCATAGTAAACACCCATTAATGAAGCCTTGGGAGTTTTTTTAACCATGCACATCAAACCATATATGTCCTCAATGGAACGAAAAGCTTCCTGCATCAAAGAAAAATTAGAACGTATGAAATTCACTCTCTTGGGACAAAAAGATATGCTTACAATCTATCAGAAAAAGTAATAACCTGCCATAGACTCAGTTCAGTAGCAACTTTCAGCTGTTCAAATCTAGTGTCTAGATACAATTGCAGACTTTCTGGAAGAGACAGATCAGGACGGTCCCTCTGATCTCTATACTTGTTGAGATTTGCCAAATGATTCCTGATGATTTCACAAAGTCGGCGAAATTCTGTTGTACGCTTGTATTGCTTACAGAATTGAAAGGCTCGGTGTGCTGTCATCTGAGCAAATTAGGTTTGAAAATTAATTAACCTATCTTTCAGCGGAAAAAAAATGTGCCAATTAAAGATGGAGAGAGTAAAGAATTTCCAATCCCCCATGCAGAAAGCTTAAATAGCATGCAGGACAAATTTGGCTCTAAGGCACAAAAAACTTTTACAACAGGATGATATATAAACTTTCATATCAATAAATAATAAACTTGTTCTGACAAAACTTATATCTGTACTAAACAAAGTACATAGACAGATACCCTGCAAACTGAGAGAGACTCCAGCTAAGTTTGTGAATAAGAAGTAAAAAAGGATTGATTTCTGATTTACTAATCAGAAGCATAATAACTTTCCAGGCAAGCAAATAGAAAGAACAGAAAAAATGGATAATCAATCTGCTTACTCAATTACAGTCTAAAACAAGTTCTGAAAACAGAGAAAATTCGGGAAACTAAATTCCTCACCTCAGAACATAAAAGCAGTCTAATTATTCAACCACATAACTAAAAGTAGGGCAATAGAAACTTACTGCATACAGAGCCTCCAATCTTGAGTTGTTACGCAAGATCTCCAGAACAGTTCTATATGTCTCCCACAAGAACTTAAACCAGGGAGTAACAAGCTCCCGATCAGATCGATCTTTTCCTTTCTCCCCACTAACATAACTCAACATAAGATCTTCAGGCCTTTTATCAGCCTCCAAGTCTTCCACATCCAGAGCTTCCTCAAGAGCTTGTGCCTGATTGCGAGCAAGTTCAGCTCGCTCAGTAGCTAAATGCATGAAGTGCTTTATTACCTCCTCTAAGGAGTTAATGTTCACTTGTTGACAGACGATACGATATTGAATTAGGCCATCCTTGGCAAACCTTCCCCTTCTCATGTCAACACATAGCTCTACATACTTAAACATTATCCTTTCAAGAGTCTTTTGCCATGCTCTATACCTCCTTGAAGTAATAAGATCATGAAGTGCTTGA
Source organism: Solanum chilense (assembly GCA_032847665.1). Classification (NCBI taxonomy): domain Eukaryota; kingdom Viridiplantae; phylum Streptophyta; class Magnoliopsida; order Solanales; family Solanaceae; genus Solanum; species Solanum chilense. The sequence goes on along the minus strand of CM064971.1, from coordinate 5,093,594 downwards.
AGGGCTTCTTGCTTTTGTCCAACAGTGATCAACTCTGCATCAAAACATTAAACTCATCAGCATGCCAAGATTTAAAATTTTGCTATAAAAACAACTGGAGTTTCAAAATTTTCACTCTTCAATATTACTAAGAATCATCTAGACTACCCTCACCCTGCGAACATATAACCCCCTCCTAAAATCTCAGACCCATCACTTGAGACAAAATTAGCAAGTGCACAGAACCCATAATACTAGTGCACAACTCAAAGTACAACTTTGAGTAGTTCCGTAAAAGATATTTGCTAAAACAGATGAAGATAGTAACTCCACTAACCTTCAGCACGCTTCAAAGCATTCTCCGGTTTGGCAAAAGTCGCCATTTCGATGATCTTTCACCTGCAAAGGAACAGTTGGATGAGACAAATGGCAGAGATGTCCATCAACACAGGCAAAACCATATATGCTAAATCCATATACTCAGTAGTAGTGTTTCTAGGATAACATACAACAAAACCCAATCAATAGTTCAAACAGGTCAAAACTCTAGCATCTTTTCCTCCCCACTCCACTCCACCCCCACCCCCATCCCTAAGAAACCAAATATCATACCAGAATAATGCTTTCTTTATTCACCAATCTTATAACCATGAAATCTCTAAACTAGGTGCCCACCTATTACACCTTTCTCCACTTAAACACCAAGTCTGCTTTCAAACCCGCGAGTGCACCTACCCACACAACACAAATTACCCTCTCACCACTCGACCCAAAACCCAGAAAAAGTTTCTTAATCATCTTTTATCACCTGGGCACAAATCTAACAAAACCCCATCAATCAATTAAATCAACTAAGGTCTACCTCAAACCAGTAAAGTCACACATATCAATCCTCTACACCCACTCCGCTCTAATTCACCCATACCCAAATAGTTACAATCAATAAAAACCGACAAAAATCTCAACTTTCATTCTTTCCATGTAAAGAAAAAGAACCCCACATCATAAATCGCAAGATTCAAGTACGTAAACACATCTATAAATCCAAATGGACATTCCACACATATATGCATTCAAATCTACTCATACCAGATTGAAAACTGTACTAAAAATTTGCAAATGAAGAAAAAAAATGGTTTGATGTGATAATTACCAGTGGATTTTGGATGCTTTGTGGGTGCCGCAATCTCCTTCTCTCTCTCTATTGTTTGCCCTAAAAACTTGATATGATGTGAGAAATAGCTAAGTGAGAGCAAAATATGATGTGTTCACAAGGGTTCAATGAAACTGGTCCTTTTATTTTATGGAAACTCTACTTTTACCCCCCCAAACTTTTGTGAAATGTGGATTTTTTAATTTTGATTTTTAAAAAATGTGCAATCTAATAAAAAAGATTAATTACATTATATAACCCTACTCTTTTCCGAATTATAAAATTTCTCTAAAATTAAAGGATTTCAGATATATAAACTGACACGTGAATACATAAGTCATAATACATTGTAATTTAGGAAATCTGAGTATACATAACTCACGAATGTATTCGAGAGAGAGAATAGGAAGATATGCGAGAGGAAATTTTTGTAATTTTTTAAATGATAGAAAGTTTTTAAATTTATGGTAAAATAATATGTGTATTTAGGTAATTGTGATTTATATTTTGTGTTATCCGCAACGATGTTTATATAATATTATGTAACATTATATATTTACTCTACACAATGTATAAGCTTGTATAAAAAATATATAATAGTTGTAGAAAGAGATATTTATACACACATATTTACATTGTTATAAATTTTATACAAAATATATGCATTATACAAATTATATGTTAATTTGTGTTTTTCTAGATGAATCAGGGTACTTTTCTATGTTTTAATTTATTTGTTTGATTTTAATTGGTAGAAAGGAAAAATTATTTTTAAATTTTTTATTATAAATAAAGATATGTAAAATGTAATTAAATATTTTTTATTATTGTCATTTGTCATCATTAAAATGGCACATTAAAAAATGAAATTCTCAATTATTGCCAAAAAAACATTTTTTTTTTGGTCAAAAAATCATTGTTTTTATGGGACAAAAATGGTCACTCTCCTTCTTCTTTCTACTTTAGCCATTAATTGTTTGTCCCTTCTTTAAAGTTTCAAAGCTTAATTCTAAAAAATTGTCTGCACCGTAAATATAAATCGTTTTGAGTAAATTATATATTAAAAGATTTGAAAATATTAAAAAGAATTCATATTTAAAATTTGATATTGTTTAGAGAAAATATTGAGTTAGTTAGAATCAAATAGAAGAAAATAAATTATTTACAGTAAAATCGTTTTTGCTTTTAAAAATTACCTCCTTTGTCATAATCAATCTTCCATTTAACTATTTTCAATCCCTTTTGTTCTTTTTCAATTAGCCTAACAAACTATTAGAAAAAATTAATTTAATAAATGGTTAGTGTATACTTCATGTATAGTTAACGTATATTCAACTTTTTATCATTATGTATAATCAATGTATAACTCAATAAGCTAAAGTCTACTCTTGAATCTATCATGATGTATAGTTGATATATAGTCAATGTATACTTTCAATGACTTTTGGCTATTTTTATATATAAATAAAAACATAATCATATTTGTCGTAAACTAATTACTTTATCGTATGTATTTGAAACTATCCCTATTTTTAATTACCAATTTATTAATGTATCAAATACAAGATATTTGCAAGGTTGATGAAATGAAAACTTATACGTATCATAATGTATAGCTAGTGTATACTTCCAATAACTTTGGACTATTTTTATGTAAATAAAAACATGATTATATTGGTTCTAACTAATTAATGGTATATATTTGAAACTATCCCTTTTTTAATTAGTAACTATTAATGTATCAAATACAAAATATTTGCAAGGTTGATACAATGAAAACTTACAAGATTTGTAAGAGAGCAACATCAAATATTGAGACGTGAAATACAACAATAGCATACCTAGTATAATCGCACAAATGAAGTTTCAGGAAGGTGATTTCGTATGCAACCTTAATCCATTTATGAAGTTAGAGAGGTTTCCGATAGAACTCGATACAAATACATATCAAAATTAAGTATGAAAAGAAAATATAGTAAATGAAAATAGTCTTTTTGAAGTATATTTTTTGTTTGAAAAGCTTTGACAAAGAAGTGCACCAAAAGCTCAAATTTTAGAACTTTTTGGTCTCTTTACTCAAAGACTTAGGCATCATTACAAAGAGAATCTACCCACCTAGGCCACTACATAGTCAATATATAAACTTTATGCTTGATGGAGCACTATTTAACTGCTTTTTAGATTCTCAAAGAGGCAACAAAGTTTCTCTTTTTACATCGACGATCAGCTTGAACGCACCTCGACTAATTGCACAAGGCCGTTTTGTCCAGCGTCCAAGCAACAAATCATAGGTAAATCCTGCTTACCAAGTCTGAAGTAGATGAACTTACACCAAGTGTTGCAGCTGAAATTGAAAATGATACATTTAAACACATGTCTGAACCACAACAATATATATAGGTTCTTAAACAAGTTAAAACAATGAATGCCCAAGCTAGCTAAACAAAAACTCACTCTAAGTTTCTAATGCCAGATTTCTGTCGAATCATCAATGAAGAAACATCAAACATGCTTTGAATAAAATTAGAATCCAATTGAAATTAAAGATGAGGAGGCAAGTAGCAGTTATGTGAATGAACAATGTCACTACTTCGAATTGGAACATATTACTGGTTCAAACATCTAATGTGTGTCTCTGATCCCATCTTCATGCATTTGGATGATATTGAAGGGCAGGACATATATTCTCTGATATAACTAACATTGTGAAAGCAGCTGGTGGACACAGCTTAAAACTAAGCCAGGGACGAGATTTGAACTCGGAAGACGTTCATATTCCCAACCATATCTCTGAGAAGAAGTCTACTTCAGAGGTTACTATCATACATCGATGAAGCAACGTCACTTGCACACATTTCCCTATAGTTATTTAACCACCTTCCTGAGCAGCCAAGAGCAATATGATTCCTATACCAAGATAATGCACCCTATTGATGCCTCGTACAAGTCGTCAAAGGCTTCAGAAAGCTCGTGATGATGAAAAACTGAAGTAAATTTTGAGAAAGGGGAAAACTATTTACCAGCTTGAACAACTGAAGTGAAGCAAAATGTGGTCAGCATGATCCGAGGACTCATGCAAGACTGACTTTGGCCTTTAGGTAAACTTAGCCACTTGGAGCTAAAGACTTATCCAACTTGTCTAAGGAAACAAGCTTGTACAATGCATCTTAATGAATCTGCAACCAATACAATGATTACAGGACTTGAAGTTAATATGATCGAACCAACAAAAATCAGAAGAACAAGACATACCTTCTGAGTTAGGGTTCAATGCGTTCATCCAAGCTAACTTTCATTGAACTGAAATTCATGAAGACAGAAAACATGCTTGCCATCATGCAGATTTTTTCCCATGCTACCTAACTTTACCCTCGTCCTTAGTTAAACTGAAGGTAGGCAATGAGAAGTTGAGAACCGGGAGGTTGATTGATTATGTCCTCCAGTATGCGTTCATAGTTTGTGCACGATATTTTCAGGTCAAGTGGATTCATACAAGAAACTTATATTAACTAGGATGATTTTACTATGTTAAATTTTCAGTTAATTTACCAGCTAACAGCAACCCCTACCCCTATATCAAGTTCTTCTTTATAACAATGATTTTGGCATTTCTTGTATTGGAATTTTCATGTATTATAATAAAAGAGAAATGAGGCTTATTGGAGTGAGCTTACAGTGCTGAAAAGGAAAATGGTGTGCACAGATAAATGTAACTGAATACATTAGTCTCACAGATCAAAGGGTGGATGAACAACAACTTAATTGAGAGACAGCTTCAGAAACTTTAGAGAAGCAAATAACATATACACGGTCTGTACCCTGCTGATCAAGAAAAACCACTACTTCTGACATTAACTTAGTAAGATGGCTTTGATACAGTTAGAATTCTGTGTTGCATGTATTGAAGAGCAGAAATCAGCGACAATATATGAATACATTACTTAAGCCTTCTAGAGAACTGTATTAAGATGGGAAATGTCCACAGTGTTTAAGTTGTAACTCATTGAAGAGGTTATTTCAGAGATGGGCCAAAAAATGAAACCATTATCAAACTGAGTGGACAAAATTAGACACCGATTATTATCATAGCAAGCAACTGATACAGTTTGATTCCTACTTTGTGGAACCTCTATTTTGGATGATTTCTTTAGCTCCAGTATGTCCTTTTTGGGTATCTGCTATCTAGGACACTGCCAAGAGTAGCCAGTGCATCTTGGAATTTCCGGATTTTCAAGAAACCTTTAATCATAGTAACCTCACTGTCTGAGAAGTTTGCTTTCTTCATGATCATGCCAACAAGCTTAACTAGCGTGTCCTCCCTCGACAAAGAATACAGTCCTTCAGCCAGATTGTAGAATGAGGAAAATTCAGGTATGTGTCCTTTTTCCATCATCTCAACAGAAAAATCAACAGCTTCTTGAATCGGTCCCCCACCAGAAGAAAGACCACGAAAAACAATCTTATAAGATAAAGCATCAGGAGGACTAGCTGTTTCCTGCATTTCTCTGAAGAGTCTTACGGCTTCATTGGTTTTCCTCCGTCTGAAGATTGCTTGAATTACAGGATTATAGGCTTGAGGGGTCAAAATTATTCCTTTCATTTGAATACTCCTGAGGAGCTTGCTTGCAATCTCAACCCTACCTGCTTTACATAGTCCCTGTATTAAGGTCCCATACGTAACGATGTCTGGTTCACAGCCATTTGATGTCATGGTTTGCACAATGTCTGCAGCCTTTTTTATATCACCTGCTCTGCAGAAATGAGCAAGAATGGAATTGTACGTGAATTTGTCAGGCTTTAGTCCTTCCAGTATCATCTGATCCATAAGCTGAGCAGCATCTTCTACTCTCTTACTCTTACAAAGACCATCAATCAGAGTGTTATATGTGACCAGGTTTCTAGAAACCCCTTGTAGTTCCATCTGGTCGAAAATCTCTTCTGCTTCTTCAATTTTCTTGTCTTTGCAGAAGCCATCTATCAGAGTATTGTATGTTATCACACTTCTTGCACAGCCACTCGATTCCATATCTTTGAGTAGGTTCAAAGCTTCACCTATTCTCCTTTTGGCACAGAGACAATCAATTAGGATATTATAGGTGAACTCGTCTGGCTGGCAACCTTTGTCCTTCATTTCTTCAAACATTTCCATTGCAACATTGAAATTGCCGGTAAAGCAGAGACCTTGTATGAGAGAATTGAAAGTGCAAACATCAGGTAAGAACCCTTTGCTTGTAAGAACACGAGCAAACTCGGTAGCTTCTTGGACTTGGTTCACCTTACACAAAGCACTAATGATGGTGTTATAAGTGACTGTATTTGGTGTACAGTCCCTTACAAGCATCTGATTGAGAAGTTCCATAGCCTCTTGGACTTCACCAACTTCACAAAGCCCAGAAATCAAAATATTATAAGTATATACATCAGGATCAAACCCGTCCTGCAACATTAAATCCAAAATATCCAAGGCTTGTACAGCGTGTCCTGCTTTGCACAAACCGTTTATCAAAGTGTTGAACGTAAATTGGTCCGGAGAAAACCCTCGACTACATATATCTTGCACAAAGTTCAGAGCTTCATCAATCCTTCCTTCTTTACAGTACCCATGAATCAAAAGATTAACAGTAATATTACTTGCAAGACATTTAGCTGACACCATTTGATCCCTAATTCTCAATGCACCATCTAAATTCCCTTCCTCAATATAACCTTGCATTATCGTCGTAAAAGTCCTTTCATCCGGTACCAAACCGTGCATAGGCATTTCCTCCATCATCAAAATAGCTGGCCTAATCTGATGCGTCTTACACAAAGCTTTTATCAATATATTAAAAGTCGATACATCCGCCTTTACACCTTCATCCAACATTCTACTATGCACATTTTCAACAAGTTTCAACTTATTCCCATCAACAAGAACATTCAACAACAAATTATAACTAAAAGTACCAGGCTTTACACCAAACTCATTCCACATCATATCAAGAACCTTAATAGCTTCATTATACAACTCAAATTTAGCATAACTTTCAATAAAGATAAAGAAAGTACCTTCAACTAATTCAACTTTCAATCTCTTCATATCATCCAATACCCCCTTCATTAAATCAAAAGATCCCACATTTCCAAGCTTCCTTAGAATCTCCTCGTATATAGACAAAGTGGGTGTGAAATGGGGTTGCTTAGAAGCCCATTTAAAGAGATGAAAAGCTGAAGTTTCATCATTTTCTTGACGAAGGGTGTCGAGAAATTGCTTTGGTGTGAAATCTTGCAAGAGTTCTTTTGCTTTAGAAGGTAAAACAGTTGAAGAAACATGTTCATGGCGAGATGAAAATGGGAGAGATATGGGTTTAGGAGGACGAAATGGAGGAGGAAATGAAAAGGGGTTTGGTGAATTTTGAGATTGAGTCCATGGATGACATTTGAGGAAAGAAGAGAAAGAGAAAGCCATTGAAGCAATTCAACAAACAGGTAGCATGCGGTGACACTAATTCAAGAAAAGCTCAGTGAAGAAGAGCAGAGGCTTTAACAACCAAAGATGCTAAGTGGATAAAAGTAACTCTTTCTCTTAACAAAGGATTATATATGGTTAGTTGATAAGATTAGTTTAAAATTGATCTGAGTGTTACTTTACATTTAATCCTATGTATCAATAGAATATTATGTGTTTTTTATAATTGAATCTTGCAAAGAAAGAACGTTTTTTTTCTCTTACTTTTTCTCTCATTCGTTGAGGAAAGAAAACGGATTGTTTAAATGAGTTGTATAAGCGGGCTAGAGTGAGGGTGGGGGAGAGATATTGTCGGCGGAGGAGATCGAGGAGAGGCCGATTAGAGAGAAAATATTTGATTGGTTTTGGAACTTTAGTTGGAATGTTTAGATGGAAAGATTATTAATCAATCTTAATTTAAGAAATGTGTGTACCTATTAGTATCTTCATTAATATACGGTATAAATTATTATTAGTGGGTAAAATATGTAAATATTTGAAAGTATATGTATGATTAGTATATATGGTAGTGATGTATAATCCCGTTTAGATCGAATACTTAATACATACTATCGTTTTAATTTTTTGTAATGCTATAAATGACAATCATCCAGTCTAATAGATACACACAAGTTTTTCTTTAGTAGTCGCGACATGGTGTGAACAACAACATACTTATGTAAGCCCATAAGTTTTTCATTAGTAGTCGCGATATGGTGTGAACAACAACATACTCGTGTACTTATTCCTACCTTTGTGGGGTAAAAAGGTTGTTTTTTATAAACGCTCGAGAAGAAAAATGTGACCAAGATTCTTCACTCCCCTTGTATCATTATGTTGAGGAAAAAAGATCAAATCTTTTAAGGAAAAAAGTAAAACACTTGTGAAATGTTCATGAGCTTCTCTTGACAACTACTTTTAAATTACAAATTTACAATTAACTCAAAATATACAAACTTGCTAATTAGAAACAGCAATTAGCTTTGTTTGTAACTCCAAAACAAGAATCACAAAGTGAAGTGTCAAAAGAAGATTTAGGAAAACAATCTAAAATGGTACCTTATCCCTCAGAAATGGATACATATTAGTTGAAAACTTGGAACAAAAAAAGGTAACAAATTACATCATATATCAAACACCATAGAACTTGTTCATTAAAAAGTACATATACTGTAGAGCACTTGGCAATCAATATACCAAGTATCTGTCACACTGTAAATATTTCCTTAAAAAGTAAAAAAGATGATTGCATTAGGAGTTTTCACTTCTTATAAGGTCCATCTGATACCTATCAGTCGATATCTAGTTGGCGCGGCTCTTAATAACATCAAGTCCCATTTCGGTTGGGTCGGTTGCTTGCAACTCAACCTGAATTCCATCAAGCTCTCTCTTGAATCTTTCCTTTGTACTGGCGTAGATCATCTTGCTTCTCACCCTTGATGTGTCAGGGGACCTTGAAGCGAAGAAAACGGAAAAAACACGTTGAGACCAAAGGAATACATAACAATTTTGTTTAAAATGCTTATGAACATTGAGAATAACTACCATGCAATGAAAAAGATCCTGCTTTTCTGGCAATTCTCTGCAGTGACGAAATCAAAATCGTAGACAGCATATCGACATTCATTATCAGGAAGACATGCAGTGAAATCCTCGTAACCTTGGGCTGGCTCACCAACCTTTTCAACCACAACCTGCTTTTGTTTCTCCTCTATCTTGAAAACAATAAAGCGGTGCGTTCTTTTTGCTTTCAGCTCCAAGAACCTTAACTTGCAGTCATCATGCACAGCCATCCCGGACGCTGCATTAGCCTATACAATAACCAAAATCCTCTGTTTGTGTTAGAACTTGTTCAATGTTTAATCAATCACAAGATTTCGAAGCAAAACGGTTCATTACTTCTCATCGAATTACATCAAAAGAGACCATCACAATAAATATCCATTGTTCTCCAATTATCAATCAAGAGACACGAGCAACAACACTAAATGTGTACTAGGTTTCATTCACAGAAATCAATGCCGTCACATTGGTTTGCAGCACCAGAGTTTATCCTTGTCGTAACATAGCTTATTACGCTGTCCTAAACGAACTCTGAACGCAAACAAGAGTAACTCCTGCATTCAGAGTAGTGACTGGAAGGGGGACGGTTGGAGAGTCAAGTTTCAAGTTAACCTTGGCAGCGGATGAGCACAAGCAGGTAAACAGCTCATACAACATTTGTTTTCTCTGTCACCTCACCTACTGAAGTATCAAATAGGACGCAAACTGATGGTTAAATAGGAAGACTGCATCACGAGTTTTAACAGTTTTTACTCTAAAGAGATGGACCTTGGGTCTAACTCAACACCAAAAACTCCCACACACTCAAAACTGGACATCTGGTGAACAATACAAGATTTCATTATCAGTGACACATCTCATTAGTATAGAACTATGTATCAATGTCAAAACAGTGGTGGCAGCAGATTACTCTTCCAGAAACAATTGTCAATTATCATCAGCTAGAAACTTGAAAAAAGGAAGGATCTTTGATTGGTCCATTTGATTTAATTTGGGTCCATTCTTATTCATATATTCCTCTAATATACACGGCAGCCAATTAATAGAAAAACAAAATCCAAATGCAAAAAAAAATCCTAAATCATTTTTTTTTCTCAACTTTCTTACTCAGCAGATCAAGAAAAAATTGTCAAACGCATTAAATCGATGGAATACCAACTAATTTTAAATACAAAATCTGAGCAGAACCCAGATAAAATTAAACCAAAATTTTCAATTATGACAACTGCATGTACTAATCAAATACTCATATCAACCCATAAGTTCACAAGATTTCAAGTTGAACTAACCCCAAAGATTCCATAAAGATCAGCTTCTTTAGCAAATATCAGTATTTAACTCATCACATCAATCATAGATCAAAACTAAACAATTTACAAAATCATCTACCAACACACCAAAAAAAAAAAAAGCAAACCAGGAAGATCAACAATGAAATTTCCATAAAGATCACTTATTTAGCCAACACCCGTATAAATTATCTAATCAGATCAATCACACAGATCAAAAACTTATCCCATTTACCAAATCAATCTACTAAAACAAACAGACACACACCAAGAAAAACAAAAGTAAAACAAGACATCAACAGTGAAAATTTCAATAAAGATCACTTTTTTAGCCAACTCACATGTAATTATCTAATCAGATCAATCATAGATCAAAAGCTAAATTCATTTACAAAACAAACAAACACACAAACACACCAAGAAAAACAAAAGTAAAACCAGAAGAATTCAACACTGAAATTTCCATAGAGATCAGTTTTTAGCCAATACCCATATAGATAATCTCATCATATCAATCACAATCACAAATAAACAACTAAACCCATTCACAAAATGTTTTTACTAACACAGGCACTAAGAAAAACAAAGCAAAACAAAAGAAATCAACAGTGTAAATTCCATGAAGATCACTTTTTTAGCCAACACTCATATAGATTATCTAATCAGATCAATCAAACACTAAACCCACTCACAAAATCTCTCTACTAACACACACTAGGAAAAACAAAGCAAAACAAGAAGAAACCAACAGTGATAGTCCCATAAAGATCAGTTTCTTAGCCAACATCCATATAGATTATCCAATCAGATCAAGCAAATACTAAACTCATTCACAAAATCTCTCTACTAGTACACACACACAACAGGAAAAACAAAGCAAAACAAGAAGACACCCAACAGTGAAATTCCCATAAAGATCACTTTTTTAGCCAATACCCATACAGATTATCCAATCAGATCAAGCAAACACTAAACCCATTCGCAAAATCTCTCTACTACTAACACACACACACAACAGGAAAAAACAAAGCAAAACAAGAAGACAACCAACAGTGAAATTCCCATAAAGATCACTTTTTAAACCAAAACCCACATAGATTAACTAATCAGATCAATCAAAAACTAAACCCATTCACAAAATCTCCATACTAAAACACACGCACATCAAGAATTAACAAAACAAGAAGTAATCAAAAGTAAATTTTAAAATGCAAGAAAAGTAAAAGGGGTTGAAAATTAACTCACCATTTTGATTGTATTTGAAAATTCAAAGAGATTTCAAGAAGGGCTTCAAGGCTCAATAAGAAAGAGATGTTTTTATGTGAATCTTAAAGACTAGAGGAGCTCTTCTCCTTAATAAAGGTGGCTTCTCAATGGAAGGGAATTTTTTTATTGTGTGATTATCATACACACTAATTATTGTGTGAGTGACTTGACTTGGCGCCGCGTATTTTTAAATTAAGCCGTCGGCTTAAGCCTTAAGCTTTAAGCTGCTGACCGACAACGATATTCTGAAGGCATAGCGAGTAATCAGTCGAATATCTTTCGTCAAAAAATTATATTATGTATATAAATAGTTATACGAAATAATTCGAACATTTTATTTTTGATGCGTATATAAATAGTTATACGAAATAATTCAGTCATTTTAATTTTGATACGTATATATTATGTCTTGAATATATTTTAAAATTTGTTTTAACTTTAATTTATTACTATTGTATTACTAGTGGAATTAAAGTGCATTTATTGTTATTATTGTTGTTGGCAAAAGACAGAAATCACATACTTTTAAGTCAAAATTATCATTTCTTCCTTATAAGTTTATAATTACAAAAATTTCTCAACACGAATACAATAATATGAGGGCTCATACCGATGCGCGAGATATACTAATCGTTAAGTAATATACATTATATTTTAGATATGATATACTAATCTGATGTACGTTTTATACATGAACACTAATTTGATGCGCGAAAACATTAATTTGATACGCGAGATACATTAATTTAATGCGTTGATACATTAATCTGATGCGTGAAAATGAGAAATTTTAGGAATTTGTAAAACTAATAGGGGATAACAGTAATAAGAGAACTTAAAGGTGATATTTTTATTATGTCATTTATCTTTTCTAACTGAATATTCATATTTACTCTGAAATTTCGATAAAAATTTGAATTACAATACGTAAAACCCGTTAAAAGAAAAAAACACTTTTTGTTAATAACATTTTCATTCTCATTACTTTGATAGTGGTTAATTTACTATTAACACCATCATTATAAGTTGTTTGAGTTATTGTATTATTATTTTATTTATTTATTTATTTATTTTATTTGTATAGAGTATTATATATTATTTTACAATATGGCTTCGCTTGAAAAAGCAAGCTGAGCTAAAAGGAATATATTCCCTTTTTACTATATTTAAAAACTTAATTATATGATTACTTTTGTTATATTTTTTTATTTTTTTAAAAAAATGTCAATTTGAGTAACAGATTGGAAAGTAAAATGCCACAAAGAGATGGGTCCATATAGAATATTTTTTTGCATTTGTCTGCGTTAATCCCACGCTATCTGATTTATTTATTTTTATTTTTATTCTCATTTATTTATTATGTCCACAAAATTTTATGGAAAAAGAATTAAATAGTAGTAGTGCAACTCAAGAAAAGTGAATGAATTTAACACGGAGTGTGATTAGATGGTTGAGATTTGAGATGACGTGATTCTTGATCAGAGGTCATGGTTCGAACTTTTGAAAATGAAAAGAATCAAAATGATTTTTTGAAAAATAGATCGTATAAATGCATAAATTTAAATTTAATCAAAGATTAATATAAATATTAAAGCGAAAAAAAGTGGGTGAAATAGTAGCAGTGCAACTCAAGAAAAGACATTTGTTTTCTTTAGAAAATAAGGTAACATTTGGTTGGGAGTACTTTGAAAAATAAATCTCATCTATAAAAAAATATAACATTATTATGATTTGATTTCATTTATCAGTAAGAACTTAATATTATTCACTTTTTATAACTAATACCCCATAAATTTATACAACAAATAATGTGTTTTATGTAGTGTATTATAATTAAAATGTGGAATTAATAATCCACGAATTGAAACAATTAAATGGAAAAAAATAACCATTCATATAGTAGCCATTATTTTATGTTGTTAACAACCTAATTTAAAATATATAATGCATGATAATTTGATTGCAACAAATCAAATAAGCAATAAAAAATAATTTGTACATTACCGTCCATAAATTATAATTTCTCCACCTCTTGTTATTACATTATAAACTTCGTATAAGATTTTTTCGAGTCAAGGATGTATTTGAACTAAGCTTTTTTTAAGAGTCTCGAGCCTAAAATTAAAAAATATTAACAAAAATTCTAAAAAAGTAAATGAATTTTTTTTTAAATCAAAACGGTAAAATCGCTGGTGGTGTAGCTATTTAAGTGGTGCTGTTAAAGTAAATCGCTGTGGTAGCAGCGATTTGTAAAATTTATTTTTTTAATTTATTTTAACAAATCGTCGCTGCCGAGGCAGCGATTAAGTAAATGATTTTTTTTTAAATTATAAATCGTTGCTTATGCCGTGATTTTACTTTTTTCTAAAAAATAATTATTTTTTGAAGTAAATCGCTGCCTTGGCAGCGATTTCACTTAATTTTATTTTTTAAAATTTTTTGAAGTAAACTAACACGTCAAATTTGTACAAAAATAATCACATGCATTTTAATATTTATATCTGGATGTGAAATGTGAATTTGAAAATTTGACAATATGAATTTTTTTGACTAATTATAATTTATATACGATAAAAAAAATAAAAAAAAAATAAATAGGTGAAATAGCTGCCCAAGGCAGCGATTTACTTCAACAAAAAAAATTTAAGTAAAATCGCTGCACATGCAGCGATTTACAAAATTTTCTTAAAAAATCATTTACAGTCGCTGCCAAATTTTTATTTTTTTAAAAAAAAAAATTACAAATTGTTGCTACTGCGGCGATTTTTCTTAACGCCATCCACCTATATCGCTACATCACCAGCAATTTTACCGTTTTGATTTTAAAAAATTTTCATATACCCTTTTGAATTTTTTTTCAATATTTTTTACCTATTAGGCGTGGAACTCCTCTTTTTATCTCAATAATGTGAAGTTATGTATATTCTATCTTCTCTAGACGTCATGAAATCACAATGGTATATTATTATTATTAATAATATTATTATTATCAAGCATCTTTTAATTTTTCCCTTTTTATTAAACAATAAGTAAAATTTCCATTACAAATTATATTACATTAATGGAAGCTTGAATAAATCTTCAAAAAGTTTTGCAATTGCAAAGCACTATTGGAGGTTTTTCTTGGTCAAAGTAGACACAAAAAAAAAAGTGAAATATTTTTTTCTTTATTATGCATGAAAAGTATGAATTGTATTTGTGGAAAGGGGAATAAATAGTGTTATTGGACTCCAATCCACATGTCTTATATGGTTAAAATAACTAGTAGAAATTCCAAATTTTGAAATATTTAGATAATATTCTTAGGGAATAATAACATTTTTATCCTTTAATTATGAAATGAAATTATTAATAGTTACTACAAATTTGTACATATTCACATGCAAAATTTTAAAGAATGTGTACTTACTTCATTAAAAGTTCATTTTACCTATTAAACAAAATTATTTTAACCTTGGTCTAAAATATAAATAATAATAATAATATGAAAACACAAATTTCATTATTTTTTGTATACATACATATATATATATATATATATATATATATATATATATATATATATATATATATATTGACATATAAATATGAGTCCTAAAAAAGAAGTAGTGATATTTGTGGATCCATTGATGAATGCCTTTTGGCTAAGCATTGGTAATTCCAGCAATACATGTTAGGAGGACCACAATTTAACAGATCACTATTTGCCTCTTTGAAAATGACTTTTTTTTTTAAAAAAAATGTTAATTTTATTATTTATTTGAATTCGATTGTTATATTATTTGTTGTTATTGTTTGTTTTTTTTATACATTTGGTCTTTGATATGTATTACTTGAATCGATAATTTATCTGAAACAACCTCTCAAAGTAGGAAATTATAGTGTGCTCATCACTTTTTTAAGGCTCTATTAATAGAATTTCATCGCGTATACTATTGTTGTTTATATTATTTCAGAACAAAATATTTATTGTCATTCGAAATGAAATTCTAAATAAGAGAAGTGAAATAGTTGAAATTATTTCATTCTAAAATAGTTTTTATATCTTCGTAAAGTAGGGTAAATTCATGTATATATGATCCATTTTTGACTCTATGTGATATTACATTAAGTATATTGTCGTATCATTTTAAAAAATAATAATAAAATCTTTGTTACTCGAATTAAATTATTGATAAGAGGTCACCAAATACTATTGTGAAATAATTAAGATTCAATTATTCAAAAACAGAACATTTTATATTTTCACCAAGTAGGAATAAGAATACACTATAATTACTAAATAAGATCTTTTCATACCTAGTCAAATATTTAGAATTCAAGTTGTGCAAATAAAAGAATTATAATAGATAAATAATTCTATATAATACGAATCTAAATTAATTGAATCAGTCTTCAAAAAATTAGACAATTTGACCAAATAAGAGAATGGAAAAGAAGTAAGTGTTGCCAAAAATGAAAATTCCTTGCTTGACGTTATCAAATACTTTTACATATAACAGAAATATGGGCAGCTTATATTGTCAAGATTCTTGTACATTTAATTATCGATAACAAAATTAAATCATGAGATTATAATCTATTTAATTTATTCAATTTTGAACAGGTTATTATTCATTCATTTATTAGTTTAGTTTATTTTCAGGCAAATATATTTTAATCTATCAAAATTGAGTCGATATCTAAATCAAATTGATTTATGAGAAATAATGAAATTAAAATTTAGTAGGAATTGGACGGAATGGATTTTGACCTGTGTTTTAGCTCATATTAACTTCGTTCATTTATTAACTCAATCTATTTTGACATGTCTAATTTTGCAGTATGCACATTTGTCGTGTCTACATTTAACTATAATATATCAGATTATTGAATTGATGGGAATATTAGAAGTGTATATATTATATATCTATCTTGTATAAAAGTGTATCATTGTGTATAAAAGATATTAAAATTGTATAGACACGTCAAGACGGGCTAAGCCCATGGGGCCGGTCCAACCCAATCTGTTACTGACGTAGGAATGAGATAAGATTTTTCAAGTCCATTTAAATTGTAAGTCCGACCCATATAAGCCCCTGACTCTTGAGGTTTGATTGGGACTGAGTCAGGGTTGACTCATGGGCCAAAACTATTTATTTAAGGGTGTAACTTACAATACTCTCATTAGTATGATCTCATTACTAAAATACACATTATGTTTGTTATTATGAATCTTATCAAATTTTGGTATATTCAGATACATGTATCTCAAAATATATGGACTCAAAATTAGGTTAATTTATTCTAGATACATTTTATTCAAGAAGATTCACATGTATCTACTATACATAGACAAATTTCGCACCCTCGCCTCCCTTCATCTTGCTTTGGTATGTGAGATACATGTTAATTACACTTGATTTTTTCTAGTATATTGAAACAACACCATTATTTACCATATTTAATTTGAAAATCTTTTCATTTTCTTGATGTTATAGAATTATAAGTTCGAAAAGAAAAAAAAAAGGCTTAGCCCACCTAGCCCTCGACCCTTCTAGGCTGGGTTGGGTTGAGCATATTCAAGTCCTTCCAAATGAAAGGTTGGCCCACTCTAGCCCTTCAAATTTCTTGATCCACGAGGCTTGGAGTAAGTGGGGCTAAATCAACCTTTTTTGACAGCTCTAAAATTGTATAAAAACGTAACATATAGTTAGCTATTGAGACAAACTTCAAATTTTGTAAATAACCTCCTTATACTATTTTCAAAAAAGAGAAACAATACCTACTTCAAAATTCTCAAAAAAAAAAAACAGATTTGAAATTCTAATACACTTCTTCATGTTCAACAAATATTTATCTTTTGTAATTTGATTTTCACCACTTAAATCTTATAAAATTAGTATCTTAATAATGATTTTCTTATTACAAAAATTTAGAAATATAAGAACATGATAATGCACTTCCTTTGAAGCAAAGACAAATATGAATCTCCTTTTGGATCTTTAATTAAAAAAGAAAAACATAAGCCATAACATATCTTTTAAAAGTCCAAAGAAATGTGACACTTTCATTATTATTTGGGGTTTTCTCTTTATGTTTAAGTTCCAAGATTTTTGTATTTTTGGAATTAAAGGATTCAATAATTCATGCCACAAGGGGCAATTTTGGGACATTTTGTGTTAAGTTTTATAATTTGAAGAAAAAATAAATTGATGGATTGTAATATCACAAACTACCAGGGAGAGTTGTGTAATTACCTCCTTAATTGCAGTGGTCTCTATAAGTTCTCTTTTTTCTTTTTTGGTTTACTTTGAATATATAGAGTCTGATTAAATTTGGATTCACACATTATAATGCCTACTTCTAGAGGGGGTGTTTCTAGTAAGATTTTTTTCCGTCTATAAGAGCTCAAATTTGAAACGTCTAATAAAGAACGGGAGGAATCTCAACCATCCTATTACATCCGATATCCAAAATTAGTTTAGTTGCAAAGTCAATCTCTAATCATAACAAGCATGTAGGTAGAGTAAAGATTAAGAGTTTGGGATTTTAAATTATCTTAAAAAGAGAGGAGGGTTCCAACCAAATCAAATCGAAATCTACAATAACAAAACCAATAAATAAATAGAGCACTATATTTGATTTAGTTTGATTTGATTTTAATAATTTTAAAATTAATTTAATTTTAATTTTGACTAATAATCAATTCAAATTGACCCATAAATATCTTATGGCAAACAATGAAAGGTTATAATTTCTTAAAGGACACACTTTATTGAATATTTACATTGACATAATTATGATGTTTCTAGTCTTCAAAATTAATCATTATTAAAAATAAAATAAAAAAAAATATAAAATAATTAATTTTATCTTAATTAAGTCAATGTACAAATACATAAATCTATCTAAATCCAATTCAGAGATTTCATAAAAGAAAAAAAAGAAAAAGAGAGATTCAACGTACCTTATAAAAAATCACAATTTAACAAAACCAAGAAAATGCACTACTATAATCTCAATTAACAATTTTTTACCTTGTACTTTGTTGCTTATTCTAAGTTTACTTTTATTGAAAATAATAATATATATATTTTGAATTACCGTAAATGTTATGCAAGATATTTTTCATCGTATTTTTGAGATATTAGTACCCTTACCGATCAAAATCTAAAGCATATATACTCTTTATACTAACGGACATACCCCTGTCATAATCTTATCCATCGACTGACATTTATTAAATATTGAATTGATTGATAAGATTGTGCCACGCTTCTCTAATTAGTTCTCTATTAGATCGAAGGACATATATACTGTAGTTTTTGAACGACAGAGACACTAATATCTCAAAAGTATAATAAAGTGTATCTGCATGTCATTTATATAGTTCGAAGTATATTTATCATTTTTCTCTTTTTTATTTTGCATATTTGTTGAATACAATAATTAACGTAAATATTTTATCATATAAATATATAATTAAAAATATAAATGATAAAATACATATATTTAAAAATATTATCTTGATCAATTAAAATCAATTAATAAAAATAAAAGTTATATTTAAAATAATAAGTAAAAATAAATTGAGGGAATAAAATTCAAATTAATCACAGTCAACTTACCATAAATTAATAAATTACACTAACCAAAAAATAATTTCTTTAATTTGGGCAGCATTCACGAAGAAGATAAAACAGACAAAAAAAAAGATTAAACAAAATCATGCCATTTTTGTTCACGATGTTGACTTTACTATCATTAATTGTTACTGTCCCATTTTCATGGATGCAATGAATTTGATCTATCTAATTTTTAATATTTAACTATTCTAATTTTTTTTAAAAAAATAAAGTTGGATCTAGGATTTAAAAATTTAAGAATTTGAATAATTTTTTATTTTACTTTTATTATTTTCAAAATCTAACATTATACATCAATTAATATAAATCTTTAAATAAAATATTACTATAAAATTTAAAATAAGTAAGTGAAAATGAACGAAGAGAATATATTATTTGACAAAATAGCCTTGATAAACATTTTATAATATGTGTTCAACATGAAATCAAATTAAATAAATTTTAGATATTTGAAAACTATACGAAAAGTCAACTAACAATTCTTTTTATACATTTTATAATATTAATCAAGATTTATATAATTTGTTATACTTGAGTCAATGAATCTTACTCTATTTTTCAAAATCACTTAAAGAAACTTTATTGAATACATAAAGTTACTTTAAATTTTTAATATTATTTTTGGACATCCGGAATTGTTTGTAATGTTGCGCTTATCGAAAGTAAATTTGATTAATTTTTAAAGGTAAATTAAATTACATTAATTTGATAGTTTAAACAAAAAAATTAGATACTCTAAAATTATATGAAAAGTACAATCAACTATGATTTTTTTTTCATATTAATATAATAAAAAAATACATCAAAAAATTATAATTTAATTCTAAAAATAAAAATCATGACAAACGATAGCGGACGAAAGGAGTATATATTTATTATAAAAAAGTTAAAAGAATTTCCAAAAATGGTCATGAACTAATTTATAAGAACTTCTAAAAGTTTATTTCGAAAATTTATAATCAAACGCTAGCTCGATTTCTTTAACTACACCTTTGCCTATATATAGTCAACAACCACTTTTCTACATATCTACTCTACACCCAAAAAAAAAAATCGAAAAAATGTCTTCAGAAAGGGCAAATCGCCATCAAAGGAGGCCATCTCAGAGCTTCAATTTTGTTTTGCCGGAGAACATTTCGTTAGCTGATCCGGTGGACGCCGATTCCGACTATGGCGCTGGCGAGCAAAATAAGGTTGTTACGCCGCCGCCTGCAAATTCGAAATCTGGACTCGGCCGTACTGCTAGCGGAGTTTCATTGCCGCCGCTGCCGGCGGAAATTTCGTCGGAGAAGGAGGGAACGTCACGACGTCAAGGATGAAATTAAGAAAAAATGTTTTATGAAATTGATTTTTTTTTTTAGTTAATTACTTTGTGTTTTTTTTTTTTTGGGTTTGTAATCAGTTGATAATCTACCTGAATCTTTTTTATTAATTTTAATTAATATAAAAGTACTTTTTTATATTTATGTGTTTTAAGTTTATAGTAAAAGATCGAAGAAAATAGAAGAATATTTCTTTCAATTCGTTTGACTTGGAACAATTTTTTTATATTGTTTTGAAAATAGTGTTTGTTCATAAAATTTTCTAAATCGAGTTTAAATATTAAATTTGAAAGATCTCTAAACTTTTTTTTTCTGCTTTGACTTCACACAGTTCAAATAAATTATTTTTTTCTACATTTTCAAACAGAAAAGGGTTAAAATTGTCCATGAACTATATGAAATAGATTTCGTTACATTTTGCGATAAAAAATTTCGTTATAGTTATTCTAAGAGACCACATATACATTTAAGAGTCAACACCCCATATTTTTATTGACTTGACAAGTTTCGTGGGACTAATCATTCCACCTAAGTATTGTCAACTAGTATTCACTATAAAAGAACTAGACCTTTAGCGGTGATAATAGTCGCCACAAAAGCCGACAAAATCGTCACTAAAAGTTTTTAACATTAAATTCTATTTTTGTATTTTTTTCTTCATTGTTTTTAAAAATACAAAAATGATATCGATTAAGTAGGAGTTTGAAGATATTATATATTTTACTTTTATGTTATACGTAAACGTATAAAATGTAGAATGATAAATTATATAGTAGGAGACGTGAGTCGAGAAGTAATTTTCATGATTTTTCGTAATAATATTGAGTGTGTTTTAATACTGATATTGCAAGTTATTTACTTAAAAAAATTAGGTTGCAATCAAAAATTAATTATCATAACTTTTTGTTGAAAAAATAGGTTTTACTAGCGAATGGTTGTTGGAGACTTAGTCGTCACTAAAAATCACTCATAACCTTTAGTGACAATAATTTGGGATTTTGTGTCAACTTTGTCGCAACTAAAGGTCAAGTTTTTTTCTAGTGAATCTTAGTTAACAATGCTTAGGTGGAGGGATTAGTCCCATATGGCATGCCACGTCACTAAAAATTTGAGATGTTAATTCTTAAGGGTATTTGTGGTCTCCTAAGGTAACATCGGGGATATTTTTGATTCCAAAATATAATGAATGATATAAGTGGTCTGTTTCGCATAGTTCAAGAGCAATTTTGACCCTTTTCCATTTTTCAAATAAAATGAAATAAAACGCAACTCAATATCATAAAATTTAAATAAAACATGAACTATTTAAAATTTATTGTCAAATACCACTACTAAAAGATATTATAACATAGTATATAGTGTATACACTTTAATTTTAAAATCACAATTATAACGTTTTAAAATTTCATATTCAATCAAACTAAGACATGAAAATTTTCTTTTTTCGAAAAGTGAATTTTGGAGAGACTCAGTCAAAAGTTTGGTCCCTCTATCTCCTAATGGGTCAAGAATTGTTGGCCCATTTCATAGTTTTCCCATCCTAGCCCATACTTTATACGTGGATGATTTGTAGATAACTTTCGATTGTAATTAAATAATTTAACGCTCGAAAAAAAGAAAAGTATCACATAAGTTGGAACTAAAGAAGTAGCTATTATTTCTATTTAAGAAATTTGTGTATAGTTTCATGAATCATGTTGGTCGTATTATGATTATTTTATCCCTTTTATTTATCGTTAGATTATTTATAACTTTTAATGAATTGTCAAATTTGTTCTATTCATGAGTTGTGTCATGTGGAACATGACTATAAGTACAATCATTATTCAACGAATCTTTATGTATCATCTTTATTCGATAAGTCTCGATAATATTAACAAGTTTATTAACTGAATAATATATTTTTTTTAAATAAAATTAAACATATATAACTGGTGAAATGATATTTCTCAAAATACATAACTATTTGTTATTCATGAGACATGTTAACTGTTGATCAACATAAAAAGTTGTCCCCATAAAAAAATAATAATAATTGGAGTATCAAATAAAAAAATAATTAATTTCACAATTAGTTATCGATTGGAACATGATAAAGAAAATTAACTAAATACTTAAATATTGATAATTCAATAAGATTTGCTGAATGCTTACTACTTTTCATTGAGGATGATATTATCTCTCAATAAATTAGGATTACAAAGACAAAATTATAATAATTTAGTATCGATTAGAATTTCAAACATATTTTAAATTCGTGTAACATAAAACTTATTTAAGGAAAAAAATACTTATAGAAATCATAAAATCATATCATGTTTCCGATTTTAAATTTTAGACTTTTATTTAATTTAGAATAACCTCTATTTTATTTTTAATGACATATCTCGATAATTATTATTGAATCTTTTATCTTGTTTAAATTTAAATTGTTTTTTTTTCCTTTTCTTTTAAATATGATGCACATAAATACAAAGTACATTGTATAATAATCTATATTATTTCCTTGAAAATGTTGATCGAACATTTTGTTTATAGACCTTATGATATACAATATTGTTTACTACTTACAAGATAATTATTATTTAATTATTATCTAATATTTAAAACTTTGAAATTAATTAAAGTTATGAGTTATGACTCAAAAGTTAATTTTTTGAAAAATACTCTTTTATTAGTCTAAATTTCCTATAATTAAAAAAGAACTAAAAAAAGCCATTAAACCTAAATATCTTATTTTTATTACGTTTGAAGAGACCATTCATTACCATACTATTTTCATTATTATTGTTTTTTTCCAGTTTTTATTCAAATTTTATTCTCTTTAATCTGCCCTTTTTATTTAAATTTTAGTGTTTTTTGTTTCAATTGTTATAAATATTTTTCAGCCTTTATCACTTGAGCATATGTTCCAAATTCTTAAAGTTACTATTGATCAAGACCTATCTAATATATTGATTCTGTATTTAGTGGGATTTTATCTGTTCCAACCATTTGATACTGACATCAATTATCAATTGAGTGGATTGGTTAAATTAGAATAGTCATAATATGTTAAAATAATAATTATATAAAGATGCGATTCAATTTAAATTTGTTTGGGTCGAAATGAATCGAACCAAAACAGATTATGATTAGATGATGAATAATATAATAGTTCAATATGGTGACAGTGACAAAATTTTCATTAAGGATTCAAATTTTGAAGAGTAAAACACACAAATTAGTTAAAGGAGTTCGACGTTTATTATATATATGAATAATTTTTTTTTTAGCCATATATAAATAGTAGTATAATTTTCTGCCGAAGGGGTTTAGATGAACCCTTGAACTCAAGGTAGTTTCTCTCCTGGTCAAGACCTAATCCAATTCATTTTACTAAGCTTGATTGTTTTATTTATTTCTTGTAAATTATTTTAGCACCGGATAAAATTATTGTTTTTCTTTATTAAGGCTATATATAACATATCAAACTTAAAACATAAAAGTTTTTAAAAATATTTTAATTTCGAAGTATATATAGTCCATTTTTAATGAGGTTGAAAATGGTTAAATTGAAAGAAGTTGAACTAATAATTAACTCGTCCAAACTTACACATGTTAAACAAGTTGAAATTTCATCAACCATACCGACCCCTACCCCACCCCACTCCAAAAAATAAAATAAAATAAAATGAAATGAGTTGAATCGAAGTAATAGTTAACTCTCTCAAACTTATATAGGTTAAACAGGTTTGAGTTTGATTTTGTCAACCCTATGGACTCTCCCACCACCCCCAAAAAAAAAAGAAAAAGAAAAAAGAAAAAAAAAAGATGAACCTGTGAGGCTAACTCAAACCTTGTCGGCTATATGTCCGATCGTTAGACAAGTACTCCCTCATTCAAATTTACGTGGAATTTTTCATTTTTTAGTGTCAAACAATTTAAGTTTGACCATAAAATTTGCGAGTAAAATCTTTAATTTTTTAAAAATGATATTGATATATTTATAAACTACGTAAAAAATATTATAAATAGCAATAATTGATAATTCACAATAATTAAAAGATACATAAAATTTACACTTAATGATATATTATTTGAATCTTGAATTCAGAAAATGTCACATAAAATTAAAACGAAAAGAGTAATAAATAATCATGAATCACGGGCAAAATAAACATAAACACCAAAAAACACGAGCATAATAATTAATTAATTAAATTAAAACCTAGATTATCCCAAAATATTTTTGTCCACTGTATTATACACCTACTCCCAGTAATTGAACAAATTTTTTTTCTCTTTATTTTGTTTTTTTCAGTGTTAATAATTTCACAGATTTATGTTCAATTTATGCACAAAGATTTGAGTTCAAAACTCTTTAGCTGACCAACTCAAACAATGCCTCTTTCTGTTCCTCACTTCATCTCTGTCAGCAGATTTTCAGACCTCAATGGTGTAAAGGTTAGTTTTTTATCCCACCCTTTAATGTTCTGTTTGATTACCCATAAAAATTTCTGCAGAAATGAGTTTGGGATATGGTAGTTTCAGTTGAACTCTTACTGCTAATCTAAGAATCAAGAATCTTGATTTTTATTGTAAAAATAGTCCCTTTATTTTGTTAATGTATTTGATTTGTGTAATAGCTTGTTGGTGGTCAAATTACTTGCATTTTGTGTGTTGGTGTCTAGGTTAGCTTGTGCACATTTCGACTAAATCCATAGGATGCCAGTTACCTCCCGGGTCCCGAGGCTAACAGATGAAAAGAAATTAGCTAGTGTATTTCTATTTTGTCTCTATTGAGGTTTGAATGTGAGACTTGGACGGTTCTCAATTCACTTTATTGACTATTAAGATACACCTTAGGTGTAAAAAATGGTTCTTTATCTGTGATGTTTTCAGTATGCAGTAGGTAAAAAGTGTGAAATTTTAAGCTGCAGGTACGTGGTTCGCCAAGGTGTTTTCGGAGAGATTGTAAAGTATTTACAGTTATATCAATGTCAAAAGAGGCATCAAATTATATACCAGCAGCTCCTATATTTCTCCCTGAAGGACCATGGCAACAGGTGAGGGGCTTCTCTCATCTCTTTATATGTTTCTTGTTTCAATCAATCAACTACACCTCAATGCAAACTAGTACGTCGTACTGATTCAACTATATATGTGCCACTCTATTCGGGCCAACTTTGTTTAAATACTAACTTAAGATGTATATGCAGCTAGACTTTTATGTATATGCCACACTTTTTTTATATTTACGATGGTGGTTCATGGCCAGCTTGCACGAAAGAGAAATCTAAATATTACATTATAACTTTACTAGCATATTTATAATGTTATCAAGTATTGTAATCTCTTTGATTGGTGCGACCGTTTTATCTACTTGAGATTGAGACATAGCTTTCTGTGCATCTGTGATATAATGTGGTACTGTGAAACAGGTGAATTCCTAATTAATGCTAGAAGATGATGAATCAAAGCAAATATAGCCATTCTAAGCTACTCTAATAGACATTTTACAGCTGCTACAATATTTTTAGCTAGAGATAAGATAGAAAATTGGGGAATGGGTCAACATTCTAAAAGTAGTGCTGGCATAATTATGCCAGACCATCATTGCAGGAGAAAGCAAACAAAGATTATTGTAAGCTTAAGCTCATCGAATTTGTTAAATTATATATCTATATCTGTATGTATGTGTGTTGCTAGTATATGGTTCTTGATAAAGCTTATGCAAACAGGGATAATAGTCTTTTTTTCCTGAACCTCGTTGCTTCTGTTTCCTCCACTTGTTCGATATTAGTTTTCTAGTTGGACGGGTGATGATTCAGGATCAATATGATATAATTGTCTGTAGACAACTTAGACTGCTTCAAATGTGTAGATTCCTGGTGGTGTTACTGCTGCAAAGGGTTTCAAAGCTGCTGGGATGTACGGTGGATTGCGTGCTCTTGGAGAGAAACCTGATCTCGCACTCGTCACTTGTGATGTAGATGCCATATCTGCAGGTCAGCTACCCTAATATAGTCCTAGGTCATCAGTGTTGAGCTTTTCGTAGGTTCATGAGTGAAAAACTATACTGTTGCTTTTTAAAATTCTTACCTCCTTTCCCCCACCCACTCCTTCCCTGGGAGAGAAAAGAAACATACAGCTTTCTTGAAATGAAAAAAGGAACACATTTGTTTGGCGGTTGTGTTAAAACTTACCATCTAACAATCAACCAATAGAAACCGATGAATCAGGAATCACCATTTTCTTGTTTTTCATCCAGGGGCATTTACTACAAATGTTGTTGCAGCTGCACCTGTACTATACTGTAAAAGCGCACTAAATGCATCTAAAACGGTATGTAGGAGACTTTGTACTTACTGTTTTGTCTTTCACTTGTGGTGAAAGAACTTCTTGTCACCTTTAGAACTGCCAACTCTCAACTTTAATGTGCTATTGTAGTTCTGTACTCTGCATACTGTTCGCTTGTCCTATATTGACTTAAGCAATGACGTGATACAAAAAGAAGAAAAGTCGTTCTAATTGGTTACTATTGAGCCGAAAAAAGTTTTAAATTAAGCTATTGTGCTATCTTATTGGTCTCTTTCACAAATTTAAGCCGATGCTTTTGTATTCTTATGATTTATTAGAGAAAAGGATGCATCTCCATTTATTTTTAGGAATGAATCCAGACTTTCATGAATTTTTACTATTTTGTGAATCCAAGAAGCATATTAGAAGTATATATTAGTAACCTGATGTCATGGATTGGTTGCAGCGAACTTGACTGCTTTTGAAATCCTGTCTTCTTATAAGAATACTTCCACTTTTCAGGCTCGTGCGGTATTAATAAATGCTGGTCAAGCTAATGCAGCAACGGTAATTTCTCCTGAATGTTTTAATTGGAAGCTCAATTTAAAGCAGGGTGCATCTCCTCCTCTAGTTTCAATTTGATTGGCAGTAAAAGCAAATCCAGACTCATCCAACTTCACAGTGAAGTTATAGGCTTTGTGATGATGTCATATCACTTTTCTGCATTTGATAATGTGACTTGAGATTTTCAGAATTTCCGTTTCAGGGTGATGCAGGTTATCAAGATGTAATTGAGTGCTCAAGTGCATTAGCTAAGGTTTGCAGTTTGTCCATTTTGGTTTAGACTTTAGGTATTTGGTTTCTGATATTAATTTTCAATTGTAATAGTTACTTCAACTGAAGCAAGACGAAGTCTTGATTGAATCAACTGGTGTAATAGGTCAAAGAATAAAGAAGGTAAATGCTTACATGTTGCACTTAATTGACTTTTCCTTATTCCTTGAACCTCTTTCTTGCATATAACAATACCCCAATGTTGGATGCCTTGAATTTACATTTCTTTGGCATATTCATTATTTTGTGTATGATTTTACTGTATGAGTTTTTTCTCTGACCAGTAACCCGTTTTTATGCTTACATCACTTGCAGGAAGCACTTCTCAACTCACTCCCACATCTTGTTAAACAGCTTTCACCAACCGTGGAGGGGTAATCATCTTTTTCTGATGTAATAATTTATATATTTAATTGGCATTCTCGGATTTTATCCTTTATATTAATTTTGTATCTTTCTTCCCTTATACTTACTCATTTGTGTTTGTATTCATTTGTTCTAAATAATGAACTCCGATCCACTCTAGATGGTCTGTTCTGGCTACAAATTGCTGATCTCATATGGCATTTGCAGGGCAAATTCTGCAGCTGTAGCTATAACGACCACTGATCTTGTTAGTAAGAGTGTGGCTGTTGAAACAGAGGCAAGATTAATTTTCCAGCATTTCTGTGTTTGTTTTGATTTAGGTTCTTCAATGCTATTATTCATCACTCTCCCAATTTGTATGACAGTTTGAATCAAGCTATTTATATTGGGTAGAGTTCTATTAGATGTCATAATTATGGTTTTGAAATAATTATCATGTAGTTCTCTTAATTATTCAAGTTCCATTTTCAAAACTATATGCTTAATCTGGACCAAAGGCACTAACTTAGCACTTACGTGAAATCAATGTATAGTCGGACTCAAGATCGTCTGTAGTTTGTGTTTCGTTAAGTTCCCATTTCTGAAAGGAAAGAAATTATAATGAATTCGTAATGATATATATTTCTGCTCAGGTAAGAGGAACTCGAATCAGAGTTGGGGGCATGGCAAAGGGTTCTGGGATGATTCATCCTAACATGGCAACAATGCTTGGTGTAAGTATCTTCAGAATTCCTGCCGTTTCTACTTAAGCAGTGAGAGTAGCTTACTGGATTCGAGCAACTGCGCAGGTAGTAACTACTGATGCCTCGGTTACAAGTGATGTTTGGAGAAAGATGGTACAAGTTGCTGTAAATCGAAGTTTTAATCAAATTACTGTAAGTAAGACATTTTATATTGTTTTAATACTTCAGACATTATTCTGATCATGCATGAGGACTGGAGGAGTTCAATGGTAGAAATTTTCCCTGGCATATGAACATTTCTGGTGTATTTAGTTATCAAATGAAGCAGCTAAATTTTGCTTTTCACTGAAAGTTTAATTGTCAAATAGATCAAAATTTTAAATGTTCTCCTTATTCTATTTTCTTTTCTTCTCTGGCAAAATTTATTGAAGTAAAGCTTTAGATTCATGAAACTTGTGCAAGTTGTTTCCACCTGGTTTCTGGGTCTGAGGAAGAGAGATTGATGCCGTGTGGTTTTGCTACGTCAGTACTGGTAGAAGGTCTTTCGCATGATATATCTGAGACGTATTATTTTTTCTGTAATGTTGAGCAGTCTTGTGTTAGTTTTTTGGTTGCAAGTTTAAGTTGTGTGATTTTATCAAATCCATTTCCCCATAATGCTAATAAATTCCCAGATTGATTTGACTCAGCCTGTTCACATATTTCAAATGAATTCATGTTCATTTGCTTTGTGTACCGCATTTCTGTTTATCATCATAATAGAGACAACAATGTATTCAATGACTCTGTTGCATGATCTAAACCCAGGAGAGCATATATTTTGACAGGTCGATGGAGACACTAGTACAAATGATGCTGTCATTGCTCTTGCCAGTGGACTTTCAGAATCATATGAGATTTCTTCTTTGAACTCCTCCGAGGCAGAACACCTACAAAACTGCCTTGATGCTGTATGTGCTATAATTTCCTTTATTTTCTTTATCCGACTAGTCTATCTTGACCAGGATAGTGTGTTCGTAACTAGGTTGTGTCCAGTTCTGTCTCCTTAGCAAGTTTCTGAGAAATTAGCATATTCAACCTTCCATAAAGTTTCTCTTATGTTACCTCTTTTGTTGTCTTATAAGATACTAGAAGAGTCAAATTTGTGATGAGATGGACTTTCAGCATGATGATTTCGATTCATGTTTCTATGATTTTAATAACTTCATCTCTGTGTTGAATAGTTCAGCTTGGACACTCTTTTGTCATGGGTTTCGCCATAATGGATTGTATGCCAATTGCTTTCAAGCAAGAGCATTTATATAGCTTAGCAAAATTACTGGTCAAAATGGTCACAAAGGAAAGATTCTTGTGACCTGTGAAGTATTATGAACATGATAATAGAGGAATTTCCAGATAACTGATCAGAAAAAAAGGTATATCCTTATAGCTTGCAGGATTGACTCGATTCCACTACAGGTAATGCAGGGTCTAGCAAAATCAATAGCTTGGGATGGCGAAGGAGCAACATGTTTGATTGAGGTCTGTATTTCTTTATTAAATTCCTTGTGAGTTTTGACCAACTTCGATTTGCTCCTAGTCTTGTTTCTTAAACATGCATAAGCTTAGCTACCAACTGTAGAAAAGTAGTTGAAGTTCTCATCTGATATTTACAGTTATGTTAATATAATCATAGACGAATACTAGAAAAGAATGATTAAACAGATGGCTGAGTAGCTGAGGTATAGGAGTAAGATTCTAGAGATCCCAGGTTTGGATCCTGACTACAACACATGGTGTGAGCTTATTTTCTTCAGCTTTGGTGGGCATGTTTACTGGGGATGTGCTTGTGGTTTTTAGCAGTCTGCGGGTGGCAATCAAGGTGCGGTCCAGACAGCATCATAAAAAATAGAGAACGATTGAATGGGTTATCATAGTTGAGCTTGTTAAGGATAAATTAAAAGAATAATTTGAAGGTATCAAAGATGGAAAAGGATATCTTGTCTTGGTCATAGAAATAAATACATGTAAATCGTCTTAGTTTCATTTCCCAGCAAAGGGCACCCAAGGGTGGGGCAAAATTGGTCAATGAAGTGAGCTGAGAGCTATGAAGTCTCATGTTCAATTCCTAGTGCAGGCAAAGCATTAGTTTTTTTTTCCCCATATGTCCAAGTTTTAGTGAATAAAGTTACACGAGTACTTGTGTTGGTAAGAGTTGAGAGGTAACAAGTAACCCGCGCATGGTTATACATATAACTAATATAAGTAGAAGGTTGTAAGAAATTTGCATTATGTTATGTTGATACCAATACGGGAGATGGTAGCTGTGCTATATATAAGGAAAGAAATCAAGCTATGGTGGAGTGCTCGATCTCAATGCAGGTTATGGTAGGTGAAGGTACTGGTGTTTTAAATAGGATAAACAGAATATTAATTCTTTTTTCTTTTTCTTTTTTGGGTTGACACTAGATTTGAGTTCTTTTGTTACTTGGCATGATAAAGGACAACATCTAAGTGGAGAAGGGTAAAAGGACAGGGTCCATTATCCATCGAGTTTCAAATTGCATGCCACTAGCCCTCCAGGATTTCTCGGTTATCAAAAAGAAGGGAACAATCATGTATTCAGTTGAAAAAATGTTTAAAATGTGGCTCTTCTTAATCTTCCAGTTCATTCATGAGCATATATACACAACAGCTTGTAGAATCTCTTTTTTCATTTTTAAAGTTTTGCTCGTCTCTAATTGGACATAGGTGAGGGTTGATGGTGCTGATAACGAAGCTGAAGCAGCAAAGGTTGCACGTTCAGTGGCTTCTTCTTCACTTGTCAAGGTATGAAATGAATTACTTTGCATATCTACTTGGAGCTACCTAGAAAGTACATTTTACTGATAATTTCCTTTCTATAATCAGGCTGCTGTATACGGTAGGGATCCAAATTGGGGCCGTATTGCTTGTGCTGCTGGCTATGCAGGTATCCCTTTCAACGCCGACAAGCTTCGGATATCACTTGGAGATATTGTTCTTATGGAAGCAGGGCAACCACTTCTATTTGATAGGTATGGAGAACAATAACCCCCACCCCCACCCCCGGTTTGTATTGCATTATTCGGCATGTGCCCTGAAATTGCCTTCTAGTGTCAGTTCCTGTCTCTAGAGAGAACTATAACGCTTCTTAAACAGACGCCTAACCAACTCATTTTGGTCAAGTTTGATGCTACTCTGATATTCTGATCAATACATAACCAATTCCTTTAGCTCTTGAATGTTTTATTTTCCTGGTGAGGCCTTTAGCCATTATAGAGCGTAAAATAGTTCTTTTGTCTCGGATTATATCTCAACCTCAAAAATTAGTGGTTCTTGCTGAGTATTCAGTAGGATGCTAGACCTAAAGTACATACCACCTCATTTATATTGCTCTATACGCTTTACCACGTGATGCTCTTCCATAGATTTTTTTTTCCTTTCTCTTTTTGTTTGTCTCTCTTGGGACATCATAATCTTGGGTATTTTTGCAGGGTTGCAGCTAGCAATTATCTCCGAAAGGCTGGTGAAGTCCATGGCACTGTTGAAATCCAAATATCTATTGGTAAGTTTCACATAAACAGGCATATTCACATTGTACTTCCTCTGCATTGGTGTATCGTGATGAAACTAAACCAGCTCCATGGCATCACACAGTAACTCTAGAGATATCAGTACCCAGAAGACTGTTCCTATGCAAACTACTCTTTGAAGAGTGCATTGACTTGATTTTCTATATAAGATGACATGAACCAGACTTATCTCCAACATGCTCGATAATCATTGTTGCTTGAGATGTCAAGAACAGTACCAGCAAAAAAAATATGCTATGCCAAGCTTCAAGTCGAATTGATATATTTTTCGTGCAACCCCCTCTCCAACCCAGAAAAAAGTACCAACTTTCTTCTTTCCTTCAATAAATGGCAAAAGATTTCAACCCCCTACATATCTCGATGATCTTGAAAACAGTTCATACATTCAGGTAGACAGGATAATATCTATCTGCTCTTCATATGTGAATATACAGTTCTAGCGCGACTTTAGTTTGATAGTGTCTCCCACCCCCTTTCAAACTATGAATCCCTCTGTTGACGAGGCATTCTTATCCTCCGGTTCCACCTTCTGAGGTTCAACAAAGATGACTCAATGTCACTACTATGGTCTCTTCATCTGAACATCTGTTCTGTTCATGCTTTTCATGGATTTGTTTGTATCGACTGTAGCTTTGTGGCTTCTTTGCCCGTATTAGTAAGTGATGTACGTATAAATTTCAGTCGCGTATTCTCCATGTGCAGGTGATGGTTCAGGAAGCGGACTAGCATGGGGCTGTGACTTGAGTTACGATTATGTCAAAATTAACGCAGAGTACACAACATGAAACAGGACGCGTTACTCGAAGATTGAAGTCTCTCCTAATAAAGCATCTCTGGCTCAGCCAAATTATCGGTTCTGTAGTTGTGATACTGCTGGAACCAGCAAAATTTTGCTAGATTGACAGGGACTTTTTAAGTTGTTATTTCATCATTTCACACATCTGGTAAACTAGAAGCTCGTATGACATGTATTTTAAATGAATTTCTGATCTCAAAAATCAGAAAGAAAAAAAACGCAATGAAACAGCTTCAGATGACTTGTTCAAACCAACTTGAAACATAGCAATGCGAAAAGTCATCCGTCCATTCAACAGGTCAAAAGTTAATAAGGTTTTTTAAGTACAAAAATGCCAACAACTCTATAACAACTCCCACAACTCAGATAAGCATCAAACTTATTTATTTACAGAACTAGAAGGAAACAATCGAGAAGAAAACACACCAACGATTAGAAAGGAAGCTCATGAAGCCTTTGCAACTGGGAAATGCAACTCTGTGACAGATTTCTTTCGGAAACTGCTACCGCAGAATGAATCCGGGGGGCTGCCAATATCATAATCCATGGCACCAGCCTGCAGCCCACTAGAATGAGCAGTAATTTCATCCTCCAGAGAGTGAAAGCGATTACAACTCATTATGTCCTTATCATCTAGAGGATAATAACTCCTCCTGGTACTTCCACCATGTTTGCGACCTTGTTTCTTGTCTTTACCTTTGCTTCCACGAGAAGATTTGCCATTACTTTTCTGCTTGTTCTTTCCATTCTTCCTGTGGTCACTCCTGTGGCGTTGCCCCTTGATTGGCACATGCGAAGCTGCTGTCGGGATAGGGTCATACACATCGGGAGCCCATGTCACAGACAGCTTCTTGGGTGGCTTGCCTTGTTTCTCACGGCTACCTTTAATGGCAGATACAAGCTTCAAAGCTGTCTGAGAATAAAAAAAAAAGTAGAAAGGGAAAAAAACAACTGTTAACCAACAATATGATAAGAAAATAACTTAATAGCTCAACGCTGAAAAAATCCCAACACAGAGTCTCCCGTGTATGAGAGGGAATTTATATGCTCCAACTGCTGTTCCAAAATACTGTTGCTTCAGCTTTATAACAGAGTCGAGAGACATGTGCAAATAACAGATAGAGAGTTACAAGGCACCGCAAAACATATGCTGAAAAGAAAAGATATACTACCTCTGTCCTAATTTATGTTACACATTTTCCTTTTTAGACCGTCTCAAAAAGAATACCACCTTCTATAATTGAAGACAATGTTACCTTAAAGTACTCCTTTTACCTGTAATGGTGAAGGAGTTGTTTAGACCACAAATTTCAAAAGTTATCGTCTTTCTTAAGCCTTGTACCAAGTCCATCCGTGCCACATAAATCGGGACGGGGCGAGTACTAAGGAAATTATGGCTCATTATATTGACAATACAATAGCCCAAAAAAGAATAGAACTGATAAATCCTAAAGCAACCAACCAGCAAAAGGGGTAAAGGTGAACAAATAAGCAATAGTTATAAAGGTATGGCTGAAGGAAACAGCACACTTCATATGCCCATGGCTCAAATATCCTCCTACAAATTATTCAAGACATAATAGATTTCCCCCAAAACTGTGAAAAGAAACTAAACATGACACATAAACAATTAACACTTCCCACTAGTAATGCTCATGTTGTGATTCGTGAACTGAGGCCAGAATGCATACAGCTCTATTAAGGAATACTAATGTAAGCAGACAAAAGTATATTTTCCTAAATAACATAGGATATCTTGGACTAGGTCTTTTTTATACGTAAGAAATCCTTTATCGTTAAAATGAATATGCTTGAAAATTGGCAATACAAGTGTAAGCAGACAACAATACATTGTTTATATAACAAAAGATATGTTCAAGTGAACTAAAAACTTCATTTAGAACAAGAGTCAAAAAACCTTCTACGTCTTTTTTATATGTAAGAAACCCGTCATCGTTAAAATGATTATGCTAGAAAACTAACATTAAATGTCTCAGGACACAAAACTCACAGGTGAAGATATGGAACGTGAATAAGACAAGTCAGTTGATTTAGCATCAGCCTCCTGCTCCTTCTTCTCATGAACCAACTCAGCAGGGGGAGTGCTCATAGAAGAGCATGGAAATTCTGAGGACTTGATCAAGCATTTTTCTGAGTCCGTACTGCTAGTGTCAGCATCATTTGCATGTATATCTTCACTTCCATCTTCCTCCAATGTGTTGGAATGTTCCTTGTAAATCAAGTCTTCACCATCCTTAATACTCAGAGATTCAGTGAACTGGTACACAAGATCACTAACAAAAGGACCTCCTGGATTGCAAGAAGCGCAACCAAGAGTCTCCTTTGATGACTCACAAAAGCAACTTAAACTTTCAGAGTCACACTTGTAATTAGCAGAACAAACGGCCATCAATTAAAGAGAGCAGCAAAAATCTGCACAAACATGCACAAGTGGTCTCAGCACAAACAAGAAGCAACATTTGTTAGAAAAGAACAAAGATGTTACAGTTATACAACTGAACTTCGTGGATAATTAATTGAACTTTGAACTTAACCAGTCATCTCAAAGTTATCAATGAATATTTTATCCTTCAAGTTATAATCCATCTATCACGACAAAGAAGCAATTCTAAAGTCAAAGAAAAGAATGCGTGTTGATTCTCATAACATTAGTAAATAGGGATTCTGCACATCACACAAATTACTTCCAAATAGGAAGGTATGGGGTCAAGGACAAGGGTAATAGGTAGCCGAGTGCTGTTGCACTGTTATGTGGGAGAGGCAGGGGGCAAGTCTCCTCTTAGTATTTGTATCATATCTTATTCTTCAATTTTCACTACTACATATTCTTAACTTGCATTGTTCATCTAGCTATTTTCTTTTTCCGTCAATTTCCTTTCAATCCTGCTTTGATTACATATTTTTTAGCCAAGTATCTATCGAAACAACCTCTCTACCCCACAAGAATAAGGGTTAAGTTTATATGCATCCTACCCCATCCCCCGAGACCCTACTTTTGGTATTAACTATATATCTTTCAGGCAAATATTGCATCCTGCCTATAAGTAATGCCTTAAAAGCTTGAGTACGAATTTCCAATCACCACAACAAGTACATCATTACAAGAATTAGCAATCACAGAATCCAAACGTTACTACAACTGATTAATTATGAACTTTATGCATTATCTAGACATAGATCGAAGCAAGATAAATTATTTTTACCCTAAACAGATGTTATGCAATTTATATTAAACAACCTGATCCTATAATTGCAAAAATCAATCAAATCACAAATCATTACCTTTCAGTATGTCGATGTATAGAAAAATCACGCAAACTTCCACCAGATTCGACTACAACTACTCGGAAAAAGATGTGAAACAGCTGAAAAATCCCCTCGAAAGAAACAGAAAACCAGCAAGATCACAACTGAAACAGCAACAACAGAAGAAAAAGAAAACAGACGAATATGAAATTAAACGTTAACTAAAACTATTACGCCAAGGCTTCAAACGATGAGAACACAAAACTCCATAGAAAGAAGCAGCAGCTTGAGGTAAAGTCAACAAATCAAATAGAAAAGGCGACACCGAATGCATCGTAAAGATGCGATGCCCTTCGATTTCCCACCGCCACCAAAACCAAAATCCCTAATTCCCAAAAAAAAAACAAAAAAAACTCAACTCGATTCAGCTCCACACAACAAAATGTCAAAGTACAGAGATCGAAACAATGGATGAAGAAGATTGAATTGCTCGAATTTCAAAGAAGCATAACCAGAAAACGAGTAAATCGGATCATTATTATAGCCCTAAATTACCATCGATTTCAACGGAAGACCAAAACACGAAATTGGGGGGATATGTGAGAAAGAGACTAATATTTATATCTATAGGGGTACTCCTTTTATGGTGTAATAGAAAAATTTTAAAATTATAATTTTTTTTTATTTCAAAATAAATTGATTTTTTTTCATTCTTTAGTAAAATATATTAAAGCTAATAAAAATATTTTTAAAAAATAATATTACGTAGAAAAAATCTCATTCTGGTCAAATTTTCTGGCTAGAAAGATTTTTTCTTTAAAAAAAAACCAAAACTATAAAGTTGTTTGTTAGCGAGATATTTTCAATTAACATGTGCTATCGTGCGGTGGTGCAACTTGAGTTATGCAGTGCGATTCAAATTTTAACTGGAGCTTCCATATAGGCATCCGTATGAGTTTTGCAGTATGTGATCCGGGTTTAGTTGATCTCGTGGGCTTTGAATATTGAATAAAAAGTTATATTTAATTGGAACATCAATAAGAAATCTATAGCTAAACGGGCCTAAAAATAATAAATAACAAATAATAATGGAAAAATTTCATATATGGCAAACTTATTAGATTATATAACATTATATGGGTATAGTTTACCTAATTACATAATATGGGTATAGTTAAGTTATTAAAGGTGTCTTTAATTTTGTATATAATTTTTTTTTATTATTTATACAATTCTATTTTAAAAAGTTGTCTGTAACTGAATCATTAAATATGGTAACAATAAATCAAGATAATGCCACAAAATTAGGGAAACGTCCCTATTTTCAAGCCAAACGTTCAAATTCAAAAAAAAATTCATACAGCCATTGAAACCAAAAAATGATTAGTATTTTTTTTTGCTCTTTGTGAAACTGAAGTTCAGCAATTTTGGCAATCGAATACAGGTAAGTTTTTATTCGATGAAATTTCTTGTTTATTGGTTTTAGAATTTGTGAATTGTTTTCGATTTTTTTTTTTTAAAAAAAAAATCAAAATATGATTTTATTAAGCTGAATTTGTGTTCATTCGTTAGTGTGAGTGATTTTTTTTCTAAAACAAAAAAATCAAAATATGATTTTGGTAAGCTCAAAATTTGGAATATACAATTATATACTGTTCGTGTAATTGTATATGTGATTTTGTTAAGCTGAAAATTTGCAATATACAATATACAAATATTGTTTGGTATTTGTGTAAAATTGAAATCGTCAATTGTATATGTGATTTTGTTAAGCTGAAAATTTGCAATATACAATATACAAATACTATTTGGCATTTTTATATTTTGAAATCGTCAATTGTATATGTGATTTTGTTAAGCTGAAAATTTGCAATATACAATATACAAATACTGTTTGGTATTTGTATATTTTGAAATCGTCAATATTAATATGTGATTTTGTTAAGCTGAAAATTTGTATATGTGATTTTGTTAATGTGATTTTGTATATGTGATTTTGAAATCGTCAATATTAATTGTATATGTGATTTTGTTAAGCTGAAAATTTGTAATATACAATATACAAATACTGTTTGGTATTTGTATATTTTGAAATCGTCAATATTAATATCATTGTTCATAATTGTATAAATTCATAAATCATGTGTTTGATTATTTTTTTTAGAATTATATATAATTGTAGATGTAGTTTTTGTATATTTTAAAGAATAATATGTAGTTTTTGTATATTTTAAAGAATAATAATATAAAAATTCTATGTCATACAATTTATTTTTGGAAGAAGTATACACTATTGTAGATGTAGTGCTTGTATATTAAAAATTCTAACAGTATAAAATTTCAATTGTATAAAAATTGTTGTATTAATTTTATATATGATCTCATTGAATTATTTGAAAATATATATAAATATTCCTTTTCATAAATGTACAGATAATGGGCTCATTAGCTATTTTGGTTATGCATTCTGGAAAATGGGACGATACAAATTGTTACGTTGATTATACTATAGAGGGAGTAGTTTTTAAGGAACATTCAACGTTTCTTGATTTTTATACTACTATTGCAAAACAGATTGGTGTTGATATGAATAATAAGACTTTGAAGATTGAGTACAAGGTTGAAGAAAGCAATAAACGAATGGTTATACACAATGACATGGGTGTCAGAGTGTACGTAATGCTAAAAAAGGCGAACATTGATTTTAACAAATTTCCTATTTGTATAACTATTTTGGATTCATGTGATAGACAGATTTCTCAGTGTAAAAAGATGGGGGTGTTGGCAACTGTTGCAGAAAATGATTGTCATGATATGATTGTTGTTGAACCGTAGGATACAAATGTTGCATTTTTATCGATTGATACAACTTGGGTGATTTCAGACGAATCTAATAAGCATGTTGAGGTTGATCAAGTATACAAGGACAAATCAATTTTGAAAGCAGTCTTGGAAAGATATGCGATTAAAGAGAGATTTCAGTATAAAACTACTCGGTCAAATTCAATAAGGTAGTGTGCCTCTTAAATATTGACTTTTAAACTGTATAAATGTTTTTATTTCCTATTGTAAACTAAATTTGTATACTATATTAAAAATTATATGCAGTTACACTCTGGAATGTTTTTCTAAAGGATGTGAATGGTTAATGAAGGCCTCTAATATCAACAAATCTGGAATGTTCAGAATTCGAGCATTCAACCAAAAGCATACATGTCCTTTAAAAGATAGAGTTTATTCGCAAAGACATGTAACTAGCAATTTAATAGGAGGGATTGTGAAACCTAAATTTGTAGATCATAAACGTAAATATACACCAGCTGATATAAGAAAGGATGTTAAGATTGATCTAGGAGTTGATGTTAACTATATGAAGGCTTGGAGGGCCAGGGAGAAAGCATTGAAAGCTTTGAGGGGTACACCAGCTGCATCATATGCAAAGTTACCTGCATATTTGTATATGATGGATATCACTTATCCGGGGTCTCATATACGTATGAAAAAGAGTACGAATAATGAGTTCTTGTATCTATTTGTATATAGTATATACTAACACTTATTCAATGTTTTTATTAATTGTATATAGTATATACTAACACTTATTCAGAGCTATAAAACACAAATAAACTGTATGAGTAGACTTATACATATTTTGTATATATATACAAAAACCAAAGTTAGGTTGATCAGTATCAAAGTTTTGGAAGAGATCGAGCAACATAACAA
This sequence comes from Solanum chilense, assembly GCA_032847665.1. Classification (NCBI taxonomy): domain Eukaryota; kingdom Viridiplantae; phylum Streptophyta; class Magnoliopsida; order Solanales; family Solanaceae; genus Solanum; species Solanum chilense. The sequence goes on along the minus strand of CM064971.1, from coordinate 5,053,360 downwards.
ATGAATATACAAATATCATGCTTGAGAAGTTCCAGAAAACACAAGGCACAACACACAAAAATAAAAAATTTACCAATGCCCCTTTATTCCACAACACTAAACAAGTCACAAACACACAAAAAGAGCATGGAACATAATCAAAAGTCAAAACCATTTTGACATTCACCTAATTCAAGAAATGAGCAGAGCTACAAAACACAAAGAAACCCCAGAGTAAACTTATCCATATTTTGTATATATATACAAAAACCAAAAATAACATAAACATGCAATATACTATATACAATTACTCACATTGAATATACTATATACAAATACTTAATTTAATAGTATATACTAACACTTATTCAATGTTTTTATTAATTGTATATAGTATATACTAACACTTATTCAGAGCTATAAAACACAAAGAAACCCCAGAGTAGACTTATACATATTTTGTACATATATACAAAACCAAAGTTAGGTTGATCAGTATCAAAGTTTTTGAAGAGATCGAGCAACATAACAAATGAATATACAAATATCATGCTTGAGAAGTTCCAGAAAACACAAGGCACAACACACAAAAACAAAAAAATTATCAATGCCCCTTTATTCCACAACACTAAACAAGTCACAAACACACAAAAAGAGCATGGAACATAATCAAAAGTCAAAACAATTTTGACATTCACCTAATTCAAGAAATGAGCAGAGCTACAAAACACAAAGAAACCCCAGAGTAAACTTATCCATATTTTGTATATATATACAAAATCCAAAAATAACATAAACATGCAATATACTATATACAATTACTCACATTGAATATACTATATACAATACTTAATTTAATATTTTTTGTATATTGACAACTAATTAACAAAAAAATTGTATCTAAGTTTGTGTTTTAAGACACTACCTCATGATTATGAAGTTCTTCAGATCCGACAACTTCAAAATCATTTTCCTCTGATTCGATGATTACAGCTTTCCTCTTTCTTGTACCTTGTACAATTTTAATGCCTCTAGCTTTGGCATTTTTAATAACTTGTTGAACTGCCATAGGGTCGTTCTTTTTCTTTGATCTCAGCTCTTCCATGGTTTGTTCTTGTATAAGTTGTTTTTGACTTTCCCAAAGACCCTACATTAACCCCAAATTCTTGAGTTAGCCCCATTGAAAATGATGGTAAAATGTCAACTACATTGACATGCAAAGGACTACCTCTGTTAATCCTCAAAGATGTAGACGATTCGTTCATTGTTTGACGAATTTTAGATCTATCAAGAACAAAAAAACGATTATTTCATCAAAATATATGGAAAAAAAAAACCGAACACATATACAATTTTTAGATAAGTTTGAAAAAAAAAGAAGGTAAACAACTTAAATTAAGGATTACTTACGCGCGGAATTGACTTCAACTAAGGGAGGGGACTTCAAATTCGGGAGGGATTACTGAAATTTTTGACAAAAAATTGAAATTCAAATCTGATATTGGAGTATTGAATGTAGGAGAAGAAGTTAGAATGTGGAAAGGAGAGAGAAAATTAATTGTGAAAAGGAGAGAGAAAATTAGATTGTGTATAATTATAAACAAAATTAGAAAATAAGGTTTTTTATTAATTGGTTACATAATAGGTTGTGGGCCTCCATTAATTATAGCAACATAAAATAAACTATAATTATATAATGTAAATAAATTAAACTATATCCCTAATATATAATTAGTTATGAATGTTTGCCATTTCATATAATTTTCCCAATAAGGGATAATCCTTTTATTTATCACTAATAGGTAAAGTTAACATACAAGTAAAGAGAAATAAAAAAACATAGTCTTATTTCGATGAATATATATTAGGGATATTTGTATATAATAGCAAACTAATAACCTAAAAAAATTGGAGTAGCTATTGTTTGATTTAATTATGTCTCATACATAGCAAACGTTTGCCAAAGTTTGTCAGTCGCCTCTCTTCCAAAACTCTCGCTCACCACTCTCCCATTCTCGCTCGCCACTCTCCCTCTGCTGCCTCTCTCACTTTATACAACAGAAGTGTATAAATTGTGTTTCTGTTTTGTATAAAGTAAGAGAAAATTGTATGTACAAATGCAAAAAACATATATCTTCGTGCTACACACTTAATTATACAATTAACAAACATTTTACTTCGATTCAATTATATACAAATGCAAATTTTGTTCAAATATTGCAGCAAAAAATGCCAGCGAATTATACAATTGCAGTGAAATACAATTTTCTCTCGCTTTATACAACAGAAGTGTATAAATTGTGTTTCTGTTTTTGTATAAAGCGAGAGAAAAACATATATCTTCTTCCTATGCACTTATAATTATACAATATACAAACATTTTACTTCGATTCAATTGTATGCAAAGCAAATTTTATACCCATATTGTAGCGAAATACGCCAGCGAATTATACAATTGCAGTGAAGTAGGCCAGCGAATTATACAATTGTAGCGAAATAGGCCAGTAAATTATACAATTTAGGCCAGCGAATCATACAATTGTATATGTACAACGAGGCCAACGTATTATACAATTTAGGTTAGAGAATTATACAGTTGTATATGTATAGCGAATTATACAGTTATATGTTTGTTATGGAGCGCAATTATGCAAATTTTGCTATAGCATACAAATATAATTTTTTTGTTTGCTATATATGAAAGTCGCCCTATATATTATCAGTCAAATATAATATAAAGTTCATTTCAAATTATAATTTCACAATAATTAGTCTATCAGTAGAATATTAATGTGTCATTGAATATGACATGGCTAATCCTGTTCGTACACGTGTAAGTATAGTGAGATTTCATTTTCTCAGATGCAGATATTTATGGAACTTGGGCTGGGCTTCAATATATTCCTCAATGAATTTTATGCTAATTAGTATATGAAATGAAAGAAAAATTCTGTAATATTAAATATGTTAGGGAACTCGGGATCTGTTTGAGATTATAATCAAAGGTGAATTCACGATTTAAAGATCAGAGTGCTAGTATATATAGAGAGATTGATTAATTTGATATAAACACTGAGTGTAAGTATATATAGAGAGATTGAATAACTAACTGAGACTTCAACGAGGGCTCTAAACCCGAAAAAAAAGACTACATCGTTAACCTAAAGCAAAAATTTCATCAAGCATGTTTAGAATTTGGCAGAGTAAATTTGTTTTGCCAAGTAAATTCTAGCTTATATACTTCATAAAATCTGTTATATTACACACTGTTCGATGGATTGAGGGTACGCCATTAATTGTCATGTCACTAGTTTTGGTCAAGGTCGAGATTATAAGGATCACACTAGTCCTCGATCAAATCGAGGATTGGCTAGGATAGGACAGGGAAGCAGGAAGCTTAGGCCCTTGAGAACCCATGTACTACCCACAAGAGAGCATTCCAACTCCCCAAATTTCAACTAAAAATAGCTATATTCCCATCACTAACCTTATTTTGTTCATGACAGTCCTCGATTCGACGGGGAATTGGCTGGGGCTGGAACAGGGGAGTAGGAAGCTTATGTCCTCAGAGAACCCATGTACTATCACTAGAGAGCATTCCAACTCCCCAAAATCCAACTAAAAGATACCTATATTCCCATCACTAACCTTATTTATTTCGTGACAGTCCTCGATTCAACGGAGGATTGGCTGAAACAAGAAAGCAAGAAGCTTATGCCCTCGAGAATCCATATTCTATCACATGAGAGCATTCCAACTCCCCAAAACCCAACTATAAAAAATAACTATACTTCCATCGATAACCTTATTTGGTTTGTGACAGTCCTCGATTCAAGGGGGATTGGCTGGAACATGAAAGCAGGAAGCTTATGCCCTCGAGAACCCATAGACTACCACAGATAGCAATTCCAACTCCCCAAAACCCAACTAAAAGAGAGCTATATCCCCATGACTAATCTTCTTTAGTTCATGACAGTCCTCAATTCAATGCGAGATTGGCTAGGACAAGAGAGCAAGAAGCTTAGGCCAAAGAGAACCCATGTACGAGGGATTGGCTAGGCCAGGAGAACAAGAAGCTTAGGCCCTCGAGAACCCATGTACGAGGGATTGGCTAGGCCAGGAGAACAAGAAGCTTAGGCCCTCGAGAACCCATGTACGAGGGATTGGCTAGGCCAGGAGAGCAAGAAGCTTAGACCATCGATACCCATGTACTACCACAAGAGAGCATTCCAACTCCCCAAAACCCAAATAAAAGATAGCTATATTCCCATCACTAATCTTATTTGATTCATAACAATCCTCGATTCAACGGGGGATTGGCTGGAACAGGAAGCAGGAAGCTTATGCCCTCAAGCCCATCACTAACCAATTTTCAGACTATGTGACTGATTAACTGAGAAATGACACTATGACAGTAAAGACAGGAACTTTTGTCAACTACTCAACTACCATCAATCCACAGGCATCACAAGACCAAAACTTCACTACACAAACAAGAAATTTCCTTCACTTATAACCATTGAAGTGATACTTGATTAAACTGCAAATGATTTGTTTTACAAAACATAAAACAAGCACATTGTTCCTAAGGCTTATAAGCCCCCTACACAACAAGCAGAAATTAGATACCAAACCTACATACATTAACAGATTTATTTGAACCAAACAAGTTCATAAAATCCTAAAATCATGCAACTTTGGTAGAGTGTTGTTCTTCACAAATTTAAGCCTTTCGTGGTGATTTGGTAGCCTTAGATGGTGATTTAGCAGGTTCTTTTCCAACTTTATCAGATTTCTTAGGCAGAAGAATTGGATTGATGTTAGGAAGAACACCTCCATGAGCAATTGTTACACCAGATAGAAGCTTTCCAAGTTCTTCATCATTCCTCACAGCTAACAAAACATGCCTTGGTATAATTCTGTTCTTCTTGTTATCTCTCGCTGCGTTTCCAGCCAATTCCAAAACCTACCCACAGAGAAGACAATTTCAAAAATTTATCATCAAACACGAGCTAAAGGTAAAATTTTCCAGATCCCACAAACCCCAGATACAAAAAATTCGATTTTTAGCTAACAAACAAACCCCATATACTAAAAATTCAATTTTTTAGCTAACAAACAAACCCCAGATACTAAAAATTCAAGATTTAGGGAAATATACCTCAGCAGCAAGGTACTCAAGCACAGCAGCAAGATAAACAGGTGCACCACTTCCTACTCGTTGAGAATAACGACCCTTTTTCAAATACCTACCAATTCTACCCACCGGAAACTGTAATCCAGCCTTAACAGATCTTGTAACTGACTTCTTCTTTGGACCACCACCTTTCCTTCCTCCAGCACCCTTCTTCTCCATTTTCTACCTCAAAAAGATTGAACCCCAAATGATAAATTTCAATGAATAACTTGTATTGCTTTCGTTTTGAATTGATTTATGATATGAATTTGAGTTACAGTGAGCTGACATTTTATATACGAGGTTTGTGCTTGAAGAAATGGACTTTCTTGGGTGAAGAGTATTTTGAGCCGTACGATTTTGGGTTAAATCTACGGCTGTGAGATGAGAATGTACACGATCCGTGTGATTATGAATTGATCAATGAGAGATGAACACGTGTAATTTTTAATTTTTTTATTTTTATGTTAAGAAATTTGTTGAGTGATGTTGACAGACTGGATAAGCCTAAAGATTTTAGGTGAATTTTTTTATTTTTTTTTTGTATAAAAAAATTAAAGAAATCACAAAATATATATATTAATATAGTATATACCACAAAATCAATCAAACTGATAAATCAAGTCTATTTTAATCAAACTGATAAATCAAGTCTATTTTAATTTAACAAATTGAAAATTGATTTAAAATAATTTGATTTTTTTTTCAAAAGAAATAATTAAATCAAACTTATTGTTGTGTACTCCCTCGTCCGGAAATGTTTATCATGTTGCGCTTATCGAAAGTCAATTTTACTAATTTTCAAAGATAAAATTAGATCATATTAATTCGATATTTTAAACAAAAAAAATTAGATATTCTAAAATCATATGAAAAGTACTATAAATTACAATTTTTTGCATATTAATATGATGAAAAGATGCATCTTAAAATGTTAGTCAAAATTTTTATAGTTTAACTCTAAAAATAGAAACCATGACAAACAATACCGGACGGAGGGAGTATATACAAGAATAACTACATATTCGGTACGAAAAGATAAAAAATACCCTTAAACTATCTGAAATAACTCATAATTTATCCTTAAATTATATTTTAGCTCAAAACTATCATTACCGTCAAATTATTGGGTCAAAAGTGTCATTCTTATTAAGAAAAGTTGTTAAATGCCATGTGGATGCTATATTGTCTTCAATGGGGTTTTGCCACGTAGACTAAAAAGAAAATGGTCAAAACTATCTTTAAACTATTTGAAATAGTTCATATTTACCCTTAAACTATATTTCGGCTCAAAACTATCTTTCCGTCAAACTATTGTGTCAAAAATGTTTTCTTATGTGGCTGCAGAACCCTATTGACGTGCAATGCGGCATTCACATTGCATTTAACAATTTTTGTTAAAAAGGACACTTTTAACCCAATAGTTTGACGGAAAGGATAGGTTTGAGTTGAAATATAATTTAAGGTAAATATTATTTCAAATAATTTAAAAATATTTTTGACTCTTTTCCGTATTTAATATAATCTAATAAAAATCGAAATCTCACATAGATTAGAAAAAGTAAAACATACACAGAACTTAACAACTCGCTTGGTAAGTTCATTTACTACACAAATATATAACATGATAAGAATTGAGTTGATAGAAACAATAACATGCTTTGTGAAATTTTATTGATGAGTTTTAAAATGATATATGAATTATTATTTTATCTCTATTTAGAAAAAGCGAAAAAATATGTTTCTGAAAAACTATCAAACTCATATAACACATACGAAGATAGATTTGAAAGGGAAAAAATAACTAACGAAGATACCAAATAATAAAAAGAGCGTCTTTGTTAAATTTTATTAAGGACATCACTAATATTTTTTTACTAAAAGAAAAGATTATTTTTTTGCCCTTACGTCTAATTTAAAATTTTGAGATTTGAAGTTGTGTTTTATATGTGCATTTTACTATCTTTTTAATTCTACGAGAAAAAAACTGAAAATTTTGAAGATCAAATGTCTCCACCCAAAAAAAATATTTGAAAATTAATTTTAAAATTTGATTCAAAATCTACTAACTAAAACAAAAAACTATCTTCAAATAAATATGCCCTTAAACACAACCATAGATAGAAATCACACGTAAAAAAAAAAAAAGAGGAAAATTAGCTTAGCTAAAAAGCATTTTCTACATACAAAAGCTCCAAAAACATTTGCTTATGAAAGAAGAGTAGCTTATTCTGTAACAGATTTTCAAACTCCCTTGTAATAAAGAAATTCAAAAGATTAATAGAGAATTAAAGAAAAATAAAGAGCTATTTCTCATCTGCTAGGAGCTCCTATTTTGCTTTGCAAATGCAATATTTCAGACCATGTAAGATTACAATTTGCAAAAATGCTATTTGAACACAACATCATCAAGTAGCTTGGGAAAAAGGAAATGTAAAAACTCTCCATGCAGCCAAGCGAAAATACGCAGCAAACCTCAAATTGTTTCTTTGGTGTAAAACAGCAAACCTCTAGACCCTGTCAGTGTGTAACAAGGAAAACTCAGTCAAGAAGAATGAACTGATACGAGGAACATAAAATATTCTTCCTAGCGCAAAAGATCAATCAAATATACGAGGAACATAAAATATTCTTCGTAGCGCAAAAGATCAATCAAATATCAGAAGTGGAGAAATTGGAGAAAAATCAGCTAAAACCACATTCAAGCACACAAGAAGCAGCTAGTAAGTTAAAACATCGTATAGGAAGAAAGCATCAAGTGAAAGACATGGATACTAACTAAAATTTGGAGAGATAAAGATCGTCAATAAAAATGTCTAGCAAATATGCATTCTTAGAGGGTTACTAGAGAGTCCCAGCATTATATGTATGCAACAGATCTTATGAAGGATCAGCTATGAGATAAATATATTTCTACGGAAGTAATAGAAGTTCCTATTCTCAGAGTATTTGTATTAGTCTTCTTTTGTTCCGTATATTTAGATTTATATTACTACATGCTATATTTTGGCCTCTATATCTTATTTTTAAATTGTTGTTTCTGCTGCCTCTTTTTCATCGTTCGTTTCAGCCAAGGGTCTACTGGAAACAATCTCTCTACCTTCTCAATTCCCAAGGTAGGGTAAAGGTCTGCGTACTCTACCCTCCCCAGGCCCAGCTTATGAGATTACACCGGGTTTGTTGTTGTTGTTGGAAGTAATAGAAGTCGCTTACCCGGATATGCCTTTGTCTTGAGAATTACTATATTATCTTATGGTGCTTTATAAAGATTTGGTTCAACAGTTCCTTCCCCACCTCCTATCACTCCCTTTCAAAACCCATTTCTAGATCAGTCCCTGTTCTTACAATGAAGGGATACAGTAAAACAAAAAATCATAGCACATTTTCACACTTTGAAGCTCTTATAGCAACTCAATATTGTCAATTTTGTTGTATGATAACCACATTTTTGGATAGGGAGAAGACTGGGGATGTCGATGTGGCAGGGCAGAGGTGGGACAAGGCAGGTCAAATCCTTAATGGGGAAGAGTGTCGCAGGGCGATGATTAGTGAGGCAGGCTAAGACTTAATTTAATGGGATGAGGCAGGTGATGGGTCAGATATTATTTAAAGCAAGAGAGCTTCTTTGCGGGGAAAAGTTGGCACAACATGAAATACAAGCTCGATCTTACGACTGCATATTCAGCCTCTATTTTCTATTTCTATTAACTGTTACATTCAAACAATATATGAATCAGCATAAATAAACAGCAATATACTGAATTCCTCTCAGTTACCTTCAGCAATAACAGTTCAGTTTTGCACAGTTTTGAACAAAGTATTTGGTATTTTACACTTAATTCTTTTTAGTTGGGTTCTCAGGAAAAGCAAACTCTGAATGTGTGTTGTTGTTGCTTTTAAAATGGAGGAAACACTGAAATACTAAAAAGTGACTCGCACCATATTTTTTTTTAATTCAATAACTAGAATACTTTATTATCCATATTGTGGGGGTCTATGTTGCTCGGACTCTTCAAAAATGTTGAGGGGTGTGTGTGGGATCCTCCAAATATAGTATATTTTTGAAGGATCCAACACGGATGCGCCAACATTTTTGGAGAACCTGAGCAACTTAGTGTGGGGTTGTCCCTCCTCAATATCTTATATGTGTTTGGACACACAATAAAGATAATGAAAGAAATTAAACAAACAAGTAAATTTTTAAAAGAATCTGACAAAAATTAACGAGTAGTACCCACAAACAGGTTAAAGAAAATGCTTCATCATAGATTATTCAGCGACTTTACTTTCTTGGAAGATCTTTAGCGTAAATTACAATTGAGACTGTACAGGAGTCGACCCTATATAGTGATCGCTAAGTCTCTTTGGCTTCAATGCGTATGAGCACATTATTATTGTACTCTATTTGATATGGATCCAGCAAAAAACCAACTGTTTTTGTAGTACTTGTATCATATTAAGGGGTCGTTACGCTACTGAGATGGGATAGACAAGGATATTCTACCTTCTATATGGGATAGATAGTCCCACCATTTTAGTACAAATGGTTATGGGGACCAATTAATACCCATAGGCCATAACCAAACACGGGATTAAATGATCCCACATTTTATCCCGAGATTGTTATTCAAGTCCCACCAACCAAACAACCCCCAAGAGTTCAGATTATAAAAGCAATACTTCAGCACAGTTCAAAGATTAGTGAACACGTTAAATCACTAAGTGCTGCACTACATAGTTATATTTCTCCTCAGCCAAGTCTTGCTGGCTTAACACACATAAGATATCATCCTATGTATCTAGTTGTTCATATTGTCTTCAAATGTATAAAATTTCTACTTAACTGTGCTAATAGCCTTAACTCTTAAATCCTGGTTCTTGGAAAACTGACATAAGATTATACTTTCTTGAAGATAAAGATAACAGTTTCCCCTCATTCTAATCAACAGCAAACTTAGTAGTGTTCAACCAGAACTAAAATGCAGAACTCTTTGAGAAACTGGTGGATTTCCATTTAATGACGATGTATTTACCTAATATGGGATGCACATTCGCAATTCAGAACAAGCAAACAGCCAAAACATATCTAAAGCGTTCCTGATATTATAATACAACAACATACCCCGTGAAATTCCACAAGTTGGATCCGGGAATGGTAGAGTGTACTCAGACCTTACCCCTACCTTATGGGGTAGAGAGACTGCTTCCGAAGGACCCTCAGCTCAAGTGAAGCAAATTAAAGTAGTTACGGAAAGAAAAAACGACATTAAAGAGAATATACCAACTAACAAGTAAAGTAGTACACACATTCAGAAAGGAAAAATAACAACAAAATAGTGCGATAGCCGAAACACAATAAACAAAATATCTAAACATGCTAAATACTCAATCAAAACACCAATTGGAGCATATATGCAAATGAACTATTATAACAAAACTAAAAGGAGAAAAAGTGTTGATTCAGTATAAACCTTGTAGAGCCAGCATTCATATTCCTTCTAAGAATTCGACCTTCGTTATTCGAATCTCCTGATGATATCAACTCTCTCAACCCCAAATTCCCAACCTTCTCCTCTTTCTCATCACTCTCCTTTTCTTCTTTCTCACTCTCCTCCTCTTCTTCTTTCTCCTCTTGTTTCTTCTTCATAAGCTTACCATTAAGTCTTTCAAAGTAATTCCCATAAATGTATTCAGGTGAATACCCATTTTCCTCATCAAAAAGCATGATATGACCATGCCACTCCCACACCCGATAATCCGAACCTGTATCCTCATGAAACCCGATACATATATGATGTTCACCAATAGCAACAGCTTGACCTGAATTTGGTTTTAGAGAATCAGTTTTTCCAGATAGGATTGTCCGGATTATCTCTTTCTCAACCCTCGATTCTTCTTTCGCTAGCTGAGATTTGGAAGAAGAAGACTCGTTGTTGTTATCATCATCGTCGTTGTCTTCATCTTCGTCGGAGAAAGGGAGAGTGTTGAAGAGGAGATCTTCGAGGGATTGTGGGGAAAAGGAGGAAGTTGGGTTTGAAGGAGGACGAATTTGGAGACGGTTCATTAGGGATTGGAGGAGAAGGTTGTCGAAGTTTGGGGTGGTGGCGTTGAAGGAATTCATGGCGGTTGACGGTGGTTGGCGGTGGTTGATTGGATTCCAACTTCGAAGGGTTTAAGCAGAGGTTTTTGGGGGTTTATTGGAACCAAAATATTATAGGGAGGAAGCTGAGAAATATCTTATTTTATATGAATTTTTTTTTGAAAAAGAAATGCTTTTAAAAATGTAGTTTTAATAAGCATAATCTTATTTTTTTGAGATTCTAGTTTGAAAAATTTCAATTGAAATATGAAAATTAGCTTATACTACTTGTTTTACATTTTTTAAATGAAAATATGGACCAAACACCTTTATTCTTCAAAATGAATAATTTTTTAAAGAAATGAATACTTTTGATCTTTCAAAAAACTGGCCAAATAAATCAAAAAGGCTTAGCGCGTATATATATATTATACAGGGTTTTCCATCCCCAATAAAAATGGATGAGATGGGTGTACATTCCCCTCTGAATGTAAACAAATCCACTGTATCGGATACAAAAACAATATATATATATATATATATATATATATATATATATATATATATATATATATGAGCGGTATTAGTAACAGTTGATATAAATTGCTGTTTAATTGTGAACAGGTAATAGAGTAATTGAATTAAGTATTACTTGTGTAGTAATTTGTTTCTTTTCCTTTGGTTGTCAGAATCTCAAGTTCGATCAGGACAAATCTTTACTTTGAAGTGAAGCGATTTTGTTCATTATCGAGTCAATAATTGCCAGAGGATGGTACCCGGTAATGGCATATCAGATTATCAATTCCTTAATAAGCATTCATTTCTGGACTTACAAGTAACAAGTTATCCCGTTATGGACTTCAATTATGATTTCATCTATAATGACAATCGTATATGATGATTGTATATGATGATTTATCATGTTATCTATAGTATTTATTCATGAGCTATTTCATTTCAGTTACTAGTATTTTTTTAAAGGAATAATCACACATGAAATGTAAGTACTAGTTATTTTATTTATTCCTAGATTTCTGTTACTATAAACTCGTCCCAAAATAGCTAAACGATAGTGGTCTAGAAAGCATAATTGCTAGAGCATGACAAAAATTAGAGCAATATATACAATACAATTATTTATAAAATCAGTTATAGTTTCATTTTAATAATACAAACCAAATAAACTTCACGACGTACCAAGTTTGGACAGATCAAATAGAAGCCATTAAACTCAAGGTACAGAACAGAGAGTATACAAACTTAACTTCGTTTGTAATCCATTTCACAAATCGGACAATTAAGAGATAAGTTCAAATCATACAAAAATTGACCAGGGGAAACGTGAAGTTTCCTTTTCGTCATCATCATGTAATGTATGGAAGAGTAATTTCCCATACAGTAGATGATACAAGCATAGTATATATATATAGCATGTTATATGCCCATGCAACATGGTATATAACTATGTGCTTTGCAGTATTAGACAAAATATGGTATATTAGTATGAGAAATGTAATGTTGACGGTCATTCACGACTTGAGGAAGATGGAAAGACTATCATCTCCTCAGGCTCTCCACAATGTAGTCTGCATACAGATCCCTGAGAAAAAAAGAACATTATACGTAAGCAGACGAGCATAATATGAATTCTCGTTAACATAACATACTGCAGAAGGAGAAAAATTGAACTTCTGGTTATGTGTGAAATGGTGGAAGGTGTTACTTACTGGGAATGCTGGACTGCTTCAAAGGCTTTGTCGGATGGAAGAAAGTCATTAACAGCAACTTCCTTGTTCTCATTTTTCTTGTCTGATACATTAGTCAAGGACCAAACCATATACTCAAGTTCTTATTCAAGCTTTGCACACACTAAACAGTAAATGAACGTAATAATGATAATTCATAAACATCTGAAATTAAAATACATGCTGCTCTTAAGATTTGTGATTTTGGAAAAGGATACAATCCTCAAAGAAGCGACGTATCTCAGCCAAACGATGGGGTGGCAGCTCATTGATATCAGAGTAGTGCTTGTATTCAGGATCATCAGCACAGACAGCAATTATCTTGTCGTCCTTTTCTCCCTGTGTTCTGACTAGAGTTAATACATGGAAGATTGCACAAAATTTTCTTTTAACCATAGAGAAGTACCTGATCAATCATGGGCATAAGACCAATTGCTTTAGCCCTGAGAAAGCAACCCGGAAGAATAGGTTCCTGTAAATTAGCACGGTAAGAATCAAGAGAATAAATAACTGTTGATAGGCATCCCTTTTTTTGAAGAAAAAAAAAGCACAGTTCATAGAGGTTAAAGCCACAATACTAATAATTTCTTTAATCTGTCAAATATATGCATTGCAAAGGCCACAAATGGTTAAATTGTCCACTTCCTTGACACCCATGCCCTGCACTGGCAAACTATTGTAGGATTGGCTTCTTAAGAAAAATCAACAGTTTTATAGCATATAGATAAAAAGACATATATTACAGAAGTGAATATGTTGTATACAGGGTAACAGAATGTCCACAGAATTTAGAGCAATAACTGAGATCACAAATGCATATAATAAGACCTAACACCAGGACCAGATCAACTTTTTTGTATTCAGCACCGTTTTTAAGTAGTAGTAGATATAAGTTTGGAAGTTAAAAGAGTGGATTGGGAAGTTACAACCAAACTATATCTTCTCCATTCCTCGCTTACACACAAACATGTAAGTTATAGGTAAGTTCTTGGACCCTTAGCTGCAGTTCAACTATCAGCTAATATCCACAAGTGTGTTGTTTATCAGGCCAATGGGAAAGGATTATCAGCTCACCTGCATGATGACTAAGACATCCAGAGGGTCACTGTCATCACAGAGTGTACGAGGGATGAACCCATAGTTATGGGGGTATACAACTGATGAGTAAAGAACACGATCAACCTGGAATAAATAATGACACAGCGTTTCAGGTCACTCAGCTAAAATTTCATAATTTACTTGCTTCAAGATATACCCGCTGATACCTTGATCAGTCCAGTTTTTTTGTCTAGTTCATACTTCACCTTGCCCCCCTTACTGATCTCAATCACCTGCACCAACCAATAGGTAGGTTTACATACAAAAAGATCTTAACCTAGTATAACATAAATAACTTCAACCACATATGAGCCTCTTGTAAGTCCCAAGGTACCTAGGTGAAAAATCCACTTTACTTGGTGAAGATCTTACAGATTACAGTTAGGAAGTAACGCGCCAGTTAACTTAAAAAGGTTAGCACAAAGACAGAGCAAGGACTTCAATTTTGGCAGCTGATCTAAGGTATGTAACATGAAATTAGAGTGCCGACCTAGAAGATTAATCATGTTTGCTCATTTAAATTTTGAAGATTTACAACATGTTTTGGACTTGATACCAATTATCAGCCAAGGTAAATATATTTCAGCGTATATCGGAGGCATAAACTGCCTTATTCATATAAACGAAGATGAAGGTTCAACCATATTAAACATCAGTTCGAATGTTTTAAAGAATCTTACCACATTGAAAATTTGTGGAGCATTAGGTCCTGCAGCAAAACACAAATTTTAGCTCATGAAGAATATTCCAGGAGTCATTTTTTTTTTTTTTTGCACAACTGTGAGGAATGGTGTTTCACTTTACAGAATTTATAAAATACCTATCTCGAGATCATGCCAAGGATGAGCTGCAACTGATCTCCGTGTCATAGAAGAGAGTATTCTTTCATTGAGTGGTGGAATGGAGAACTTATGAGACACTGGAGACTTGGCTTGAGTTTCGATAGGTGGAACCATAATTGCTAGCTGGACATCAAGGTATTAGTAGCACGTAAGAATCTCCATAGGCATGGGAAAAGCAAATGTTAGCTTTCAGACAGAGGCATCAAACAAAACAATCGGTAAGAAATATATGTATATTTATACACCAATGACCCAGACTCAGAATGAAACAAACAAATTCTAAACAACCAGGAAGTACCAGAGACCAGATTTATATTTCCATAACATCGAAAATTATTATCTTCCTGCAGACAGATTAAGACATAGAGGTTGTATTTTGCCATGCAGTCTATACGAACAACCGGCAATGCCAGATCTATCTCGTTTTAGCTCTACCTATACAATACCGATTGCTGGAATTACAAAATCAGAAACCTGCTATGTAGATGCCTACATATAATTGAACAAAAGCTCTAAGTAAGGACTTCACAAGTAAACAAAACAATTGCCAGTAATTCCAGTTAACTAGAGTCAATAACGACCATGTAGTCCAAAAGATCAACTCCTCAGAAATCTATAAAGAAGCCGAAAATCACTCCCGATATTTACAGTCATGAATTCATGAAATGCGTGCAGAACCAAACGAAGCAGAAAACATGAAACACTACAGCTACACGAAATGAACTTCGAAAAACAACAAAAAGAACTAAAACGAAGGTGCTTAAACGCATTACTGCAAGGACATTCACGAAGAACAAAAAAAATACACTATGTATCAGTTAAAAGTAGAGAAAAAAATGCCGTGAAGAAAGCGATCCTCACCTGAAGAAACAAAATCGTTTTCAACCAAAAAAAGGGAAATGAACAAGGAAAAGCATTAACTACAAAAACATTACTCCGTCGAAATAAAAACCAATCATATCATCAAAAACAGCAGAAAACGTAACCGATCCCTAAAAACATTACTACAAAACTTCAAAAAAACAGAAATGAATGCCTGAAACAAGTAAAATGAAGATGATCAAACACATTTTCAGAATAATCATTAGCACATTGAACAGAAAACACATTAAACCAAAAAAAATCGATACCTGAAGCAAACGAAGGAGAAAAAGAAGACCGTCGGTGAAAGCACACAGCTCAGATCTACAAAAACAAAGCGTGTGAACAACGGCAAACCGAGAAAGAGTATTTATAGAAGGGAAAAAAAAAAGAGAAAGAGAATAAACCCTAGAAAGTTGAGTAATGAAGGTGTAAAACGCGTTCTTCTCCTTCTTCCCGCTCTTAATACTCTGCCATTTCAAAAGCTTTAATAAACAGCTCAAAGCTTTAAAAAAATAAATATGCATAATTCTTACGTTTCATTTTTATTTATTTTTTTTTTACTAAAAAAGGAAGATTCTAAATTAGAAACGAATATTATAAATACTTTTTTGACACGTGGAGGTTTTTTATTGGGTGTTGTGGGGCTTAAAACGGTGAAAGTGACGGAGTTCCTAACGGTTGACGGGAAATGAAGGGTGGGGAGATGCCGTTAAAGGGATTAAATTTGTGCGGTGGAGGGAATATTCGTGTGATTTATTTCATTTAAATTTGATAATATAATATAATAAACAAGAACAAATTATATCAAAGTAAAAAAAAAAAAAGTTAAGATAATTTTATATTATAAATGTAGAAACGACAAAAACATGCAATATAACTAGTGAAATAGTGTTAAATTTCGAATGAAAAAGGTGATATTTAATGGTATTTTTTCCGTTCCTTTTATTTGTCATATCTTTAAAAAATTAAATAATAAATTTTTTGACTAATATTTCATTATGTTAACATATAAAAAATTATAATTTAACTAGATAATCAAATTTTTAGTTTGAAATATTTAGTAGGGAAAATTGTATATAATAGGAAACTAATAATTTAAAATAAATGGAGTAGCAAGGGTTTAATTTAATTGTGTTTCATAGCAAACGTTTGCAAAAAATTGTCAGGCGCTTCTCTTCCAAATATCTCGCTCACCAGTCTCCTCCAATCTCTCGCTCGCTTTCTCACTTTTTATACAAACACAAGTGTATAAAAATTGTTTTTAATTGTATAAAGCAGAGAAAATTGTATAAATACATATATTTTTGCTCCCCTCTTTCAGATCTCGCTCGCCACTCTCCCAAATCTCGCTCGCCACCCTCGTCTTTCTCACTTATACAAACAAGAAGCGAAATGTATAAATTGTGTTTCTGTTTGTATAAAGCGTGAGAAAATTGTGCATACACATACAAGTACATATATTTTTGTCTTATATACTTATAACTATACAGTAAAAATACTCCCTGCCCAGTTTCTTTTGTCTTTCTCTTTTTCTCGTTTTATACAATTTTCAAATTGTATCTAATTTCTCTCTTTCTCGTTTTATACAATTCGATTCAATTGTATATTCCTTGTCAAGTCTCTTTTGTCTTTCTCTCTTTCTCATTTTATACAAATTTAAATTATATATAATCGTTCTATACACTTATAATAATACACTTCGTTTTATACAGTTCTCTGACCAAGTGTCTTTCTCTTTCTTGTTTTATACACTTCATTTTACACAATTTGCTTCAACTGTATATGTATAGCGAATTATACAATTTCGATGTTTGCTATGGAGCGCAATTATGCAAATTTTCTTATGGCATACAAATATGAATTTTTTATTTGCTATATGTGAAAATTGTCCTATTTAGTATGATGTATTTTTTATTTGTATTAATATACAAAAAAATTTAACTCAATTGAATAATTAAATTTTTAATCTACATAAACTGATTTACTTTGAAAATTAGTTGAATTAATTTTAGAAATGTAAGCTAAATAAGTAAATAGAGATGCGGGCATTTAATTTTGAGTCCGAAACTCAAAGGATACAAATTTTTTACAAAAATTCCAAAACGGTATATAAAATTTTATATTAACCAAAACGGTAAAATCGCTGCAGGAGCAGCGATTTACAAAGTAAAATCGCTGCTGCGGCAGCGATTTAGCAAAATTTTTTTTTTTAATAAAAAAATCGGGCAGCGATTTCAAAAAAAAAATATTTTTTTTTAAATAAATCATTGCCAGGGCAGCGATTTATAAAAAAAAAAAATTACATAAATCGCTGCTACGGGCAGCGATTTATTTTTTTAAAATTTTTTTTTTTTATTAAAACGCTGCTAGGGGCACGATTTATTTAAAGAAAAAAAATTTCCTTATTAAATCGTTGCACGAAGCTTTTTTTTTTAAAAAAATAAATTTTTTTTTAATACAGCGATTTTATATTAAAAAAAATTATAATATTTTTTAAAATTTAATTATATAACTTATAAGAAAAAATTTATTAAATCGCAAAAATGTTAATACCGTTTTGATTAATATAAAATTAAAAAAAAAATTATTAAATCGCAAAAATGTTAATACAGCTATTTTATATATATAAAAAAATTATAATATTTTTTAAAATTTAAATATATAACTTATAAGAAAAATTATTATAATTTTTTTATATATATAAAATCGCTGTATTAACATTTTTGCGATTTAATAATTTTTTTTTAATTTTATATTAATCAAAACGGTATTAACATTTTTGCGATTTAATAAAATTTCTTATAAGTTATATATTTCAATTTTAAAAAATATTATAATTTTTTTTAATATAAAATCGCTGTATTAAAATTTTTAATTTTTTTTAAAAAAAAAAGCTTCGTGCAGCGATTTAATAAGGAAAAATTTTTTTTCTTTAAATAAATCGTGCCCCTAGCAGCGATTTTATAAAAAAAAAAAAATTTAAATAAATCGCTGCCCGTAGCAGCGATTTATGTAATTTTTTTTTTTATTTTTATTTTTTTTTTTTATAAATCGCTGCTTGGGCAGCGATTTAATAAAAAAATTTTTTTTTTTTATAAATCGCTGCCCTGGCAGCGATTTATTTAAAAAAAAAAAAAAATTTAAATCAAATTTTGCTAAATCGCTGCCTCAGCAGCGATTTTACCGTTTTGGTTAATATAAAATTTTATATACCGTTTTGGAATTTTTGTAAAAAATTTGTACCCTTTGAGTTTCGGACTCATTTAATTTTGTCCAAATTTAGACGTGGAAACAAGTTATTAATTTTTTTTAACAAAAATATATCTTGTGTTTGGCATGTTGTTCAATTTAATTATCCCATGTTTGGTACTATAAATAGGGATTGTTTATATATATATAATATATAGTAGATGATACTTATTTTTCTTTAACCAAAAAAAATGTTGAGTTTGGCGAAATGTTCAAATATTCCTTTGCTTGCAAACATGAAACATAGGACATTATTTTCAAATATCTACTTTATATTTATTTATTTTCTTATTTTTTTTGCATATAGTTATTATTGGAGGATAAGATGATCGAGTCAGCATTGACTAGGAGATAACTAAGATTTAAAAAGTTTAGCATAAAACATTTAAGATTATTAGAATGAATTTATTGAGTTTTTAAAGGTAGTAATTACACACGAATTTTTTAGATTACATGTTAAAAATATTGAATTCAGTTGAATTTACAACTAGCTCATAATCAAAACATTTGTCACTATTGCAAATGTATATTTCATGATGAAATAAAGTGTGTTTGGTAGAGCGAAATTTTTTCATGTTTAGATAGTTATATATTTTGAAAAGAAAAAAATACTCTATAAAAATAATTAAGTTCGTTAAAGATTAAGAAAATAACTTGCGAATAAGAAAAATAAGTTTTATAACACCCTGCTCCCTCTCGCTAGGGAGTTTAGGATTTTTACGAAGGATGTCCAAGTGCTAAGGTAAAAAAATGTTGTTTGTGAGATTCAAACACACGATCAATTTAAGTTTGTTTGTCTTTAACATTTCAAAGCACCTAAAACTATTAAGCTGCATCATATTGTTTTTGTCAAAAGTATACAAAATATGTTGTTTAGTTACTTTATTATCATTTTACTTGTATATGCAGTATAATATTCCAACAAAGAATGTCTAATTGGACACCCTGGATTAAGAATAGGTACGCCATTGCTCTCCTCAATCACCCCTACTACCTTACCTCCGACATTCACAACCTAAATTATGTACATAAATATTTTCAGAATAATATTTTTCATTTATTGTTATTATTGATATTATCTCCATTATTGTATATTCTTTTTAGACATATAGTGATATATTTTATTTGAATCAAGATATTTTATTCTCGTACCAAACATACCAATAATATATTAATATTAGCAAATAAAGGAGAAGAAGGAATATATGAGTGGGATGAGAATAAGTAGCGTTGAAGTAATTTATAATTCAAGATATATATTCTCCAACTTTAATTATTTTTTTTTTATTTTTTTTGCATGCATGTGACTTTTTCTTTATAACAACGACTCCATCCACCTTTCCTTATTGTTGACACATCTATTCTTCTCAACTTTTCTTATTAATATTAATTAAATATATACGAGAATAAAATTAAAGATTGTTCCAAATTAATTTGAAGAAATCTAAGGTCTAAGTTGATACATCATAGTCTATCTTCCACCAGCAATATTATAAGAATTTTCAATATTATAAGAATTTTAGTAATTAATAAAGTAGATTCTGTATTTAAAGTTTATTAATATTATTTTAAATTAATATATAATAATTAAGTTCACACTTGATATATATTTTGATATACATATACAAAGTTAGATTGAAAAAAGGGTAAATTTCACATATAGCAAATAAAAAATTTATACTTATATGCTATAACAAAGTTTGCATAATTGCGCTCCATAGCAAACATAAAAACTGTATAATTCGCTATACATATACAGTTGAAGTAAATTGTATAAAACGAAGTGTATAATACAAGAAAGAGAAAGACACTTGGCTAGAGAACTGTATAAAAACGAATTGTATTATTATAAGTGTATAGAACGATTATATACAATTTGAATTTATATAAAATGAGAAAGAGAGAAAGACAAAAGAGACTTAACAAGGAATATACAATTGAATCGAATTGTATTAAACGAGAAAGAGAGAAATTAGATACAATTTGAAAATTGTATAAAACGAGAAAGAGAGAAAGGCAAAAGAAACTGGGCAGGGGAATATTTTTACTGTATAATTATAGATGTATAGGACGAAAATATATGTACTTGCATGTGTATACACAATTTTCTCACGCTTTATACAAACAAAAACACAATTTATACATTTCGCTTCTGTTTGTATAAGTGGGAAAGGCGAGGGTCGCGAGCGAGATTTTGGAGAGTGGCGACCGAGATCTGGAAGAGGGAAAAAAATATATGTATTTATACAATTTTCTCTGCTTTATACATTTAGAAACAATTTTTTATACACTTGTGTTTGTATAAAAAGTGAGGAAGCGAGCGAGAGATAGGAGGAGAGAGGCGAACGAGATATTTGGGAGAGAGGCGCCTGACAATTTTTTGCAAACGTTTGCTATGGAGCACAATTAAATAAAACCCTAGCTACTCCATTTATTTTAGGTTATTAGTTTGCTATTATATACAATTTTCCCTTAGAATTTTTTACCAAGATTTTCTTAAATTTATATATTGAACAATTCATAAAAGTACCGTAAAACTTCACTAAATAAATATAGGTGGATCATGAAATATTATTATTTTGTAGAAATATTATTTAATCGATAAATTAATATTTATTAATTTAAAATTGTTTTGAGATGCATGTTCAACAATTTAGAGTTTAGAAAAATTGTAGAAATCATCGAGGAAAAAAACAATGTTGATGATGAAGTTAAAGATAAAAAAATACATTTGAAACTAGTTACTCATAACGAAACACTAACGTAAAACTTTACTGAATTAATATCGGTAGATCGTGAAATATTATTATTATGTAAAAGTATTAATTAATCGATAACTTAATATTTATTAATTAAAAAAGTATTTTAAGATTCATTTCAGAAGTATAGAGTTTAGAATAAAATGTAGTTATCATCAGAAAAAATAATATTGGTGATAAAGCTAAAGATAATAAAATACATTCGAAGTCAGTTATGCATAACGAAACACTTATCACATCTCAAACTTTTCACAATTTTATGATACAACTCGAAAAGACAATACTAGAACTTTAGTATGCAATAAGAAAAGTTAGAGATGAGCCTCACTTTTTTACCAAAAATCGAAAATAATAGAATCATATTTCACTAAATTGTCTCAGATATATTTGTAATTTTAAAGAGTTATTATTTTGTAATATTGATGAAGTCATATATTTATATAAGCGTCTTTTGAAAATATATTACATTACTATATTATCAAAATGATTGATACTTTTTCATTGACCTAAGTCGAAATCAAAGAAAATTTATTATTTTAGAGATTTTATTAGTTATCGAGTATCAATTTAGTAGATTTTACGGTATATATGAAACTTCAAAGTTTAAACCCCAAATCACAAACACGTGTCGCTTGAAGTTTAATTTTAAATTTGACTTAGTTAAATTAACTAACGTGACGGTACAAAAAGTTACACACTATAAGACAAATAACTTAATTAAGACCTTAATTTATTTTTATAATATATAGTTCTATATTATTAAAATGTTTGACAGTTGCACCACACGTCTTTGCTTGCTTGATTAAGGGGGACCTAATCTTTGTACGTACTATTTTGGTCTTTAATTTATATTATTTGTGATGTGAATGTGAATAGGTCAATGTTATAATCACCACGTCAAACATTAATTGAAGACTTGTCAAAATGTTAAACATAATTTGTGTGGATCTTTGATTTTGTCAATAAAAAATAGATTAATTTTTAGTCAATTTATAGTTTTTTTTAGTGTTATTATCGTAAAAGAGATATTCAGTGTAATAGTGCGATAATATTTATTGTAACAATAATAATGAAGTTAATGTTATTGTATTTAAAATTACTAAAATCTTGAAAAGCATTTATATAGAATGCTGGTTATAAATATTCATATAATACTATTATCGTTAAATTTAATTATAGTGACAATTTTATTATCGTCGCAAAAAAACTTTATTTGTTATAGTGTTTGTTTGGTGATAGAGAATATTTTCATTAAATATAAGTTTTTTAAATTATTTTTCTAATATATTGTAAGTAAGTAAGCAAAATAATATTATACCAAAATCATTTTTATGTAAACAATATGAAGATGGAATAGGATGGGAAGTGTGGTTGGGGATGGAATGATCAAAGGGGTGGAGGTGATTGTCCAATGAATGCAAAAAATTAATAGAACTTGAAATGAACTAATAACACCTGTTAAACTATATAATTAGACATATTTTACTATCATATATATTATTAATATTTATACTTTTTAATATTATATATCTTGTCATTAATTAAGGGCTTTGTATCATATATTGAGAAATATACACTTAGATACATGTACTTTTGCTATCAGATACACTAAAATATGGAGACAGACTTGTATGTATCTGATCTGATTCACATGCGTTTGGATATTAGATAAATAGGAGATGGCGAGCGAAATGAGAGAGAATGAGATTTGTTATATATTCAGATACATGCAGGTCCAATTGAATACGATATATCTAAAAAAATCACCTTATTTTGACTCTATATATTCTGATATACATATATCTCGACGTATTTGAATATATTTAAAAGCAATAAAATTTGATAAAATACGTAATATTGCTACATAAGTTGAATACTCAAGTTTTCCTACTTGTTTTCCATGTCTCATTAGGGTGACTATTTCTCTCATTTTTGTCCAACTTACTTTCTTAGATTTTAGACTAACCAAGATTTCTTTGTACCAAACATACTAATTTCTTTTTAAAAGATTTATTTTCATTATCTAATGTAGTTATTAGAGTATTGATAAGTCAGGTCCCATACTCCCATTTAAAGATTTGACAACTTATAAACTTTTCCACAGAAAGGGGAATCTTGTGTTTCAATAGAAGCAGAAGTGATGTGGATTATTCAAGAATCGAAGTTGATTTGCTTTATAAAAAGAAGATATCAATGAATCTCTATGAAATGGTTTCACGGGATTCAGCCAATTGTCTTGATCATGGAATATCATTGAGAAATAGGAATCCGGGTTATCAAAGGATTTCCTGCGATTATTTCTAGTATGGAATGAGTCAATCATCCACTTTGGTATCTTATTGAATAAAAATGGTGATATTGTTCCTCCATTGATCAAGAATTTCGATTTTTGGGAAGTATCATGATCATCCAATAAGAAGGGTTTCAATTTTTTCAAATGAACAATTTGAAGACCTATTGATTCTAACAACTGATTGCAGAGTTGATCATTCGGACCTTTCAATAATGAATTTGAGATCTATGCATTGATAATGTAAACAATATATTGTTATCTATACATTAACTACAAACTAGATTCATATTTACTTTTGAAATAATTGAAGTTACGTATCAGCAATAACACGTGTACCAAATACATTATACACAAACAAAGTTATAATGTATACCTTAGAGGGGGAATTATGTATCAGAATGTTAAGAGTGAGAATGAAAAAATGGAACTTTCGTAATTAATCTAGATGATATTGATTTTAAAGATTATGTCATCTTAAATTATGTAATTACGTAAATTTCCCCAACTCAGTCCCTTGTCTAAGATAAGATGAGCTTTCCTGGCCCAAGCTCCACTTACTGTGGGCCTTAGTCCAAGTTTTTATTGGATATGTAATGTCTATATAAGGATGATTTGGGCCTTATTGATTTGTCTTCTTTGAACGACATGTGTTCGTGAGATTCATATCGTTGTAATTTTACAATTGATGTTCGAAAAATATAATGTACATACTACATAGACTTGTTCACTGTGTTCGTAGAATAGAAAAATTATTTTTAATAACTTCCGACTCAAGATAATTGTTTTAGTAAAGTAACTTGAATAATTAGTTTCATAAAGAAAGGGTAAAAAAATCTATGATTATGCTAAAACAAAATAGATACACATCGTTCTATAATTCTCATGGTTTCTTATAGCAATTTCAATAAATGTCCATATGATGGAAACAAATTAGACATAAGAGGGATTTCAATCAAAACATTTTAAATTTTTCAGAAGAATTGTTTATCTTTTTCAACTTCTAACTAATATACTTTTTAGTTTGATTTTACGTAATTGAATTACTTTTCATGATAATATATTTTTTTGAACCTAGAAAATGTGTAGTCGCTACAATCTTGTCACTCTGCACTATACTTTGTGCGCACTGGGTAAACCTTTCAATTGTGTAATAGTTTACAAACCACACAGAAAATATAAACTGCACTAGACAAACCTTATGCAACAAATTAAATTTAAAAGACATTAAAAAAGGATCAATCTCGAATCATTTATGCAAATAACCATCCAAATTAATTGAACCAATCCAAACTAGGGTTGTTCAAATCGATAAAAAGTTATTGGTTTATACTACAAACCGGATTATTAGTTTAGCGATTTTGATAACAATTTTGACTTTTTTTGTTATCGGGTTATCAGTTTTTAACAGTTTGAATCTTAACGGGTTAATCGATAACCCAATAGTAAATTAAATAATTATATTTGTATATTAAGTCATCGAGTTAGAGTTTGATTTCCTACTTTTATTTTTGGTTGTCTCAAACACTTGGTTATTCTACAATGTAAAAGTGTTTTATTTCGAGTAAGATGTAACTTGTAACTCATGTGCATGGTTTATCTGGTTTGTCACCTTGTTTCTAAGTGATTTCATTGTTTTCCTTTTGTGTCAAATCTTAACGGTTAAACCGATACCAAACTGATAACAATAAAAAAAAAGATAAACTAATAACCAATAAGCTAATATCTTAATGATTCTATAACAATATAGCCTCTCTACGAATCGATAATCGATAATCCGACTCAATAAACTTTAAAATCAAACTGAATCGACTTTTTATACCACCAATTATTGAGAGGTGATAAAGAAGTCAACATTTGAATTGGAAAACAAAAAAGGTGACATTAACCACCTAATAAAATAAGTAGTTTTGTTATAAATTTATGCTTCTTCTAACTTATTTTAATCTCTTTTTTTTTCAAGTCATACCCATCACAAACAATTAAAATTTTTCAATCAAATCATAATATTTTAAAATTACCATAATTATTTTTAAAAATAATTAAATATTTAAATTTATTTAAGACTCGACCAATTCGACCCATTCTAAATAAGTCGACCGTACAAAAGAGAAGTAAATAAAAATCAACGGCCGACCGGTGCCGACGTGACTAACGTTGCAAGGACGCTTTCCCTCCTATAATATTTATTTATTTATTTACAGTCTCTCTATTTATTAGATCTCAAACATATTTTCATATCTTTCTCTCTCTTTCATTTTCATTTTTCTCCGATCTCGGTACGTAATTGTATGTTTATATGATTATAATTATGTATAAATCTTCGTATATATGTTTATTCAAATTTGATTTGATTTGATTTTCAGGTTTTAAGGTGATTTTTGTTTTGTTTGTATATCTAGGGTTGGAGTTTCCCTTCATCATTTTCTGAGAAATAATTTCTAATGGCCGCTCCACCCGCTAGAGCTCGAGCTGATTACGATTACCTCATCAAACTCCTTTTGATCGGCGACAGCGGTAAGTTTTTTTTTTTTTTTTAATGTATATTGACCTTGATGTTATGTGTTTGAGTTGTGGAAACTAGATTTTTGTAGAAATGTAGTTGATTGATTAAAACTTGTAGCGTATATAGCGAAAGTTTAGTGCATGAAACAGATTTTTTTATTTTTTTTTATTTTTAAATTATGTATATTGACATTGAGGTTATGTGTTTGAGTTGTGGAAACTAGATGTAGAAATGTAGTTGATTGATTAAAACTTGTAGAGTATATAGCGAAAGTTTAGTGCGTGAAACAGACTTTTTATAGTTTTTTTATGTGTAATTTTATTATTGATCAAATTTTGTTGAGTTATAGGATATGAGATGTTTGGGATAGGGTTAATGATGTGTAGCCCTGTGATCTAGGTGTAGAACTGTGTTTTTTTGTTTAGTTTTCTTTAATGGCTTATGCGTCAGTTCTAAGTCGCGGTTTTTTGTATATATGTAATAACAAAAATGTGTGCAGTGATGCTAGAGAACATTTTTGTTTGCTTCTTTGGGACATGAAGTGCAATTAGAGCTTGAAGAACTTATTGTTGACTTTGTTAGTATTGTTCTTTCGGTTGATACTATGCTTCACTTGCTGGTATGTTTGTGTAACTAGGAAGGAAAATATTAATGGATGCTTATTAAGTTTGTTTGAGTGGGTTAGAGTCTAACCATTGGTTGGAGAATGGATTGGCGGTTTGCTTATATGGATTTGCGCAATCCTCTCATCATGAGATAACTTTTGGGGCCATATCATTATGCGGAGTCAGAGCCATGTCCATCCTTGTTTGGGCTCCCGGTCCATGCCCTGTTTGGACTTGGGACTCTACGTGACTGTCAGGGGGTGTTAGAATAGGTTAGATCCCACATTAGTTGGGGAATAGATTGATGGTTTCTTATATGTACATGGGCAATTTTTAGAGCTAGCTTTTCGGGTAGAGTCAGGTCCACGTGCCATATCTTTATATAAAAATTGACTTGATGCTTATTAGGTCAGTTTTCTGGTTGTTAAAGTCATTTTCGACTTTCCTATCTTTTATTTTTCCTATTAAGGTCTATTCATTTTCTTGTCTGATCTTTTTTCTCTTAATAATTTTATACATTTCTTGTTATGCTTCTGTTTCATTTACGTTTTGTTAAATGATAGAGAGAAAAATTGGTAAAAGAAAAATACTGCATTAACCAAATTAATTATCTGTTGGAATTTTATTTGATGCATGTATAAACATGTCTGCGAACTAGTTATATTGGTTTCGAAATCTGGTAGATATAAGTTTCAGACTATGTTCTTGCACCAACAATAGATGCCTCCCATCCCTCTCTTTGTGCATAATGTAGATACAATATTGGACATGATCGGGGATTTGTAGAACATGACACCCAAGGGTGTGATCTAGTGGTCAATGAAGTGAGATGAAAATATGAAGTTCTAGAGTAAAAGCTTACTCTTTAAATGGCCCTGGAGATTGACAATAAAAGTGACCTGAAAAGTTATTGTCTCATGAAATATGGGAATAAAGGTTCACCATTCACTGGATTCCAAGGTGTTCACATATGTCCAACAGAATTACTATTTGGAAGCAACATTTATAGATAGCGGGAAAATCTTAGTCATTTCCCAAATTAAAGGTGGGTGAGAGAAATCACACAACATTTTGGCTAGGTCAGTGGATAAGAAGCTTTTGTATTTTGTAGCCTCAAGCCCTCAACTCAGTTTCTGTTGTTTTTAGTGCTTGTAAGTTGTAACATTTACTTTCTGTCTCAAAAAAAAGAAGAAAGTTGTAACATTTACTTTGATAATAAGATAAGTCAGTTAAAAAGGATTTCTAAATAAGTCAGTGCCTGCAAAATTTAATTATATGTTGTATAAGAATCTGCGAGATTTTGCACTAGTAGTTAGAATGTAGGAATACGTTTTAGGTAGGCTGTAGCTGAATTGTTGAAAACAGATGGTGTCAATCATTGTCCCAGCATGCTCAGCTGTTTGAAGATGGACATATAGACAAAATTAGCTAGATTTTCAGCACTTTTCATTTGCTTTCACTTTCAAATATTCTCGCAGCACGGTATCTAGAACATTGCCATCATTATGCATATCAGTTACCTTCCAAATTATGCTGAAGATCAGTAGCTGTTTGGTGTTTTTTGTTTCAACAGATTGTTCATTTTTTTGTGCTTATATGTTGAAATTTCCTAGTACTTCTGGAAGATGACATAATAGATTCTTTTTGAATTTTCAGGTGTGGGTAAGAGTTGCCTTCTTTTACGTTTCTCAGATGGCTCCTTTACAACCAGTTTTATCACAACTATTGGGTAATCATCTTCTACATTTTTAGAACAACATTGTCGTTACCTCACATCTTCTTCTTCTTTGGTGTTTTTCTTAAAGCACTTGTAACTCAAATGTATTAAAAGGATAGATGATCTAGGAATTTGATAAGATAATAAATTCTTATGGAAAAGTAGCACAAACCTCTTACTTGAGTTTACATTATGAAAATGTGAACAACATGCTGCTACTACCACTACGACCACATGCTCTTGTATTGCTCTTTTGTTTTTTATCTTTGCACTTGTACCTGAAAGGTGATCAAGAAATACAAACCTTTTCTTATGATAAAGGTAACATAAGATTTACAAATATAAATTGATCTAAATGAAGAAAATGTGTTGAGCAGTTCATAAGAAAGGTATCTCGTTTTACCACTTACCTCTTATAAAAAAGGTTTCTTGTTTTATCAAATAAGAAGGCCAGATTTCCTCTTGACTAGGAATGTAGATTATGAAAGTTGACTATAGTGGTTTCAAGAGATAGTAAAAACATGGATGGATCGTCACACAAACAAATTATTATTTTCCTATGTATTTATTTTTCGGGAGACCTACTCTGATGCAAAGTCTTCTTTCACAGTATTGACTTCAAGATAAGGACCATAGAGCTTGACAGTAAACGCATCAAACTGCAAATCTGGGATACTGCTGGTCAGGAGCGGTTCCGAACAATTACAACTGGTAAGCTTGTTGGTGAAACATGCGAATCTTCATTTCTTCTTGCTAATTTATCATTTGATTGTTCTTTTGGTCGAACAGAGACCAAGTCAATACTCTGTTCTGCTGCATTAATATGTCAACTTCACATTTTACTAATTTTATTGCCTTTTTTTTGCAGCTTACTACCGTGGAGCCATGGGTATATTGCTGGTGTACGATGTAACTGATGAGTCATCTTTTAACAGTAAGTTCTCTTGTTACACTGGGGGAGCGGAATTTTAACTTTTTGTTATGCCACTTTTTAGTGGTTCCTTTTACGTAGTGGATGATTTTATAAGCTCATTAAATCCCTTCTAATCAGGCATCTGCCAACAAAACTATATGTTCTACTTCTATGACTTCTGCCCCTCTTTATAATGAAGCAGTTTAATGAAGCATGGCTTTAAAATTATGGAGAAGCTAAATTCATTTTTCTCATAAGCTAGAATAATGTACACTTCTGTTGGTCAGGTCAAAACTAACTTTATGCACATGTTTAGACATCAGGAACTGGATAAGAAACATTGAACAGCATGCTTCCGACAATGTCAACAAAATACTGGTCGGCAACAAGGCTGACATGGATGAAAGCAAAAGGGTTCTCTCTCCTCTCTAGCTCCTTTAATCTGCTGATCTTTGTATGTTGTTGTATACGTGCCATTGTGTAACTGAGTTGTGATACACCTTTTCTCTAGGCTGTTCCTACATCCAAGGGTCAAGCACTTGCTGATGAATATGGCATTAAATTCTTTGAAACTGTAAGTAGAACTGTTTGCCAGCATTGTAATTATTTGCAATTGCAATTCTCTTAAATCCTAGTAATATTTAATGCAGAGTGCCAAGACAAATATGAATGTTGAGGAGGTTTTCTTTTCCATAGCTCGGGATATAAAACAAAGGCTTGCCGAATCTGACTCAAAGGCTGAGGTATTATTTCCCAAACCAATTTCATTTAAAATGTGCATACTTTGTGCTGGTTGACAAGTTTGAATGCTGAAATTAAGTAGAAACCAGAGATGATTGACATTTCTATTGATTTAACTTTTGACAAGACAAAGTTTAAGGGTGAAATGTTGGTGTATGAAAAAGTAGACGAAAGGTGGAAGCGCACACTAATTTGTTAAATTTCTGTCTGTTCCTGTTTCCCAAATACAAAATAACTTCCTTCCAGGTTCCTATAAATGTGCATGATTCAGTCTTTGTTGCATCCCATCCTCCTTTTTAACTTCGAATCTTTCGTTTCTCCAAATACACTCTACATCAGCACGACGTTATCTTGTTCCATTTCCTAGACATGGAATATTTCGCGGACTGACTCGTGCATTCATGAATTTTGCAGCCTCAGACCATCAGGATAAATCAACCGGACCAGGGAGCAGGATCTTCACAAGGCGCTCAAAAATCAGCTTGCTGTGGTTCTTAAAATATCGATTAACAGCAAATGAAGCCAGGATGATGGGAAATACATCCTTAAAATGACCATTTTAGTGGAAGGGCTGAAACTAATATCTTTTTTTTTTTTTTATTATAACATTCTTATTGTATTTCTCTCTTTACAGCTCTTCTCTTCCAATATCTATTTGTATTTGGTGGCAGCTCTTAGTATTTGCAAAAAAAGTTATCAGTATATTTGCTCACCACTTTTTTGACTTATATAAATGAAGGGACAAAACTGCCTTCTAATGTTCTTGTACATCTTTTGGAGGGGTTTTTGTGTGGGCATTTGCGTTTTAATATTGTCCTTAGGGGTTGCCATTTTATCAATCATCCTATGAAATTGAGCACAATTTACAAAGAATTGTTTTCTGATCATTTTGTAGAGGACTCTTTAATTCTCACTGTTCACATGATATGTTTAAGATCGTAATATTTAAGAGTACTTAAGTAAATTTCTATGTATTTTTAGTTTAAGAATACGAGATTCAAAAGTTTCAGTACATTACCTTTGTCTAAAGTAAAAATCAAGTTAACAAAATGGTTTGAATTGTTTAACAAAAATGTTCATAACTCAAGTCAGGCCAATCGAGCTTTCAAAAATTTGTTTCCCAATAATCAAAGTATTTTTTTTTTTTATGAATGATAGGACACTGGGGAAGAACTTATCGATGACAAAAAAGATGAGGTTTCTGTTGAGGTTCCCCGACGTACCCAATCAAATAGAAATGAAAAAAATTGTTTATGATTAATCAAGGTGACATCTTAAAAGTGTAGCTAGTCGTTTTAATCATGAAACATTGAAAAACTTGGTCAATTACTAATATTATTAAGAAAAAAAGATGTCCAAGATATTGAATTGAGTAAGAAGTTTTCCCTTTTTTTACTGTTATGAATATTATTCTGAAATGAACTTTAAAAAGATGCAATAGAATATGATACTGAACCTAAAATAATATCCTCCAAGGGATTTTAAGTTGTAATCTCTATTCATTTGTTAAGTTTGTAATATTAAAGTAAAAGAATATAAGAATTTTATGAATATTGTTTTGAAATAAACTTAAAAAAGATGCGAAAGAATATGATACTGAACCTAAAATAATGTTCTCCAAGGAATTAAGTTGTAATCTCTATTCATTTGTTAAGTTTGTAATATTAAAGTAAAAGAATATAATCATAATATCGTAAGTGAAATAATATTTAAAAAATTATATTATCAAATATCACGAGTGAAATAAATATTCGTGATTGAAGTGACATAAGATTGTAGCATCCCATCGAACTTTTATATGCTTAAAGGAGACACTAGGGTTTTCCTTCACATATATAATTCATGTTGTAATACAAAAGAATTTTACCTATAATCATGTGATTTTTTTTTCCTATTTTTGTGTGTGTAATTCTAGTCAGCAATTTAAAATTCCTCTCAATTCATCATGATGACAAAACTCAAATGACTAATCATTGTCCCAAGAGGCAAACATTTTCTAATTGAAATATAACATTGTCATCAATCTAGGTTTAGGATAAGAATTTACCAGCTACTTTGATTTTCGATATTTATATTTGAATTTGAATTAATTTGAATTCGCACAAAATAAATATAATAAAAACAATCATAAAAAGATAATCTATTCAATTGTCTCATGTCCACTAAATATATAATCTAAATTGACTCATGAAGTTCTTATCAAAATATTTTAATTTTTTCATTTGTGATGTTATATATTATAAATATGATAATTTTACTTAATGACGCAATTAAGCAAATTATCAGAAAACAAATAAAGAAATTAAAATTTAGAAAAAAAGTAAAGCGTATTGAGTTATGAACTTGTGATCTTACTGAGTAATACATTTGATCCAATCCATTTCACCTCACATAATTTTTTCGTGCGTTCAGTCAGCTCATTTGATACTGTTAACATAAAAAAAATAATCATTCGTAGAACTTGAGCCCATTATCTTTAAATATATAAAATATCATTATCTTTAAATGTATAAAATATCTCCAACCTTACTTAGCTCAATAGTTAATTACTATTTGGTTGGATTAAACTGGAACAATTTTTCTTACAGATTTTTCATAATATTAAGAATATATTAAAACTATTTTAGTTTAAGGGCCCGTTTGGATGAGCTTAATAAAAGCAGCTTTAAAAAAATACTTTTGAAAGTGCTGAAACTTATTTTTAAAATAAGCAGTTATGTGTTTGGATAAAAGTGTTGAAGTTAAAAAAAAAATTGTTGATGTGTTTGGCAAATAAGTGCTGATAAATAGCTTTTTAAATCAAAATGTCTGAAATACCCTTAAAAACTGTTAACATAATAAAAGTTAATTAATTTATATTTTACAGCCATAAATAATTATATTTTGCTATCATTCACAATTTCTTTCTAATCACAAATTATTTATAAGAGGAATATAAACTTATTATAGATTTTAAAGATATTTAATTTGAATAGATCAAAGAACGATTTAAGTTTTATTTTAGTTTTTTATTATCACAAATTATTTATAAGAGGAATATAAATTTTTATCTAAGTTATATGTGCCAAGCGTGAGAAGAAAAAATGGAAAAATGGAAGAAAATGTGAGGGTAAGGATGGGTAATTTGGGGATTATATAAAAATATTAAGGGCAAAAGGGTAAAAGTAAAGTCAACTTAAAACAGCTTATAAGCTAAAAAAAAAGCACCCCTACCCCAACTTTTAACTTTTGGCTTAAAATAAGTTTTTTTTAGCTTAAAATAAGCTATTTTGAGTATTGCCAAACAGTCAAATAAGTCAAAAACCAGCTTTTAAGTCAGTTTGACCAGCTTAAAAGCTGAGCCAAACAGGCCCTAACTTAAGTCGTATTATGCATCAAGTGAACTTTGTTTACATACTCAACACAATCTTTTGAATATTAATCAACATATTAGGAAACTTTTAATCCACTTGTCCAATATGTGTTTATTTAGTTATAATATAATTGGCTTTTCCTGTCTGAGTGCAATATCTTGACTAATGATCTTACTTTAATCATTTTTAATCTAAAATTAGTGGCTACTACTGTTTTTATATTCTAATCATAGAGACTTTAAAATAAGGAAAGAGAACAGTTTTTTTTTTTTTTTTTTTGGATAAAGAGAAAGAGAGATACTTTTTTTTTTAAAAAAATATTATATAAAATAAGAACATGTTATCTTTGTCCAAACTTTTGGAAAGCCAAAAAATAGTGTTATTTGTTTTAAAATGTTTATTTTAAGGAATTGAAGTGTTTGTTTAATTTTTTAAAGGGATAATGCCCAAAATCTAGAGACACATTTATACTATACTAAGGTCCTATTACCCCCTGAACTTATTTTATTAATAATTTTTTACCCCTTTTCGGCCTACGTGACACTATCTTGTGGGCCCAACGATGGTTGATTTTTTTTTCAAACCAGTGCCACGTAGGCTAAAAAGGGGTAGAAAATTACTTATAAAATAAGTTCAAGGGGTAATAGGACTTTAGTATAGTATAAATGTGTCTTTGAGATTTCGGGCATAGGTTGAGGGGTACTTGTGCATTATCCCTTTTTTAAAAGAAAAAGTAAGTGTATATTATTAAATATTGAGTAATAAACACAACTTAATTGCAAAAGTTAAATAAAATTACTATTTTTTTCAAAATGGCTTTTGGAACTTTAGCCAAGCAAAAATAAATTTAATAAATGAGAAGAATGTAGATGAAAGAGCTTTTCTTTTTAAAAAAATAATTACAAAAAGGAATATTTTATTTTATATAATTTAATCCATTGCTCCCTTTTTTCTCTCCTATCTCTTAGTAAAGTTCTTCCAACAAAAGAAACTAAGAATTAATTGAAGTGACAAAATGGATATATAGAGACTCAAAGATCTTCAAAAACCTTCTACATAACCAAAATAAAATAAATTGATATTGAAAAGTCAATAAGAAAGAAACAAAAGAAGAGTTTCTATAGGCCCTTCTCTAATTTATTTTGGATTTAATTTATATGCATTAACAATGTTGTAATATGTTTCTTATGGATTTTTCTTATAGTGGGAAAATGTGCCCACAAGGTTCAATTCAAGAATCATGACATGAAAAAATCAAAATTAGAATAATAAATTGAAATATTTATGATAACTCTTACCTATATCTTACTATTCGTGAGAACGATTCACTCATAATATAATGGAAGTATTTGATTATAGCTAGCACACACTGATTTAATGGCTTTATTTCAAAGACAACTATCTCTACTAAATTTACGTAATATCTTCTAAAATCAAGTTGTATACCAATTTGCAATTCCTACTACACATCTGCCTTTACTATATTTTGTACATCTAAGATATAGTACACCTCATTTTTTGATATATGAAATCCACACTTTTAACAATTAAGATTCCATTGTGAGTAAATATTTTCAATGAGCATAATCTATTTTCTAATTAAATACATTACAAAATACTTTTTCATATTTTCCACATTCAATTCTAGTTATTTTTGCCCCTTCTAAGCAACCTCAACAACAATCCACTCCAACCTTTTCTTTTTGATTACTAATGGAATATTCTATGCGATTTTACTAAAAAATAAAATATTCTAAGCAATCATAGAAACACTTTGATGAATATTATCAGTCGATATTGTTAACCAAAGTTATATATATATATATTATCGTTAGTGTGTATAACTTAAATTCTTTACTTTTTATTTGTTTCTTTTCAACGGATTGACTATCAATCTTTGCTGTTCTTGCAAATCATGCGTGCAGGAGATAAGGTGATATAATATGTTCTCTCTACATCATAATTATTGGTTCAAAGATAACTTTGGCAATCTTTATGATTGCAAAAGTTATAAGAAACATAATAAAGGATATAGATAGTGACCGACCCAAGATTTTTACTAAAAAAGTTTTAAAATAGGAAGGAATAAATACACGAAGAAATTAAGAAAGATTCATCATTCACTATCCATATACATACACATATATATACACATACATATGTGCGTAATTTAATTTTCAAAGTTATTAATTAAGCTTGGTATAAGTGACTATATGAAATTACCTTACAAACAAAAAGAAAAAAGAAAGATTAAGAAGCAATGTATAGAAATTAAATAAGGAAAATTGAAATAGTGAGCTAATAAGCCCACAAGAAAGAAAAAACAAATCTCAATTTAGTAATATAGTTGGTGCCAATACTAAAATTTGGCTTGGGATTTGTGTACACTCAAAAGAGTTTACTTTCTTAACGTAAAAGGCCAAAATAAAAAGAAGAAGAAAAAAAAGAAAAAGGTATTTGGTTACTTTCTTGATTATTTGAAGCAAAAATAAAATAAAAAATGGAGGATCAGTTGGCTTCAAAACATATATCTACCAAAAAAAAAAAAAAAACATAGCTTTTGTCACTAAATTGAGCCCAAGTCCTAGAAGCAATTGGATAAGAGATTGTACATGTGTCCATTGGCATTTGATAAAAATAATAATTGAACTATTAAAAAAACATACTTCCAACTATTTGTTTTATATTTTTAATAATATTAATAGGACATTTTACTGTTGAGGACCACTAAAATTCATAAAAACAAAAAAGGAAAAGTGAGAACTGTTTAAGGTGTTGAGGAAGGGTTGTATATATTTTTATTCACTTTAGCATTTAATAATGATTAGTTGAATTAATTTAGGGGTGTACTTCTTATAAAAAAAAATTTCCAAAACATGTCAATTTCACATACTCCGTCTGTTTAAAAAAGAGTGACCCTATTTCCTTTTTAGTTTGTTTCAAAAAGAACGATCCTTTTACTTTTTTGGCAACACTCTAACTTTACCTTTCCACGTGGCATGTTTAAGATCACAAAATTAAAGGACATTTTAATATATTTAACATAACTTTACTTTAAAACCACAAGATTAAAAATTCTTCTTTCTTTTCTTAAACTCCGTTCCAAGTCAAACTAGGTCATCCTTTTTGAAACGGAGGGAGTATTTAAAAACAAACTCCTTCAAAATGCAGAAAACAACTTCTACTAATAGTATTAAAAAAAAGTCTCACAAATGACATTCCGATCGTCCACCCTTTCCCTTGCCCCCATCCTCACGCACCTTGCCCACTCTCACTCTCTATAGTAAGAAGGCAGTCTGGTGCACTAAATTTTCACTATGCATGAGATTCAGAGAAGAACCGAATCACAAGGATCTATTGTACGCAATTTTACACCGCATCTCTATAAGAACAAGGTTACACTACCTAAATTATATAAATCTTTTTTAAAATCCCCCCCCCCCCCCCCCCCCCCCCCCCCAAAAAAAAAAGAAAAAAAGAAACACATGCCTAGTGTAAATACCAAATGAAAATAATATTTACCAATCAAGGAGGAGGAATACTAGTATGAAATCATAAAGGAAAAAAATGTATGTTGGTGGCATGGCAATAATGGAAGCTCTATCTCTCATGGAAGACACAACAGCCCATAATGGCAAACAATTGAAGTCAGACGCTACTTCCACTCTCTCCCTTCCCCTTTTTCTATTCTTTACTAAGACCTAAGCTTTTATCCCAAAGCCACATCTTCTTTTGTCCTCTTTAAAAGATAATAAAAATTGCTTTACATATAATTCAATGCTACCTCATGGTTTTACAATAATTCAATCTTTATGTATGTGGAGATTGGAGACTCACCAAAAGGACCATCCTTTTACTTGCTACTTTGTTTGAAGTTTGACCACCTTTTCAATAATAATAGAGAGTGTTTGGCTTAATTATCTAAATTTACACATTTTATAAATAGCTAAAGTGCTTGCAAATCAAGTGCTTATGAGTCAAAATCAACCAAAAGCTATAAGTTGATCATTTTCATAAGTTAATCATTCCCAACTCATTCAAGAAGCTTTTGGGATTCGATTTCAATAATCATGTTGGGACAACTTTTAGTGGTTTGACGATGTGCATGGAGCCTTTGATTTTGGGGATAAAATGAAGGTGTTGCGTCATTTTTGGATTTCACAAGAACTTTTGAGTTGATTGCTAATTCGAACTTTTGGAGAAAGGGTCTGACTACCTTTCGTAATGTGATGGTTAAGACGCAAATAGATTATATACTCCTTAGGAAGTTGGCTAGAGACCTTTATAAAGGACTGCAAGGTTATTCCGAGTGAGAATCTCACCACTTTGACATAAGCTTTTGCTTATGGACTTGGAGATCAAAAGGAAGAGGGAGAAGAGGATTTTGTTTAACTGGTCGAGGATCAAATGTGGCGGCTTGACCCTTGCTCGAACATGGGAAACTGAGGAAAAATTGATGTTGATCAAGGCCAGGGTAGTAATGGGGATGTGAACACCATGTGCGATACGACATTCGGTGCTCAAAGAATTTGAAAGAACCCACTTGTGAATACGTCATTCATAAACTTGATGACATGATTAATGATCTCGATTACCGCAAGAAAATGGACGTTAATAACCTACTGGACGGGTGAAAATGATATATTTTCGGAGGTTAAAATTTAGAACAAATTGTGGATATCATTAGAAAAACAACGTTGATGATAAGGTTGAAAATGATACAATACCTTTGAAACCAATTGTCAGTTACGCGTAAGAAAACACTTGCAACTAGAACTCTTCACAATTTTATGGTGCAATTAGAAAAGACCACCAAAACTTTTGGATGCAATAACAAAAGTTAAAAATGAGTTTCAACTAGATTTGAACATAGGGGTCCTCGAAATGAATGATTTTTTTCATTGACCCAAGTTGAGAACGGAGAAAATTATTATCCTAGAAAGATTACTAATTGACTGAGTATTAATTTATTGAAGTTTCACTATAGTGAAAGAGACTCAAAATACTTTCCGGTGCACTAAAGACCAACACTTGGCCCATTTTTATAGGGTTGTTCATAACTTAATCGAATCGATAACCCAAACTATTTTTTTATTGACTTATCAGTATTGGGTAATTGGTTTAGTGATTTTAATAAAGGTTTTGATTCTTTTTAATCGAATTATTGGTTCTTAAGGGTTTGAGATTTTTTTAACGAGTTAATCGATAACCCGATAGTAAATTGAATACTCTTTTTGTTTCACAAAGAATGACCTGATTTGACTTGACACAAAATTTAAGAATAAAAAGAAGACTTTTTGAATCTTCTAGTCCTAAATCAAAGTTAGGTCAAGAGTGTGTTTGGTATGAAGGAAAACATTTTCTGAAAAATGTTTTCCAATTTTCCATGTTCGGTTGGGACAAAAGTTTTGGGAAATGTTTTCCAAATCAACTCCCCTTCAAAAATTAAGGAAAACAGTTTACAAAATTCTCCTCCAATTTTAAATTACATTTTTTTAGGAAAAACAGTAATTTTAAAATTTTATTTTTTCACCCAATCCCTAACCCCCACCCACCCACCCGCCAGCCCCCCAACCCCACCCCCTCCCAAAAAATTACTTTTGCTTTATTAAAAAAAATTTAACTTCAAATTTTTATTTTTAAACTCCTAACACCCACCCCCAACCCCCAAAAAAATTAATTTTATTTTTTAAAAATACGATCAACTTCAAAATTTTATTTTTTCACTTCTACACCCCCAACCCCATCCACTACCCCCAAACCACCACCACCACCCCAAAAAGATAATAATTTTGTTTTTAAAAAATATTTTCAATTTCATAAGTTATTTTTTACTCTAGTAAAAATAAAAGATGTCTCTCAAAAACATTTTTCATTCATAAATCAAACACTAAAAATCATTTCCGAAAAATATTTTCTACTCACCAACCAAAATGAGAAAATAAGTCCAAAATCTACTTGTTTTCCAGGAAATCATTTTCCATAGAAAACATTTTCCTCCATACCAAACACCACCCCAAATGTACAAAATTGTCCTTTGATCTTATGGCCTTGTGGAAAGCTGAAATTAAAATGTTACCAAAAAAGGAAAGAGGTCATTTTTTTTAAACAGACTAAAAAGGAAATGAGGTCATCCTTTTTTAAACGGAGGGAGTAATTATATTCATACCATATTGTATATAAAATCCTTGACTAAGAGTTTGGTTTCCTACTTTTATTTCTGGTTGTTTCAAATACTTGGTTATTCTACAATGTAAAATTGTTTGCTTTTGATTAAGATGTAACTTGCGAACTCATGTGCATGGTTCATTTGACTTGTTACCTTGTTTCTAAAAGATTTTTAATGTTTTTTTTGGTCAAATCTTAACGGCTAAACCGGCAACAAAACCAATGACAACCAAAAACCAATAAACTGATAAGTCAACATCTTAATGATTCGATAACGATTTAACATATCTACAAATCGATAACCAATAAGCCAAACTGATAGACTTCAAAATCGAACCGACCGATACACAACCCAAATGAATGGACACTTCATATATAAGGTAAGGTGGCATAGTGTATGTTATTTATGGAAGATATTGTATTGATTGATGAGTCTCATGTGAAGTTAACGCTAGGTTGGAAGCCTGGAGATAAACCTTACCTAAATGGTTTAGGTTGAGCAAGACTAAAAACAAAGTACTTGAAGTACAAGTTTAGTGATGCATCATATGAGGTACGTGTTGAAGTGAGATTTGATACATATATCATCTTAAGGGTAAAGTTCAAATATCTTAGATCTTTAGTCCAATGAAATAGAGAAATCAACATGATGTCACACGTCATATTGATGCAGGATGAATTGAGGTTCAACCATGAAGTCTTGTGTAAAAAGAAAGTTTAGTTCCAAAGACGGTGGTTAGACCAACTTTGTTTATGAGGCAAAATATTGACTAGTCAATAACTTCCATTTTCGGAAGATGAAAGTTGCAAAACGAGAACATTCAGATGGACACATCGTCATGTGGAGAAATAAAATTAAAAAAAACGATGATATCCAAAACACATGTGAATGACCTCTATGGTGGACAAGATGAGGAAAGAGAACCGAAGCTGAGATGTCTGTGAAGAGATGCTCAAAAGCCAAGTAAGAAGGCGTGAGAGGCTGACATGGTGGGCATGAAAAAAAGGTAGAAATAGACCTTTGAAGTATTATAAAAAAGTAATTGATATGACATGACAACAACTTATTCCTGAAGACATAACTTTAGATAGAAGGATAAACTCTGGCCTGCTTTTCAACTTGTTTATACCTTGTGGGAGCTTGAGAGCACCATGTCTATCATCGTATTAGCCATATGCATATATTTTCTATTTAGTTACCATATTTTTGTCAACGTATTAGCCTCATGCATATATTTTCTTGTTAGTTACCATATCACTTTGTTGTTATTGTTTTTTTTTTCCCTGGTCGCCTTCTACTACTTCCCTTATTATTTGACATATTTTTCTTCATTGTTGGATCCTTTCTAAATATACTTTAATTTTTGCTTACACTTAAGCTGAAAGTCATTCAAAAATGGCCTTGCTACCTCCATGAGGGAGAGACAAGGGTCGTCTGATGTAAGGAATAGAAACAAATAGAGACAAAATAAAGTTTTTGTATCTTGTTTGGTTGTCATGTTTGAGATGACTTATCCCCACCATTTATACTATAGTGATGAGATAAATTATCCCATAGATATGATAGGATAAGTTATCCCATGATAGCTAACCCCTGGATAACTTACCCTGGGATAACTTATCCCCAATCAAACGGAGCCTAATATACTGTAGTTGTTGATCATT
The DNA here is from genome assembly GCA_032847665.1 of Solanum chilense. Lineage (NCBI taxonomy): Eukaryota > Viridiplantae > Streptophyta > Magnoliopsida > Solanales > Solanaceae > Solanum > Solanum chilense. Next base: position 5,011,611 of record CM064971.1, on the reverse strand, counting down.
CTCAATTTACAACCTTTTCAACTTACAAACACTTAAATTGACCTTTTCATTATTTTAACCTCCCCCCCCCCCACACACACAGAATACCCTCTTCACCCTCACATTGACCATTCCTCTTCTTTACAATATCAAAAATTCTTATTTTATGATGAAACATTTTAGTCATATTAACAAAAGAACAACTTAACGGACACTATTTTACCACACACTAGCTAAACTTACTTTTTAAGTTTCAGCAACTGTAACTATACACATGTGCTTATTTATAAATCAATTTCAAACATTTAAGAATATGGTCCAGAGCTTAAAGCTTATTACCTATTTACAATTAGCTTGATGAGCCAATAGATCACATTATGGTGCTCCAATCCATGTCAATCAATTATAAAGTTGACAATAATGTCAAAAACAGACTCAAGTGGTTAATCTGGATGACAATATCACAGTCCATGATGGGAACAATGATTTTTCAAGTGGGACGTAAGAGAGCACTAAGGTGTATATACATAAATATTTCTTTCATAAAGAAGATTCTATACTAGCTACCCCTATACAATCTTTTGATTCCTTGTAATCATTCTATACATAATATTAAATCATAATATGGAAAAGGTTACCAACACAGCATGCAACATAGAAAAAGTTGGCAATTTGGCACGTAATCACTTAACCTACTATGCTTTTTATGCAAAAGATATAGGCAATGTGATTGGTCTAACCACATTGATTATGTTTTCTAAGAGATCATTATAGATGCATCAAACACGACACTAATTTTAAAATAAGACAAGGTGGGCTGTGAATATTTAATGGAACCGTTTTTAACTTTAAGATGATGTACCTCATAATATTCATGTGCCTAACCTGGGCATTTGGAACAAAATTTTTGCCCACAGCAACGTATCAAACTTTAAAATACTTTAAAACCCACAAGAATATTCAATTCAGAAGTGGCAAGTTTGGTGCAATGCCAATGGAAAGAGCAGTAGGATACTCATGGTCTAGCTATAAAACTTGCCAACTCACACCACTTAGCTAGGGAAATTTCTAACACACAGATTCTCATCGAATTAACCGGCATGCAAAAACTTATGTACTAATTTACATCAAAATTTAGAACCAAAGGAAAGATATAATTTACAGCCATAACTATTTGACAAGAATTATTACCAAGGATAAACGCGATTATAAAGTGATCAACTATGAGGACCAATAACAAAAGAGAAAACACAGTTTCTTTAAGGAGGCAACCCACGCACCTTGGTTGTCAATCTGTCATTTACATAACCATAGAAGTTTCTGCAAGAAATTAATATCCATGAGTATGAGCATAGACAGGGAACTTTAATATACAAATATTAAGATATACGAGGAAGTATTAAACCAATTCAAGAACATTTGAGCTCATCCAAAGCAGACAACTAACAGAAAGTTGCAACAAAATAAAAGTGTACTCACTCCCAGTTTACTTTTCCTAGAAGCAAGTGATGAGTAGGTCCGGATGACTAGGCCACTTCATTTTAAAAAGTGGAAGGCTTACCGAGTAATTAATTAAACAAATTATATACACAAATGAAATCCAACAGATTTTGTCCTCATCTGCTGATCACATAATGGGTAAAGAGAACGAAAATAGTGTGAAGGACTTGTCTATATATACAGAAAAGCAGCAGTTACTTATGCTGCACTTGTGTGACCTTGCAATAGTAGTGCTTTCAAAGAGGTTGAGCTTTGTTGCAAGTACACAATGGAGGCAGTACGTGAACTATACAACAGAGCCAAACCCTTTCTTGCAGTCATTTTTCTCCAATTTGGGCTAGCAGGCATGGATATTCTCACCAAAGTGGCCTTGAACGAAGGAATGAGTAACTATGTATTTGTTGTGTACCGCCATGCAGTTCCCACTTTGGTTATTGCTCCTTTTGCAATAATTCTAGACAAGTATGTCTCTCCCTCCCTCTCTGTTTTCAATTAACGTGTTTGCAACATCAACTCTAGTCTATTTCTCAGTGGAAGAAAGACGTACAAAAAGTGTTTCTTATAATTTCCCCTAGAGAAAATGATGGCAAACTGAATATTTCTTAACAGGAAAGTAAGACCAAAGATGACCCCCTCAATATTTGCTAAGTTGGTACTTCTTAGCTTACTGGAGTAAGTCTTAAAACACTCAAATTCACTTTTTCTCCATGCAATCAGTATCTAACATAAGCATGTTTCTCTTGACCAACAGGCCTGTCATCGACCAGAATCTCTACTCTATTGGCCTGAAATACACAACAGCAACTTTTGCAGCTGCAATGTGCAACATTCTTCCTGCCATTACTTTTATAATGGCCTGGATATTCAGGTAAATAATATGCTTTGTGTCATTGTACAGATATAAATACACATGATCACTAGCAAATATGAATTAATAAGAAAATCCCAACATGGATTTTTTGACAAAAGGACAATTCCCAAATCATGATGTTATTCTTTTGGCACATATATTGTTTATTCTAGGCTTGAGAAGGTGAAGCTTACAAGCATCCGCAGCCAAGCCAAAATAGTTGGGACTGTTGCCACAGTGGCAGGAGCCATGATCATGACACTGGTACAAGGCCCAATAGTTGAACTATTTTGGACAACAGGAAATGCCGGTCATAACTCTCAAAGTGGTGGGTTAAATCTAAGCCATGCTATCAAAGGTTCCATCATGATAACAATTGGGTGCTTCAGTTGGGCTGCATTCATGATTTTGCAGGTAAAGACAGAACTTAGTTAGAAGAAATAAGTAATTAGCAACTAACAAGTAAGCATTATATCTGACTCTAGCACCCTATTCCCAGGCAATCACACTGAGGACTTATCCCGCTGAGCTCTCGCTCACTGCTTGGATATGCTTGTTGGGAACAACTGAGGGAGCCATAGTAGCAATGGTAATGGAGAGAGGAAAACCTGCAGTGTGGGCCATAAACTGGGACTCTAAGTTTCTTGCAGCTGTATACAGTGTAAGTGAACCATATTTTGTAGATCTCCCCTTTTTGCATGCCTCTTGTATACAGCCATATGGCCTTCTTATTATAATTGAAATCTTTTACTTGATTTAAAAAAAAAAAACTTATGCACAAAACCTGATGTGGTTAAATTTTCTTAGAACACGAGCATACAAAGAGTTTTAGAAGTATTTATTCTTTAGATGTTATTCCAACATATGCACCAAATTGCCCAGTTCTGTACTAGTATGGGTGACAGAACATGTCATCTGAAAGCAGCCAATGCTTCTCCAAATTTAAAGACATTAATTTTAAGATCAATGTTCCCTAACCAACGTAGCAAGCAACTTACTTCTGCAACATGAGGGAAGTGAGGGGGGAAAAAATCTAGAAGCATAGTTTCACCAATAACACATAAATTTAAGCCAATTAAAAGCTTCTCACTTGTCAATTTAAAAAAAAAAAAGCTTCTCACTTGTCATGTCACAATCCAGGGAATATTCTGTTCAGGACTCGCGTATTATATTCAAGGAGTCATAATGAAAGACAGGGGCCCTGTTTTTGTCACAGCTTTCAATCCATTAAGCATGGTTATTGTAGCTGTATTGAGTACAATCATTCTACGTGAACAACTGAACCTGGGAAGGTAATACTAATAACCCTAAAGCTCTTATAAGTTACGACCAACACCAAACTCTAATGTAATGACTTTTGCAGGGTACTCGGTGCTGTTGTGATTGTTGTTGGCCTTTACATTGTCCTATGGGGTAAAAGTAAGGATCACAAATCTCCATCAATCGATGAACAAGCAATACCAACACATGAAACCAAAATTGACAAGGAACCTTTTAGTCAGACAGTTACCCACATCAATTCATCGAAAGGAACAACTGCTACCGAAGATGAAGGCATATAATGATTTTCTATTTGAGGCTTTGTCTTCCAAATTCCAAAAGGAGGTCTGGCTATAGAGCAGCCTCTTCATCTAAGAAATGAGCTCCTCTTCAGCTGCATCTTGAATTAGTAATTATTAGTTAAAGATGGTTTACAGCGTGTGGCCAAATTTAAGCCAGTTAAACCACCATTTTTGGGAACTTCTTTCTGAACTATAGAATGACTAAACTATGTTAAGCCTATAGGCCTTTTCTTTTGGTTTTTAATCGATATTAAACCATGTATAATAAATTATAGTAACAACAATAATCATGCCCAGACATGTGGATAAGTTGGTTCTTTAACTTTAGATCTACAATCTAAAGTTCTATCTGGAAATATTTCCAGTGTTAAAAGATCAGTGTTTGAAAAGTTTGAACCAGTTAATCTTAACAGTTATTCCTCTGTATGGGTCAGACTAAAATTACTGCAACAGAGATGCTAAGATAAAGTCTGAAACTTGCTTAATTTCGGCTCCTTACCGTTTTTTTACCTTCAGGTTACTAGAGAGCCATGAAACTAAAACTAATATTTGACATGCTTAACAAGAGAAAGTCATTTCATCACTTCCAGATATCACTGTTTGTTACTGGAACGAGCACATAGATCATCAAATTATGTATTAAATTGTTGAGCAAGCTGAAATGAGGAATTATTCAAAATTCAAAGGCATACTATTGACACTCACTTGAAACAATTTTTTTTTTTTTTTACAATTGGTAAGTACCCTTGAAACAGAACATAGCAATTTGAAGATTGAAGCTTCCACCATTTAGCAGCCGCCATATTTCAAGCACTAACAGGTAATCTTAGTCTCACTTTTATCATTACAAAAATGAGTTGTATATTACTAGTCAATATATTATATGCTACAAACATTCATGTTTGGACGTCTCAAAAAACTGACTCAGTTCTAATATCTGATAACCCATAACATATTCACCAAATTGAAGACTTCCAATAAATGAACTAATGTACCATAAATTTAATGTCATACCTCCCCTATAAAACTAAATCTTTGACTTACAAAGAAACAACTATTACACTTCAAACCAACCTATTGGGGTCAACTATATAATCCTCAATACTCATTTCGCTTCATTTAAAATACTTCACAACTTCTATTTTATCATTTTCTTTAATTCCTTCCAATATGATATGCACATTAAACTAGCATTTTCAAATTCCATGTCAAATAAATGGAAGGAAGGAGTATCATTCAATACGAAAAGAAAAGGTATTTTTATTTTATACTTCAATGTGTACATGCACTTGCCTAAACCTTCATGTTCCACATTTATACTCTTATCCTTATCTCGTCACCAGCTATCCTTTGTTTACTTTGTCCTAGCTTAATTGATTCTTTCCGCTAAGTTCAAAAGTTTTGCTATCTCTAAGTGTACTTCTTTATAATTGATAGTTTATGTGGTCTTAGCCTAAGCATGCTATCTATGTAGTGGTGTACTACAGTTTTGACAATTGGATATTTTTTTTAAAGGACAGATCTACTCCTTCAGATAAAATCTTATGTGACAGTATTTCCTTGTTAATCCATATATGTTAGGAAAAGAATGACACATTTTTATATTTGGAAATATCTAGCAGTTAACTTCTCATTTTGCCGTTAATGAAAAGCTTTTATAGCAACACAAGTTTCAAACATCTCCCATTTTAACTTAAATTTTATCTTGACTCATACTATGTCATTTGAATTGAAATGAAGTACCAATTTTTTATTTATTTTTTTATAACGGAGGAAATACCATTTATATTGAACATGTCTCTAGCTAACCTTACGTATTTTTTTTGTTTTCTTCTCTCTTTCTCTGCACAACTTTTTCTTTCTAAGACAAGTATAATTTTCTTATTTTCCTTGCTTTTCAAATATGGTTAGGGTGAAGATATAATAAATGTTGATGCATGCAGAAAACGTGAACCTGAAACATATGCAGAGATCTTTGTCTATTTTTCCAACTAAGAAACTAAAATCATAAGCATCCCATCTATCACAAATGTCTTTAATCACTTTCATAAGCATTGTCGACTTAGTAGTTTAAAGTTAGCATTTTAAGCACTTAACAGATGTTATAGTCTCTTTTCAACAAATTGTATATCTCTAATGACTCAACCACTTCCAATTAGGTGAAAATCTTACTGCCGGTATGTCTCCTTCGCAGTCACTGCCTTGGAACCACTTCCAACTTTCCCCACAAAATTTATAGCTTCCGTGGACATGACAAATTAATTTGGTGAAACTTCTCTCTGAACTCTTTAAGTTCGTAATGTATGAATGAGCTTGTTCTGGCTTTAATATACAGGTTTCAGGAGAGTTAATACACGTTGTGCAGCATTAGTATCATGAATTCTTCCTGTAGTTCCTGTCAATGGCGTCCCAAAAAAAACCATTCTGGACAGCCATTATTTATAGGACCACAAAGTAATAAAGAGTACATACTTCTATTATACGGTGTGAAGATGTAGACAAGTTTTTGCATCATACCATGCATATGGATTCCTCTTTATGACAGTCGTCTGACCTCATCCTTCCCATATATACGCTGAAGTTCACGTGTCGCAGCTAGAAAAGATTCTGAAGACATAAGAAAAGATGCCAACATGAGAAAAAAGTAAACATTCAAGAATATTAACAGCTCAGTTAATTAAAACACCTTTCCAGATGCGAAATGATTTTTGGTTAATGGATGATCCAGTAATTGTCTGAATAACTTCAAATAGTAAATCCTGAGGTGTGTTCCTGAGCTCCTGAACAATTCCGTAGATCGTCTTCCCATTCTCAAAGTATATATGATTATTAGGGTGTTTTGTCTTACAACCAGCATGTCGCTCAAACTCATAAGCGTTAATTGCCTACACGTGGAAGTTATATCACATCTGATCAGTAAATTGTGCAACAAGCTGGTCCAGCAATAATGAAAACTGGCATCAAATGTACCTTGGAAAAATTACATGACTGACAGCCACAGAGGTAACCAGAGCCTTTTATAATACCACGGAGCTCCTTCTACCATTCAAAGGAAGAACAATGTCATCTAGTGATCAGTTGCAAAAATAAAACTCATATAATTTAAAGTTTACCTCTCTGGACCAAGCTATATACTTGACAGGTACTCCATCTAACATACCAGTTGAGAGCAAGCTTCTCACATTTGAAGGGAAACTGTTCGAAGGAGGCTTTTTAGTTGCTTTCTGCTCCTCCTTTTTGGAAATAAATTCCTTACTGCCAGCCATTTGAGCAGCAGTTGTAACTGTATCCGCATTTGACTCAACCAATCGCTTTCCAGTCACAATATCTGATTGTTGGCCTGAAGACTGACTCATTAATAAGTCATAACTGCAAATCAGCCTTCCAGAAGAATTTATATCGTCATCGTCATTGAATCCACCAAAGGATATGATATTGCTTTCTCCATTGCCAAAAGATTGGCTCATTGACAAATTATTGTTTTCGACTTTGCTATAGGTCTGACTCACTGATATGGCATTGTCATTGACTTTGCTGTAGCAGTGGCTAATAGGTGGATTGGTGTCAGCCATCGTATTAATAGTTTGTCCAACTGAAGTAATATTGCTATCATCATTACCGAATTGCTGACCCATTGATATGGCAGTATTATTGTCATTGAATGAGTGACTCACTGATATTGTGCTATCATCCTCTCTGCTAAAACTTTGATTCAGCATAATAATATTGCTTTCATCTTTACAAAAAGGGTGACTCATTGACAGTGAGCTGCTCTCGTTGAAGCTGTGACCCAGTGATATTTCATTGCTATCCACCTTGTTAAAAGGTTGACCCATAGATATGAAACTGTTCTCTTCCCTATTAAATGTGTCACCTAATGACATCAGATGCTCATCACCTCCATTGAAAGAGAGTCCCATAGCTATGCAATTATCCTCAGCCTTACTAAAAGCATGATCTGTTGGCATTGCATTGCTGATCCCTCTGGTATAGATATCACCCATTGACACAGGCGTGAAATTCTCAGCCTCCTTCACCTGGCTGACTTTGACCTTTCTGATACCACTATAGTTAAGACCTGATTTATGATCCTCCAGTGTATGGGATATGGATAAACCAAATGAGGAATCACTTCCAAATGGATCTTCCATCACCTTTCTAGACATATTCATGTTGCCTATGCCAACGGATGGAACACTGTTGTCATCAAAGCTGAGCGATCTAGCGCTGTCATTGTCAAACTGTCTTTCTGCATATTGGCCTGATACTGAGTGGAAACCTGGAGTGTTCATCCAGGGGGCAATATTGGAACTTAAAAGTCCAGAGAATGAACTGTGATTAGGTACTTCAATGGCTTGCTTCTTGTTGGGAAGCAATTCAGGCTCGATTCCATCCATGAACCATTGATGGGAACGTTTGGGCTCAAGCGTGGATGAGTTATCATAAGCCATTTCCTGTGGATTCACTTGGCCACTCAGAACTGCAAGATCTACAAAGATTACAACAAAAAAGATTGTGATTTGAGATTTTACCGGGGAGAGAATTTTTGTCGAAACTCTAAGCTAGTTACTAAAGGGGAAATGTAAGGTAAATCAATCGTGAATAGTCATTCACTTCTTTTTCCCGAAGTGAATGACATCCTACAACATTCCTTTTCTTATTCAAGTTCTATTTGAGATTAAGGATATAAGAGAGAAAATTTAGCAAAACTAACAAAATTGACTTGACCAATAAGAAAAGTATAAAGAGCCCAGATCGTAATTCAGAAATGTGTTGAATCAACAATAAATCATAAAAACAGTCTGAATACTACTAGCTTATCAATTATCTACCTCTCTAAGATTGAGACAAGTTGTAAACTATAATACTAGCTTGTCAATCTACCTTTCCATGTTTGAGACATTGTAAATTGTAATACTAGTTTATCATGTATCAAATATTCAATGTAGGTCAACATCTGTTTGAGACAAGTCGTAAACAATAACACTGAGTTATCATGTATCTACTCCAGATTTAATTTTTCGAATCATATCTTTCTTCCTAAAATCGTACTCTGTTCATCAGCTGCAGGAGACTGAAATTCCAAGAATGTGGTATTATGCTTGGAAGGTCTTGATATAGTGCTTAAAATTCAAACACACACCCCACCCACCCCCACCCCGACCCCACCCCAAAAAAAAGATATTAATTCTAATTCCATCTAAACTTTTTTTTTGACGACAAAAGTTCCATCTAAACTTTGATATGACCAACCGAAGCATTTTAAAGAGAAGAATTTTGAATGTTATGAATTTTTTTACTATTAGGAAATTATGAACATTATGATTTGACAATGGGAGTTCCAAGTTTATAATTGATATAATCTGATGATACTTCTTGAGACTAATTTGATAAAAATTTATGTAGTCAAGCAAGTATGTGGAGAAGGGATTAAAACATGAGTTGCTCCAAATAGAATAGACCAACCCAATTCTTGTCTCTCGTATTGTTACCTGACATTCGTTCGACCTAAAATGACATCAAATTCCAATTATGAATTGCAGTCAATTCATAAGGAAGGATGAAAGACGAAATGGATCACTAAAAGTTGGAAATATTCATACTGACAACCAAACATAGTATCAGTTTCTCTATAATGCACAAGCGCGTTGAACCAGGTATCCTATAATTTAGATGTTCCACAAATAGATAAAAGAATTTTAACAACTATAGTCGAACACAAGCAGAATGCAGTTGACCAATATAGCCACTTCAGTGTGAGTTCATTCCTAGCAATTTGATTCCTCCTAGTTCCTAATAGCAACGAAACGTTGCGTATTGATTCTCGATGTAACAGAAACTCACAAAACTTGACAAAACTATCTTATTCACTTTTACTCTCTACACGAGCTTGTCAGAGTACTAAACAACTTTCACATAGCCAACCACTCATTGCAACTGCACTGCACTAACATTAAGAAAACCAGATATACACTCAATTCACTTAGCTAAGATTCATTAAGCTTTTCCAATCTACTTTACGATCAAACTACAATTATATCTCTAGTTTGCAACCAATGCTCATACAATTCTGCATCAATTTCTCAGAAACCAAACAAAATGTTAAACATTTTCAATTCAACACACATCAGTTCACTGAGACGTTTAATAAATGAAACATTGATAATCCAACAGAAATGGTCTAAAAACATAACCCTAACACTCCGACATGCAGTGGTGAAGATATACAATATAATAAGCATAATGGAGAATCGGTGATTATTACATATATAGGTACCGATCGAAGTATTTCCAGTGTTCCGTCTCCGACAAAGTCTTGATCGGAAAATTAGAATTGTACCTCTCCGGCAAACTGTAACGGAAGAGGGTAACCGGCGAGATCTATAAAAGGTGAAGAGGAGTAGAAATATATACCATGGTGGGACGCACGATTGAGGATACCTGTGAGAGATCTGGGCCGTCCTTGCTGATCTTTTCCAAATCAACGGTCAGGATTTGATAAATTGTAAAAATGGACTACTGTACTGAAGGGATGAGGAACAGGGAAGAATTGCCCTCAACTGAACTTGAAGGCTACGTGTCAATGTGCTGTATTAATGCAGTAATTGTAAAATTGTACATTAACTAAATAAATATTACTCCCTCCGTTTCAAAAATGACGTTTGACTTGAAACGAAATTTAAGAAAAGAAAGAAGACTTCTTAATTTGTGGTTCTATATTAAATAAATTAAAATTATGTTAAATATACCAAAATATTCTTTAATTTTGTGATCTTAAACATGTCAAGTAGAAAGTTAAAATATTACCAAAAAAGAAAAGTGATCATTCTTTTTGAAATAAATTAAAAAAAGAAATAAAAAAATTCTTTTTGAAATAAAGAGTACTTTATCATTTAAATTGAAAAATATTCATATAAAATAAAAATAAACAAATTTATTACTTTAATTATAGTGAAATATAAGAAAGTGGCGAAAAAACCCTAACTTATAGCCGGATTTCTAACTAAACATTAATATTTTACTGGAGTAATATTACCCCTAAATGTTTTTTTACATATTATCTCACCTTTATTAGCTGACATGTCAACATAAACTAGATATAATGAATTGTTTGATTACACACACTGCCAGGTATTGTATGGACCCCATAACTCTAAAATTTCTCTCATTTTCATCTTTATTTCTCTATATACACCTTAACATTTTTCAATCACTCCACATTCAGCCTCATTCTCTTTCATAATATTTGATTTCGTTCTAATTGAATTTGAAGAATTATCACGATATTGTAATTGACATTCACACTAATATTTTAAAGGAAAAATCATTATTACGATCCAAAATAAAGCAATTAATCTAAAAATTAAGACATTTAAGTTACGAAAGCAAGTTAAATAAACTAAATAAAAAGTTTTCATAAACTTCAATAAGGATTCTAATAAACTAACTAAATAAATGTGGAAGTAAACAATGAAAGTCAATGTACCAAAACTACTAAACGATAACTAAGACTAAATAAGAAGGGTCATAATCCCAACTAACATAAAACATCTACGAACTAGTCTAAGTCCAAAATGTGGACATAGAGCCGAAGAGAATCCAAATTAGCCCAAAAGATGCCAGCTCGCCCTTGAATTCGAATGCAACGATCATAAATCTTCTAAGCGAGGTCTGTCAATTGCAGCCGAAAGATGCCGTGTCTCAACAAAAATAAGAGCAAGTGCAGTATCAATATACAACCACCCTGTATTGGTAGGATCAACGGTTATCCCACTAAATGCAACATAAACAAGTTAATTACAACAATATAGTCATGTAATATATCGAACAATTACAATATTGAACATCACATGCTTTCAATAATACACATTAATAACAAGTAGTTGGTCCTCTCATGGAACCCAAACCCAAACTGTTAGTACAACGAATCGTGGTATTCGATCCTATAGTTATGTGAGAACGTGGCAAACCGATCCAATTAGTTATGTTGAAGCATGGCAATCCGATTCATCAACACCACAATCACAAACACAAGTATACTTTCAAGCCATACAATCAAGAGTGATTCGTGACATATAATCATTCGTCTATCTCATTTACAACAAGTCTGAAGCAACAATCAACATTCACATACATACATGCATCATAATGAAGCAATAACAAGAATATATCACACAATCATAGAATCACAATCATCTCCTACCTCGAAACAAGCTTGAAACCTTAAGAAAGTTGTTTCCTTTCCGGATTCGCTCCGCTTGTTCTTGGTCTACAAACAATTGATATAATATGAGAATCAATAAACAATCACTAATCACCCGGATTACTAACAATTCTATTAAGCCTAGATCAAACCCATGATCTCAATCATCCAATCTAGGGTTGTTTCCACCACAGAATCTATAACAAAATCATTCCCTATCAATATTAACTCATTTTATTACGTTCTACGGATCAAAAAATGGATTCGGGAAGTGAAAGCTTACCTTTAGCCTCAAGAATAGTGAAAAACGAGTAGTAGTTGTTTGGGGTCCGTTCCTTAGCTCTAAAACTTGAAAAGTGTCAAATAAGGTCGTTTAGAGGTATATTAATGACATTAAGTCGCGTCTCATCCGCCACAGCTCCAGAAACGCCCTCCAAGGCGGGATTCCGGAGATAGAGAGTTATCTCAAGAATTCCAAAATACCCATTTCACAACACACATCTAAATCACGATTAGAAAATACGTACCTTCCACATTAAGATCAATTTTAGGAGTTCTACACGTCCGAATTCAGTTCCGTAAAGTCATACAAATTCTTTAACGAGTTATTAACTCTTCATGCAATCAAAATCATAAATCCTTCACCTTATTGTTATCAAATTTTTCCACACCTCAAAGACTCCGATTTCGTTCAAATCTGAACTAGGTTGAAAAAAATTCAAATACTACGAAAAAAATTTCCGACCCAAATTTTCCCTTCGTTTACTTTTCTATAACGACGAAATTTGATGGTTACAAGAATAATTTTTGAACCCTAACTATGAAAGCTTATTCAAGTTCGCATTTGCCATTATTTCTTCTGATAAAGCAAAAAACGATAAATTTGAAGAACAATTTTTTAACCCTAACTATGAAATCAAAGAAATTATAAGCCCTAAAAGCTTCAAGCTTTTTCGAAATTGAAACTACAATTGAATGTTTTGACAAGTAAATTCAAGTTTTAAGCTGATTTGGGAGAGAATGAAGGAATATACAATTGAAAATTGAGAAAAAAAGGATAAAAAAGAGAGTTTGATTTTGGGAGAGAATGAGATTATACCATTGGGGATTAATTATAGCTGATTTGGACTCATATCAGTACTTTTGTTCAGCTTTGATGTTTTATTTTCTCTTCTTACACGCCTAAGGGAATTCGACATGTCAACAAATTAATAAGAGTGAGATAATATGTACAAAAAATAATGTTTGGGGGTGGGGAGCGGGTAAATACGATCAATGTGAAGTATGTTTTAGAAAAATTTTAATTTTGTAATCTTAAACATATCATATAAAAAATTAAAAATTAAAGAGACAAAAGATTGAAATAAAGAGATAATTAAATAATATAGAAAATTGATCTCTATATTTTATTTTATTTATAAAAATAAATTGAATGCAAATTGAACATAGTATACAATATGTAAAAAGACATATTAATAGATTTTAAGTATGATACTTCGTCATGATAATTTAACAATCAAATTAAACTGCTATATAAGTACAATTTGTATTTCTCCTAGCAATAATTTTTGTTTGTATAAATTACATTAATTTTAAAATTTTGGATGTTAATATATTATATTTCAAAGTTTTTAAATTTTTCAAAACTCGCGAATGCATTACTTCTTTGCTCGATATATAGCAAAGAATATACAAGTTCTATGTCATATATATGAGTTCTGTATTTGATAAATAACTAAAACCATCTTTAGGTTCGAAATAATTGAGGTTATGTATCAACAATAATATTTGTACCAGGTACATTGTTCACAAATAAAGTTTTAACATATCATATATAAATGGATCGATACATCCGGACGTTAAGAGAGAAGCAAAACTTGATTTTTTGTAATTTATTTTAATGATAGAAATTTTTAAAAATAAATAATTTGTCTCATGATAACTTAATATCTTAGTGGAGTTTATATGCTTCAAATATGTTAGTATTAACACTATTATATGAATAATCTTAACTAAGTCACATATAAATAATAAACAGAAAAGAAGAATATTGAAGAAAAAAAAGTTGAGCAATATTAATCTAAATGTGTATATATATATATATATATATATATATATATATATATATATATATATATATATATATATATATAATAATAATATAATAAATTCTTTAAAATATTATTGTTTAGATCAATTTCAAATTTTGGTCATAATGCAATACGGTGGATATGATAAAAGGAGATAATGATTTTATGATTTTTTTGAATTATAATGATGATAATAATATGCTAGTAGTGATTGAAATAAAATTGAGATAAAAGTAAAAACGTGTAATTGTTATACATTTTAATTGAAATTGAGTACTCACTAATAAATCATAAGTGACATAAGTTATAAGTATTTTCTTATAATTAAAAACTTTTTTGAAAAAATGAAAAATGATTTTATCAAAAAAAATATTGCGCTTCATATAAAATTCGTGGAAGGAAAAGAAGAAAAAGGACAAAAGTATGCTAGACTCAAGAAAGAAAAAAATCAAATAGGTCAAATAAAATTTATTTATATGGTCAAATACTAGGCACGTCCACCGGCCGGTAGAAATACTATATAAACACCTATCAAAAGAGTTTAAGGGTTTCTCTACAAATTTAACCTAATTTTATACATCAAATTACTTTCTTATATCCTTGTTAAGTCCGCCGCAGAAAGTTTTCAAACTATGGAAGGGATAAACAATCCAATGTCTTCTCCTTACTATGGAAAGATTGAACATGTTCATGTGATGCTGGTGGATAACGACAAAGAGTTTACCAAAAAGATGACTGACTTTCTGACGTTTTATGAATATAAAGGTAACATTTCTAAAAGTATATATGATAACGTTATAACCTTAAATATTTTGATACAATTCAACTTTGTGTGATTTCCCTTTATAATAGATTAAATGGATATAATGCTTATTATCATAGTTATTATTTGTACATCAATCTCTTATTAAATTTCATTTATAGAATTGTAAATGTTGAATTCATTATTATCATAGTTATTATTTGTACATCAATCTCTTATTAAATTTCATTTATAGACTTGTAAATCTTGAATTCACCATTTCTTGTTGTCATAAATGCTTGTGTATGTTATTTTCCTAGTTAATGAGTGAGTTTTGGGTGATTATAAAAGTCAATTATATTTTCAATTTTTTATTTTTCTATAAGCATGTAACACCCTTGATTAGCTTCCTCCACAAAAGTTATATATATGTAACATCCTTGAACATGAGTGAGCTTGTCCATCTCTGAGAATCAGTTTAGATTTATGTCGGACGATCGACTAGAAAATATATCCATCTTTTGAGATAAGGGTGGGAAAATATCAAAAAAAGAATAGAAATTTACATGTAGTGTTCACTGACATTGAAAAAGCTTATGACAAAGCCCTGAAGAATTGATGGAAGTCCTATGGAGATCTCGGGAGGATAAAGGTGTATCAATAACTTACATTAGAAAGATACATGACAGATACATGACATGCATGATGGAGCTAAAACTTGGGTGAGCACAGTGGATGGGAGTCGGACTACTTCCTACTTGGGATAACTCTTTTTTTTTTTTTTGTCATAGTGATGGATCTTAACACTATATATTTAAGAAGATGTGCCCCAGTGTATATCATTTGTAGATGATAAAATACTAATTGATGAGACTTGTAGTGGAGTCAAATTTTGGATGAAAGTGTGGAGTCAAATTTTGAAGTTCAAGAGTTTCAGGTTAAGGAGGAACAAAAAATAAAGTAATGAAGTGCAAATTTTGTGTGGCCTATATATGAGGCCGGTATGGAAGTGAGCTTCGACAGATAATCTATCTTCAAGAAAGATAATTTCAATTACTTCAGTTTTATAATCCACATCATCTTGATGCGGGGTGGATGAAGTGATGGATTATTTTTAGAGTTTTGCGTTATAAAAGGTACAACCAAAACATGAAAATAAGTTTTACAACGTGGTGGTTAGACTGAAGTTGTTGTATGGAAGATAGTATTGGCCAGTTAAGAACTCCCATATTCAGAAGATGCATATTCTAGAAATTAGGATACTAAGACGAATATGTGGTCATACTAGGAGCGATTTGATTATGAATGAGGTTATCTAAATAAGATACAATTGTCCTTTGTGGTGGATAAGATGAGAAAAGTGAGATTGAGATGGTTTGGACATGTGAAGTGACGATGTATAGAAGCCCCAATGAGAAGGCGCAAGAGGTTGGATGTAATTGTCTTGAGGGAGAGGTTGATGTAGGCAAAAAATTATTGGGGAGATGTGATTATACAACACATGACACAACTTCAGTTATTGAGGGCATGACTTAAGATAGGAAGATAAGATGTGAGTGTCTTAGAAAATAATATCTCTACCTTCACAAGGTAGTTATATAACCTACATACAATCAACGCTTTTCAAACTTCACTTATTTTATTCTGGCTTTAGTTTTATGGTTGTTCAATTATTTCTTTTACTTTAATTTTTGAAGAAAATAGACAATATTTAATTATTATTTTTTTTAAAAAAGCAAGTAAATGCTATAATTATCTTATCCGGAAGCTATCTTAAAATGTTTATTTTCTTGAACTATTTTACCGTGCAAAAAATATATATACCTGTCAATTTTAGGCCTCGTTTTTTTGCACTTAATGGAGGTCTGAATCTTAATCATTCAGATTCAGCCTATTAAGTACGTTTGATTTTTAGGTCTGAATTTGAATAATATAGATTCAGCCCATTAAGTTTATTTGTTTTATTTTTAAAAAGTCTCTAAATGGGTCTGAAGAGGTCTGAATGAATGAAATTTGTAGGAGACTCTTAACAACATTCAAACTCATTTAATAATTTATCAAATAATAAATCATCGTTTCACAAAGCATTAATATCGTTTCACAAAGCATTAATACAGTTATGAGATAATTTATAAAGAACAAACTTTCATGATAATTTTGTGATATTATTTCTTCACTAACTTTCACAAAGCATTAATACAGTTGTGACGGTTGATACGGCTTTAGCAGCAATGTCAATGCTCAAGGAAAAGCAAAAAATTGACGTAATGATACTCAATGTTCATCCATCGAACATTTATTCTTTTGACCTCTTAGCTCAAGCTGTGGTGTTGGATATAATTACACTTGGTAAGTATTTTTCTAGTCTTTCACTTATTATATTCTAACATGGAAAAATCCGTTATTTTGATTAATACATTGAAAAAAATTAGCTATAAATTTCAATGTTAATTTATATTTAAATTATTTTTAGATAAATAATATTTTCTGTAATCTATCGTTAAATATGATTAGTAAGGATTTTTTTATTTAGTGACATAAATTATCGGTTGCTAATTTCTGTTTTTACTATATGATAAAGAATTGTTATGTAATATTATCGTTATATTGAATAAAATTTTAGTGTAAGCATGAAATTAACTATTGTTTAGCGACATAAATTATCAAATGCTAATTTCTGTTTTTACTATATGATAAAGAATTGTTATGTAATATTATCGTTATATTGAATGAAATTTTAGTGTAAGCATGAAATTAACTATTCATATAATTTATAATATAATTCAATTTTAATTAATAAATTTTTCAATCAATTATGCAGTTGTATATGATGAACTCAATGAGCTGGTAGCAAAAAAAGCTTTGGATAAAGGAGCTTATCTTTCCCTTAAAAAGCCATTTGATGAAGAAATTTTGCAATACTTATGGCAAATTGTTTTGAAGAGGAACACGCAACGAGAGAAAGCAAGAGAAGGAGAAAGTCAAAGCAATGCTATTAATACGGTTGTTAGGCGAAAGTATCGAACTAAATGGACTGATAAACTTCATGACAAATTTATGAAAGTTGTACAACAACTTGGAGATGGAAGTAAGTTTACTTCACCATTAATTAAATTTATTGATTATTTATTTATATTGAATAATATTAACAATGAAAATTCTTACTTATAGCGAACTTCAATTTATATGATACTAAAGCACAATGATTGTTGTATTTACATGTAGTTGAAATGAAAATATTATAGTTATTAAATTAAACTTACATTCTTATGGAACATATAGATTGTTACCCCAAGAAGATTTTTGAGCTTATGCAAGTGCCCGGTCTTACAAGAATTCAAATCGCTAGCCATCTACAGGTACATTTTTTTTTAAAAAATAAATTGTAATCATGTATTATTTGTGTGTGTATGCCACGAGGAAAGTTATTTTGCAAAATAAAAACACAAAAATAAAATTGTGAAGTTATTTTATCAAATTTGGTTGCTATAGAAGATGTTTTGTTTGGACAAAATTTTTTAGCACACACTTCAATGAAAAAATTATTTGTTTTGCAACTAACTATCTTAATTTTTATTTATATCAAAAGTAGATTTTGTAATTTTATTTCACTTTTAACCGTGAATATTTAAATATTATTATCAATTTTCCGTATTCAAAAGTCTTTTCAAAACACTCAACTCATTAAAGGTGATTAGAAATAATTTTGTTACAGTATTTACGGATAGAACTTAATTAATTGTAACTAAATTCTATTATTTGTAGTACAATGGTACAACATAATATCAATCTTCAATTCATATTGTTTTTAGTCTTTTACCTATTATCAAACACCAAAAATATTTACTATTTTAATTGATTTTGGTTGTTCCAAACACACCTAAACAACAATTAGGTTCAGAGGATAAATACATTCATGGTCTAACTCTCTCTTTTATTGTTTTCTTATGACAATCTTTCAGAAATGTCGTCGCAATAATTGGAGATTTAAAAAAGAGCAAAGATATGTTTGTGCCCCGTCAGGACATGAAAGTAAATTTGGGGCAATGCCTCGACTTCAAACAAATGTACTGAATCCGCAACGTAACTCAGATGAAATCCAAAAAGGTTCATGGTATTCATTTTCAACTCCTGATGCCAACAATGTTTTTGCTAGAGAAGATAATTCAATTCAACAACAATTCTATCGCCCACAACTTCAGGTTCAACCCTACTCTTTCGATATTGACAATCCATTCAATGACTCATTTTTGTTGGCCCAAAATAATGTTGGTGGTGGGCTACAACCTGAAACATTATTTGGAATCTCGAGTTCACAAGAACTAGAAGGCTCAATTACTGGGAACATTAATTATAAGCCTGCCTGGGCGTTTAACAACGGAAATCATGATCTTGCTCAATATGCTTATAACAACTTGAATCTCAACGTGGCCTATGGGACAACATATTCAAATAACAAAATAGCGTCTGGTGCAATTATTGAAAATGTGCAAGTTAATGAATATAATGCCAATGCAGAAAATGTGGCAATACGTTCAGATAACGCAATGATGTCTGATACTTATGTTGGAAATGTGGCTATTAATGGAGTAGGAGAAACAAACACAAATTTTCAACAATATATTGATGAGTCAGATATATTTGCGACATTATGTGAGAGTGACATTGATGAGGCTGATGCAAGTGAGAAGGAAGATTGCGAGGCATATTACCTGAATACAGAATACCTCCTTTAATATCATGAACCTCCGAGTGCTAAGTTTCATGAAGAAAATGGTAAGTTTGATCAAGTTTACTCTGATGGTATATTACGTATATTTCGTGTTTGATTATTTATATTAGCTAAAACTAGTACGAACTTTAAATCATTATTTGTATTACATATCCATATCAGGCGCTAGTTTAAATTTTACTTTAAATTTAAATATCATTTAAATTTAGTGGTCACATCTAAAATCTCCTTTAAATTTTACTTTAAATCTTAATATGCAGATGGCAGGGACATCAAGCGTTCAACTAGAAATTGCAACTCTCATAACCTAAGGGCTCCTCAGTAGTGACAGTTGTATTTTCAAGTAGAAATTGCATCTTACAAAGTTTTTTGGAGACTATGTTGTTTGGTATGACTTGGATTATTGGTTTGTTTTTATTTTTCCATTTAGAACTAATGTTCATCATTAGTTTAAAGGATTTTGTTAGTTTCTTGACTTTGGGATTATTATTTTTTTTAATAAGAAACCCATTTATTTTACCGTTTCATAACCTTTTGGTTTAACGGTGATATATTTTATATGGGATCGATTATTTGTGGGATTAATTATATTGCATCTCAATTTAGTATAATATTTTGTGTGTTGCTAACATTTATTAGATATACTTTTTATTATTGTGCTCATATTGACTTAGAGGTAAGCTCTCTTAAGATTTTCTTCATATTTTGGCCTTA
Source organism: Solanum chilense (assembly GCA_032847665.1). Classification (NCBI taxonomy): domain Eukaryota; kingdom Viridiplantae; phylum Streptophyta; class Magnoliopsida; order Solanales; family Solanaceae; genus Solanum; species Solanum chilense. Next base: position 4,991,239 of record CM064971.1, on the reverse strand, counting down.
CATTTTTTTCTCAATTACGGAAAAAATAAAACTAGTTGTTGTAGAGGAAGGTATGATGATTGTGTATAAGTTGTGGTTAAATATGTTAAATACCTACTCTATTGATATAACTACCCATGAAAAGTCGAGACCTAGCAGAGCCAGAATTAAAGTCAAGGACACGACGAAAGTGAATGTTGATTACTTTGAATGAGCAGAAAAAAAAAAGAATCATTCAAAGATATCATTGGTATTGAAAAATATCAAGGTGATAGCGAGTGAATTATTAGACGCGAAAAAAGAGATGGGAATAAATTCATTGTGGCTAGTAAGAGTGGTGTTGAATATCACATACAGGGGTGTTCTGTAGTGACAAGGGAAAAAATTGTCACCACATTTTTAATAGATTCAACGGATCATAAGTAGCATGTTCGACGAAGTTGACTGATGAGTTAGAGTTAGAGTTACACTAGAATTAGACTATTAAATTATAATTTATGTACGAGTCTATTTTGTATGACTAAAACTGATGTAATCGACTAGGATAAAGTGTGTATAATATATTTGTGTAGCTAGTATAGGACTCTTCTTCTATATAAGGACTATGTAATTCAACCATTCAATTATCAATATAATCCTTGATTTCTCTAATACTTACGTGAGATTTCTAAAATTACTAGTGAGAAATCCAACTTAGCTAGTGGGAGTTAATGTCTCAAGTTCACTCAACTTTGACAATTTATCTAGTAAAGTCATTGAATTTTGTTTTACATCAATAAAATCAGTATATTTAGGTATTTATATCAATAAAATCATTCGACTAAATTTATTATTAAAAATATTTAAGGCTTAGTAGAACTTATGCTCTTCCAACTGGATTTGAATGAATATTAGTATTAATCATCCAAAGTAATTAGATCATCAAATAATCCATCCATATATTTTCTCCACTACTTAGTTAACTGGAATTCAATTAGGTAAGTGATAAACATAATAATATTGAACAAATTCAATTGTTGTAATGTCATTGTCAGGTAACAACAAGGAATATGGACCAATTAAAGCTGGGCTTTTTAATGATAATATAGTTAAATGATTTTTTTAATATAAATTTTTTGAGTTGAGTGATTTTATTAACACAAAATAAAGTTTTAAAATTTTGTTGAATAAATTATCAAAGTTGAGTGATTTTTGAGATATTAACTCTAGCTACTAGTAAATGCTTGATAAAGTAACCCAACAAAAGTCGAGATCCATCAGAGCTAAAATTAAAATCAAGATAAAACTATAATACATCCGTGAGAAATTTGGATAAATTGTGGAATACTCTCAAAAGGTTGTGTATGTGTATGATAATTTGTCATTTATTTATTGCACCTTCTATGAACACCATGGACATGACGAAAGTGAAATGATTAATACTTTGAATACAATTAAAACAATAAGATGAATCGTCCAAAGATATTATTGATATTGAAAAATATCAAGGTGGTGGCGAGTGAATTTATGGGGGTTATTTGGTTGATTTATAGCTGTTTAAGGAATCTCACGAATTAAATTTTGGCGGTTTCTAAAACCGCTACAATAACTTTTGCTATTGCAGCGAATTTAGTAAACCTCCACGACACTCTCCACAAGATGACTTTTAAATTTGTGGAGGTTTTTTAATACCAGTTTGTGACAGTTTAGAACCTTCACAGTATAATCTCAATATTTTTAAATTTTAATTTGCGTGAATTTAAAATTGTCATTATATGAGATTAATATTTAAATATATAATTTTATTTCTGAATTCTCACAAAATTATTATTATTATAATAATTAATGTGGAATTTGATTTACATATGAAGCCTTCAAAATAATGAATAACTTTACTAAATAACACATTTAAAGCAAATCAAATTTTATTTAACAAATTTGTATTAATAAACTTCACAAGTTCAAATATAAATAATACAAACTTTTGTATGATAACTTCAACATTACGATTTTAAATCCTTTAAAATGCACATCAAAATAAATACAAAAAAATTATATAGCTTGAATTTGTTTGGTGATTTAAGTTGGTGTCATCAAATTCTTTTTATTCAAAGTGAAATAAGCTCAATCTTCACATCAAGCTGATACAGTGAAAATATTATACATAATTAAATAAACATATGTTGATACATATAGATCTTTGATGTGAAAACAAATTATAAGATTATGTATTTGATGTTCTCTCATCTACCCTAATAATGTGAATAATAATGACTTCATGATTATTCCTACGTAAGCATGAATTAAGTTTTTATTTTTCAAAATCATATAACATAACACTCACTTGTTAAAAAAAATTAGCGATAGATTTTTGTTACATATTTACTGATAGAATTTAATTATTCGTTGCTAAATTCTATTATTTTATAGTTCAGTGGAATAATATTAGTATCAATCTTTAATTCATATAATTTCAAAAGATTTTTATAATGCACAAATTACGAAATGGGAAAAATATTTTTCTTTATAAATGACTCCGGTCATTTCAAATACACCTAAATAACAATGAGTCGAATGATAAATATATCCATGGCCTACTATTTTTTTTATTGTTTTCATATAACCTTTCAGAAATGTCGTCGTAATAATTGGAGATCTCCGAAAGAAAAAAATATATTCGTCACCGATCAATCAAGCCATCCAGAAATGTTTCTCAAGAAACAAGAAGTAGCTTTCAAAAATTTAGGATAATGCCTTATCTTCAAGCAAATGTACCAAATTACCAATGGAAACCAAATCAAATCCTAAGAGGCCCAGAGTTTCCATTTCCTACTAATAATACCAATAATATTTTTGCTCGAGAAGAGAATTCAATTCAAAAACAATTCTACCGCTCACAATTTCAGGTTCAACCTATTACCTCAGCATATCATTTAATAATTTATTTTTGTCTCCCTAAACAACATTGACCATTATTTGAAATGTTGGGTTTATGGGGACTACAATACTCAAATAATGGGAATACTAATTTTAGGCTTGATATGACACTTAACAAAGAAAAAATCATACTGAAAAGAATTACAACTTTGATCTCAATGTGGCCCGGGGAGCAACATATTCAGTAGAAGAATAGTGTCTATAAATACATTGAAAATGCAATAATTAATAACTAAAACTTGAATGTCATTTCGAATAATATGTCAACTTATTCAAGTAGTGCAATGATGTCTGATACTTATGTTGGAAATATTACTATTAATGGTCTAAATGCAAATTCCCAACATGTTGGTGAACCAATCATGTTTGGTCCAAGAAAAATTGATATGACATCATATATGAGAATTATGTTGAAGGGAGTAATTCAAATAAGAAGGAAAATCATGATGGATATTTAAATTTCAAGGATTATCTCTTTCAGAATCTTGAACGTCCAAGTGCTAACCTACCTAATGAGTAAGACAAAGAGTTTGATCAAGTTTACTCTGATAATCAGGTTAGTGCTTCTATCTAATTTGGTGTTACATATATTTTGTGTTTGATTATTGATTCTACCTAAAATTAGTATAAATTTGTGATGCATATTTAAATTTCAATAACATGGATTATCTCTTACGGAATCTTGTACCTTCAAGTGCTAACCTACCTAATGAACAAGACAATGAGTTTGATCAAGTTACTCTGATGATTAGGTTAGTACTTTTATCTAATTTTGTATTACATATATTTTGGGTTTGTTTATTGATTTTAGCTAAAATTAGTATGAATTTCACACTATTTTTTTGTTTTATATAGTCATATTAGACGCTAGATTAAAGTCCATTTTTTTTATGTTTGGTTGGAAGTATAATCTTAACTTATTTATTTCAAATCAAACGAGCCCTTTGCAAATTGGGTAGCTTAAATGATTTTTTTAGTATTAAAAGAAAAATTGATGTATATACTTGAAGTAGTCATTTTACTCCTTCGGTAAAAAAAAAGTTTTTCATACTGATATTTTTTTAAAACTTAATAATTACTTAATTTTCAATAAAATATTTTTCGTCACACCCATAATCTCCTTTAAAGTTTACCTTAGAAAATTATTATGATGAATCATCAATATGATGATCAAATGCTATGGTGACTACCAGTGACAACTCCATTGGGCTCTTTGTAGTGAAAAAGTTGTTTTATCAAATGAAAATGCATTATTTTGTTTGATATGACTTAGGGTTGTTGCTTTTTTTTTTATTATTTGGAACTAATGGTCGTATTAGATTACAGGCTTTTGTTAAGTTCTTGACTTGAAATTATTGTTCTATTTACTATCGAACTCAATAATTCTGTCATTACATAGCCTTTTGTTCGACCGGTGATATATCATACATGGAATTGATTATTTTGGGATTGATTATATTGCATCTTAATTTAGCATAGTATTTCTAATTACCTTAATCCTTGTGTAATACACTTCGTATTATTGTACTCATATTGACTTTCAGGTAAGATCTCTTAGGATTTCTTCATATTTTTGTTGTTCATTTTATCCTGGTCATGAGAATGAGCTTGGTCAAGTTTATTTGAATTATCCAGTTTATGCTTCTATATAATTTTGTAATCGCAAGGCTAATTACTCTTTAGTTATTTGATATGATAGATGTCGTTTCTCAAAAAGTATTTTTTTTTGAAACTTATCTCTTTTAAGTTCTCTAAACCATCATTATTGTCCATAGCTTCCGCAGTAAGTAAACCAATTGTGATTAAATAATTTCTTTCTCTTCTGTCACATTGTCTTCTTCCTCTGAACCATTTATTCTTCATCTCTGACAACTCAAGTATCGAACTGTTAGAAAAATTAGGAAGTATAGCTGAAGAAAATGATGATTTTTAGCATGAAAAATTCCTTTTCTTAAAGAGATATTGCTCGTATATATATTGGGGAAAATACAAGTCATTTTCTTGAGGATACAACAAAGTCCTTGTATATACATGTATATTTTTCTTAGGCTACTTATGGTGATGAGTCATTATATTTATAAAACTTAAGAGATGAATTTTTATACATTTATGTTCTTTTATGAACAAATGACTTTTTTTATAATAATCATGTTTTTTCATGAACTATGTTCAATTTAAAACCTCTATATATTACAAAATATCCAACATCAACATGGTATTAGGGCAATTGAGCTTCCGATTGTTGCTCAAACAACCAATCTTCCAGTGAAGAACATATTCCTTTTATATTCTTTTTCGAGCCCCCTTAATGAAAATACTTAATTTGCCAATGTATATCGAGGCAACGGATCCCAAACAACTCGAAATGAAACATGTATTGTTGGAGATAATGGTAAAATGTGTTCTTTTACTGATGAGTGAATTGACTATATGGTGAATTCTCAGAAGGTGATTAAAGGGAAAGAAACATATTCAGCCACAATAGTGGTAAAATTCTGATGTATTCATTTCAGTTAGAATTCTTATAGGCTACTTTACTAGGATATTCCTTTTGAAGAGACATCTCGAATGTTCTGCAAATTTATGAAATATTCAAAAAGATATTGTAGATCAAATAAATCTCACCCTAGTTCAAGAAATATGTCATTATGACCCTCGAATCAGAGAGAAATTATAAGAGAGAAGAATCAAAGGAGGTCCAGAATTGTAACCATATTGTTTTATCAGTGACCAATTTAATAGTTTAGAAAATTGATTTACCCCAAAATTACTGAAATATCGATACACTCATATATATGATAATATACAAAATGTAATTTCGTCAATCTTTATCACTTGATATTTATCAAATGACAAAAATCTTCTAAAAATTTGTGATGAGATGGATTTATTAATGACATGTTATTCCCAATAGGTGAGACATCATGAATCATAATAGATTTTGATTGATAAATACTTTAAAAATAACTAGCACTTTGCTTTTGAGATGTCGCTCGAGTACTGCGCTTGAACTTGAAATTTCTCATAGTTGTAGATGAAATTTTGAGATGATTTTTGGTGTATTATATTCGTCTCATCAAAATTTATCATCGGAATATGATTTGAATTTTTCAGAGGTCAAGAACGTATTGTAAGTTGTAATACATAAGTTTCTCATTTGATCCAAATTAGGTAAGTATTAAAAATCTTTACTAAATTATATAATTATTTATAAACTGTATTAGAATGCATTTATTACATCAGTCGATATTGTATTATATAAAAGCTATGTATAAAAAAATGTCCATCGATTTAGTTTACTTATATCTTTAAAAAATCAAATGAAATCATTAAACTAAAATGTCAATATAGTCTATCGATTCGGTTTAATTTTCTATTATCTATTATCGAAGAAAAAAAAGAAAAAAAAGAGGGGATATATACGTATTTATTGAGAAAGTGTTGAGGGCAAAACCGGAAATTGAAAACTTCTCACATTACAGTACAATATATAGTTATCTTCACCCGAGCAACTTTTCCTTCTGACTTCCATTTTTCCCCCTCTTATCTGCGGCTAGGGTTTTAGCTCAGTCTTCTCCTCACAAGGTTAGCTTCACTATTGCTCCACCTACCCCCTAATCTGCCCAATGGGTGTTCAATTTTATGATTTTCTTGGTTTTTCTCTCTTTGTTTGTACATGTATCTGATGAATTCTGTGTGTTAAGTGTATGCTTTTTGTTTGGATAATAGTATTGAATGTTCTGTTTGTGTTTAAATTGTTGATGGGGTTTGGATGAATTGATGTTATTGATTCGATTGGATATGGTTTATGTTTCCTGGATCTTAATTTGTTGAAAAATGAAAAGAAGTTGCTTGCTTTATGGTGGAACTTTGACTGTGTACTATTGTATAGTAGGACTGTGTGTATGGTAGAATGGGGATTTTTCTTACTGTTAGATGACACAGAAGTGTGAAATTTTGATTTTTGAAGGATAAAGCGTATATTTTTAATGTGGATTTTGGAAATGATTTTGTAATATTCTTGAATGAATGTTTTGCATAATTTGTAACTGCATAAAGGGGATAGATGACCAATTATCTAATGACACTTCTTTACTTGTTGATTTTGTTAGCTCCCCTTAAGCACTTGAGTGTTTGTCTTTCTATAGTTTGCTGGGAGACTTACTATTTTGTTATCTTCTTTTTGCATATCAATGACCAAGTTTAGTAGTTTAGAAAACTGGTTACCTGAAAATATGGATGTGTTGTTTCCTGGTCTTGTCTTTGTCAAGTTGGTACTTGCTGTTAGCTATAACATTCATGTATGCTTGTGTGTTAAGCTTCTTATATATAAGCATTTATTTTTTTGGCTTGTGAGTTTTCTGTATGTGTTTTAAGTGTAGTTTTATAGTCATGGAGGTTGTTACAGATGTATCGTGCCTGTAAAATTGAATGCGACAAATATGCCAGTTTCTTGTTGCTTGTTTATTGAGAAATATTGACTTTTGCTGTTTTTCTGGGACAGATGAATGTAGAGAAGTTGCAAAAGATGGCCGGTTCGGTTAGAACCGGTGGAAAGGGTACCATGAGAAGGTACTTTTAGTTTTCTGTAGTTTCTGTGACTGTTGCGACATGGAAATAGTTTGTGTTAATGTATTGAGAAAGAATGTGGGTTTGTTGCTAACTTGAAAGACTCCAGTTACTTGAGAGCCTGTTTTGCCATGATAACTATTCCTTTTTTTCCTTAAGAGTTGCTCATTCTTACAAAATGAGTGTTTGGTTATAAAATTTCCAATTCTAACTTGGAGTGTGATTCCAAGTTTGAGAAAGTGCTCCAAACCTATCTTCCAACTCCATCTTCATAAATTCCAAATAAAGTGGTTGATTCTCTCTTTTGCAAAAAGTATATAATCAAACTAACTCCATCTTCATCTCCAAATTCATAAATTACAAATAAAATGAAAAATATTTGGAATCTAATGGCCAAACACATACTTAGGTAGTAGTGACTGACAAGTGTTTGTCCAAGGGTCAAAACTTGAGTGAGGAAGGGAGAGGAAGGAGAAATGAGAAGTGCATTGATAAGGGATATCTTATTTTTCTCATTCATGTTTGCTGAATGAGTGCTTCTTCTACAGAAAGAAGAAAGCCGTACACAAGACAACTACAACCGATGACAAAAGACTACAGAGCACCTTGAAAAGAATAGGTGTCAATGCCATTCCTGCCATTGAAGAAGTCAACATTTTCAAAGAGGATGTTGTTATCCAATTCAGTAACCCCAAAGGTATAAACATAATCCATGTTTCACATAGTTCAGTCATCTCTCACATTACTGCCATTCTAATAACCTTTTGTTTCTGATTCTGTTTAGTTCAAGCATCAATTGCTGCAAACACATGGGTAGTCAGTGGTACCCCCCAGACAAAGAGTATGTGCTCTTCTCTTACCTCATGCCTTGCACCTTATGAATGTAACCTTGACATATGATTTATTAGTTATAACTATGTCACGAAATTTGATTATGAGACTAGCATTCTTTCTGTTGGGTCTCCAACACACGAGTCCTTGATTGTTAGCAGATTTGTGCTTCCTTACGGTCCTTTTGATTATGTTTTGGGGATGCGCATAAGAATTTCTAAGCAATATTTCTTTCCTCTTGCAGAATTGCAGGATATTCTTCCTCAAATTATTCACCAGCTGGGTATGTGCCATTTTTTAGGCTTACATCGAGTCGTGAGAAACCTTGAACAATTAAGTATATGTTTTGACTGATGAAAATTACAATTTTCAGGTCCTGATAATTTGGAGAATTTGAAGAAGTTGGCTGAGCAGTTCCAGAAGCAGGCACCTGGTGCTGCAGATGTGGCTGCAGGTGCTGTTGCAGCACAGGAAGATGATGATGATGTACCAGAACTTGTGGCTGGTGAAACTTTTGAAGCTGCCGCTGAGGAGGGCCATACTTCCTGAAGGTTTTGTTGAACTTACTTTCCAGTGTTCTGATATTAGATTTTGCCTTAGCTTTTGAGTGTTCTATTTCATTTCTATTGTGACACATCTCAAAAGAATTCTTAAATGCTTTTAATAGTAATCTACTTTGCCCTTCAAAGCATAATCTTCTATTTCAGCATTGCTGCCTTCTTCTGTCATAATATTTGTTATTCTATACTAGCTAGTCTTTTTAGTAAGAATATTTCATAGTATCTGTTATTCTATTCAAGCTAGTCTTTTTAGTAAGAAACGTGATTACATAGATCTCCTTTTTGACACACACAGGGAAGAACTTTCTGCTCTCTGCTGATGTCCTTATGTTTTGTGTATGATGGGGGCTTAGCAGGTTGTGTAATTGAGGTTGAGAAGTCATTTTGGTTGCCATGAGGTAACAATTCTGTATTAATTATAGGGGATAAGGCTAATGCTATTAGAGCTTAGCAACTACAGGCCAAGCAGTAACAGTTCTGAGATTGCTTTGTAGGGTGCTCCCAACCAGTGGACTAGTTCTTTTGGAATTCCACCCAGTGTTTGGTATTTGCTTTGGTCTTGATTGATTTCTATTTGCTCGAAGAAAAACTCTAAAGACTTGTGATAAATAATGATTGTGGTTACCACTTCCCTTTCACAGTCTCGAGTGGTACACAAACTATTTTTAAGTAGCTCGTTATCTTGTTGAAGTTATCTTCTCTCTTAATTACCTTCACACTTTGCTGAGGAAATTCTGGGATTTTAAGTGCAGTTTTTAAACCAAAAGGAAGACTCCAATGTTTATTTTTCAAAGAATTCTGTTGATCACAAGAAAGGTAAGTGTTTTTCCAGCTAATAGAGCAAGGTTTGGAATGTAATTAAAAAGTACGTTACAATCCATTTGTTCAACGTTTAAAATACACAACAAACCTTAAAGCAAGGATTTATTCTATCACATAGTTTGGGCTCCTAGAATATGGCGCCCTTGGAGCTTTCTATATGATTGTATCGAAAGGTGGCTTATTAGTATCATTTAGCAGATGAAAAAAAAGTATTTTGTACTAGTTACAACTCCACAGTAGAAAATAAGTTGTTGCAATGACCTACTTGCAGCCAATAGGCTGTTAGAACTCATGTAGCCACATTTTTAGTTAGTGTCAATTAGCATAACTGAAACTGGTCTATTATTATACAGGGTTACACTTCTATACATTATATTTTGTTGCAAATTCCACTGCTGCCATCTTCTGGCTTTCCAGCTAAAACTAGAAATTCATCCTTGTGATCGATTCTCACATGCTTCCACTGCTTGCTTCACTCTCAACTATCAGTACTACTGTGACTAGCAACGTTGTCATCATAGTGATTGCCAGATGGTCAATCTTGTTCAGGGCATAACGACTCCTTACCCCGATTAATAGATAATTCTTGGAGGGGTGGACTAATGATTTTATGGATAGTCAAAGTAGATTACTCAACCTCTGAGTTACTAAATCATTTGTTGCTTCTACTGTTTCCTTCTTACACTTGCAAAATATGCAAAATCAGCCTTCATCATACGGTGGTACTGCTAATTATCATTTCTCTAGGTATAAGTTTTCATAAATAGAATGATCCTGCAGACATAGCTAAACAGAAGTTGTAAAGTTGTGCTCTGATACATAAGGATTGGAATAGAGGATAGACAAACTTGTTATTTTCTCTAGACATTTTTTATGGAAAGCGCCGTGCAGTTGCATGTACTATCATGGTCAGGAAAAGCTTCTTGCAATTTGCATTTTGGTACAGATAAATCTGAAAACAGAAAAACGTTTAACTCTGCATCCAAGTTTTTGATTATCCATCTATTTATGCAGATTTCTTTTCCTATTCAGCTTAAATGCTGCTATGAGTTCTAAGGGGTAGGCAATTAAATTGCAATTAACAGAGAAGCAGCAGAGAAAATTAGCAATGATTTGTTGAGACACCTGATGTGGCATATGAGATTAACTTAATCCCAAAAGCTAGTTCATCATGGGAAAATGATCAAGTCCACACAAGCAAACAACTCCATTATCCAATCAATGTGAAACTTTAACTCGCTCTAGTAACTCCCTTCGCACCCAGGCCTAATTGGTGCATGGACCATGGACTGAAAGTCCAAATGGAGAGGAACCTTTAATACCATTTTAAGATAATGACACGTGAATTTAACTTAATCTCAAAATCTAATTTATAAGTGGAGAATTATTTGAGTTTATATGAATCAACCACTGGTCCATCACCACTCTACTCTTAACATAATCAAATTTGACAGAAGTGTTAGCAGCCCACATGAAGTACGAGTGGTGGAAGTAGTGATGGAGCCACCATTGTCACTTTACACCCTTCGCTGGAACATTATATTGGTTCATCAACTTCTCAACTTGCTGCAAATGTCAACCTTAACCCTTGAATCATTGATTTTGCAGTCACTCAATGCGTGACTTTTGATGAATCATTGTCCTCTGAACACCAAAAATGGTACAATCGCGCTGGTTTATGTAACAGCAGCAGCACGAAGATCATGAAAGGCCGCGCTAAGAATCATCTAGAAGGGTCTATTGGCTTAAATAGCTTAGCGTTAGATTTTCTATACTAGTAAGTCGATGTTTATTATTAATATTTAATATAATTATTACTAAGGGCAAATGAAATTAAACTATTTTTGAGCATGTATTTTAGTGATAACAAGTAGAAGGAAGGAACTAAAGGAAGTACGTATAAGTACAAGACAAGGCTAATGTTGAGAGAAAATGATTAAATCCTTCATTAACCAAAATGGATAAATAAAAAGAAAAACCTAATTTTAGTATCTTGAACAAATAAAAAGCAAAAGAGAGTTCACCAAACTGACTCTCACTACTTTAATCATCAACATGCATACACATAACAATATTTTACACTATCAGTGTGATTTAACATGTATCATTTTCACAGAATTCAACAATCATACCATCTCCCAAAGTTCCATATCAAATTTCAACGTTATGCTTTTTACAGCGTATGAACTAGTATAAAAACATGTTATCCCAGAAATGAAGACGTCAAAGCTAATACAGAAGTAGGGGTTCCAATTTTTCAACCGGGTGCAGGTGGAGGGGGAGGCTGCATCGACATATGGGGCATAGCATGATGACCACCATTAAAGTGCTGAGGTGGTGGTGGCGGACGCCAAACATTACCACCCGTTGCAGCTGATGGTGGAGGGGGCCTATGTAGAGGTGGAGCCATCTGTGAGGGAGGCGGAGGTGGCATTCCTCTGAATTGCATTTGCTGCTGTGGAATGCCAGCTGGACCTGGTTGCATAGGCTGTCCCTGCCATGCTTGAGGTGGAGGCATCTGCATTGGTGGGTAGACACTAGGCTGCATAGGTGGTGGCCGGATTGCTGGAACAGGAGCTGGAGGCATAAGACCATTTGCAAAAGGCCGTGGGGGAACGGGAGCTCCAACTGCACCATTGGCCTGTGGAACACCGGGAAGTGTTGGAGGTCCACTTGCAAACATGGTGTGAGGCCTGTTTTTCTGGGTACCGGGATTACTAGAAGCCAAAACCCTCTCTGCATATCGTCCACAACAAATCAGAATTGCCCCAAAGTGTGTTGGCAAAGTAATGATTACACAATTCAGAAAGCAATTCATGCATTTTAATAAACCACCTAACTCATTGCCCTTGTTACCCACTTCGAAGAATTTCAAAATACTACTTCTGTCCTCTACACACTTTTGGTTCCAAATCACTACTTTAAATTCAACTGACACATTTACAAGCGTAACAGAGTACAACAATCTTGATAAAAGACAAGTATCCACATCGTAGCATTCTCAACTTCATTTTTCTTGAACATAAATCCTTACCAGCAGGGGTGCCATGACGTTCCCCTTTTGTATCTTTCTTGTAGGCATAGGACACTGTAATTTGGCGGTTGCAAAGATATTGACCATTCATTGCCTGCAGAAAGGCCAAGTTGGAGGTCAAGTCCAGCTAGAAAGAATCTGGGATGGACAGAATATGAAATCTCTAAAGCAATAGTACATTAAAAATTTAGAGAGTTCTCCAAACATATAAACTAGTAAATCTCAGATGAAGATGCAAAATTTGAACTCAAGTACACCATATGGGAGAATTTGTATCTTTACTTATAGCAGGGTCTTCATAGGGTCTTCATATTTAACAACATACCAAGCAGCTACTTTAGTGGTGCCAAAAGAGATTAAGTTACAAATTAGCACCGAAATAATAAACAGTTCAAATCATCAGATTGACCACTTAAACGTGTCTGAGACAAGAAATTCAACGCTTGGAAGATGCATCCTGCACATCGCTATTTTTTATAAGTGATATTTTATAGCTATCAGACTCACAGCACCCAGAAGGAACCTCATAAAGTTTGCACAATTTGAATCTCAATCCTTCACAAATGTAGGAAATCTAAAAAGTCCGTTAGTTGCTCGCACTCATATACAGCCAGACACTTGCACCACAAAAACAAATTCTGCAAAAGATTGAACTGCACAGAAGAAACAGATAATTCTGTTTTTAAAAAACATCTATGATTTCCAACCAAACTGTCCAAAATATGCATATCAGAATGAATCTTCATGGATGCTTCTGCTGCGTCCCGATGTTCAGTCCCTGTCGGGAATTGGTTGCAGATCCTATGTTCTGTGCTAAGTTGCGGGGACTTCTCACTTCTGATACTGCACCATGTCGGCTTCTCCAAAAATACACTACTTTTGGAGAATCCGACCCACACCCTTCGACATTTTTGAAGAGTCTGAGCAACATAGGTTTTGTGGCATTACTCATATTGCATCCTGCACACTAACGTGTCCAACTTTTCCATCTTTGTTTCCACCACAACCATCAGAAATGACCTTGCTAAGCCCTCAATTGATAATTTAAACTCAATACCGCCCAATATAGATGAGAAAACTCTACTTTTAGTTATAGAGAGGCTGAAGGAAAGAAAAGGGAAGATGTAGAGAACTAAGGAATTTTAGCACTTTATCCAAGAATAATGCACTCCCCTGTTTCAATTTATTTGCGTTACTTTGCTATTTAGTATGTATCAAAAAGAATGTCAATTTCTATAATTAGTAAAATTTCACACCTACATCCTACATGGTATATGTAAGATTTTGATACATTTTACAAAGCATTAACTTAAGACCGCAAGATATAAAAGACATCTCTATTTTCTTAAACTTTGTGCCGAGGTCAACTAAGACTCAAATAAACGGAGGAAGTATAATATAAGCAAGGTAAAATTATAGTTATTTTGTCCCGAGGACACTACTATTATCCTAAGACCTTAAGCACATATGCAAGCTCTGAGGCTAAGGGAGGGAGAGGGGGGCAAAGGAATTACGCACTATAGAGTATAGAGAGGAAATCCAGTCACAACTGATTCATAATAACTTTTCATACGTGCATGCCTAACTATACATCTACGGGCACAACTTCTATTATATTCTGATCGCTAAATTTCACAAGTTGTTAAAGAATCCCAAGCTTCCATCACCTATGCCAAGTCAGATACGGATATTTTGCTGCAAAAGGGATCCAAATCCAACCCTTTTATATGAACTTGGAGATAATCTCAAATCATACAGAACAATCAACTGTAGCAACTACTTAGCCATTTGACTAGTTTAGTCTAGTGGTTTAACCATTTGACTTGTATTTCAGTCATTGAATAAAACGCCACCATCGTGATTGTATTAAACCAGAAAAATAATAATATAACCCTAACAGGAAGGTACTCCATTTCTAACACAGCATAACCTCCATATTATGCAAATAGCTTGTCCTCTCAAATCTGAGTAGAAACGTATCTTAATTATAATCCAAACTTCAAAAGAAGACGGATCTCCACAGACAGCACAGGCTCCAAGTCAAACAATAGCTAATACTTAGATATGAACTTTTTGACTTGTAAATCACAACTATCATGTATTTGTACAAGTTATGGTTAGAAAGCAAAGAGGCAAAAGGACAATTTACCTCAATAGCTGCATCAGAGGCGTTAAATGAATCATAACTAATGAAACCAAAACCCCGGGAGTTCCCTGTCTCAGGATCTCTCATTATCTGGAAGAAAAGATAATACATCAGAATATAACAATGACGATCACCTATAAATGGAAAGTGAACTATGTAAAACAATATATGTGTAGTTTGTCATTCAAGCTGGTCTAGCATGTTAACATTGTCTTTTTGTAAGGTTTTCTACTTATTTTGGGTATACTTCTTGTATACCGGCAAATTTTTGCCCTTCCTTAAATGGAATTTATTAATTCACCAAATTTTTTTTAAACATGAATCACTGGCTCACTTTCCCCCTTACACACATATCCCGTATCCAAAGAGATTCATTTAACAGAAGAAACATAGAAGAAACATACCCAGTGAAGTCCCAACATAGAGATTCATTTAATCCTGTCAAAAATTCAACAAGTGCAGAGTTACTTAGTCTATCGGCTGGTTAGATCTGTCGTTATTGCGGGGAAGAAGACACAAGCAATGAACCAATCAACTACACCCAAGTCCTAAATGAAAAATGAATTCCCATACAAAATAAAAAATAAAAAAATGAGTGAGCTGCAGCCATTCAGAAGAAGGATGAAGTTTTTTCCTGATTTTGCCGAGCATTAGGGGAAGTTTGAGGAGCAAGAAGTATATCGGGAATGAGCTGGAGACGGAGTTAACTAGCACGCCAGGGAGGTATTTACAAGCTGTGTGGGAGAAAAAGACTCAATCTTGATGGCTTCAAAATGGCCATTATTTCACCAATGCTAGAACGAAGTCAAGTATTTAGAGGTTTCATTCCCTTTTTGATTATATAAATAGGTCAAGTGGGAAACAACAATAAGATATTATTCAGATGCTTTTGACCAGACTAATAAGGTCGTTGTGGCAAGTACTACTGTATCAGATGTAATGGATTAGCATCTCAAAACACTTCTATGGAAAGGAGACAAATAATAGATGCACATTCATTATATTAATACTAGAAGCACTTAGTATTATGCTGGACAACAAAGTAATGAGGGGTTGTCTGAAGTGATGCAGAGCTAGGATGGTAAGCAAGGTGGTGTAAAAGTGAACCACCTACAGTTTTTTGATGAGCCGCTAATGCTACACTTTTTGGGGGGAGGGGGGAGTAATTCGAAAGATCTATATTAATCATTAAATGAACTAAAAAAGGCTCAATATTCAACTAAATCAGAGTACACTAGTCGTTAGGTGAGTATATCTACGCCGAGTAAGGAGGACAATAATTAATAACATTGTAAACATCAAGAAACCGTATTTTTCGCCCCTCCCCCCTCCCCAGGAAAAGAAATTAAAAGAAATAAAGGATCTAAAGGAATCTACTTCAAGAGGGCTAGATGTTTGTTAGATGATGTACAAATACAATCACTAGCAGATTGCTAGAATTTCATAACATAATCTGAAGCAGGGATATAGGCAAAAATTAATCAACACAGAATGAACCCTTGTTTCTTTGCTAAGTAGAACGTTTAGACACGCATCTTGGAAAGCAGCAAAATGAAGAATGATGAATCATAAGAAAGTAGAAGGGAAATGACTTTAACCTTTGGATTTGAAACAACAACCCCAAAAGCACTAAAAGTGTCGTATAGAAGCTTCTCATCTACATCCTGCATGTCAACCGAAATGGATTTAAGTTGCATGTAAAAGGTGATAATATGCAGATGATTTCATACACCTAAATAAAAGCTGTTATCCAATGTCCACATCCAGACAAATGAGAATAGTACAAGAGTTCTCAAATCTTTCTCAAAAAAGTAAAGAGTTTGTAAAATACTATCAAAGATTTCTATTTCTTACAGGATCAAGGTTTCCAACAAACAAATTGGCACCAACATCAACACTCTTTTTATCTTGTGATGCCTGTACCAGGATAAATTATTAGATTAAATAAAATGAAATATGTGGGGAAAATCACTATAGAAAGGGAGATGCATCAATGGCATAGAATTACCTTATTAACTCGTATTGGTTTCCCATAAAGTTTAATCATATTCAGTACCTTTATTGCCTGTATTGGTAATGCTTTACAGAGTGTGAGTAGAACATCAAAAACTAAATCCATGGCAAAAAACATATAACAGATAACAAGACTTCAGCATGTAAAAATAGTGCAACAACAAAAACAACTAACACTTACATAGTCAGCATCTTCTTCACTTCAGAATTCCACAAAACCATATCCTTGATGAGCATTAGTAACTCTGTCCTTTGGGACATAAACATTAACTGCAGCCCATATTGAATTATATAGTGAACAAGTGAAATTTAAAAGAATGTAAATTTCCCAAATATTTAAAAGGCTAAGAGGGTGCTTATGACAATTTTAAAAACAAAGAGAATGTTAAAGGGGCCAGCAGTTAAGTAAAAATTTAGGCATACCTACTGGACCTGCTTGAACAAACAACTCCCATAACAACTCTTCAGTAATCTACCAATCAAAAAAAGAAACTTCATTAACCTGAACCAAGAAAAAAAATTCTCAATTTTCTGAGTCAGTTCAACCCTGAATGCAACAGGAGGAGAAAATCAGGAGGATCTAGAGAAAGGGGACACCAACATCAAACGTAGAGTATTAACTGCAAAGGGAAAAAACAGCGAGCAAACTGTAGAGTAGTAATTATAGATGATGAGGCAAAGTTTTTTAAGCCACTAATATCCGATATCTTCATAAATACGTTGAGACACATGCCAATAGATACACAGGAGTCAAGACATTTACCCTCACTTAACAGCAGAGCAGACGCAAAATTGCATATATGCTATGGACATATTAGGATTAACATACATGTCAAACCAAAATTAGGACAATAATGCATGAACACTCAGCAAAACTGGCCACATAAAGCCATACTAAGATTAAGGGGAACAAATTTTGATATCATAGATGCCAGATAACATTGAACTCAAACATTGTGATCTATATAAAATGTCAATCGCCACAGCTGATCCATAACTGGGGAAAGAATATCCTTTGGGTATTAAGAATACAGTTGGTCTGCTTTCATTCTCATTCCACAATTCTAAGACGACTCAGGTTGGAGAACAACTCTAGTTTTGCTGAGAAGAACTAGGAATAAGGCAGAGGAAAATATGCATTACCAGACTGTGATGGGGAGTTAGTGTTAGTTATAGACTTCACCAAAAACATAGTGTTGCTATACAATCATGTGGAGAATAAACATTTTATAGTGTCTATATCTAGGTAATGATTTATCAAGTTATTCTAGCTTGGCAATAAAAAAATGTGGTTCCATGAAAATTCATAAATGAACATTAAACATGTAAGTATTGATATATGAATTGCAACTCTGATAAGGCTTCAAAACTAATGTTAAAATGGTTGAAGTTGCAACTTTTTTTAAAAAAATAACCATGTTGTCTGCGTGTATGGGTCAGCTTGCATGCTCCTCAACTAATAAAGAGGTGGTTGAACGTTGTCTATGAGAAGCTAATCACTGTATAATTAACCAATTTCTATCCAATTACCCTCACTCTTTTCTCGTACATTGACATCATTAATTTTGCATTAACTATTACACAAACGTTTTAATTTATAGAAGGAAGCTAGTTATACCCAGATTTATCAAATTGGAACAGGAAATCACCTAATCTATTAGTATAAAGTGAAAAAAAGAAGCAACTAATCCAGTCAATTTAGGCAAGTTGAAAATGAATTGAACAATTTTAATGGGTAACATCTCGAGTGTCAAACTGGATGGATATCAACCAACATTTTAACACTACTTTTACATCATATTAATACTAAAAGTAATTCACCTTATGGTATCTTTTATATAGTTTTCGAATATCTAAATAAACGTTTAATTAATCTTCTTCAGCTTAGCTTCAAAGATTAGTCAAATTGAAACAGCTAAAGCAAAAACTGACAAGTGAAGTGAACGGATGAAGTATTTGACTCAGCTTCTCATTTTAAGAGAGAACTTTTTATATATTCTGCTAGTAACAGTAGCTATTCGTGTTGTGATTGAATCAGCTGCTCCATTTCTTTCTGTTAGTAGGATTTCATAACTAGTACTGGAAACTGCACAGAAGCGTCGAGAAAGCAAAACCCTAGGAGGATTAGACGGAATAAGATACCTGAGGGTCGAGGTTGCCGACATAGGCGGTGGCGTCTTGGTTGCGCTCCGCCGAGTGTTGGCCGAGAAGGTTTGCTCCCACACCCGGAGCGATACGGGTCCTCATACTCGCAAAACTTCCTTGCAAAAAAATTTTTTTTTCCTTACAAATCGCTGCCCGGACAGCGTTTTATAAAAAATTTTTTTTTTAAAAAAAAAAACATAAATCGCTGCATAAAAAAAAAAATTTTTTTTTTGGTAAATCGCTGCATTTAAAAAAAAAAATTTTTTTTTTTATATAAATCGCTGCTACAGTAGCAGCGATTTATTAAAAAAATATTTTTTATATAAATCGCTGCTACAGTAGCAGCGATTTATTAAAAAAATATTTTTTATATAAATCGCTGCTACAGTAGCAGCGATTTATATCAATTTTTTAAATAAATCGCTACTGTAGCAGCGATTTATTTAAAAATTTTTTTTTTATTAAATCGCTGCGATAAACAATTTTTTAAACTAAAAAAAATTAAAAATTTTAAAACAGCGATTTTATATATAAAAAAAGATTATAATATTTTTTAAAATTTATGTATATAACTTATAAGAAAATATACATTATTTTAAAAAAATTAAAAATAAGTAAAGTAATAAATATATTTTCTTTCTAAAAAAAGATATTATATTGAATTTAAATTTAAATAATATTTGAATTTAAATAATTAATTTTTTTAAATAAAAAATTAAAGGAGAAAAATTATTTAATTGAATTCAAGTACATCCCTAATCACACCTATTAATTATAATTTTTTTTATATATAAAATCGCTGTTTTAAAATTTTTAATTTTTTTTTAGTTTAAAAAATTGCTTATTGCAGCGATTTAATAAAAAAATTTTTTTTAAATAAATCGCTGCTACAGTAGCGATTTATTTAAAAAAATGATATAAATCGCTACTACTGTAGCAGCGATTTATATAAAAAATATTTTTTTAATAAATCGCTGCTACTGTAGCAGCGATTTATATAAAAAAATTTTTTTTTTTGTAAATCGCTGCCTAGGCAGCGATTTACATAGAAAAAATAAATATATATATATTTTTTTTGTAAATCGCTGCCTAGGCAGCGATTTATGTTTTTTTTTAAAAAAAAAATAATTTTTTTATAAATCGCTGCCCGGGCAGCGATTTGAAAGGAAAAAAAAAACTTTTTACTTTTTCACTTGAAGTAAATCGCTGCCGGCGGAGCGATTTTACCGTTTTGGTTTATATAAAATTTTATATACCTTTTTGGAATTTTTGTTAATATTTTCTACCTTTTGGCTCCGTACTCCCTTTTAACATATCCAGCCCCAAAACTTTAAACCCAAAGAATTTAAGCTTATCATCTTCAAATCTCTTCTCTTCTTCCACATTCAAAGCTCACCGAAACTCAACTAAGACTTTTACGATGACAAGTTTTGTTTCATTGAAACGTAAATTTTTTCTATGCACGTCGAAAACTATTTTTTTCTTTTAAAGTTCTCATGTTAATATAATCAAACTGTTCTCATGACAAAAAGTATAGCGTATTTGACAAATTTTTTTTTCTTATTTCAGTGATTATAAATTTCATATCAAATTATTGACTTCTTTTCTTAAGTTTTCTCTTTATTTGTTTTTAAATTTGAATGTGCGACTACACTAGTTTTTCACTTTTCAAGTGTAAATCCAAATTATGTTGTTATCATAATTTTCTATATTTTCTGCATACTGTGGTACTCCTTATAATTTAGCTAAAGTAAAATAATTTTGTAATATTTTAAAACAAAATTAAAGCCATACTTATTTGAGAATATAATCTGCTGCATGGAGTTATAATAAGTCCTTTATTTATCATTTTGGAGAAATTTCAAGATTTACTTTTGAAACTGTAGAAAAGAATTGAAAGTTCTTATGTTCGAATTCTATTTTTAAGAAGTTTTGATTTCATTTTAGAGACACGCACAAAAAAAAATGCAAGTGAATGTCGATTTTTAAAACGAAGGCACTGTCCATTGATCTTTCCCCTTTAACTTATCATTGGGTTATGCTTCAATTAATTGTATCAATTTTTATATACATAAAAGCTATGTAATTAAAAAAAAAAAAAAAAAAGAAGAAGATGTGCCATCCATTTTGACTAAGAATTTTATTAACTTAATTTTAATTATTGTACAAAAATAAATATGTCAATTATTAATCTTTCATTAATTTATGTTCCTTAATTAATAGAAAAATCAACTTATCTTTAGTTTCATCAATCTCCTTACTTTTAATAGTCATAAAACCTAAATTATATTAATACTAATATTTATGATATAATTTGATATTCCCTATTATGTATAACACTTCCAATTAGTAGGATATTTTTTTTTTCAAAAAAAAACATCGGTATGAAATTGCAGAATTGTATTCAATTGGACTTTGTAAATAATCTTATATTATATAATATAAATCTAAAAAAAAAGGTGATGTGACACTTTTTATAGCCTAAATAATTATTTATCTTTTATCTCGGAAAAAAGAATTCCTTTATTTATAATCAATCAAATATTTTATTCAAAAACAAAAATTCTCTTCTTTACTAATCGTTTGTCTCTGTTTTAATTTTTATCTATTAAATCATTTATTTATCAATATTATTTATTTAATATAATAAAAAATATTATATTTACTATATTATATTATATCTCATGAGCTACAAAACAATTTTTATGTATTTGCATTCTCTACTTAAAATAACATGTCTTTTTTATTTTCTTATATCTAATTTTCATAACTTAATCAATCTATAAATATCAATCATCTATGAAATTTTTGAATACTCATTTTTGTTTCTCCTTCTTTTGTTTTATGATATTGTAGTCCCGTAGAAAGAGATTGTAAAAATGATCACGTTTCACCTTTTAAGTTTGTATGTTTTTTAACGTACTTCTTATATTCATGTTTTAATCTGAACTAAAATAAAATGAAGGTTATTAAATGATGATCGGCTTATTAATATAAACGGAAAAGGGCCTAAAATACCCTCGAAGTATTGAAAATGGTACACAATTACCCTCCATCCACCTATTGGCCCCCAAATACACTTCACATCCACCTTTTGGTCCAAATTTACCCCTTCATTAACAGACCAAAATTAAAAATAATTAAATAATAATTTTTAATGACGTGGCACTCAACCATTGGTTGTAATTTAATTATTTAAAATAATTTTAAACTCACCCATTACCCACCCATTTTAACTAAATCTGCCCATTTTAACTAAACCCACCCATTACTTTTCCATTCATTTTTCCCTTATTACCCTTCTCTTGCCTCAGCACATTCGCGTAATTTCCCCAGCTCTTGAACTCCTTCGGCAGAAAATCGTCTTTTGTGCACACACAATTTCTTCGCCTGATTCCGGTACTTCACTTTCTATCCCATGTTCTTTCACTTTCTGCATAAGTTTGAATATTACAAAAACTAATTAGCAGTACTACATAAAAACTGAGTACATTACAAGCCGTAACAATCCACAATTTTGAATTTATGAGTCCTAGATTCTAACAAAAAAAAAGTTCAATTAATTTTTTCGATAAATTATTTATACGTAGATTTTTATCAGAATTCTGCCAAACACATGGATAGTGTTTGGTACTCTAGATCCCTAACAAAGACTACTCTGTATTCAGAGACGAAAAATCTGAGACATGTGATTAAAGAAACAGAATAAGATGTTTTCCCGAGAAAATCTGTGTATATTGAGGAAGACTTCACTAAGAAATAATTTTAACCTGCTTCATAACTGATAAAACAAGGGAAAAAACCCATTTTAACTTTCCCTTATAACATGAATGGGAAAGTTAGGAGAGAGAAGGGTAATAAGGGAAAAATGAATGGGAAAGTAATGGGTGGGTTTAGTTAAAAATGGGTGGGTTTAATTAAAATGGGTGGATAATGGGTGAGTTTAAAATTATTTTAAATAATTAAATTACAACCAATGGTTGAGTGCCACGTCATTAAAAATTATTATTTAATTATTTTTAATTTTGGTCTGTTAATGAAGGGGTAAATTTGGACCAAAAGGTGGATGTGAAGGGTATTTGGGGGCCAATAGGTGGATGGAGGGTAATTGTGTACCATTTTCAATACTTCGAGGGTATTTTAGGCCCTTTTCCGTAATATAAATGTTGATAAGGACTCAAAAATATAGTGCATCAATTTTGTATTTTTCTTTATTTTTTTACTGATTAAGATTATTATATGTTTTCTGTATAATTTTCTTTGAATTATATAAAAAAATTTATTGTCATAAGTTTATAATCTCTTTTGGTTCGAAATGACAACTTATGTTGGGATTCATATAACTACTAACCTAAGTATTTTCCCTTGTGAAATCAATTATTTTATATATATCTTTTCTATCTATATTATATTTTAATAAAAAATATTGATATCTTATCTTTTATTTAACTGCGTGAAACACGAATAAATTCACTAGTTAACTAATATGATATAAATACATTAAAAAACCATTAACAAGCCCCCTCCAAAAAGAGAAAAAAAAAAGTACCTAAAAGAACCTTGTGAAGGGAAAATTATGCGGTTAAACAAACTTATACTATTTAATTACTCATAATAGCTATATTTTGTTATAATTACCACCCTCGACTAACATTATACATTAATTACATGGGATGATTTCGAGTTTGTATAATTAGTCATGTTTGTATATGTATAATTCGCCAAGATATTCAAATATATATGCACAATATACAATTTTTTAACCTATATACATATAAAATTCACCTCTCTCCCACTCTCTGTCCTCTCTCGCTCGCCTCTCTCCTCCCTCTCTCAATCTCGCTTGTCTCTCTCATCCCTCTCCCAATCTCGTTTGCTATATATACAAATGCATATGTATAATATACAATTCCCCTCTCTCCTACTCTCTGCCCTCTCTCGCTCTCTCTCCTCCCTCTCCTAATCTCGCTCGCCTCTCTCTTCTCTCTCCCAATCTCTCTTGCCATATATACAAATACATATATATAATATACAATTATCTTACAATATACATATACAATTCACCTTTCTCCCCTCCCCCCCTCCCCCCTTCTCTCCTAATCTCGCTCGCCTCTCTTCTCCGTATAACATGTAGTTACAAATTATAAATATCAAACTATAGCTATGAAGAGTAATTAATTATTTTTAGGTGGCTATATGTGAAAGTTTTCCAATTTTTAAGGGTCATGATCATCAGATGTTAGGGCCATGCTTGAGCATGGCCTTGGCTAATTTGGTGTGTATATATAATTGGCTTAAATCATATGAGGCCCTTAAAGTTGTCTGTATAATTCATTTAAACACCTCAACTAAGGTTTGTACCTATTAAACACTTTAATTATTCAAAATGTGCGTCTATTGAGCATAAAATGTTGACGTGGCTAAATAAGTGTATCTCACAACCTAGTAGCGCGTGAATATATTCCTATTTTTTTTAGAATAAACTTGACTCCTTTTTTGTCCTATTCAGCATTAATTAATACAACTCAAAATATTTTTTATTTAAAATAATATTTTTGACCAAAAAAAAGCAACCCCACCCATTCCCACCCCACCCCTATAGGCTGTACCAATTGTCTTCTTCTTCACCCCATTTATACACTCTGTTTTTTTTTAGTTTTTATTTTTCACTTTTCATAAAGTGAAATTGAATTTGTTAAAAGAACTTGCAACAAGAAACAAATGGGACATCAAAACTTTAAAAGCAATCTTTGTTAATCTTTTTTTCCGGTCACTTCGATCAACAAATATTACCAATCATTATTTAAAATGATATCAGAAAATTGATATAATTCATTTGAATCATCTTGATTTCTCTTTATTGATTTTGAAATAATTTATCTACGTCGATTTTTTTCCATAAAGAATCTTAACAATCACTCCATTAATATATCATACTTCATAATTTATTTCACTATTTGCATTAGACTTGATTTCAAAAAGATTAATCTTTTCAAAAGAATAGAAAATGAGAAGTAATTGATGATGATGAAGAAGAAGATAAGGCAAATGATTAGGTTGACGAACTTGGAGGAGCGGGTGGGGGAGATTTTTTTTCTTCTTTTTGTTGTTGTCGGAGGAATCAAATTTGTTGTTGGAATTAAGATGGCCGGTGAAGGGAAGAAGAAGAAAGGTGGGTGAGTGGGTTTGTGTGGAATGGGGGTTTTCTTTTGTAAAAATTTAAGGAATTCCATAGTGTATTCAATAATTACACTCTGTCCCGACAAATTTAGTATTAACTAAAAATCCCTTAAAATTGATGTGGCATGATACTTTAGACTCTAGTGATACATGGTAAATGATACATAGTAACTTAAAACTGTTAAGAATAAAAGGGGGAAAAATGGAACATTTAAACTTGATAACTAAATTAGCTTAATTTACGGTAACAGTTCAGTAATCAGCATTAATTCAGCACGTAATTGGATAACAATTTCCAATTTTGAAAATCAAAGATTATATCATCTATTTTGAATACATTTTTTAAGAACATCCAGTTAAATTTCAAATTGCAGAAATTTTGTTGTTGTTATTTTGGATGTTTCATGATGAATACATCAATTTTGATGAGACATTCCGGAATTTGGGTGAACGAATTACAGTATGAAAGTTACAAAATCGACGGAATCGTTGTTGTAGATTCAATTTCGTTTTCTAATCTCAAAGCAGCAATTGCAGCCGAGTTGGATATTGATGTATCAAGGAAAGATATTGAAATTCGTTACATTGTAGAAGGTAACTCCTGTCCGATGAAGCTTAAGAACGATATGAGTGTTAAACTATATTTAGAACTGGAAAAAAAAGAGCCTGGATTTTCAATGTATCCATTATGTATTGACACAATTGAAAAGATTGGTGGTACTGTACATAACTTTGATGGAACATGTGGAGAAATTACGTGTATAGAAGACACAACACATGATACACAAGCTTTGAGAATGGTTGAAACTAGATTATTTGATTCATATGAAAATGCAGAAGTTGGAGTTACAAATGTTATAATCAATTCAGATTGTAGATGTGAAGGTAGGTCAGATATATAAGGATAAAGCAACACTTGTAGATGTGATGACGAAATATAAGATAAAGAACAACTTCAATTGTTAAGTAAAGAGGTCTGATCAACAAAGGTATGATAGTGTTTGGTATATATATATATATTTACATGCTGATCAAAATTAGTACATGAAACATTACTATTTTATATGAAAACCTACATGTATCATTTGTTCTTTGATATTTTAATGTATCACCATTTCAGTAATTTGTTTTGATACATTGAAATAACGATTTTGATACTTTAATATACTACTGCTGATATAGTAAGGATATCAATTTAAAAAAGCATATCAAAACTAGTAGATACTTTTCATTAATGTATCACCATTTCATTAATTTCTTAAAAACTGGTAGATACTTTTTTGTGTAATTCATTGTTTGATTACTTTAAACATTATTGTTGAATTTATTATATGATACAATTGCTATAAGTATTAATATGCTTCCTACATGTATCATTTGTTCTTTGATATTTTAATGTATCACCATTTCAGTAATTTGTTTTGATACATTGAAATAACGATTTTGATACTTTTAATATACTACTGCTGATATAGTAAGGACTGTATCAATTTAAATGAGCATATCAAAACTAGTAGATACTTTTCATTAATGTATCACCATTTCATTAATTTCTTAAAAACTGGTAGATACTTTTTTGTGTAATTCATTGTTTGATTACTTTAAACATTATTGTTGAATTTATTATATGATGCAATTGCTATAAGTATTAATATGCTTAAAAAATGTACGCATCTATGTGTTGGTTTGCTTTTCAGACAAATGAGGTTGGACTATGAAGGCGTCCTGCAGAAAAAAATCTGATATATTCATTGTTAGAAGTTTCAATAGTGAACATACGTGTCCGATGGGGGAGAGGGTATTAACCAAAGTCCAAGCAACAGTCGGATTTGTAAGTGGAGTTGCTGCTCCAAAATTGGTCAATCATAAACGAATTTATACTCCAAGAGATATAATTGATGATATTAGAGAATATTATGGGGTTGAAATATCTTACCAGCAAGCATGGCGTGCTAAAGAACGTGCACTCTCCATGATTAGGGGAAAATCATCTGCAGGATATAGACGGTTGCCGCGATACATACACATGTTAAAAATCGTGTATCCAAATTCTTATATAAGAATGCATAAGACTGGAGAGGATGAATTTATGTATCTGTTCATCGCCTTAAGACCATTCATTAGGGGATTTAATTACTGCAGACCAGTAGTTGTTGTGGATGGTGCACATCTGAGTGGAGCTTACAAAGGAACATTTGTATCAGCAAGCACACTTGATGGCGCAGATATTTTTTTTATAGTTATGATGTGTTTTTAATGTTACGTATCAAATGATATAATGTGTGTGTAATCAGGTTGCATATTTCCATTGACATATGGTGTTGTTGACACCAAAAATGATTGTTCGTGGACATGGTTTTTCGAACAATTCAAACATGCATTTGGCGAGAGAAAAGATATGTGTGTTGTTTCAGATAGAAATGAGAGTATCATGAAGAGTGTGAGGATTGTGTTCCCAAATGTACCTCATTATGCATGCATCTGGCATATTTGGAAGAATGTATGTGGAAACTTCAAAAGGAGCAGAAAGGCCATAAGTGATCTATTCTACTCTATGGCCAAGACATATAGAAAGGAAAATTTTGATAAGTTGATGGCTAAGGTTGATAGAATTGATCACAGGGTTAAGGAGTACCTTGAAGATGCAGGTTACGAAAAGTGGTCAAGAGTTCATGCAACAGTAAACAGAGGTAGAATGATGACTTCAAGCATTGCAGAATGTATCAATGGTTGTCTTGTTGATGCACGCCAATTAACTATATTAGAATTCTTGGAAGAAGTTAGAATTTTTTTTGGTTCTTGTCATTGCAAAAACAGAGAAGTAGCCTCATACACAAAGGACACATTAGGGAGAAAATTTGAGGAATTGTTGATTATAAACGCGACTAAAAGTTCAAAAATGGAGGTATGTATCATTATATAATACTTTATATTATATATATCTAATTCATTGTATCATTCTGCATTTTTGAACATGATTTATTTTTTAAAAATTATGTATTTAAAATTTTTAATGTACACAGGTTGTTCCATCATCTGAATTTATTTTCTCAGTTTATGAAAATGGAAGAAGATATATTGTTTGTCTTGAGCGGAAAGTATGTTCTTGTGGTAGATTTCAACTAGATGAGATACCTTGTTGACATGCAATTGCTGTATTGAAAAAAAAAGAATGTCACAGATATGAATCCGTATTGCTCTGATTATTACAAGCCTGATACATTGGCAAAAACATATGAAATTCCAATGGTACCAATGCCAGATAAGGAAGATTGGTTAGATCCTAAAAATGTGGTAGCTGAAATTGTGTATCCACCTAGATACAGAAGATCATCTGGACGACCAAGAAAAAGAAGAAGAAAGAATGCAGATGAAAAGATTTCGGTGAACACAAACTGTTGTGGACAAGAAGTACACAACAGAAGAACTTGTACTTTCTACCTAAAAGAGAAGTGAATTAGTCGTAATGTTTCTAAGATATCAAGAATAATTTATAACGTAAATATTTTAATGATTTTCAGTTTTCATTACAGTTGCAATTTGAACACTTTTGTTTTAGATAAATAAACTTATAAATAACCTGTGTTAATTAAATTTGAAGTCGCGCTTTTGATTATAAATACTTTGTTATTATTGGTGTTGAGAAATATATTTGTGTCAATATTTATTTTTCATATAAAATTTTATAAATCTTATGTTACACTAAGATATATAAATTTAAGGATTATTATATAGCATAGTGTACATGATACATATGGTTTATCCAATGTATCAGGTACTTTAGTGTGTGTTTGGTACATATGTATCATTTGCTTTGCCCAATGTATCATCTACATTAAATAAAAAATAAAAAATCTTATTGAGGTTAGTGTGTACTTTACAATGACTATAAATCATGTATCATGTGATTTTATATAATTTAACTTGTGTAATGCTTTTTTTGATATGTTTTTCTTGAAATATACAGTAAATAACTTTACTTTTACAAAATAATCGCAATTCATATAACTATGCTATTCATTGTAACAAAGCTTTATGTGTTTAAGGATTATTAGGTAACATATTGTACATGATACATATTAGCCAATGTATCAGGTACTTTTAGTGTGTGTTTGGTACATATGTATCATTTGGTTTGCCCAATGTATCATCTCCATTAAATAAAAAATAAAAAATCTTATTGAGGTTAATGTGTACCTTACAATGACTATAAATCATGTATCATGTGATTTTATACATTTTCAAGATAAAAATATTTGTTACCTAATGTAACAAAGAAAAAATATTCATGGAAATTGACAAACCCAAAAAAATAACATTAAAAAACATCAAAATACTTGTTCAATAACGTATCAAAACAAGAAATATAACATTAAAACATTGTTTAATCATAAAATGCTACACCATGTGAACTAAATCTTCTTCTGGTGGTGGTGTGATTACGCCCCTAGATTTTGGTGGATCATCATTGTACTAACATATCCGCACTTAGCCTTTCTCGCTTCCATAACTCTACAGCAATGCTCCATATCTTTGACGTAGGTAATCAGGACTAAAATCAGCATATGATATATTGATTCGGTCACTCATATACTCGGCAAATGCAGTGACATATAACCCACAGTCTCTACAAAAAAATACAGAATAAATTAAAAACTTAATGATAAATTAATAAGGACATATGAAAAATTCTTGTTACTTACAGGCTATCCCAATCCTGTTTAGCAATGTCTTGCGCAAATTCAATCATGAAAGGAACTTGAGGCTCAAGAAGTAATGTTGTTCTTGTATGCATGACAATCGGCAAATTTTGTGCGTTCAGTTTCTTCAAAGAATCCACTGTCCAGTAGATAAGAAAGAAGCATTTTAGACAATATTTTTATCTCATGAGGAATTGCTTTTTTCCTTGTGCATATTGATGAGTCAAAAACTCTTATCACCCTGTTTTTCAACTCAACAACTGCCAGCCCCCAATGGAATTCTTGATCACAGTTAATTGGGATGTAGACCTCATCTACAAGATACCATGGTAAAGCAACAGAGATTCCAAAACCTTTTATGATGTTAATTATTGACCTCTCATATACAGATACAACTGAAGCGCGATAAACATGTTCTTGTGTACTAAGACTATCATCATCATCGTCCATGTAATATCTATCATAACACTTTTTTACAGGTGACATGATCAAGCAGTGTGTTGTTGTGTATCTGTATTGATCCATGCTGCAAAGTTTTGTTTTTTTACGAAGGTAGTAAAAAATCACATCGATGTGCTATAAACAAAATGAAAACATAGCAAGAAATGATATACATCTAAACAATATAAAAAAATATAATTATTAAAAAATTGATCATAAATTTTGCTAATTAAATAGTATGATACTTCTACAGAATGTATCATGTTATAATAATATAAGTATGAATGATACATATTTGATAATTATTTAAGATTTTTACCTCATCAGACCAACATTTGTTTGGCTGTGACATGGCATAAAACCAATTCTTGTTCATTGGAAAAGCAACAACAAAGTCCATCATCGTAAATCCAAAAGAAGAAGATTTTGATCTGTATTTATCGTCCGATGGGTTCCTGCATATATGATACATAAGTTTGAATATATATACATGATACATAACACTCACTTAATTACAATTTTTATATAACAAAGTATCATGAATTAGTTATATAAAAAATAATTACGCCAAACACTTGCAAAAATAATGTATAAAACTTACTTATTGTTATGATTTTTTAGGAGCCCCCTTGACAAAAAATTCATGTAATCCTCAATAAGTTTCGGCGAAACTTGATTGTAATGCCACATCCTTCGAACGGGAAATGGAGTCGAGCCATATCCTTCAATTTCTCTTTTCCCTTCTCGCTTGACCCAAAAGAAGTACAATATGGAGATTGAATCCTTCTCGAAGGCATTCTATTTCTATGCGCAGGAGTGACTGAATCGATTCTAACACCAATCTTAGTTATTGGAATGTCAGTGGGTAATTGACTGTCGGTCAACAAGTACTGGCTGCTAGTTATATTCTGTGGATTGTAAGAATATAATGGTCTAGCATTAGTAGGATCTTTACCCAAATCTTTGATAAGTGCATCTATTGCTGCTTGAGTTGATGGCGATATTGTCGTTGAAGTGGAAGATTCCTGTATAATATGATGTAATAATTTTTAAAATAAATTTGTGTGTAATGAAATTGTGTGTCATAAATCAAAATTGAAATATATACCGATGCATCCATTGTTGTTTTTTCGGGCAAAACGTGAGGGATGTTGTGTTGAACATTGTCATCACCATCTTGCTCCATGATATGTTCATTTAAATCTTGGCGTGACTGATGTGCGTCACCATCCTGAATATTAAGTTTTGAAATAAAAATTGTTAATATAATTTGTGCTGATATGTAACAGTGATTATACTAACATGATACATAGTCTTGACTATATGTGCATGATACATGACATCAATTAAAATGAAAAAGAAAGTGTCCATGATATATTCATTTAAATCTTGGTGCGACTAATATGCGTCACCATCCTGAATATGCAGTTTTGAAATAAAAATTGTTAATATAATTTGTGCTGATACGTAACAGTGATTATACTCACATGATACATAGCATTGACTATATGTGCATGATACACGACATAAATTAAAATGGAAAAGGAAAGTGTCCAATGTATCATAAAAATTATCTTTGGAGTATCACTGACTAGTTGTTCACACTCGTTTACAGAAACACCAACACCACCCTCAGCGACATCCCCTGCATCGTCGACAATTTGATGTTCACCATTTTTACCAGAAAAACCAACACCATCCTCAGCTATACCACCCATATCAGAAATGGTATTTGCGGAGATGTTTGTTTGTCAGACTGAAATGTGCTTCTATTAGCTTGAAAATTGATGTTTTCCTTGCCTATAGATTGCATCAACTGGGAGTGATTTTCTTTTATCAATATAATCAGTTCCTCGAATTTCTTGTCAACCTACAAATTGTAGATACATTTAGGATAAAAAAATTTGATTAAAAATATCAAAATAATTTACTTACATAAGTTTTCAAATGTCTTTTCAACTCTTCAATATATGGAATTATATTGTTGATATTCTGAAAATTTGCAGACCCATGTACATCAGCAGCAGGGTTTGGAGACACGTCTGGAACAGAACCATGTACATCAGCAGCCGATTTTGGAGACACGTCTGGAACAGAACCATGTACATCATCAACATTCAAATTTGGAGGCAGATTTGACATGGAATCATGTACATCATCATCCGGTGTCGGAGACACATTTGATTGATCAGGCTGGTTCTGTTCTGACACTTTCTTTTTTTGTATAATCACTTTTTTTCTTCTTTTTGGCGGTGGTGGAGGAGATGTATCAGACACTTTAGAATATCTCCTCAATAACTGTTCGGGAGGTTTTGTGGAGAAATTATCAAAATCATCGTCCTCATTTGGTTGTACTAATGGTAATGAAGAAGAATGAGCATGTTCAACTTGAGCAAGGTCAAAAGCTTCAATTTCCTCTGCTGTTGGGACAATGTTTGAACATGCATTCTGAATGTATCGCAACACATAAGATAATTTAACTGTTAATACAATAATATTTCATCATGTATCACAAGACATAAATAACGATATTCCATAGACAAACATAAAATTTTACCTCTTGGAAAATGGTAGACATAAGCATTTCAAACTTTGCCTTATCAGACACAACTCTCCAATTGCACATTCTTGGGATGACATTTCGTTCTTTGACAGCTATTTCAGAATTTAACTGGGATGCACATTCGTATATCCAAACGTTAAGTGCATATGGCATCCCATATAATCGATACAACTTTTTGCTAACATCAAAATCCTGTCTAAGTGAACCAATTAGTTTTGAAAATGATAGCTGACCCCAAGGATAATGTTGATATCTACCATCTTGAACCATTAGAAAGTCCACAATAGATATAGTTGTATTATCAAGAGTAGCTAATACAAATGTATGAATAAAGAACAGTATAGACATTTGGCATGCATCCTGATCGTTCTCCCAATTACCCATCTTAAACCGTTGAACTAATTGATGCTTGGTAACACTATTGACTGCACCAGGAAAACACTTTTGGAAAAGCATACAATTAGTTGGTTCTGGGTATTTGAAATCATTGGTATTTCCTCTGACCTTAAGTCCAGTTAATAATGCAAATTCATCTATACCAAATTTTAGGACACACCCATTTGAATATCTAAAATATGCAACACATTAGGGTTGCTTTGTTCCAACTCTAAAAGCAACAAGCACTTAGTGATTTGGCCCTGAAAATTACATTTAGTAATATCTAAAAAGGGTCCAAAAATTGTATCCCTAAACAGTTGGATAACATTCTCCCCTGTGTATTTTTCAAAGTCCTTTAGGAAAGTGTTGTTAAAATTGACAGCAAACCTTATGGGATGTGTTGGTATCTTTTTTATCTTGTACTTGAGTGGCTGCAATTTGAAAAAACAACAACAAATTATAACGATATTGATATATAAATACTAAATAAAACAACTAATGCTAAATAAACAACTAATACCTTACTGATACATGATATAGTTTTTAGAAATTCATACTACATGAAAAACATGTGATACATATCTAATTCATGTATCAATGCATCGACTAAACACTATACACACTGATTCTATATGTATCATCAAGCACAATTGATGGCGCAGTTATTAAACTTATTGAATGATACATTATAACAATTTTCAAAACCTCATCATACATAGAAAATAATATGATACACAACAAATTCATGTATCAATGCATCGTCTAAAACACTATACACACTGATTCAAAATGTATCATCAAAGCACACTTGATGGCGCAAATATTGAACTTATTCACTGATACATGATAAAAAATTTAAAAAACTCTTGATATATAGTAAATCATATGATACACATCTAATTCATGTATCAAAGTATAGACTAAACATTATAATCCACTTAGTACTTATGTATTAAACCTATTGCCTGGTACATGATAATAATTTTCATAATTTTTGATACATATTCGATTCCTTAAAATTTTTACTAATTTCAACAACAAATTTTAAAATAAGTATAAAAAATACAAACCCGAAACAATGTAGGCCTGACAATAATGGTTACTGCTTCTTTTTTCTTTTTTTTTTGTTGTATTTTGACAACCTTTGATTTTGATGTTTCGCCAGAATCTTTGTTTGAATCCTTCTGAACATTCATAGGATCATGCAAAGACTTTTTTCTATTTTCTTTCCAATTTTTCATCGTCAGAATCATAAATCCTTCTATTAGTTAAAGGATCCATTACTATGATGTAATAGAACAATTAACCAAAACAAAAAAAAAAGAAAGGAAGAACTGATGATGGAGTACGAAAAAAAGGATGACCTAAATACGGCTGATGTAACAAATCAATGAACAAGAAGAAAAAAAGAAGAAACCAATAACAGATGATGGGTTAAGAAGAAGAACTAAAGACGATGATGGAGTAAGAAGAACAATAAGAACGGGAGAACAATTGTGCAGTTTTTTGAAATTTCAAATTTTTTGAATTTTGAAATTCAAAATTTCAAAATTGAGTGTTTTAATTAAAATTAATAATTCAAAATCCAAAAACTGATTTAGAAGATTGAGTGTTTTAGTGGAGAAAAAATAGACATTAAATTGGGGAAGTGTGTGTTATATGAGAGAGAATGTTATGTATCTCTACACTTCTACTAAAATTTAAAAAAAAGGGAATTATGTAATATTTAAAAAAAGAAGGGAAAATTAGAGGATACAAAACTTATAGTTGTGTATTTAAGTTATTTTTTCTTTTCTTTTTTCTCCTTTTTGCTAATTAATTTTTAGGATTATTAATGGTTGGTGTTTTTATTTTTATTTTTTTAAAATAATCAAATATTCATTAGATTGGGCCCATGTGCCACATACTGCAATTTTATTGGTTATTTTTTAAAAATAGTGTGCGTGAATTACACACACAACATTTTAAAAGCTTATTATTATTTTGTGTTTAATAGGTACATATTTGTTAATATTAGAATGTCTAATAGGTACTAGCCTTAGTTAAGGTGTTTAAGTGAATTATGAAGACAACTTTAAGGGGCCGCAAATGACTTCAGCCTAGATAATTTAACACTCTTTAAATTATATATATATATTTAAAAATATGTTATTATAAATAATAAAATGATATAATTTAAGTAGAGTGTAGTCACCAACTTAAACAATTCACGAGTCTAGTTGAAAAATACCATCGACTATAATAAATCATAATTTATAGTGCAAGAGGATACAAGAACCCTACACAAATTATAATATAATTTAAATAGTATTAAATAGGCGGGATAGACTAAAATTTAAAAGGTCAAAATCATATATAATAAAAAGGAAAAAATTTATATATGGCAAACTAAATGTATAAAATAACAATATATGGGTATAGTTTACATAGTTACATTTTATGGGTATAATTTAATTTATGTAGCTTTTAATTTGTATAAAATATTTTTTTTTAATTTGTACTATATTTTACCTTCCCGTTAAATAGTGACAGTAACCCTAAATATAGTAACAAACATTTACATAATCCATGATTTAAGCTAAACATTCAAAATCAAATATTTTCTCAAAAAAGAATTCTATAACGATAGAAAAGACCATACAAACTTATTTTCGGGAAACTAAACTCTTTAATGTATATAAAGTTTATATACAAATGTGAATAAATTGAATATAAATTATTTAATTTGTACCAAATTGTAAAGTAATTATTATCTACATATACAATTACTTGTATATGTATAAATAAAATATTAATATTGTACTTGTATATAAACAAATTCCTCAAACAATTTTGTATATAATAAAATAAAATACAAAAAAAATTGTGATTTAAGTAATATTTGCATATTGTTTAAGCTATATTATATATATACGTACATATATAATTGTATAAAGTAATGGAAGTAACAGTATAAATATTTTTTATGTAAAATAATTGTATATCTATAACTCAGTCAGTATGCAAGAGTTTTGATTTGTATATGTATATAGATCATTTTTGAATATGTATAGATAGAGTTAAATTGATTTTATATAGTTTTATTGTTTGCTTTTATTATGTATAAAAATAATAATATGGTTTACTTTGTATGATGCTTAACATCAGGCTTTCATTTAACCATTTCCAGAAGGTTGTATCTATAACTTTGTCAGTATACAAGTGTTTTGATTTGTATATGTATACTATTCATTTATGAATATGTATAAATAGGGTTAAATTGTTTTTGTATAATGCTATGATTTACTTTGATTCTATATACAAATAATGATATAGTTTACTTTGTCTAATGCTTAACATTAGGCCTTCATTCAACCATTTTCAGAAGGTTATATACAATGATGATTCATCCACTTCGGACATTGAAACAAAAGGATATATCAGTTTGAAATTACTCGACACTTTGACGAACTACTTGAAAAGTATAAAACATTAATATTAGTGTATATACAATACAAATATATTAAGTAAATGAAAATTGTTAATTACCAGAATCAGATCCAAACGATGTCATGTATAACAAAGTATTGAATGGACATGGACGTCTATTCTTATGGGATCCGTAATAGTGGCTGGTCATTGACAATTGTTGATTGATGCATTATAATGCTTCTCATATGATTCAGACTTGGCTCAATATGATCTAATAACAATAATTATTTTCGAATTTGAATCAATCATAGGAACAATTTGTACTGGACATAATAGGTCCTCTTTAACATCTGCAATGAAACTTCATGTTTTGAGGAAAAAACTACCCAAAAAAATAAACATAAGCCAACAATATATATACAAACGAAAAAAAAATGATTTTGGTAGTTACCTGCAAAAGTGAAAATACAATTAGGAGGGAGAGAACAAAATTCAAAATAAAAGTGAGTGAGTGAATTTAGGAGAAAGTTATGAAAACAGAGAGAAGAGAGATAAACTTTGATTTGTATAAATGTTTATACAACGGAAGAGAAGGTGATTTGATTCGATATACAAATAGTAGGTGAGTCCCTTATTTAATGGCAAAATTTCTAAAACTGTATTCATTTAAAGTAATTAAATTAAACTATACCCATGCTAAATAATGACACAGTAACATTTGCCATTTCACGTAATTTTTCCTAATAAAAATTGAATCGGGTCATAATTTGTATTTACTTTTAATCAAGCTGGACTAAGAAACGAGTTGGGCATAATCAAACTATTTTGATCGCTTAACCTAAACAATATTGACATACTAATGAAATTAATAAAAAAAGAAAAACGACCAAATACTATAATAGAAAAGCAAAAAATAATAATAAGAGATACAGACCGAACTCAAAACTTGAGAATCAGGACCCAAGCCAAGAGATTCAGTCTTGACCTAAAATCGGAAAGCAAGACCCCACCCCGACACGAGACCCTACCTAAGATCCGAGATACGATCATGATCTAAGATTAGACATCATACTCTGGCCCAAGCCACAACCCAAACCCAACTTCTTAATGACAAAAAAAATTGTGATTTAAGTAATATTTGCATATTGTTTAAGCTATATTATGTATATACGTACATATATAATTGTATAAAGTAATGGAAGTAACAGTATAAATATTTTTTATGTAAAATAATTGTATATCTTTAACTCAGTCAGTATGCAAGAGTTTTGATTTGTATATGTATATAGATCATTTTTGAATATGTATAGATAGAGTTAAATTGATTTTATATAGTTTTATTGTTTGCTTTTATTATGTATAAAAATAATAATATGGTTTACTTTGTATGATGCTTAACATCAGGCTTTCATTTAACCATTTCCAGAAGGTTGTATCTATAACTTTGTCAGTATACAAGTGTGTTGATTTGTATATGTATACTAATCATTTATGAATATGTATAAATAGGGTTAAATTGTTTTTGTATAATGCTATGATTTACTTTGATTCTATATACAAACAATGATATAGTTTACTTTGTCTAATGCTTAACATTAGGCCTTCATTCAACCATTTTCAGAAGGTTATATACAATGATGATTCATCCACTTCGGACATTGAAACAAAAGGATATATCAGTTTGAAATTACTCGACACTTTGACGAACTACTTGAAAAGTATAAAACATTAATATTAGTGTATATACAATACAAATATATTAAGTAAATGAAAATTGTTAATTACCAGAATCAGATCCAAACGATGTCATGTATAACAAAGTATTGAATGGACATGGACGTCTATTCTTATGGGATCCGTAATAGTGGCTGGTCATTGACAATTGTTGATTGATGCATTATAATGCTTCTCATATGATTCAGACTTGGCTCAATATGATCTAATAACAATAATTATTTTCGAATTTGAATCAATCATAGGAACAATTTGTACTGGACATAATAGGTCCTCTTTAACATCTGCAATGAAACTTCATGTTTTGAGGAAAAAACTACCCAAAAAAATAAACATAAGCCAACAATATATATACAAACGAAAAAAAAAATGATTTTGGTAGTTACCTGCAAAAGTGAAAATACAATTAGGAGGGAGAGAACAAAATTCAAAATAAAAGTGAGTGAGTGAATTTAGGAGAAAGTTATGAAAACAGAGAGAAGAGAGATAAACTTTGATTTGTATAAATGTTTATACAACGGAAGAGAAGGTGATTTGATTCGATATACAAATAGTAGGTGAGTCCCTTATTTAATGGCAAAATTTCTAAAACTGTATTCATTTAAAGTAATTAAATTAAACTATACCCATGCTAAATAATGACACAGTAACATTTGCCATTTCACGTAATTTTTCCTAATAAAAATTGAATCGGGTCATAATTTGTATTTACTTTTAATCAAGCTGGACTAAGAAACGAGTTGGGCATAATCAAACTATTTTGATCGCTTAACCTAAACAATATTGACATACTAATGAAATTAATAAAAAAAGAAAAATGACCAAATACTATAATAGAAAAGCAAAAAATAATAATAAGAGATACAGACCCAACTCAAAACTTGAGAATCAGGACCCAAGCCAAGAGATTCAGTCTTGACCTAAAATCGGAAAGCAAGACCCCACCCCGACACGAGACCCTACCTAAGATCCGAGATACGATCATGATCTAAGATTAGACATCATACTCTGGCCCAAGCCACAACCCAAACCCAACTTCTTAATGACAAAAAAAATTGTGATTTAAGTAATATTTGCATATTGTTTAAGCTATATTATGTATATACGTACATATATAATTGTATAAAGTAATGGAAGTAACAGTATAAATATTTTTTATGTAAAATAATTGTATATCTTTAACTCAGTCAGTATGCAAGAGTTTTGATTTGTATATGTATATAGATCATTTTTGAATATGTATAGATAGAGTTAAATTGATTTTATATAGTTTTATTGTTTGCTTTTATTATGTATAAAAATAATAATATGGTTTACTTTGTATGATGCTTAACATCAGGCTTTCATTTAACCATTTCCAGAAGGTTGTATCTATAACTTTGTCAGTATACAAGTGTGTTGATTTGTATATGTATACTAATCATTTATGAATATGTATAAATAGGGTTAAATTGTTTTTGTATAATGCTATGATTTACTTTGATTCTATATACAAACAATGATATAGTTTACTTTGTCTAATGCTTAACATTAGGCCTTCATTCAACCATTTTCAGAAGGTTATATACAATGATGATTCATCCACTTCGGACATTGAAACAAAAGGATATATCAGTTTGAAATTACTGGACACTTTGACGAACTACTTGAAAAGTATAAAACATTAATATTAGTGTATATACAATACAAATATATTAAGTAAATGAAAATTGTTAATTACCAGAATCAGATCCAAACGATGTCATGTATAACAAAGTATTGAATGGACATGGACGTCTATTCTTATGGGATCCGTAATAGTGGCTGGTCATTGACAATTGTTGATTGATGCATTATAATGCTTCTCATATGATTCAGACTTGGCTCAATATGATCTAATAACAATAATTATTTTCGAATTTGAATCAATCATAGGAACAATTTGTACTGGACATAATAGGTCCTCTTTAACATCTGCAATGAAACTTCATGTTTTGAGGAAAAACTACCCAAAAAAATAAACATAAGCCAACAATATATATACAAACGAAAAAAAAAATGATTTTGGTAGTTACCTGCAAAAGTGAAAATACAATTAGGAGGGAGAGAACAAAATTCAAAATAAAAGTGAGTGAGTGAATTTAGGAGAAAGTTATGAAAACAGAGAAAAGAGAGATAAACTTTGATTTGTATAAATGTTTATACAACGGAAGAGAAGGTGATTTGATTCGATATACAAATAGTAGGTGAGTCCCTTATTTAATGGCAAAATTTCTAAAACTGTATTCATTTAAAGTAATTAAATTAAACTATACCCATGCTAAATAATGACACAGTAACATTTGCCATTTCACGTAATTTTTCCTAATAAAAATTGAATCGGGTCATAATTTGTATTTACTTTTAATCAAGCTGGACTAAGAAACGAGTTGGGCATAATCAAACTATTTTGATCGCTTAACCTAAACAATATTGACATACTAATGAAATTAATAAAAAAAGAAAAATGACCAAATACTATAATAGAAAAGCAAAAAATAATAATAAGAGATACAGACCCAACTCAAAACTTGAGAATCAGGACCCAAGCCAAGAGATTCAGTCTTGACCTAAAATCGGAAAGCAAGACCCCACCCCGACACGAGACCCTACCTAAGATCCGAGATACGATCATGATCTAAGATTAGACATCATACTCTGGCCCAAGCCACAACCCAAACCCAACTTCTTAATGACAAAAAAAATTGTGATTTAAGTAATATTTGCATATTGTTTAAGCTATATTATGTATATACGTACATATATAATTGTATAAAGTAATGGAAGTAACAGTATAAATATTTTTTATGTAAAATAATTGTATATCTTTAACTCAGTCAGTATGCAAGAGTTTTGATTTGTATATGTATATAGATCATTTTTGAATATGTATAGATAGAGTTAAATTGATTTTATATAGTTTTATTGTTTGCTTTTATTATGTATAAAAATAATAATATGGTTTACTTTGTATGATGCTTAACATCAGGCTTTCATTTAACCATTTCCAGAAGGTTGTATCTATAACTTTGTCAGTATACAAGTGTGTTGATTTGTATATGTATACTAATCATTTATGAATATGTATAAATAGGGTTAAATTGTTTTTGTATAATGCTATGATTTACTTTGATTCTATATACAAACAATGATATAGTTTACTTTGTCTAATGCTTAACATTAGGCCTTCATTCAACCATTTTCAGAAGGTTATATACAATGATGATTCATCCACTTCGGACATTGAAACAAAAGGATATATCAGTTTGAAATTACTGGACACTTTGACGAACTACTTGAAAAGTATAAAACATTAATATTAGTGTATATACAATACAAATATATTAAGTAAATGAAAATTGTTAATTACCAGAATCAGATCCAAACGATGTCATGTATAACAAAGTATTGAATGGACATGGACGTCTATTCTTATGGGATCCGTAATAGTGGCTGGTCATTGACAATTGTTGATTGATGCATTATAATGCTTCTCATATGATTCAGACTTGGCTCAATATGATCTAATAACAATAATTATTTTCGAATTTGAATCAATCATAGGAACAATTTGTACTGGACATAATAGGTCCTCTTTAACATCTGCAATGAAACTTCATGTTTTGAGGAAAAACTACCCAAAAAAATAAACATAAGCCAACAATATATATACAAACGAAAAAAAAAATGATTTTGGTAGTTACCTGCAAAAGTGAAAATACAAT
The DNA here is from genome assembly GCA_032847665.1 of Solanum chilense. Taxonomy (NCBI): domain Eukaryota; kingdom Viridiplantae; phylum Streptophyta; class Magnoliopsida; order Solanales; family Solanaceae; genus Solanum; species Solanum chilense. The sequence goes on along the minus strand of CM064971.1, from coordinate 4,949,074 downwards.
TAGGAGGGAGACAAAAAAATTCAAAATAAAAGTGAGTGAGTGAATTTAGGAGAAAGTTATGAAAACAGAGAGAAGAGAGATAAACTTTGATTTGTATAAATGTTTATACAACGGAAGAGAAGGTGATTTGATTCGATATACAAATAGTAGGTGAGTCCCTTATTTAATGGCAAAATTTCTAAAACTGTATTCATTTAAAGTAATTAAATTAAACTATACCCATGCTAAATAATGACACAGTAACATTTGCCATTTCACGTAATTTTTCCTAATAAAAATTGAATCGGGTCATAATTTGTATTTACTTTTAATCAAGCTGGACTAAGAAACGAGTTGGGCATAATCAAACTATTTTGATCGCTTAACCTAAACAATATTGACATACTAATGAAATTAATAAAAAAAGAAAAACGACCAAATACTATAATAGAAAAGCAAAAAATAATAATAAGAGATACAGACCGAACTCAAAACTTGAGAATCAGGACCCAAGCCAAGAGATTCAGTCTTGACCTAAAATCGGAAAGCAAGACCCCACCCCGACACGAGACCCTACCTAAGATCCGAGATACGATCATGATCTAAGATTAGACATCATACTCTGGCCCAAGCCACAACCCAAACCCAACTTCTTAATGACAAAAAAAATTGTGATTTAAGTAATATTTGCATATTGTTTAAGCTATATTATGTATATACGTACATATATAATTGTATAAAGTAATGGAAGTAACAGTATAAATATTTTTTATGTAAAATAATTGTATATCTATAACTCAGTCAGTATGCAAGAGTTTTGATTTGTATATGTATATAGATCATTTTTGAATATGTATAGATAGAGTTAAATTGATTTTATATAGTTTTATTGTTTGCTTTTATTATGTATAAAAATAATAATATGGTTTACTTTGTATGATGCTTAACATCAGGCTTTCATTTAACCATTTCCAGAAGGTTGTATCTATAACTTTGTCAGTATACAAGTGTGTTGATTTGTATATGTATACTAATCATTTATGAATATGTATAAATAGGGTTAAATTGTTTTTGTATAATGCTATGATTTACTTTGATTCTATATACAAATAATGATATAGTTTACTTTGTCTAATGCTTAACATTAGGCCTTCATTCAACCATTTTCAGAAGGTTATATACAATGATGATTCATCCACTTCGGACATTGAAACAAAAGGATATATCAGTTTGAAATTACTGGACACTTTGACGAACTACTTGAAAAGTATAAAACATTAATATTAGTGTATATACAATACAAATATATTAAGTAAATGAAAATTGTTAATTACCAGAATCAGATCCAAACGATGTCATGTACAACAAAGTATTGAATGGACATGGACGTCTATTCTTATGGGATCCGTAATAGTGGCTGGTCATTGACCATTGTTGATTGATGCATTATAATGCTTCTCATATGATTCAGACTTGGCTCAATATGATCTGATAACAATAATTATTTTCGAATTTGAATCAATCATAGGAACAATTTGTACTGGACATAATAGGTCCTCTTTAACATCTGCAATGAAACTTCATGTTTTGAGGAAAAAACTACCCAAAAAAATAAACATAAGCCAACAATATATATACAAACGAAAAAAAAATAAAAAAAAATGATTTAGGTAGTTACCTGCAAAAGTGAAAATACAATTAGGAGGGAGAGAACAAAATTCAAAATAAAAGTGAGTGAGTGAATTTAGGAGAAAGTTATGAAAACAGAGAGAAGAGAGATAAACTTTGATTTGTATAAATGTTTATACAACGGAAGAGAAGGTGATTTGATTCGATATACAAATAGTAGGTGAGTCCCTTATTTAATGGCAAAATTTCTAAAACTGTATTCATTTAAAGTAATTAAATTAAACTATACCCATGCTAAATAATGACACAGTAACATTTGCCATTTCACGTAATTTTTCCTAATAAAAATTGAATCGGGTCATAATTTGTATTTACTTTTAATCAAGCTGGACTAAGAAACGAGTTGGGCATAATCAAACTATTTTGATCGCTTAACCTAAACAATATTGACATACTAATGAAATTAATAAAAAAAAGAAAAACAACCAAATACTATAATAGAAAAGCAAAAAATAATAAGTAAAAATTAGGCAAATGACATACTGTAAATGATAAAATACATTCTATGCCTATAATATCAATATTTACCAAAAATCCCTTTTTTTAAGAATTCTGGATACTTTATAAAACAGAAATGATACTAAAATATAAATGACTGAATATTTTTTATTTTTATTTTTCTGTAACTGTTATAGCTAAAATCAAGGGTAACTGATTTCCCTTCACTTGATTTATGTTAATCTTGTAACTAATTTACTGTGAAAATTGCTTAAGAAATTACTATATTAAATCATCATTTAACTTAATGATTTTCCTTCCATTTATTTATGTTAATTTTGAAACCATTTTACCGTGAAAACTGTTTCCAAAGTACTACATTAAATCGTGTTATATATTGGACCAAACTTTAATGCATTAGTTGGAATATGTTTAATGATGTAATTCATATTCTGCAATAAAACAAATAAAATTTTATTAAATTGTAAAATATATAAAAAGTTTATAAAGTATTGAGCGCATATAATAATATTAATGTTTTAAGTTGTACTAAAAATTGCCTAATGCTGGTTCTAAATATAAATAAATAGGTTAACATGACACTTACAAATACTATTTGAAACTATATATAAACGAAATATTAAATTTAAATATATTTCTTTGATACATTTAATTTCATGTCCAACACATAAAAATATACTCAAAATTCACAATTTAAATTAGATACTTAAATTTTTATATACTTATCAATAATTCATATAGATATGATACTTAAATAACAGATGTATGACAGTATGATACACATATACTATTATTTGATACCTTCATATATACGAAATATAAGTAAAAATAAAACAAAGAATCATTTTATCATGAGCACCAAAAAATGATACTTAATAAAATTAATTGAACATACTAACAAATTTATTCAAAAATCATGATAAGATTAAAAAGATACTTAATACAATTCATCTTATACTAAAATATAAATAAACAGGTTAACATGATACTTACAAAATACTAATTGAAACTATATATATAAACGAAATATTAAATTTAAAATATATTTCTTTGATACATTAAATTTCATGTCCAACACATTAAAAGATACTCAAATTCACAATTTAAATTAGATACTTAAATTTTTATAGAAATATTCTATTATTTGATACCTTAATATATACGAAATATAAGTAAAAATAAAACAAAGAATCATTCTATCACGTGATACTTACAAAATACTATTTGAACCTATATATAAACGAAAAATTAAATTTAAATATGTTTCTTTGATACATTAGATTTCATGTCCAACAAATAAAAAGATACTCAAATTCACAATTTAAATTTGATACTTAAATTTTAGTTAAATTAAATTTAAATATGTTTATATAAAGGTTTTATTACCTTCCGTTTGTACTCTTTGCGTCAATTACAGGTCATTTACAAAATTTAGCTTAATGTTAAGTTCCTCGTAATGGGTGGGGGTTGCAAGATTATAATTGTGGCGATGATATGTTTTTGGCAGATTGAATGAGTACAACACTGTGTTGAAATCATTGAAGGGAAGGAGAGAAGCATTATGTACGCAATTAAGTGAAATACTCTTGGCCAAGGTTTTCCCTGAGAAAAGTTCTTTCTTGTTATGCACCTTAAGGTAAACTAACTTTTTAATCTTTTAATGTATAAAATTTAATTAGTATCATTTGGGATAAAAAAGGGGATTTTTGTAATTTAATACATCAGTAGGGAATTAATGAAATAAAATAAAAAAAAGTAGTGTATTTTAGTAATTTTTCCAAATAATAATAAGAGATATAGACCCAACTCAAAACTTGAGAACTAGGACCCAAGCCAAGAGATTCAGTCTTGACCTAAAATCGGAAAGCAAGACCCCACCCCGACACGAGACCCTACCTAAGATCCGAGATACGATCATGATCTAAGATTAGACATCATACTCTGGCCCAAGCCACAACCCAAACCCAACTTCGAATGCTAGACCCAACTCCAACCCAAGACTAGAGACCCGAATTTAAGATCTGACCTTAATCCCGTCTTGATACCTTGGATCCAATCAACGTAACTTGATATTCGACCTCAATCTAAGGAACGAGGTTTTTTGTTTATTGGGATAAATTATAAATTCATATTTAGTTTTTCATGATATTAACTTGTATCTAATAGATACTGGAAAAACCCCATAAAGTTAGTTTTTCAAAGTGTTTAATAGATGCATTATATTATATAATGTATTAAAATATTCAAGTCGTACTAGTACATGACAAAAATAACCCCCACAATATAATATGATATTAAAGGCGCGGAAAGTGCAAAATATTTTCATTTCCATTTGGTTTCAGAGCTGCGTTCTCTCCGTATTGCACAAATTGAAAAGAGAGCTTTGACGCCGACGCAACAATGGCGGACGATGATTATGATATGGACGGAGGGTTAGTGCCGCTGTCCTTTATTGTTTTTATCTTGTTGAAATTCGTTGTTTATTTGGTTTAAATTCGTTGTTTATTTGGTTTATTATGGGTAGTACTAATTGATTTGCCTATTGAATATGAGCTTATTTTGGGTTTAGGGAAAAACAATTTTGGGGGTTTGTTTGATTTTACTTTTTAGTTGTTTATCTTGTGGTTGAGGCTTAGGATTTTGCGAATTTGTGTGCTGTTCTTTGAATTTAACATAATCCATTCTATTGGCTAAGTAGTTGTTTCTAATGAATATGATTGTTTTGGCCCATCGTTAGATTGTGATGTTCCTTTATGCATGGGCGAACTTTCGGGCTTATTCTTAGTCTCCGGTTATTGATTTTACTGTGGGAAGTGTTGAGGACCTAAAATAAACAAGTAAAGGTGTCCGTTTAGGCTTTTAGAGAAACATGGCAGTTCACACAATTCAAATATGGTAACAGGGGTGGAAGAAGTTCTAGTTTGGGTCTTATCGTCACAAACTATCAAAATTGTGTTGACATGGGTTAAGCTTAAACTGGAAACATGGTTAGTGAGGATTCACGTAGCCTACCCTAATTGTTTGGGATTGAGCTGTAGTTTTTGTACTTTCGCTTGCATGGTGCAAAAGAAAAAGTTAGACCCACATGTAAGACTGGCGGCAATACCGGAACCGGGTGAACCGGACCGGTAAGTTTTGGAATCGCGACGTAACTGAAACTGTGCGAATCGGTATCATTCCGGAACCGAGACCTGACCGGACTGGTAAATCGGTAAGTCTTGTCGTATTCTGTCTCGGTCCGGAAGGGAATCGGTAGTATACCGGACCAGACCGGTAACCGTGACGGATCAGTATTAAAAAAAAAAATTTAAATTATTTAAAACTTAAAGATTAATTTTTTTAATTGAATATAATTTTTATTATAATAATTAAAGAATTAAAAATTTAAATTTCAAACTTTAAAAGTATTTTTTTTTTAAATTTTCAAACTTTAAAGTTATAAAATTTAAATTTCAAACCTTTAAAGTTTGAAATTTTTAAATTCAAACTTTTAAAGTTTGGAAATTTTAAATTCAAATTTTAAAGTTATAAAATTTAAATTTCAAACTCTTAAAGTTTGAAAATTTTAAATTCAAACTTTAAAGTTATAAAATTAAAAATTGACAATATTAAAAATTAAATTTAATACAACAATATTAAAAAACAAATTAAGGCGAATAACCTATATTTTTATTAATATTTATTTGATATTACAATTACATTTACAAAAAATATTAGTAGAGTATTAAAAGATTTAATCTACACAGACATCTTCTAAGAAGACTTCTGTTTGAATTAAATCTCAAATCATCATACTTTTACTAATAGTTGGTGCCACTATATAAATCCCTTCGTAAATCATTCAACATTTCTTAAGTAACATTTTCGGGAATCGGTTGAATAGAAAGATCTTTCATTGCTTCAATCCCGTTGTCACTATAATCCTGCATTACTTCATCAACGTCATCTTGAAATTTGATCGGTAATGGTTCACGACCCAAATTTCTTCTCTCGGCATTAATCCAATTTCGAAATAATACCGATATCTACAAGTTGTCGGCTGCTAGTGAATGCCTATGTTCTCCAAGTTGAAACCTTGCTACACTAAAGACGCCTTCCGAAGCTACTAACGACGCTTGCATTGCTAATATATCTAGAGCCATCGGTTGTAGTTTTGGAAATCCTTTACCGCGATTTCTCCACCATGCTAGAATATCTTCAGTAGGTTTTGTATTTTGATTAACATAGACATCAAAATCATTTTTATTATCGTGAGAAAGTTCAAGATAATCATGTAAATAAGCATCAATATTAACTTCATCAAATTTACTCCTAGAGCTTTGAGGTTCATTTTCACTTGATAAATTTATATTAGCATTATATAAATCATACAATTTTCTAGCTTCAATTTTTATGTTATCTTTAACTTGTTGACAACTATGAATTTCTTCTAATACATCATTAATATTTAAGTTAAAATACATTTTTTCAACCATTTTTGATGCACCTACATCTTTATATAGAGGGTTTAATAAACATGCGGTTAAATAAATTTGAGGAATAGGAATATAATATTTTTTAAATTTTAGAATCATTTTTTCAATAATTTGTTGAAATCTTGGTTTATTTTTAAATTGATATAATTTGGAAGAAATCCTACAAATATTAGGCAAAACAGTACAATTGATGGACTATAAAGTACATATATTCTTTTTGTAGTTAAGTAAAAAGCTTTTAGGAAATTTATAAGTTCATTTATATCACGTCAATCACTATCATCTAGTCTATATGTCATATCAGAATTATGAGTATTCCAAACCATTTGTAAGGGTATTCAATATTCATAAGCGACTGCAAGCATTTCATATAAAGTATTCCATCTAGTAGCCATTGTTTTTGAAATTTTTCTAGGTGGAAGATTATTTTCAAAACAACGATTTTGAAAATCTTTACGCCTAGACTTAACTTGACATTTAAATATAAAATGACATGCATTTTCAACTTCCGTACATCCATTATCATACATATGTACGCCATCTCTAACCATCAAATTGTATATATGTGCAGTACACCTAATATGATAATTATCACCATAGAAAAGACAAAGAGTAGGTTTTAAATATTCAACAACAACATTTTTACTTGAAGCATTATCTAAGGTTATACTACTTATTTTATCACATATTTCATAACTTTGTAAAATATCTAAAATAGTTTGAGCAATATAACTACCGGATTTTTGCATTTGACAACATTTATAACCCAAATTTCTTTTTTGCATATATCAATTTTCATCAATCCAATGTGCAGTAACAGTCAAATAATCGTTACCGTTATACTACGACCCATATCAGAAGTAATAGCAATTTTACAAGTATTATAATAAAATAAACAACGAAGATATTGAAAATGTTGTGCATGATAATCAAATACAACCTTTTTATTGTATTTCTAGCAAAACCTTCGAATATAATGTATAAAACCGGGATTTTCAGCAAAACTAAACGGCAAACCCATAACACATCATTTTAGCTAGTTCTTCAAGATCTTTTTCTCTACTAAATGAAAGTGGTAAACTAGAGCCAGAAACATTAGACGGATTTAATTGTGTTTGTACCATGTTATAGCCGCCTACTCCTACATTTTCAGGAAGGGGAGTACCGTGTTTTTAGCTTCCGCTACCATTACAACAAGACATTAATTGACTACTCAAATGTCCCGTACCTCCGGATTTATCAACAGTTTTATGATTTAATCTATGTTTACAATTATTACAAATAGCTTGTGTTTTATCTTCGTTTTGTGTCATAAATTGCCAAACAATCGATTTTTTAGCACGTTCTACCTTAGGCCTAGCATGTACGGGGGAACATGGCAGGACAATGAAAGGGAGCGGGACTGGGAATATTAGTAGCCGTAGGTGGCTCAGTTTCATCATCATCATCATCAAAAGTAGGCGTATCAGTATAATTATCAATATCATTATCATTATCACTAGCAAATCCTCATCAAAATTACCAAAGCGACGTTGTAAATGTTCATGATAAAGATCTAATCCTGAATTACTATCAATATTAAAAACGTATCATCAACATGTGTATAATCATCCGTATTTATTCTTAATATAGTAGATTTTTTAGTTTTTGATTTAGATGAACTACCGATTTTTGCATTATCGGAGGATGTAAAGTTAACATATTTTTTACACGTTCAAATGCACTTTTTTTTAACAATATTTTTACCGGAATCCATATTAAAATATTAAACGTGAGATTATATATAATACGAAAAATGTAATGCAAATAATAAATCACAAAATAAATAATTAATTATTTAAATATAAATAAAATGTAAAATAAAAGTTGGAACGAATGTACCGAACGTCTACTTAAAAAAGTAGATGTTTATGACCGCCAAAAGCCGAACGTGGAAAGTTGAAAATTGAATTTTGAAGCTCCAAATCCAATTTCCAAAGACCAAATAAGGCAACACTGGAATTTAAGATATTATATATTAGAGAATTAGAGATTAGAGAGTAGAGAGTTGAGAGAGTAGAAGATGAATAGATGATTTTGTGATTTAAAAGAATGAAATTTAGGGGTATTTATAAGTAAAAAATGGGTTAAAGTGTAATTTTTAAAACTTTATGGTATTAAAAAAGTTTGGGGGTAGTAGGAGTGTAAGTGGCTGGAATTTGGGTCAAATAGCCGTTGGGGGCCCCCACTAGCCATTACCCAACGGCTATAAACGGATAGATTTCTTTTAAAATAATAAAAAATTGACCGGACCGAACTGGTAAGGGACCGGTAATTTCCAGAACCGGGAGGGACCGGTAAATCCCGGTTTCCGTCCCGTTACCTGTCCCGGAACCGGACCGGATCGGTCTATACCGAGACTAACCGGTACTGAACCGGACCGGTAACCGAGACTTACCGGTTCCGCTGCCAGTCTTACCCACATGTGAGGAGCATATTCCATATCCAAACTAAACAAGTTAAAACTTCTCCAACATTTTAAGATTTGAAATGATGCGATTCAAACTATTTAACGACAATGATCTATGTATAGTTGGAAAGGTATTCTTAAGATGACCTTGTAGAATATGGTGGACAAATACCCTTTAAGCATTTGGTAGACTGAGTTCGTTCAATAACAGCTTTGCCGTCGAGTTCAACTTGTGCTGGATTTTGCTGCTTTTAATAGATCACTTTAATCGACATAGAGATTATTGTGAACCTTAGCTAGTTAGTTCATTTAAACATAAAGTTATTTAAATAGCTACATATTGGAGGTGTTTCACGTGAAGAAACTTCCCTCTCTTTCTTTCTCTTCTTTATTCTTGTTTTTATTTCTTCTACGAATTTCGTCTATGGCCAATGCCTCACTAGCTAAATAGGTGTAAAGAAAAGCTACCTGAGAAAAAAGCAAGAATGGGAGAGGATGATCAGCTGTGCTTGAAGGTCATTTAGCACTGATGTTACAAGTGTCCTTGCTTTGCTCAAGAAATGCTTGGTATTAGTAATACAAAGTTCTCAAATATATTTAAACATCCGAGTATTTCTAAAATTGCAGCAAACCTTCTCAATGTATATATTGCTTTCTGATGTGCATGCTTGTACAGATCAGGAGCTTTCTTCTCTTCTGGTTTCAAGCTTTCCCTAGATCATTTTATGCTTTGGGTGGGGTATTGACCTTTCCTAGTAGCTATATTTGTGGTTAAACCCGTTTGTGACTTGGTTTATTTGTTTGTTGTTTTTTGATTTGATGTTTATGAAGATAAATTATGTTTTGATTTTGGTAAACGTGTTTGGATATTGTACCTATTAGGTATCTTAACTGTTATGTTTGTGCAGATATGTGGACAAGCCAATGGATCCTGAACCTGATGTAAGACGATTTCTCTTATTTGTAATCCTCATTAAGTTTGTTAATGCTGGATAAGTTTTTGATGAAGTATTTTTCATTATTGTGCTTAACTGACAGGAAGGAGCAGAGATTGAAGAAGATAATGGCAACAATGAGGACATACCAGATCGTGAAGGTGAGGAGAAAACAGAGAAGCAAAAGCCTGTGGAACAACCTCGTAAGACATCAAAGTTTATGACAAAGTTTGAACGTGCAAAAATCCTGGGCGAGCGTGCACTCCAGATCAGGTCATTTTGCTTTTTCCTCAATTCTGCTTTTGCCAAGGCCTTACTTTATAGTTTGATAACTTGTAAGAGATGCAATATATATGTTTTCTGACCTGGTGAGTTATTTTGTCCTCAAGCAGCAAAAATGCACCTGTGATGGTTGAGTTGGAAGGAGAAACTGACCCACTTGAGGTAAGCCCCTTTTTAGATATGCAGATTGTGCATCATTGATGTCTATTTGGTGAAGTTTCTTGATTGACTGATGTTTTTTTGGTCCAAACTCCATTTATGCTAAAAGATTGCAATGAAAGAGCTCCGACAGAAGAAGATACCATTCATAATTCGCCGTTCCTTGCCTGATGGAAGGCAAGACTTCCTTTGTTTTTAAGAATCTGTTATTGTATCTTCCTCTTTCCTTCCTTCATCCTATGTCTCGTTGTTTCTCACTTGAAATTAATTTTATTTTGTGTTTATTAGTTATGAAGATTTGGGAGTCGATGAATTGATTGTTAAGGATTCATGAAGAGACAAGTCGGAGGAACTTGACAGCTGAAGTGCCTCTTTGCTTGTTGCTGCAAGACTTATTAGGAATGTTATCTGTCATTTCTGATTGTCGTACTCTGCTGAATGTTGCTGACTTAATATTACCAATGCTATAAATTGTTGCTGACTTCCTTTGGCACGCCTTGCAAACACAACGGAGATAATTGCCAGTTGGGTCCCAAGACTCCAGAAGTTTGTTAAACCCCTTTTAAGCAGTTCTTCTGTTTTAGCATTTTCTTTATCAAGTTTTTAGAGATGCATTAATGAAGTTGTTGCTGAAATCCCAAAGATTTTTTTGCTAAAGCTTCGTTTTGCGTTAGCTTGCTTGGCTTGTGCTCATTGCAGTCAGAGTAGTACTTTCCAGTCACCCCTTCAAAACTTGGATGAACTGCAACATAACATGTTGCTGCCCCATGGAAAATTAGAATCATTGTTAATCACAGTTAACATAATTAATTTCATTTTGACTAATCGTCTATATAGATGTCCGGTTAATGATATTTGTATACTATGATGTCTAGGCTGGCTTGTGCATATCCAAAATACTACTACTAGAATAGAACACTTGAATCTATCACAATTAAGTTATTTGTGATAAGGCATTGTATCACCACAGCGGAGCTAGGGGTTAAAGGGATTAATCTTAATCCACTTTTGTATACGTTAGTGAAAATTCTGCCTCGATCACTAAGTATCACAATTCTCGAAAAGGTTGAAATGGTTGCAACTTGCAAAATGAAGGAAATTCATTTTTACCTGAGGGACATTCTTCCATAGGAAACAAGTGAAAGCCACAAAGATTCCTGTCAAACAAAATCCTTATGATTAAAAAAAGCACATGAAATATGAATTAATATCTCGTAAATGTTTGATAATACAGAAAACACATATGCCTTACGAGGGGAGTCATAATTAGTCCTGGATGCAATAGAGTTGACAGTAATATTTCACACAGTCCTAGTTGTAATCTTTTATGCTTTAAGCTTTTAGATGAGTTGGTTCACATATTCTGATAAATCTTGTGACCAAAAGAACTGAAAACAGACTAACAGGGAGATCTAGTTTTGTCATATAGCGCGTTTTTCCTACAGAAAAAAGAAGCGTACTAAAAACTTCACGATCGATTCTATGAGAAATTATTATAAAAGCCTTACATTTCTTCTCTTCAATGGAAGTCTAATTTTGGCTAATTCCTCTTTTGTTGTCCAATTCAACCTCTGAAAAAAAAAAAAAAACAAGCACAGAGAAGAGCTTATTGGAGCCATGAATGTCATGACTAACTATCATCTAAAACACACGTCGAAGCTGATTAGCCAACTATCATTTTCCTCTGAACTATTATTTGGTTTGGCAAATTGCATCAACTATTAGTTATTCCATTTTTCTTATCTAAATTATTACCATCTAAAACACACCTCGAAGCTGATTAGGCCAACTATTTCGTTGTTTCATGTTCCTATATAAACTATCACATACATGAATACAAAGTGGAGAAACCTGTGAAAAATGAATTAGAAAATATATTTACTTAAGAACAACAATGATCTTTCAATAATTTTTTTTATAATACATAATACATACACTTGTTCTTTTAACTTGATTCAATCGATATCTATTGCTCCAATTTGAGTGTGTACAACTAGACAATTAGATTTATATTATGTCGAACAATTAGACACATCTAGGGGTGTGCATTCGGGTTTTCTGCTCGATTTTATACTATTCAATTTGGATTTTCGTTTTTTGAATTTGAAGAAGTGTAATCCAATCGACTCAAAATAATCTCTGAATAATGATCCCAAACTTCAGATGTTTTTCTGCTACTACCCCCAGAGCTAGAGTGACTACACAAAATTGTTCTTTTCAGTTTCTTTGGAGGATCATTCACAAAAGATGTATTTGGAGCACTACCTTTTGTTTGAGTTTCATCAGCTGTATTTCCTTCTACTTGAAGTTGAACTTTCAAATCTTCAACCTTTAATGATCGTTTCATCTGAAATTCGAACAGAAAAGAATGTAAAAAAACTAACAATTTTCAAGCCATAGATTAAGATTAGCGAATAAAAAAGAGTACATAAATATATACTCACATCTCACCCCTGTTTCACCCTCACACAAAAGGAGAACCCACTCACCAGTTTACTCTCTCATACTAGAAGCAATGACGAAGCCTGAGATTCCATTAAGGGCGATCAAGATTTAATATATGTATGAAACATAATTTTTGATCTATACATTTCATATAAATTTCTATATGCATAATATAATTTTTCAATAAAAAGGGTCTGATTAGTCATCATGAACTATATATGGCTACGACTAAAAGACACTAATAGGCTATACATACACAATAAAAGTAAAGGGACACAGCATGCATCTGAACACAATTTTATAAAGTCTCTAATATATGTATTTGTTTGTGTTTCTTATAAACAACCCCCCACCCACCCATCTCAACACACACTGAAGATGTATTTTTTGTTGGTATGTTGAACCAATTAAAGTGAAAACATGGTTGGAACAAGCATTAAAGAAGACTCATGTTATCTAGTTTATGTTTTTGAGTCCATTTGCCAACTTTACAAATTAAACATAAAGTAGTTATAAATAGTGCACATCAAAATTAGAAACTAAAACATTATAAACAAAGCTATAACGTTGGACTTTTTATTATTTCCTAAATGAGGACTAAAGAACTAAAATGGGGTGATTAGTATATGCTGAAACTAAAATCAAATGAATTTACAATCTCAAAGATGAAATATTTTACTATTAGAATATATATATATATATATATATATATATATATACATATATATCAATTGAACAACACCATCAATCAATTTGGTGAATTTTTTCTAACGATTTGATGACCACATTAGTGTTATGCATAACCCAATTTTGTAAACAGTCCAGGATATATGTATTAGCTATATTGTTTGGACTCTTCAATGGCAATGGGTACATGACAGATTCTCTAAAACTAGTGTGTTTTTAATGAATTCGACACGGGTGCGGCATCGAAAGTGTGTAGCAGCAGTACACACAGAATATACATACAAAACAGACATAAAGGAAGACACCATGCATGTGCACACAATTTTGAAAAACTTTCTTGCTTAATTAAAATATTAACAAGTCAAACCTTTTAAAGTTGAGAATTGAAAAAGATGAAAAGAAGTTTCTTGAAACTCAAGAGTCAAGACAGAAAGCTGCGTTAGAAATTTTTAAAAAGATCAGAAAAAAGTGTGATTGTTTTTAAGTAAAACAAAAACCAAACCAAATAGTATTGTTTTATCAAAATTTAAAACCAAATCTAACCATATATGAATGTTTTAATCAGTTTGGTTCGAATTGCGGTTTGATTTGTTTTTTTAATCATAACGATGAACAACCCTACTTGTATGAGGTTGCACCAGAAAGCTAGCAAACCAATGTTAGTGATTATATTTTAATGATTGACAATTTATTTTTACAGGAAAATAAGGATTGCACACAAAAAATTAGTTGATTGGAAGCCCTAAATCATGTCATGATTTAATTAAAGAAAGTATCAAAGATGGACCAAGATTCAAGGAGAGCAGCAAGGCACTCCTTAAAGGAAAAATATATCTAGCTTCCAAGAATAAGATAGAACCAAGAATCTGGCTACAAATGAAGGTAATCCGCCACTGCCTAATTAGAATGTGGCTACAAATGAAGGTAATCGGCCAGTGCCTAAGAAGAATCTGGCTACAAATGAAGGTAATTCGCCACAGCCTAAGAAGAATCTGACCACAAATGAAGGTAATCCGCCACAACCTAAGAAGAAAGAAGATATCTTCTACTACTACTACAAAGGAAAGAAGAATTGTCCACTGCTAAGAAGGAAAGATTTGTTGGACATTAAGGGGCTAAGTTTAGCCCAACCTTATTCCTGAAAATAGGATCAACAGTAGCGTGTGAAACAACAGTGGAGTGATGGGTGGAGAATTCCTTACTCCAACTTCTAATCATTCTTCAAGGATCAAATCTCTTAGGTTACCTTAGAAGATGAAGACCTTCATACGGGGATCTTCAACAAATATTTAAAGGGCTTTTGAAAAAAAGAAAGAAGATATAAACAGGTTGAACCTTCTCGTGTTCTTAGCTTTACTCTTAAACAAGCATTGTATTTCTTGAGTGATATACTGAGTATTTAAAAGAGAGAGGAGAGAACAATATTGTTGGTAAGGTCCAAAGAACTAGTAATTGTCCCACATTAATGGCTCAGCCATTCAGTAACTCTTAATAAGTTCGCTACCCTAGGAACCACTGCTATATCAAAGTAACAATTTGTCAATGAGACAATCTTTTGACACGGATAAAAGCAATATAATTCCTTCTGGAAGGCTGATTTGCAGTTGATGATCCCCTAGCTAGCAGTATCTATCAGGTTATAGCATCAATCTCTTTAATCATCAGGCTCTAAGTCTTCGAGTTCTAATCGCATGACTATATTCATGGATCGGAGTTCCTGCAGAAACAATAATGCACTTTCAACAACACAGAATATTTCAAGCTTGTCAATAGATGCATTTGAACTCCCTGAATTTTAGGTACCAAGTTTGACACAGTAGACCGGAAATGGGTTGGATGACATGTTCGGGAATAGTTCTGGAGTCATGACTGCTACACAAGAGCAGTATTTCCTGTTCAGAGAAATGAATGTCACACAGAAGAGATATTCCACATGAACCATCTTGCAGACTTGCTTCCATCATGAATCTCAAGCCTAACTCGACTCTAAAAGATAGCTCAAGAGGTGAGGATTGTGCAAGACCACCTAAGAAGATAATATCCTCAACCAGTGTGAGGCTTTAACACCTTCCAAACCCAAAACTGGACATCTAGATCGTGGATAATATGTCGGTCCAATATGAAGTAGCGCTACAATGCGGTAAATTCTGTAAAACAAACTTTGTCCTAACCTTAGCTCAATAGGTGTGAATACAATTTAGATAAATATTCAACCAGTGAAATTACATAAGGAGATAACATTGCATATCCTCAATCAATATGGGGCTCTAACAATCACAACAATCTCTCTCCAAACCTTTCCTTTCACCAGATTCATTTCTCCAATAAGAAAGAGCACTCCATCCATTTGAAATCCTGATAAAATATCACTCTATGGGACAAGCAAATAAGTGGATTAAAAAAATCGTTCTTTTCTAGATGTAAAAAGAACTCAATTTGGCTAATGAAGTGCTATCAAGATTATTTGAACTTGAACTTTGAGAACTTGGTGTGTAAAAATGACCTAAATCTGATTTCTTCTTTCACGAAGATAAAGTAAAGAAGGCAATGGGATAAATTCCACAGTTGTGATAATCCTCTTCCCTTTTTCTCTCACAGTGCTAATTAATTAAACAAACTAATCAATGATCACATCAATATCAGCTGAAGTGGCAGCAATAGTCCTGTATCAGCCACTAAATGTTCCAGCCGATTTTATTAGGATGTAGTCCCAAAGATTAGAAGTTTCAGTTCCCATTTTCACCCTCCCTTGTACCTAAACCAGTCACGAGAGATGACAAGATACTATCCTCTTTTGAGATCCAAACCCCTAAATTATTAGGAAACAAATGCCTAATATGAAAATAAATGCCAAATTAATAGTAGAGCAAGCACAGAAAGTTTTTTTTACTATTCTACACTAGATCAAATTCAGATGATCAATAACCATACAAAATTAGACCCCAAAGAAGAACTCTTCTGATGCAAGCGAAATATGCGAATGGTACAGCTCATTCACTCCAACTTGGTTAAATAACCACTACGAAGCATGGAAGCCCTGAATTAGAACTATTGAGACGGCTTATTTAATGCATTTCTAGATAGGTTAAGGCAAATGATTTACGACATCTGCAAGCCTAAAAGTGGTTTAAGAAGTCTCGAAAAAGGGCAATGAGGAAAAGGAAGCAAGAAAAGTAAAAAAGAAGCCAAGGAATCACTTCTCACATTAGGCATCTTGTCACAAAGTTTAGAGTGATATCAAGTGGAAGCATAACTGTTAGAGAAAATTCTTATACTTGTACTTTACATTAACTGTAATATCACTTAATTCTATTTCAAAAAAAAAAAACTGTAATATCACTTAATGATATATCGATTGAGATTATCCTACTCTATGAAGACAAAGGAAATAATAACTACAACTCATGGAACCCCAGATGAAATGTGAACTCCTTTTAAAATATTAAATCATGTCGAATTTGCCAAAAATTCTAATGGAAATAGGTGCCTTTGCTAATGGAAGAAATTCTCAAAATGCATTCCTCTTTTACAATTTATGTGACGTAGTTTGACTCGTCATACAGTTTAATAAGGAAAGAAGACTTTTGAGAATCGCGTTCTTGAAAATGTCCTAATATTTGTGTGGTTTTAAGTCTTTTGGAACTTTTGGTCTTACACATGTCATAGCATGCTAGTAAAACTCCTCATTAAGCGTAAAAGAGAATGTCACAGTAAATTTCACCAATTAACCTGGATCAATAGTTTTAGCGCGTGAGGCATCGTCACTGTCCTAATATTATCTCCATTTCTGCACATGGAACATATGCCAATTTGCAGCTCGTGATTGGTATATCCCAGCAACCCACATTTTTTGCAAACCTAGAAACCAAAAACATAATAGTTATTAGCTCGCATGTGAAAAACATATGAAGATTCTATTATTTCGAATAGTTTAATTAAACGTCACGTAAGTAAAAGTGCTTAATTTTTATAAATTTAAGGAATCGTGTATTGAAGATATTATAACAAGTTCACATCTACAAAACGAATCTGCAGTTCACCTTAGCCTGATATGAGTCGCTTGAAATCATCAAACGCTCATATATTACTGAGCTGACACCATAGGAGACCAAACAACCGGTCTCCATTTCTCCCATACGTACACCTGGAGATTATAATTTACATGGAGTTGTTAGACAAAATGAGAAATTGATATTGCTGAATAATCAGAATGGTTGTCAAATCTCCATTTCAACTCCTACCTCTAATAGGTTGCCGTGTGAGAATGCTACGTTTCCCAGTTGCATGAGCTTGCATTTTATCAATGACCTAAGCATTGAAGGAAAAAGAAATGTTGGATATGCTTGTTTCTACTATGTCATAGTTGTACCATTTGAAAAAGAAAAAAGAAGAATTAAGCTCTACAATGAGAAAAACAAATTCTAACAACAATTTTAGGAGTTCATAGGTATGGATAGAGATTCTTTCCTTTTTTTGATGACTAGTATCTGATGATGTGCAACACACGTGTATCCCATCTAATGAATATAAATGTTTGATATCCATTGCAAATTATTGATTATGATCAAGAGTGTAAAGAAATGGACCTAACTCAACCCCAAGAGTTAGCTAATGAGGGATTGCACAAGATCTCATCAACCACCGATCTTGGACTTTTTCATACTTCACTACCCCACGTCAACCCCCGGAAGAAAGGATTAGCAAAATATAGAAAATTTGTGTTTTACTTACGGAAGAAAAACTCAATTATGGTTAGAAACTTAGGGAAAACACCCAACAATTCTCCCTTCTGACAAAATAAATTTATTCCACTTTCACTTAATCTTCAACAAGTTAAATCTACATATTCAAATCTCCTCCATTAAATCTTTTGTCTCCACACAGAGTTGATACTCAAATAAAACTGTCAAATAGGTTGCATCTATAACTGAACCCGCATCGTACACCCGTTTTGAACCTCATTCTGATACGATGTAAAGAAATGGATCTTGGACCTAATTCAATCCTAGATCCAGACTAATCCCTATTTGGCTTCCATGTTCACGCTCCAGTTGGGCTTGAGCGTGAATGAGGGTGTTAGAGTGGGTTAGAGTCCCACATTGATTGATGGGGTAGTGGTTTTGCTTATATGGACTTGGGAAATCCTCCCTTCGTGAGTTAGCTTTTGAGGTTGACTTAGACACAAGTTCCATATCTTTACAAAGGGATGTGACTATTTTTTTTTCCAAATCAATAGAAGACATTTATTTGCATTGATTGAGATTTGGTTGGGCAATTAAAAACTTATCAAGAGTTCTAGAGATTCAAGATATATGATGAACATTGTATGCATATCTAATAGAGCAGTGGAAAAGACCCTCAATTATATTATTATTGTTATTATTTCTTTTCAAATATTAATGAAATTTTAACATTAATATTAAGGAAACAATGCATTTTAAGGCTATTTTAATCATTCAACTTTTAACATTTTTTCTTCCTACTTCTTGCTAGTATGATATGATATATAGTATAATAATAGAGAAATCTATCTTGGGCCAACCCTTAAAACAAACCAAGGAGAGCTAGTGTAGAGCTTGCGAGTTTGGCGGAACCCAACTTTTCAGTCTAAACCTTGTATACATCTTAAGAAATCCATGAAATATGTACAAATTATTTAGTTTAGAACCAAGTAAATCAAAGAACTAGAATCCCCAACCCACCTCTGCCAACCGTAACCTTCGAAACTCAAAAACAATGTGCCTGCCGCTCTAACCTTTTCCCCTCAATCACCAGCCTTAATTCACATGGTGTAGACCACAGGGCTTGAATAAATGTTTCACATATAAAAATCATTAACTATCAAGAGAACCATAATGCAAGTACTCTAAGAAGATGCAAAAGATTATAGGGAGCCTACACACAAAATGGAGGGTACATCACGTTTTTATTTCCAATTTAAGGAAAGCTTTACCCCCCAGGTCCATATTCCTCATTTATGCATAGATGTTTTCAGTCTTGGGCGACGCATAAACAGATGCTACATCATTAATAACTCAACTTCTATGATACCGTACAGACTACGAACTGTCCTCGAATTAGTTAATGTCAATTAGGCCTGTTAATGTGGAAGATAGAGGGGTAAGTAATATTTCTATCTGGCTATACAGGTGTCTAGTCTAGTCACAGGTGCATAGTTCAATAAGTTACCAAAACAAAAACGTTCCATGAGACCCAAAGAACAATAAACTCCAAATGGAAAATGAGGAGTCTAGAAGTAAAGTATTTTTGACTTGGATGACAAAAAAAATGATATTCTATTTCTAATGCATCTATAAATTATCATACAAAATAATCTTATGAATAAATCTCAATTACACCTTTTCAATGCATTACTCAATCTTAGGAAACATACATGTGACAAGATAATTTCTATTATCATATTCTAAGAGAGTGATCATAAGTTCATAAAGCAAGAGAACAAGCTAGTAGCTAAGGTCTCACCATATGTTTCAGTTTTTGGTAATATATTGGCCCTGTGAATATGTATGCTTCAATTGGCATGCCAAGAGTACCTGGAAAAGCAGAAGAACGCAGGGAGGGAAAGTCACCTTTTAGGAGAAAAAGTATAATTACCACATTGCTCACTGCCTTACATAATGAAGAATGCAACAAAAATACAAACACAACTTTGCACTCTGTTGCTGGATACAGCACCTTGAAGCCTCAATAGGGATGACGATAGGGCAGGTTAGGGTGGGGTAAGCCTTGAACTACTAAGATTTTGACCCCCCTGCCCTGTTTAGCATTTTCATAAAAGTTGACCTGCCCCGCCCAACCCCACCCTGCCATGTTTAAAAAGAATGATCTGATAAGCATTTTACACCTTAAAACAGCAAAGACAATACTGCTACAATTAGCCAGAATGCTGATACAATTACGTTAAGTTAAACAATTTCCATGCCCAATTATAGTGCACATCATATTGATAAACACTAAAAAGACAAATCTCATCTTGCTTAAAATACCAATGACAAACATTCTCAGCACAAAAATTGGTCTCTATTATGATTAAAAAAAATCTTAAATAATCCAGGCCTTTTTCCTAACCACATTGCAGATATCTTCACCAAGTCCCTCACACGTCCTCGTATTAATTACATTTGTAACAAGCTAGGTACATTTGATTTGTATGCACCAGCTTGAGGGGAAGTGTTAGAATAGAAATATATATATTCCTACTTCAAATAGGAATAGGAATTCTAGTTAGAAAAGGATTTCAATGTATTGTCTATAAATAGGGTCTCAATGTAACAATTTAGATACACAATTCAATAATATTTTTCTCATATATTTCTCACATAGGTGTTTTTGAATTTTGCCCACATCTTAATAGAATTTATTTACTTCATAAAAAAAAAAGTAATTTACGCACCCTGTGGCATTTGATTCCTTTGCTCCGACATCAGAACCATCAACTAAAAGGATTAGGGAAAAATGACATATATACCCCCGAACTATAGTAAATGGTATGCAAATACCCTTCGTCATACTTTTGGGACATTGGTGCCCCTGCCGCCATACTTTTGGGACATTGGTGCCCCTGTCGTCATACTTTTGGGACATTGGTGCCCCTGCCGTCATACTTTGGGGACATTAGTGCTCCTGCCCCTTCGTTAGAGTGAAGGGCATGTATGCTCTAATTTATGGACGACAGGAACACCAATATCCCAAAAGAATGACGTAGGGTATCTGCATACCATTTATGGTAGTTCGGGGTTATATTTGTCCTTTTTTCCAAAGGATTATCAAACAAGTATATTTCTATTAGTGAACAGTACTGACCTAAGCACTTCTATTTCTTGACTTGTTGTAGTAAAAGATGGTGCTGAGTTTGTGGTCAGTTTAATCTGTCTTTCTGAGACTAAAGGGAAATGGCTCGTTGTCAACAAGAGCAGAGGGAGGCAGAAATAGAATGTGCTATCAGCTACAACAAGCTTAGGCTGTAGCTATCTGACAGTGGGACTGCAGAACTAATGTGAATTGTGCCTTGATGCCTCTGAAAAAAAGATTTTGCAACAGATGTTGAGCCTAATAATGTAGAAGATTGGGCCTCGGTTTGTCCAGCATCCAAATGCTTTAGAGCATAAGGCATGGTAGAGTACACAAAGATTATTTACATCCCACTTTGTTAAAGTTAGAGTAAATATCTAAAAAGATCACTCAAGTATGTGAAATTGTCTCAAAAAGTCACTCAACTTTGTTTTGTATCAATAAAGTCATTCAACTTATGGATTTTCTTTTATAAAACACTCAACTTGAACTATGTTTCTAGAAAATCATTATAACCAAAAAATAAAAGAAATTATTACACAAACCACCCTTAAACTTTAGTTTTTTAATACTTATTTTCATCGTAGTTTATAATCAATGCTTTAGCTCTCTTATTTTATTTTCTTTAACAAATATTTATTTAACCTAATAATTATTATTAACATAAAAATTTATGATTTAATTAAATTTCTATTTATCATACATTTATTTAATTTTTTATGATTGATGTAATTTCTTCCTTCCATTAATATATACCTTGTCGATTATTTGTATATGATTACAGACGTGCATCCATAATAATTAAATGGATATATTTGTTCCTAATTTTGGCTTCATCAAGTTGATCTGTACATTCTTTTCATAGCTTACGCATTCCGTTTAAGTATTTCTTTAACTTTTTTTTCTTAAGAATCTGCATGTATGTTGACCAATTTAATAAATGTGTGATAAATGGAAATTTAATTAAGTCATAAATTTTTATGTTAATAATAATTATTAGGTAAAGAAAATTTTTGTTAAAGAAAATAAAATAAGAGAGTTAAACATAATATTATAAACTATAATGAAAATAAGTATTACAAAACTAAACTTAAAGGGTGGGTTGTGTAATTAGTTCTTTTATTTTTTGGTTATAATGATTTCCTAGAAGAATAGTTCAAGTTGAGTGATTTTTTTATAAAAGAAAATTTATAAGTTGAGTGACTTTATTGATACAAAACAAAGTTGAGTGATTTTTTGAAATAATTTCACATACTTGAGTGATCTTTTTAAGATATTTACTCGTTAAAGTTAGCATGCACTTTTAACGAATAATGATGTTCCGGTTCAAATGTGATAATATTTGAACATGTAAATAGAACATTTTATGAAGTCTTCTAATCATGAGAGAGGAAAAGTAGCTTCATTTTCAAATTTGATAAAAAACAAGCTCGCGTTTAACCATAGTTTTCCAAATACTTTTGGCAAATATTATTTTGGTGAAATTTCGCCATGTGTTTGGCCATAATATTTGAAAAATATATTTCCCCTTTTAAAAAAATATGACTTATATCCATAAGTATTAAAAACTATCAAAACTAACTATATGTTTGTATTACATAGCACATGACTTTGTTACCCTAAGCCGATTGTTATTGCTTTCATCAACAACCATATCATCACTTTCACATTTTGTTGAATATTTCATCACTACTATGATGTTCAAGAAGATAACTGATATTTAGGGTACGATATAACTGATATTTAGGGTACGATACATGTTGCTAAGGATCCCGTTTTAACCTAAATAAGTTCAGCCTTCACCCGTATGACCATTATCAGTGGAATGTCCTTGAACAAAAACCTAGGATAATAGTAGCTTAGGTAACTAGCCTTGAACATTGAACCTAGGTTTCAAAACTATTACTATATCTCAGAAGTGGTGTATTGCGGATTCTGGTCTAGCATTAGACAACCGAAGACCCATTCTTTCATGATAAGTCTCTAATATCACCTCGCCCAGAGCCAAACGATCACTTCGCTAACTCTTTGTCAGCTTCATCACAATTTTCCAGACAATCAATGCCCAATGCCCTAATGGAGGAACCTTGACTGGGCAGCAGCTATGGTAAAGCCTTTGAAGAAAGAACCTGGTTTCCAAACTAAACTACAACTCAGAAATGGCACAGCATTACAGATTCTTGTCAGGATTACAGACCCTGTGGACCAAAGTATTTCATAATTAGTCTCTAAATTCACCTCGTCCAGCGCCAAAGAGATATTGTTCTCTCTCTTTTTCAGCTTCACCACCACATCCCAACCAACCACACCCAATGCTATGTTTTGAATGGAAAATCCCTACCCAATAGTTGCACTTCACTGCATTTCCTTTCACATGTGCAAAAGGGACATCTATATGCAACATAATCCTAACCTGATCCATTTCTGGAGAAGGATAATTTAAACCAAAAGGTGAAAAAGTCAATGAGAAGGCAAAGAGGAGAAACCAAAACAGGAGTCTGCCCTCCAGCCACAGTTCCAACATACGAGATGCTGGAAGACCTCTATTCTTGAATGAAACAGTAGAGAGCAATCATTTTAAATAGTATAGCTAACACATGAGGTATTAGGGGTAAGACAGCCGGGAAGAGATGTAATCTCCAGCACTAATGAATCTGATTTTACATAGATCTCCAACAATCTGTCTTTCCCTTCTATCATCAGAAACAAGATTTTTCTTGCAAACAAGTGGAAGTGCTTAAATGCATATGACTAAATAAGAGAGTACAAAGGGATTTCATAGGCTAGTTAAGAGGTAAGAAGAGATGTACCACTTAACCTCTATGACAAACTCACACCGGCATCGAGATACAGCCTGTTATCTAAACTTCACTCTTTAAAATCATAAGCCAAAAGGTCATTCAATTTGTGTGTTTTACATCCAGACTCGGTTAAAAGTTGAAAAGTTTACATAACATACCAAGAAAGACCAAATTAAACATCATGCAAGAAAAATGCAATCGCAAGAACAAAATAATTTGAAATAACAGAAGTACCACCACACAGCTATTCTTCATTCAAATTTCTTCCTTATTTTTTTTTTTGGACAACCGAGAAATTCACTAGGGCTAGTGATGCACGGTTCGAAACACGGTGGATAATGGGATCACTCACCCTTCATCATTCAAATTTCTTAGGACTCAAGATAATTGCTAGTAACTGAAAGATTTAAGGGGAACACACTGTCAAATTTCTGTTGAAGACCTCTTAAATTGAGAGTCTTTCCATTAAATAGGAAGTACACAGATTACATCCCTAAATATCCGTAATTTCTATCCCTAAAGATTAGTTATTTTATCCCTCTAAATATGCTATTCTATCACTTTGAATCTTCTGTTCTATCCCTCGAAATCTGGTATTCTATCACAATACTTATTCTCTTTGATTACTACAACAGATCTCTTTTTACACTTATATACAGCACTATAGAGTTAAATTGACATATACAATTATTCACTATTAATTCATGATGAGTGAGTTGTCCATCATGCTAACACACACTTCTGCAAGATATAAGTGTTTCATGATATTGAATGAGGGGCCTTAGCACATGAATCCAATCACAGAAAGCTATTTGAAAAGATCCAATCACAAAAGCTATTTGGAAAACAAAGGTAAGACTACAAGGCTTATCAGCAACTACAAGATTTTGGGGCTCTGTAGTATTCAGTATCTACAACGATATGGGCTTGAAAGGAAGATAAAGTTACCTGAATAAAGGAAGTCCTTGCCACCGTAGTTATACTTTTTCATTACAAGATATTTACTGCAACAGATGAACTAGTATAAGAGCTGAGTTGCAGAGTTTGCCATAAGTGATTACGAGGCTAAAGATATAACCTAATAGCTTCAACACTGTCAACATGATTGGCTTCGCTGAAAGCAGTCCCATAATGAAAGCTACCATTCAGAGCTCCAGCTTTACTTCCAAGAAGCTCCATCATCTTTCCCACTGTCAATTCCCTGATGTTCAATAAAAGGGAGCCAAATTTTAATCTAACTCAACTATGTAAATACGAGCTTCAGACTTACGATCTTGTGTGACAAAAGAACTAAATGATGCCCTTGAAGAAAAATGGGAAAAATCACAGATAAATAGAATATACTAAATCATGATAGGACAACAAACTAACAGCAATTTCACATGCTAAATCGAATTTAAAATGCCCCATCTCGTCAATGATGAAAGATTAACTTAATATTCCAATTTACAATTCTTTCAATTGAATTCTTAGAGTATTTCTCTTGCATTTGGTTAAACGGGTTCTTTTTAGAGGGAAAGAAGGAAAAATGAAACACCAGCAGCTCAGCTACGCAAGATGCTGACTGGTGAGGAAAGAACAAGACAAATGTTAACCTAAAAGGGTAATCCTAGCTCTTAGAAACTACTTTCTCTGACAAGATACAAGGACATGATCAACAAGTCGGGATAAGAAACACAGTGAATAGTAGAATACCTTGCATATAGGTAGACCTATATGAAGTCAAAATCTAAGTAAATAACCAACAAAGTTTCCTAGGCTTGATTTTTGGCCTGAATAATCAAGTAACATCTCAAATTCAGAAGATAACACTAACCATTTCCAATCTGCCCCTCAGTTCCTTTCTCCTCCACCCTTACCCCGTGACACTCCTAAATTTTATCGATTCTCCCATAGACACGCTGGTTTTAGTTGATAGTTTGGATGCCAATGGCACATTCCTTGATAGGAGAGAACATTGAAGCATCAACAAGGATATAATGTCAGAAAGAAATTATAATACTTCTCTTGGAAGTTTAGAGACAGGCTCCTACTTAGTATGTTTCTAAGAATGTCTTCATTTATGGCTGACAAGCCATGTAAAATCACAACAGAAAATCCAATACAGATCCTGAAGACATAAGGTTTTGGGCATGAGGGGAGTGAAGGAGGAGAGCCTTCTGAATTAAGCCTATCGAAGTTCAATATTTACCTTATTTGCTACTTTCAATCTGTTACAGAATGTACATAGTCATATCTACTCATAGTATTCATAGCATAATCATAGGTAGAGATATTTAGGGATCTTTTCTGATTTTGTTTCCTTAGCTAAATTTACTTGTACACCTAAACATCGCTCGAATAATACTACACGGAAATTGATCCATTGTCTCTGTGTTTTACACAATCAGACAGCTCGGTTAAGCTTATCAAAAACCAATACAAACTGATAAAAAAAATTAGAATCAAAAGTAAGATTACTTTGGAAATCCATGAGGATTTATAATAAGATCAGGGCATATGCCAGATTCAGAAAATGGAAAATCTTCCTGCTGCACAATGTGTCCACAGACTCCTTTGTGCCCATGTCTACAGCAGAATGTGTCACCAATCTGGAAACAATGAACACGAGAAGTATTTCTTTAGTATACTTAAGGACTTCTACAATAAAACATAGATACACAGCATGAAGCTGATAAGTAAGCGTACCTCAGGCCTGCGGGTATGACGAATCATTAACTTGATGCATAAATTGTCGTGCTTGTCGTTGTATAGAGCCACACTATCAACGACAGCTGTCTCCCCTTGAGGACCATCATAAGTTTGTCTACTTGGCCTCATAGGTGGTCTGATGCAGAAAAAGAATCTTAGTATCCAACATAAATAAAGGGGGAAGATAGAAGAAAATGTCTGCATATAATGGGAAAGAGATACCTATCCCGCGAGGTCCAACTAGACGTGATTGTAGGCGACTCCTTGTTGATATAGATATCACGAGGTTTAATTATTTCTCCTGGAGTAGCTAGTCCATCATCATCCAAAATCTACATAACATATAAGATTTCATATAAACTCAATTGTTCCCAGCTAATTCCACTGAGATACTTGAAAAAACAAATTAAAGAAATATGAGACCTCAAATTGAAATTGAAGATGTATTTTCATAAGAGGAAACAGATAAAGAAAATTAGGAACAAAAACCAGCAACCTTATTCTCAAACAGCTGATAACGTTCCTCAAGATTCAAGAATCTAAAATTTTATAGGAGGGGAGAAGAGGGGTGTAATGACCCGGTCGGCCATTTTTGGGAAGTTTCGTGAATCTACTGTTTTACCCCTCCCGATATCGAGCCCGAGTCATTTATATTGAGTTTGGAAAGTTGGTTTCGAACTTTGAGTTTTAAGTTGAGAATTTGGTAACTTTTGAATTTGGAAGGCTAATTTTGTTAAGAAAGTGATTTCGGTGTCTTTGGGAGTTTAGGGTCTGAATGGAATTCTGTCGATTCCATGAATCTTGAAATGTGGAATTTGGTCTCTGAGAGTTGTCGGTTTCAAGTTTATAGTATTTTTGAGGATTTGAGGTCCTAAGTTGTGAAATTGTGGAAATTTAGCCTATGGATTGACTTTGGTCAGCATTCAGGGTTCAGATGCTCGGATCGGAATTCTAAGAGCTCCATTGGGTTCAAGGGATGCTATTAGGCCTCAGTGAGATCTTCGTTGAATTTTGAGAGATACCGAGCTTGTTTTAGACTTTTTAGGCATTGAGTTAGTTTTCACAAATGTCGGGTCAAGGAGACCTCAGATTCATGATTCGACGGTTCCATTGAGTTCAGAACGTCCAGTATGATTGATTTGCTTATGTGGTTTGTGTTTACAGGTTTCGAGCAAATCTCGAGGGTCCATTCGATTCTTTGAGAATAGGCTGATATTTGTGTGTGTGTACTTCGCATTAGCGATCACATCGCTTTTGCAAAGGATGGGTCACGTTTGCGAGAGGTTAGTCTCGATGACCTTCGCGATTGTGAAATGAGGTGTTGCGATTGTGACATTTGCCTCAGCGAATGTATGTTCATGATCGTGAGGGCTGGATTTTTATCTTTTGCGAACTAATTCCGCTTTTGCAACATCAGAGGGGGGGTTTTACCTGCAATTATCGGGGTTTAATCCCCATTTTCCATTTTTTAGCTTAGGAAACCCTTGGAGGCGATTGGTGAAAGAATTTCTTGTGCTAAATTTTTTGGGTAAACTTTCATGACCCTAAAACTTCATATTCCTTTGATTATTTAAAAATTCTAACACCAAAATTCAGGATTTTGATTGGCAAATGACAAGGTTTTACAAGAACTCAAAGTTCTTAACTAAAATGGAGATTGTGAACTGATTTTTGAGTCCTTTTCAAAATGGTTTTTATCAATGAAGTTCCTAAAGCCTTAAGTATTGTCTTCAAGTGTTGATTTTCGGATTCAGACTTTATTTTTATAATTGAGTTTTAAGTTGTGGCCCATTTTTCCAAGTAATTAATGTAGGGTATTGTTGTTCCGAAAAGTGATTGTGAATACTTGATTGTTATAGATTATGTGGCTTCAGACACTGGTTGGAAGGGGAAGACTCGACTTTTGGGGTGATTAATTCATTGCATTCTCATTAACCTTGTATTCTAGTAGAATTCGTGTATTCCCTTCATTGCATGTGTGTTGGGAGTACTGTAAATCAGGTGATCTGTTAGAAAGAAGTTGAATTGGAAAGTTTGTGGGATTATCATGATGATGTGCATTGCCATGTTGTGACTCTTATTGATTCAATTAATGAAATGCTTGATAGCATGAATGTGGACTTAAATTTCATGAATTCTTCCATGTGGCGTGATATTGATTGTGTGCATTGATTGTTGAACACCATGATAAGACATGTGATGGTTATGATGTCGAGGTTATTTTCGGCAAGTATTGAAAAGTCGATGGAACATGGTTCTGGCTAGTGATTTGATATAAACCCGATGCGAAATGATATAAAACCCAAGGCCTAGCAAAAAGTGGATGATTTGTAGCTTAAGTCGTACGTTCAAGCCCCACACCATGCAGCAATGCCCGATATTTAAGTGGAGAAGGGTAAAGGGGTGGGCCTATTGTCCATCGAGTTTAGAAAGCTATGATTGGTCCAAAGAACAGGTCACACACAAATTTTTCAGCAATAAAAAATGGTTCTGACTAGTGATTTGATATAAAGTCGATGGAAACGGTTTCGGCTAGTGATTTGATATTAAGCTGATGGGAAATGGTTTTGGTTAGTGATTTGATATAAAGCCGATGGGAAATGGTTCCGACTAGTGATTTGATATAAATCCAATGAGAAATGGTTTCGACTACTGATTTAATATAAAGGTGATGGAAAATGGTTTCAGCTAGTGATTCGATATAAAATCGATGGAAAATGGTTCCAGCTAGGGATGCCGATGGAAAATAGGCCTGACGAGAGATTGACTATTGTGACTTACTTGTTTATTGTGATTGATGCACTTGTTATGTGTGATTGATTTACTTGACATAGAGACTGACTACTTGATTCGTTTGGTTGTTGAATTGTGACTTATTGAACTGTGATTATTGAGTCTTATGAGTTGTGTACTGTAGAACTGTTAGGTTGGACTGATCTCTGTGCAGGTTGTTGTTTGAGGAGGTTCAATTGTGATGAAAGGAGTATTTGATTTCTAGCTAGTTGCTTTGTTTAGTAGGTTGCTAATTGGGTACCGTGTTGTTGGTACTCACCCCTTGTTTCTACACTTGTGTAGGTTCTGAGCCCTATTATGTGTGATCATCCTTCTTCTCCTACTTACCGAGGCTTATCAAAGGACCATTGAGAGCTAGTTACTTGTCATCCTAGTAGGCTCTCCTTTCCTTTTCTTGAAGCTTTGTTCTATTTGAGAAACAAACTAACAAAGGTTGAGACTAGTAATTATTTCAATTTCGCACTTTATGTATTAGTAGCTTGTACACGTGACAATCAAGTTTTAGGTTGTTAATAGAATGAATAAGTTTTCTGCTTTTATCTTGTTCTTGCTTTATTTTTCAGCATTTCTTTCGTTTCGTTAGGTTGAGGCTGACTAGTCTTGGTAGGAATTGACAAGTGCAATCATGTCCATTTTTGGGTTGTGACGGGAAATTGGGGGGTGGGGGTGGGGTGGGACAGAAGCAGACATGTTCAGAAGGGAAGTTGCACAGAAAAACTATATCAATAAGAAGCACATACTGGACAATCACCTATGTATCTTCTCATATACGTCCTAGAATATGTAAATCCAATGCAGTGAACTGCAACATATCATTAAGAAATTTACCTGCATTATCTCAGCTTCCTTTCCTTCTCGCTGTGGTCTAACTATTCTATCCGATGTCAAATTCTCATACTTCCGACATATGGCTGAGTATCTGTTCAGATTTTTTTAGTATAGAAAGAAAGAGGTACAGGTAATAAATGGCATATGGAATTCAATAGGTTGCACATACCTTTTCATTACTATGCAACGCCCAAAGCCCCGATCCAAAGAAGACTTGTTCATTATTATTGCATTACCACTGCCATAGCCATCACTCATCACAGCAACAATGGCATTCTGCCCAGCCCCTAGCTTATCATACCCAACCTGCAGATTCAACTATTAATGCATGCCATATGAAGTCACATTACATCAAAAAGACACTATGCCAACCAGCTCAGCTGTTCTTGTAGTCAGTAAAGGGCGTTGAGGATACACCAAAAGGTTCATCAATGTGTCCATCCGACTCAACTGCAAAGTTGATAAATCCAACATCAGTCCAATAACCTTGCAACCACATGAATTAAGATAAAGTAGTCAGGCCATAAGTCTGATCTTCTATGTATCTCCAGTAACTAATCGTTTTAATTAGATAAAAACAAGTAAGAACTTCGTCACCAGTCAAAGTCCATGAAACAAGTGTAGACTTTGGTCAACAATAAAGAGACCTGTCAGACTAAGCATGAACAGCCAACTGAGAGACTATTAACTTTGGAGGCTAATGCATGACAGCAACCTAAGTTAACAGAAGAAATCCTAGCATCAAGTATCCCCAAAAAAGATCAACCTTCTTTGAACAGACAGCTCCAAGACTCAATGAGCTCCTTTCACAAAAATCGATGCAGAAAACTTGAATGGTCAAAAAGATATGTTTGTAAATAAGATCAGCTTGTTAGCACCGATTCATGTATCAAATATTGAATGTGCATGGGAAATATCTTAAAGATTGAAAGACCTCCTGAAAACTATACAAAGTCTTTTTCCAAGTATTAATGTTAACGTCTCCCTTGGGATGAAATAATACAATGGGCAATCAGCGTAGATAAGAATAGCAATCAGATTCAATACATAGTATGATAACTTCACAATTAATTCAAGTCCATATACATAAAATTGTGGACAAATATTGAAGAGAATTCCTAAAATGACATCTAGATGTCTAGTGCATAATTTTACAGAAGACATGAAATACAAATAGTCTTATCCCTTGCTACTTGCCTGGTTATAGGATATATTTCCCATAACTTTCCTACCCATTGCGCACTATGAACACAACCAGAAAAACAGTTAGTAAAAGTGATAGATCAAAAGACAGTAATGGTAAAATCAGAAAATTAATATTGTGAGACAGATAGAGGGTGAGTGAGACAAACCTGACGGGTATTCGAAACTGATGGATTGTGATCAAAATAAGGTATCATACCGGCACAAACACCTAAGGTTGTGAATAGCTCAATCTCAATATGTGTTGTCTCTGGATTAATCTCTCTTTTGCATTGAGCAATCTGGAAAACATGCATCATTTCTACGGTCAGTTCTAGTGTGATAATCTAATAAGTTCTCTTACAGAAAGCACTTCCCATTTGCTTGACACAGACCAATGAGTTGTTCTCCTCTGCGACATCAAGAAATTCTATCAAACCATCCCCTAGGAAACTGCTAAAGTCGCGTACACCATCCTTCAGTTTATAAATTTCAAGTCAGACCGTCAAACTGACATGAATACATACATCTCAGAAATAAGATTCAGGGAAGATGAGTACCTTTAACTCATTCATATGGTGCTCTTTGATCCTGGAAACACCTTTCTCGGCAATTACAAGTGGACGACACACACGTCCACCATCTGAAGCAATGTAGACACAGCCCTGCAAGAGATTTCTTCCTCACACCACTTTTAAGAAATGATCATTCAAATGACACTAACAATTCAGCAGAAAAATTTCAATATAAGAACAAAGGGCCAACTTCATAAATTTTGCCATCAGCGCCACTATGGTGAAGCAACACTAACCAAAAATGTTCAGAGATAGAAATCATCTATACGGATCCTTATACAACAGGGACCATTTTATTCACAGACCTAGGAAATCTATGTCATCAAAAATTAGCAGATTTTTATAAAAAATCCTAATACATGAGAACTCCTATTCTCGATAAGGCAAAATTTCACTAGCTGCTCGGCTTCAGCTTCTAAAAATTAAGTTATCCCATTTTCCATCAAAACAAGCAAATGACGCCTTAGGGGAAGTCTTGTTCATCTTTTCTTCAGCAGTTCAGTTAGCATGAAAAGAAAAACAGAAACTTCATGCTTTTTGGTCGAAAATAACAAATATATTTGCAAATTTCCCTTCGGTTAAGTGCAACAAGACATCAACCAAACCTTTTTTTCCTGAACTCGATCGTCATCCTGATACAGCTGAACTAAAAGACTATAACCCCAACATATGTAGCTTAACAACAAGTGGAAAAATATTTAGGAAAATGATGCAAATAAACCAACTGTCAAATCACCTGTTTTTCATTCACAAAAATGCTTACAAACTTCCCGATTCGACCCTTCCTTCTTAGCTTCCTCATTGTATTGGCGAATATCTGATTGAAAGAACAGATTATTGATGAAAG
This sequence comes from Solanum chilense, assembly GCA_032847665.1. NCBI lineage: Eukaryota > Viridiplantae > Streptophyta > Magnoliopsida > Solanales > Solanaceae > Solanum > Solanum chilense. Next base: position 4,915,986 of record CM064971.1, on the reverse strand, counting down.
TGAATAACAAGCCTATCTTCATATGAATAAAAAAAATAAAAATATAGTTGTTCAACAGCTAGCAAGCGAACCTGCGGACTCCTGTGCGTGCCTATAGGAGCTCCATTTAATATGATGAGATAGGAAGTTGGCATGTGAAGTTCTGGCGAACCATATTGTAAGTCCTCAACACCCAAGCTAAAGCAAAGTTGCTGTTGATTTGTGAACATCTAACTATGATCAGATTTGATTTTGTAGGATCTAAATTGATAAGAAATTAGATCAAATAAAATCATCCCTTGATTCACAGATCTCCTAGAATCAAGGTATATGATTGCTAGTTTGTTGCTTGTTCTCTACTGTATATTTGTATCTCTACAAATGAATTAGATTGTACAATTTTGGTACCAAAACTTACAGTTCCACCTACGTAAAGGGAGTTATACTTCATAGAAATGATTTACAAGAAACTTTACTAAGTGAAACTAGCACAAATTGAAATGTTGAAAGAACAAAATTATCGATACTAAAGCAAAATACAACAAAATAGCAAGCTAACTATGTCTTAGAATAGGAATCTGTGAGGAGAAAAAAGTAGTAGGCCTTTACATGCACTATCTTTATTTTTCTATATAGGTCAATGTAATGACCCTCCAAGTCATTTCTATGTTATTGCCTTTCTTTCGTCGTTTAGAGATTTCCTACAGCGACCCAAGTCATTTATAACTTGTTGGGACAGTCACCTGATCGTTCGTTTAGATTATGTGCAAGTTTCCTTGTTTTAGCGCTTCTAAACTTGAACGGTTGACTTCTGTCAGAATTTCAGGAAGACGTCTTCAAAATGACAGAACCTCCATAACTTTGAGTTTGGTCAAGAAGACCTCTTTTGCAAATCCTGAGGCTTTCTGGTTAATCGCGAGCCTCCTCATGAAATTTGGCTAAAAATGAAGCTTGGGTATGGAGCCCACTTTTTGTTGAGATGACCTTGATTGGAAATTTTGATGCACCGTTGAGTCCAAAATGTCAAATTTGGTGGTCTAGCATATCTCATTTGTGTGTAGGGGGTTCAGAACGAATTTTGAGCACCTTGTTGGGAATTTTGGCATTTGCCAAAGCTAGCTAATTTGCATCAGCTAATTCGTGGTGACCAGAGACCTGGCCTCTGCATTCACGAGGCCTTAGTCACGTTTGCGGGGGCCTGCTTGGTTGCCTTCCACATTTGCGCGTGTTTGGCCGCGTTTGCGGAGGCCAATGAAGTGACCCTCCATGTTCGCAGGCCAGACACTACGTTCGCAAAGCGTTAGGCCCCCACCCTTCGCAATCACGGAAGGTCCGCCGCATCCGCGGTAGCCAATTAGACCAAACACATTTCCAGCTTTATTATAAAACTTCAAAGTGCGATATTTAGGATTCCAAATTGGGTGATTCTTGTTGCTAATCTTCCGGAAAGATAGTGGCTACGCTTTGAGGTGATCGAGGAAGTAGAAGAATCGTCGTGTTGAGGTAAACTCCGCCCTAAAGGTGTTGCTAGCCACTTTATTGTGCTTAAATGGTGATTTCTTTTATGTTGTGGTTTCACTGTGTTTCGATCCCTAAATTGTGTCCCATTTTGGGATAAAAGTTCTGGGAGCTTAAGTGGACCTTTTGACGTAGTCAACTCTGAGATTTCCAGCATGGGCTCCACACTCCTATTTTGACTCGAATTCTGGTCCGTCTCCGATTAATATGTTTTTGGTGTCTAAACACCTGACTTAACTTGTGATCCTATTTTTGATAGTTCGAGAGCATTCGGAGACTGTTTGGAAGGGAAAAGCTTCGGTTTTGTGAATTTAAAGCGCAATCTGCTTTTGAGGTAGGTTATGGCTTCCCGTCCTTTAGATTGAGCTCGAGAATTTAAATGTGTGTGATTTGTGTGAGCTTGGGTTGGGTAGTTAGCTGATAATACATAGTTAGTTAGAAACCATGTTTTACGCTTATTTTGGGATTGTTGACTGGTTGATTTCTCTTGTTTCGATCATCCTTACCTTGTGGCTTATGTGGTACTTGCTTATGGTTTTATTAAGAAGCATGTTTGGCCTTATTCTAGGTGTAGACTAGTGTTTACCTTAAACTTGCTGTTTTTGGAGCCGATAGGCCTTAGTTTTACTGTGATGTTGTTTATGGATGGCTTAGCTCCCTATAACCTGATGTCAAAGACTTGGGTATGATAGAATGAGCCTTATTTAGGCGGTGACTCAGCTCTATTGACCTTCTATCTATGGCTCCCTCTTTCTACGGCCCACTGGTTTACGGTTGAGATATCATGCTTCATTTGGTGACTAGGGGTTGGAATTGGTTCGAGCTTGGAGTATTGTATTGATTATCCGGGAGTAGACGTTGTTCTAGGGTGGCACTATGATGATGACTTAGAGATCCTTCACGGTAGCTCCTATAGTCACATATTCAAGGTACGATCATATGTTCTTGGTTACTTTTGGAGGCCTTTCCATGGTTTGAGGTTTGTGCTACGCACTTTTCGGCTCCAAATTCACCGGTTTTTGTTCTTAATAGAAGTAGTTCTTATGTGTACCTATCGAGATTATGGGGTCCATCTTGCACACGAGTGTACCTCTGAGTTTATGGGGTCCAGTTAGATTTTTGCTAGTTATTTACTTAATTCATTTCGGATCTTTTCTACACTCGTGCACATTTCTGTTAGATTTTCGCTCTTTGACCTCAATTGTGTTTAATTCTAGCCATTCATATTGCTTTTACTTTTCTTGCTTAGTCGGCTAATGATGCCTACTAAGTACCTGTTGTTTTGGTACTCATGCACACTCTGTATTTATTTCGTGATGCAGGTCCAAGCACCAGCTATCAACATTAAGTTCGAGCTAGTTGTCGCAGTATTTGGAGGTGAGCGTGAGCTTATGGGGTCTTGGATCATTCTTGCCTCTTTCAGTACTATTTGACTAGTCTTCAGTATTTTGAGACAAGTTTGTTTAATTGTGGTCCACTTTTGGGACTTGCACCTATTTTTGTAGTAGCTCTGTATTTGCGACTTTCAGGTTCTGGAGGGATCTTTTGTTATGCATATATTATGTTGCATCCGAGTTCTTCTCATGTTAAATCTATTAAATTGGTTTTTCTTGTTTAGTTCTACCCTTATACACGTTAATTGATGATCAACATTATTGGTTGGCATACCAACTGGTGGGATACAGTGGGTGCCATCATAACTCCAGAAATCGAGTCGTGACAACCAACTTGCCAACACCTAGACTAATCCAACCGATACTTGCAACCTCGCACCGTGCGTAAGTATGTCCAACAGAGCCTAGGAAAATAGTAACAGTTACACTATTGTTTTGAGCTTGCCTATACGACCTGATTCTTCCTAACTCCCCATAGACTAGGGGTCGCTTGTTAAGGAGTATTAGAAGAAATAATTCATGTACTATGATATTATTTCATGCTACGTTTGGTAGGAATTTGAGTCTATGTATAATTGATTCATAGATCAGTTATACATCCTACATGGTATTACAGAACGTATTACTATAATACCTTCCATTTGGAAGGTATCAATAATACGTAGGATTTAATACCATGGGATAAGTCTATGTAAAGACTAAAATATCCCTCAAAATCATTTTAATTATTTTATTTATTTTCTTGATTTTATGTTTTATATTTGTATTAGTAAATTTATTTAAATAAATTAGCTTATAAATTATTTAGAAAGTGTTATTGTCACTAAATAAATCAAATACAAATCAATACAATATTTGAAATGTGAGTTATTTAATGTTTACTAAATAAAAGACAAATATATCACCACATGACTCTTGTTATCTTAATCGAATGTATTATTTGTTATCTAATTTTTGTATTATAAACAATTTATAAAATTGCATGCATATTAACACTACAAGTTGCATTTTTTATGTGTAAAATGTAGATGTTATTCAATTTCACTATTGTTTACCATCTTTTTGGTTTTGAATGTAGATGGTTTTATCTTATTTTAAATTGAAAATTGATATTTTGTGAGTGATAATTTATTAAGATGACAATTATTTATTCTCAAATAATTCAGTAAAAAAATAGCAAACATGACAACAAAATTGTTCTTATTCTAGCTAGTTAGAAGGCCATAATAATTAATATTGTTCGACAATTATCTACTTTGACCCAATTACATAATAATTCAAGGGTATAATTGGAAAGAAGCTTTTTATAGAGTTTTAATCCAAACACAAGATTAGGTAGGAAACAATGAACCAAACACTTGATAAAATAAATCATGCACTACTAATTCCGTGCATTACTAATCCCTGCATTATTAATCTTTGTACCAAACAACTTCTAAGAGTAAACGGACTTGTAGCAGCCCCATTTGTACATAAACAGGGAAAGACGAGCAACTGAAATATTTGCACAATCTATATAATTCGGCTAGAAGTAGATCAGATTATTTTACATATGTATGTAGTAATACCTTTACAACATTGGACATAAGATTAACAAGGAAGTAAACAATCACATTCCTAGGCTTTCCTCGTTCCAGCGAGAGCTCCCTAACATGATCCTCGGGGTCTAATTTTAACTTTTATGGAAAAGAGTTCAAATTTGCCCCTGTATTGTTTGGGGTTAAGCAACAATTCCCTTCGTTAAACTTTTGATATAACATTAACCCCACCTTTAAGAAAATGCCTCATTTATTCCCTTTGATCTCAAAAGGAGTCCCAACTTAAACAAGCCACTCCCTATGAGTTGCTGGGTCATTATTCAATAGGCACACGGTCAGTAAACCTGCTCCCAAGTCAGCTGCATCTCCTCCTTTTGTCTCTGTCTAATGTTCATCCTTGACCTTCTTTTCGAACTCGTGTTATAATCAAAAGTTAGGGGTAAATTTGGATTATTTTTCTCGAAGAATTTGGACACGTGGAGTCCATTCATTACAATTGGATCTCCATCAATAGCAAGGTCAAATACGAGACAATTTGCTAAGGGCAAGGTCCTAAATGGATCAAAAGTGTAACAGAAGGCAAAATTGAGCAATTTCAAATAGCACAAAGGTAAGTAAGGATTTTTCCCTAATTTTTATAATGGTCATAATCAGCTTATGAATTTGAGTTCAATAATAAACAATTATAAAAGCTCAGAGTTGAGAAATATACAAATAGAGACTCAAGCCAACTTCATTTTTTGCTACTCAAATATTAGATGAGAGGAGATAATAACAGAGAACTGTACCAGAAAAACAATAGAGCTCTCATCTTCATCTATAGTAAGTGTAACATGAGCCATCAAGGCTAAATGTTTCACCAATCCACAAGATTCACCAATTGGGGTGTCACAAGGGCAGAGCATGCCAAACTGTAACGAAGTTAAATAATAGGCTGAGGAAGGCACCCCTATCCCATAAAACAAAACCAGGAAATTCTGTTCAAGCTGAATTACTACATTGACGTACCTGGCTACCGTGCAGTTGTCTAGCACTAACTTCACTAGACTTTTCAACTTGTGCTACAATCCTTGTCATCTGGGCTAACAGTCCAGCATATGAGGACCTAGAAACAACCTGCGATTAAGATAAAATTGACCTTCAAATCTCAAGCCCCTTTCTTTCTTCATGTATAATCTATGGCAAGGCCACAATGTGAACCAATTTAATAGAAAATGGAAGTGAATTAGAGGAGAGGAAACACGTACCTGAGTCACGCCTTTACTATGCATCCTACCTTGTTTAGAATCCCAGTTGCCTGTAGAGAGGCTTATCTCCATGCCCACGGTAATAGTTTGTCTGACTATGAGCTAGGAGATGCAAATAAAAAGACTACTAGTGAAATTTACCATTTTCAAAAAAAAAAAAAAGACTACTTGTGAAACTACTTTCTTTTTCTTACGTCCAAAACCTCAATGAAAAGCATTTATAGTAACAAATATGTACACATGTTTAAGACCACAAGTTTCACAAGTCCTATACCCACCCACATGTTATGGCATGTTTAAAGACCACAAATTCCAAAAATCTTCCTTTCTATCTTAGCCCAATCAAATAGATTCACATAAAACATGAGCATTTGGATTGCGCTTTATCACTGTATGGGAAAAGTATGGTTTAACAACCAATAGTACCCTGGTGGAACCATGTGAAAGATGGCGTCCCAGATTAACCGTATGAGTAACAGGCCCAGCATGAATGTTGGGGATGACCCTGGTGCTCAAACTGATAAAACACTGTCTCAAGACGGGCCGGCGTCAACACCCAAAGGTGGTTGGTTTGCACAAAGAGAAAATGTCAGTGTAAGAAGACACCGTGGACAGGATATGAATCTGAATGCTAAACTCCTGCTAGGATAGGGGGAGCCACACAGTGATCCTGGAAGATATATGCGTCTAGTTGGTAAAGTTGAATTATCTTACAGGGACTAGATCTAATATTTCTTTTTATGTGAGTGTTGTAAGTCAGTTTATGGATTCTCCCTTTGATTGTCATTGGGGTGCTGTTGTAGATTAACAGTATGGATAACATGTCCGGCATAAGCGTCGGGGATGAACCTGGTGACCAAACTGATAAACGTTATCTCAGGAGCATAGAAGCATAGTGACAGATTAAGTAGTTACCATACAGCTAGTTCGGTTCCTGGGTTCCTTTCTGAAACCCTAACCTAAAGAGAAGTTTATCGTCACAGCAAAAGGTAGCTTACAACGGTCACCAAATCTGACAAAAATTAATCTCAAAACCAGAAACGGATCTGAGATACGTGAATAATACTCAAGTACAATATGGAGTAGATTTTTCTTATTGGATCTAAAAACCAGTCATCTTGTAGGATTATCCAAGGGATTTTGCCCTATAAATAAACACTTGCATGGGAGTAGAAGGCATATCATCTTTCAAGATTGTAACCACCTATCTTAGTTGTAAAAACATAATCTCTCTCTCGTCTTTTATCTACAGATCTAGATATTAACAAGCAATTTGCTTTCCCTGCAATAGTATTATTTTGTCTGCTTTTGTCAGTAACTTCTGGCCGAAAAAGAAGGGATAAGTGATTGGACCTAATTCACTTGCCTTTAACCCTATTTTATACATTTTATTTTAGTTTGCACCCACACAATTTTTCCGGCAAATAACCACAGTAATAGCATACCTGAGACATGTCCACTTTCTTTTGCTTTAATAAAAGGGCATCCACCGTCTTCCTAGTTTCATTATTCAATTGCATGAACAAATGCTGCATTAAAAGTTTTCAATTGAACACGTTAGAATTAAGAGTAATGAGATAAGCATTAAGCGTTCAGAAAGCAAGTTACTGAGGTACACCTCAAAACGGAGGGATAGCAGGTCACCGCATAGCTCATACCGCTTATTCCCCAAGTAGTCCTACAATATCAATTAGATGTATCAACAAAAATTTACCAGAAGGAAAGATTAACAAATTCGTTCAATACTTTTTCTGTATAAAATAAACAAGCAGCGCAATTTCTTGGAGAGGTCTGTTTTTGCCTGAGAATAGGATCAAGGAAGAAGTCGGAATAATCTAGATACCAGATCAAAAATGTAACACCTCAAAAAAAAAAAGACTTGCAAGGAAGGGTTCAAGGACGGTGAAAGAGTCCACAGTTAGTGAACCCATCCTTGACCTAAGTCTTGTGAAAATTATTCTAAGGTAATGATTCACGGACAGGTTCATGGCCAGCAGAAGGGTCCATAGACGGTAGACCCGTCCGTGGAGATTGACTTAGAAAAAGGAAACCCATCAGTTATTTTTCAAGGTTATATGGGTCTTTTCCTATGCATCTAATACCTAAACTAGGTCGTTTTAATCCTAATCCTAGACACTATATAAGTACTTTAAGCCTAAAATTTGACCATTCTAAATCACTCTTTAAATTTCCCCAAATCCCTCCAAGTTCTTCCCCCAAATATATCTCTCTAAAAGAAGAAAAAGAAGTCAAGCTAGGGTTTTCAAGACCAAGTCTCCTAATCCTCCATTGATTGCAAGCTTTTGGCATCAAGGTATGATAGTCTTCATTTATGGAGTTCTTTCCTCCATAGAATTCCTAAATTCTCCAATTTACAAAGTTAGAAATCTCCAATTGAAGTTAGGGTTTTCTTCTATGTCATGGGTTCCTTGAATTGAGATAATTCCGTGTTTTTAAGATGAATCTCCATAAACCCATGCATAACCCATGTATTCTAAGTTATGATGATATAATGTGGGTTTTGATCTATGAAAGATGAGTTTATGAAGATACGCATGTTCTCAATGAAATTGATGAAAAGTCATTTAAGTTGCTTTGAGAGTAAAGCATAAATGTTGTTATTGTTGTTTCTGTGAAAGAATTTCACACATACTAATGTGAAAGGGTTTTCTCACATAAGGATTCTTAAAGTTTGTTTTCTCAACGTAACTTTGAATCAAGATTTAGGAGCTATTCTAAAGAAACTTAGATTGGATTGGCTATTTGATGTGCCTTCCATGAAAGATAAGTTAAGATTTATAAATATTACGTGGGATTTATGTTTAGCACCGAGGGGATATTGAGATGGAAGCTCTCACGTAGCTAGAGGTCGGGTTACTGGTAGCAATCTTTTTATCCCATACCTATGTGCCCCCATAGAATGATCGTCTTAGATAGACATTAGCTAGTGGATCCACATAAACTAGAAGTTTAGGTTCTTACCTTCACAAGTAAGAACACCCATTTTTGGTGTGGAGCAGACAACGAATTCCATTTTATAGCTTACATGGTCTCCATATCGGTTGAGGATACTTCCCATATTAATAATAATGAACTAAGGTTACTTCCGATATTTATAATAATGAACTAAGGTTACTTCAGGAAGTACCTCACAAGTGTTCAAAGATGAATTTTACTTGCATTTGACCATGATTACTATGATGTTTTCTAACCTTTTTCTTATGGTTTTAACTTGATCTTTGCAAGACATGAAAGGTCCTTTTTAGCATGATTTTATATCTTTATGCATTGCTATCACACTTGGTACATTCTTGTACTAACGCATACTCTTGCCTACATTGTTCCCAAATGTCGTGTCTGACTTCTCCAGTTTCCCATCTCCGTGGCTAGGGATCACTTAGGTAGCTATTGAAGATTGGTGAGTCCTCATGTTCCGAGGACTGAACCTTTTATTGCTTTTCGTCTATATTTTTTCAGATGTTGTACATGATGTCAGGGTTACGTCCCGACCACTCTTGATGTAATAGATGGCTTTGAAACTATGTAAACTTCCGTTTCGTTCTATCAAACTCTTTGTGTTATATTTTGTCTTTTAAAATCTCTCAATTTTCTATTATCCTATTTATGCATGCTAAGTGGCTTGTGTAGGGCCTCTAGGGTCCTATACGCCATGTTACGCCTATGGTGTACTTTGGGTCGTGACAAAAAAATAAAAAGAAACAAATGGAGAGAGCACAAGGCAGTTCTTAAAATAGCAACCTAGCAACATGAAGGACAGTATTAACAAAGTGATCTTGAAAGGATTGTGAGCACGGGACATTTGGAGTGTCGACAATATAACATGGGATCTCAACATCATGTATACTAAGAATTGGGATGGGTCTGCCTCTGTCACCCTGATAAAATGGACCTTGAGCCTAACTCAACCTCAAAAACATGAGGTGGGACTCTAAACAACTATTTTAAAAGACGAAGTGATGGCTTTACTGCCAGAGTCTAGATTATTCCCCCAAGGCATATTGGTACAAGGTAGCTTCAATTTTGTCAGACTATTAGTTGGCTTAGTACTTTCCCCATGTCTCATATCAATGGTGCAGGCAACCTATCAGAAATAGAAGAGTGTTAGCATCTTCTATACAACAATGTCATCCACCGTTGTAATACAATATTGATTGAGTAAATACAAAAATAAATCTCAAAACCGGATCATCTCACATCAAGGATTACACAAACACTATACATTTGACTTTGACAGTAGTACTTTCAAAGCTAAAAATAATGTTAACACATATATACCTTGTCATCCACTGCATCCTTATTTAAGATTGCTTCCATTACACGCCTCAATATTACCGCAACATACGTGCATTTACCGTGGAAATTGTTTTGATGGACCTACATGTTCGAGGATATGGTTGAAAGAGTGGAAGAAAATAGGCATTAACATGGTGTATAGTGCTCAATTTTTTTCTTCTTTTGACATGTGTTACAAATTCTACACACAGGAGAAAACTTACTGGAATATGTGCAAAAATTATGTCACGAAGAACTCTTAAAGCACGTGCTCCCTGACCATTAAATAAAGCAAGGTCTATTGAGAATTCATTCTATTGCAGCAACCTTAAAACTAACAGCAAAACAATGCAAACCTCCTCCACTGGACCAGTAGAATGTGAAGACACCTTAAGCTGCAACAACAAACATGATCATAATCAACTTATGATTTTGAGCTCGATAATAAACAATTTTCAAGATAACCAGTGAAGATAACCATTGTTTCACTCTCGAGGAACTTCAATGCTTGGAGCTGCGTATAAACCTTTTCATCTCTACACTCCTGCAAAATGTAGAAATAAAAATTCAAAAATACATCATCACTTCCTTGAAACAGTAATAAGCAATGATACCTTTCTTTATCTGTAACACCCAATATCCAAAACAAACCAAAAATGCAGATTTTCAAAAGTTGCAGGTACCACCGATGGAGCCAACTATGGACCGTCAGTTAACTTATGGTCCGTCAGTAGCTCCGTCGATGGGCCAGTAAACTTTCAGTCCTCAGTCATGAACGACGGCCGATAAGTACGGACCGTCAGTCGACTTACGGTCCATCAGTCAGCTCCGTCAATGGTTTAGTCGACTTTCAGTCTTCAGCCATGAACGACGGTTGTCAGTAAGGACCATCAGTTAGCTCCGTCGATGGGTCAGCCAACTTTCAATCCTTAGTCGTGAACGATGGTCGACCAGTTTGGACCATCAGTCGACTTGCGGTCCGTCAGTCAACTTCGTTATTGATTCCGACAGCTTTTAAGTCAGAGGTCTTTTGCTCTTTTTCTTGTTCGTTTGGCCCCTAAGTTACGTCATTTAGACCCTACAATTTAAGCCTAGAAACATAACTAGAACTTACCTAAGTCAAGTCATTAATCAAAAAATTGAAAAATTAGAAGCAAAGAGGATAGAAAGGTCCAAAATCCTAGTTCAAGAATGCAGCAAGGTTCCATCAGTTCCAGCCCCAAAATCGAAAAATTTCTTCGTGGAATTCGTTACGAGGTATGTGGGATTTCACTAGTGGGTTCCTTTCACCAATTGGGTCCCTAGATTTCAGTCAGATTCTTGATTCTCTTATCATAATTAGACCTAGGTTTTTAGAACTTCAGCACATTATCATGAATTTGTTAGTTATATGTTCCAAATCAGATTGTCATGTTATTACTCAGTTTATTGCATGAATTTCAAAACCCTAGCTATGTATTACTTTAATTCTAGAATTACACATGCTAGGTCAGATATTTCAGTTATTTTAGATATATACATGCCTCGGTATTTGGATGCATCATTATCAAATTAATTGTTGCATTCTCAGTTTGCATGTTCAGTTTTGATCTATCCAGAATTTACAGAAACTGTCATAATTAGTAAACCACTTAATTCATTGAGAGTAGCATATTACAAAGTTGGACTAGGGTTCAAAGTACCCAAATAGTCCAAGAACTACTAGCCACATAGGTTGTAAGTGTCCTCTGTGGGCATCATTTCAGTGATCACGCCAGCATGTCTCTATACCTCTGCAGGGTATATTGGGTCCTCTCGATAGGGAGTATACATCGAACTCCATATTTAGCTCATGTGGTTTTATTATCGGTTATTAGTAGCTCCCACAGTTCAGTTAGACTCCATTGCATTGATCATGTTTCAGTTTTCAGTCTCAGCATATTATAACTTGGTCATTGCATTCAGATTACTCATGTTAAGTATTCCAGCATCTGTATCATGTTCAGATTATTTCATTGTTTTATTACTTTGCTCAGCTATATGGTATTTCAGTTTTACTCTATCCTACATGATCAATTGCTTTCAAGTATGTGATGTAGGTTTAGGTTCTCAGCATCCAGATCACGCTTAGATCGGTTCCCGATCTCCAGTTCAGCAGAACAAGTGGTGAGTTCTCATTCTCAGATCACAATAGTTAGCTGGGGCCTGTCCCAGCATTTCTAGTTAGTTAGAGGTTATTTTCGACATAGTTAGATTCAGCTTAATATTGAGTTGATATCTTCTTTGTATTGAACTCATCAGTTTTTCATATATCTTAGTTATAGTATATGGGTATTCTCCATCTTTTCATTTTATTTATGATTACAGCTTCCGCATCAATTTATTATTCAGTTTATCTTTAGTATGCTCGTGATCATGCCAACAGAGTTAGCTTGGGATCATTTGTGGTCCTTGGTCCCGTGTCCGCGTCTCGGAGTAGTTCGGGGAGTGACAGTATCAAGGCGATACTTCAGAAAATTTGTGAAATACGGGTTAAAGCCAAGTGAATTAGGTTCGATCAAGCTTCTTTTTCTTTCTCGGCTATATCAAGAAAATACAAGTAAATGGATTGATTATTTAGCTAAGCAAAGAATCAGGAATTTGAATACTCAAATATAAGAACTAGAGCAAGAAAAAATGGTATTAACAAGCCAAGTGAATTAGGTTCGATCAAGCTTCTTTTTCTTTTTCGGCTATGTCAAGAAATACGAGTAAATGGACTGATAATTTAGCTAAGCAAAGAATAAGGAATCTGAATACTCAAATATAAGAACTAGAGCAAGAAAAAATAAGAATAAATGGTATTACCTCTATTGATGGCAGAAGCAGATCGGCAAAACGCATATCTTTATCTCCTCCTATCAGGATCAGAACTTCTAGATCGCTCTCTATACCCATGGCCCTCATGAAAATCAATATGGGGACCTAAACATAAAAACAATATATTCAATTTGAGAGACATTTTTTCATCAGGTAAACATATTTCATTCATAAACAAGGTAAACAATATGACCATCTATGAGGGGTATACCAAAAGGTAAAGAATCTACCAAGAGATATGATTCTCTACAAACTCCACCTATTCTTCTATAAACAACAAGGAACCTTTATGGGTGCACAAAAAGAAAATAAGTGACCGGAGAATAATTCTAAAAAAGTAAAGGAAGATATTATTTCAATCCTAGAAATTCTGGAGTCTAGCTAGGCCTGTCATACAGTTTCTCTTCTTTCTATGCCCACTTGTATATATGACTTCAATACAGGATCTTACTTTTAAATCTGCAAAATGTTACATTCAATAAAAATAATGTAAAGGCACAAAACCAAGGTGAAGGATTTGATAACCTTTCGTTTGAACTGATCCGACTTTAAGTATATCTTTTCTTTCTCCACTCTTATAACTGTGGTGGATTCTGTTTTTTTTGTGCTGCTGATAACCGATGCTTGAACACTGAAAAAGAAACATTCCACCAATATCAAAACCAATAGGTAAAGATAGGAATACTTAAATGATAAAAGATAATGGTACACAAGAAAAACAATCAATATTAGTAATGATGGATAAAATTTGACTATTTAAATAACTACATTTAAACTAAAATAACAAGCATAAATGTGGGCATTTATTCATATAAAAAGCAGGAAGCCCTAAACTTAAAAGTTAAATTGCAAAACTACCCTTCTTAGTAAGCTAACAACAACAACATACCCAGTGTAACACACGAAAGAGGGTTTGAGGAGAGTAGAGTGTAGGCAGACCTTACCACTACCTTATAGATAGAGATGTTGTTCCCGATAGACCCTCGGCTCAAGAAAAAATAGTCCAATGCAGTATAGAGAAATAAATAACAAAAATGAAGACAGTCACCGCAAAATACTATAGACAACCTGATAAAATATCATAGACATAGTCATAACCAAATAAAATGATAACCATTAAAAAACGGATAATAAGCAAACTCAAAGAACAAGAAACTACAAGAGTAATACTACGCCTAATATTATGGCTAATAGTATAGAAGAGTAAGCGGGACAATGCTCAACTATCTAACTAACCTCCTACCGTAATGTGTATAAGACTCTCACTTTGAAAGGCATTCAACAAAACTCTTGAAACCTCGACTTAATAGTACCCACCACTCTATTGCTCCAATCGGCAGTCCCCAGACCTTTCCACCACCCCAGCGACAGAAGGAAGGCAGGGGAAAAACTTATGGGGAAAACTTAGTCCAAGTAAAACATTCTGATTTACCCTCTTTCCGCAGTAAAGTACATTGGATTGTACATTGTGGACATATAACATTAGCTTTGAAGTTCATCAGCAATTTTCTCAGCATAACAATGTTATGAATAAGGTTTTGAGACAACTGCAAATAGATGAATTTACCTCACCAACCAAACAATAGAAAGAGGCAAGCAAAAAAGTCACTTACCGGCCCATTTTATCTATATCAATCATAATATTGTTCTTTCGCGGCTGCTCTTGAATTAAAATAACCTGTGTATTGACAGTATACAAGTTTTTTAAAAAATAATTATAAAGAGTAAAAATACATTATATCATCTAAAAAAATTATAACCGAGTTTCAACCAACCTTCTCCGTGCCTCTGATAACAAAATATCCGCCTGTATCAAGTGGGCATTCACCTGAATATAGAGAACAAATACAATGAATCATTGTTAGTCTAAGTATATCAATTATAACAGAATTTTAAGTGTAACACACAGTTGCTGATGAAAGATTTACAGGAACTCTTAGAGATAACTGTTGTGAAAAGTACAGAGCCAATGGATCCATTTCCTTGTAGTATTATTCCAAGAGTAAGAGCTATTTGCAGGTGTATAAGTAAATCCATCTAAGGAAACATAATCAGACCTAAACATCTCTACCTATGAATATGCTATGAATATTATGAGTAGATATGACTATGTACATTTTGTAACATGTTGTTATCTAGAATCTAAGTTGCTCGGACTCAGATGCGGGTATCCGAGACAAGTGTGAATCCGAGAATCGTTTCGGCAAAATTAAATTGTAAGATTCAGGGGTACGAATCTTAGAATGGACACGGGTGCGGGTATTCGGCTACAAAAATTCAACACTATAAAAACAGAGTTATAAAAATATTTTAAATTAACAAAAAATTGGCATGCTACTAATTAATTTGTAACATTATCACTCATTTTATAAAAAAATAGTTATAAATAGTGTAATATGTTTGTCTATTTTTTCTTCCAAGAAATATGTCCTCTCTTTAATTCCTCTATGCTCTCTGCAACTTCATTTATCAACTTCGTTGGAGAAAATGTTGTCAAGCTCTTTCCCAAATTTGTTCTTGATTCAGGTCAAAGTATTCGTACGAAATTGACCGAATCTCACACACACCCTGCATCCGCGCCCACATCAGTGTCGTGTCGAGATGGGTTCGGTGACAAAAACGAAGAGTCTACGCAACAAAGTCTAAATATCATATCTATGATTTTTTTTCTCCTTGTGTAAAAGAATATATGATTTCGCATAATCTCATAATTAACGGGATTTAGGTAATCATGTTCCATAATCTCTTATGCATATAAAGTCATGAATATGACATAGAAATATATGAATTAAACTACTCGACTATCTTATTCTACATGGTATCAGAGCTAAGTTTGTCCTTGTTGAGCTCACAGTTCAAGCTCCAGTTGGGACCTGAGCATGGAGGGGTGTTACACTGGGTTGGGAGTCCCATAATGGTTGCAGAATGGACCGGTGGTCTGCTTATATGAATTTAGACAACCCTAACCTCAAGAACTAGCTTTGGGGGTTGAGATATGTCAACTGCCCAAGGGTTATTCTATCTATCCTGTCTTGGAAATCCTTTTACTATCTTTAATCAACCAAGGATTGAAACATTCAAGAACCATGTCTGGAAAGGGAACAACGGCAATACTCCAGCATCTGAAAATGTTTTTGCACCAGTAAAGAATAACTCTACAGTTTCAATTGGAAATTTGCAAAACATTCAGCTACGATTCGAATGGAAAATTACCTAAAATGCACTCAACTAGTTCGTATTTATTTAAAGAGTAAAGAGAAATTATGACACCTTTGTATAGGACCATCTAAAAAAGACCCCATGTTTGATGCACAGGAAGAACATAGACCTTGGTTATGGGACTCTTGCTCCAGAAATCACTGATAGCATTATGATTCTGTGCACGGATAAGGAAAGATGGGATAAGGTGAAGTAGATGCACTGAAGGTACATGATGTTGCCAGGATATATGAAATAAAAACAAAACTTTCTGCATCAAAACAAGGAGCTCAATATATTACTAAATACTCTAACTTTCTACAGAAGTTATTGCAAGAAACGGATCATTATCAAAGTATTCAAATGATTTGTAAAGGTGATGTTGTGATTTTGAAAAGATTTATAGAAAAAAAAAGGATTCATGATTTTCTTGAAGGACTAAATGCAGAATTTTTGTGCGAGAGCAAATTTTAGGAAAAGAAAACAGCCATCATTGAACAAGACAATGGCCATTAAACGGAAAGGACAGAGGTGTGTTATGTTTGAAACTCAAACTTAATGAAGGATCAACGTTTGTAGCAAAAGAAACAAGTTCAAGAGAATCTGGAGTTCCACAATGGGAATGCAACGTCAAGCCTGTGGCTACATTCAACCGCCAATCAATAAGGACAATCTTTACTGCACCTACTACAAAGAATATTAGCACAGCTGAGAGAAATGCTGGAAACTCAATGGTAGACCTCAAAACAGAAATACTAGTGATGGAAAGTAGGCACATATAGCTAGCCACCCTCCAAGATTGATGAAAGAAATCCACATGTCTCCTAAGCTTCAGCAGGTAGTTGTTCATTGGTCTTCACAAATAGTTCTTCCTCTTTTGTTACTAATGTCTCAGACAAACTTTCTCCAACGTGGATGGTTGATTTTGAGGCTTCTCATCATATGGCCAATTCCTCTTCGTTCTTTATATCATATTCCCCTTTCGTAGCTATAAAAACTTATGCTAATGGTTCAATTATTATTGTAGTTGGACAAGTAGACATAATTAGTCTTGTAAGGGTGGTAATCCCTGTAGTAAAACTCTTGCGCCACATAGTCAATCTACTTATGAGCCTTCTCTCCAAAGAAGGGGGAGCCTTCACCATCGGAAAAGTCTTTGATACTTGTTACAGAATATAATAGCTGTAAATATTATATCCTCCATATATAGCTAATTTAATTATATGAGCAGATTTTTAGTTGATTTCCTTGATTTAGTTTGATTAGGTTTTTTTCTCAGAAACATACGTATTTTTATAAATATCTTGCCTTGGTGAATAGAAAGAAACAAGTCATTCTTCATATCGTATGAATTACATGGTATTAGAGCTAATGTCTAAGCTGGGACTGTGGCTTCTAGAAGCTACTGTGGCTTCGGGAAAGTAGTTGAGAGCTCTATCTTTTTGTTTCAACTTTGAATCAAGACATTTCTATGATAGAAAAATTGATTGTCTAAGTGTTTTGAATCCATTTTGTTGCACCTGGGTCCAGATTAAAATTCTGAAATCTGATGCTCGATTGTCTGTCATTCTTGAGTGAAGCTGATGATTCAAAATTCTAGAAATTCAACAGGGTGATAAGATTTTATTGGAGATCTGTTTGTGAACTTAAATCTGAAGTTGGGTCATTCTGGAGCTATTTCGATAAGTGAACATCCCTTAAGTTACTGATTTTCCAATCATAGTGGTCTCGGAGATTTTCTATCAGATCTGGTTCGTCATCTTATTTTGTTGACTGAATTGTCTTTTTTTTTTTTGGGGGGGGGGGGGGGGGGTATTTAGTCTGTTTGGGACTTGATGGTTTCTCCCTCAATTTATTTTGGTACAGTGAGTGTTTTGTTGGGAATATGACTGACTGAAATCAAGGAGCTCACATGTCTAACAACATGGTTTGATTTCCATGAACGAGCTTGCTGAATTCTGTCGATATCAAAAATTATTGAAGAAATCAGATAAAACACCTCGTCAAATAAATGGGTGATTGATTCATGTTCTTCATATCGCATGACCAGTAATCCTAACATTTTTATTTTACTAGCTTTCGGTCATATAAAACACCCTCTTCGGTAACTGTAGCTGATGGATCAACTTGAAACAGTGTTGGATATGAGACTGTTACACCAACCTCCACTATTACCTTGTCATTTGTATTAGGTCTACCAAAGTTGGCCTTCAATTTGATTTATGTTAGCAAATTTACCAGAGACCTTAATTGTTATATTTCGTTCTTTCCGGATCATGGTTTGTTTTGTGATCTTAAGACTAATCGGGTTATTGGTAAAGGGCAAGTATTTGATGATCTCTACATCCTTGATGAATGAGAACCTCGGTATGTTGTTTACTCTACTATTGTGTCTCCATTTGAAGCAAATTGTCGACTAGGACATCCTTCTCTACGTCTGTTGAAGAAGTTTTGTCCTCAATTCAAGAAAAATTCTTCATTAGAATGTGATTCATGTTAAGTTGCAAAACATCTCGCATCTCATTAAGTCCAAGGGTTAACAAGCAAGCCGAGTAAGCTTTTGAGTTAGTTCATTCTGATTTTTGGGGACCGTGTCCTATCGTTTCCAAAATTGGGCATAAGTATTTTATTACTTTTGTGGATGATTTTCTCGGATGACTTGGATTTATTTCATCAATAGTCGCTCGAAAGTGTTTACTCACTTTTGTGCCTTCTATTTTGAAGTCAAAACACAATTCAATGCTTCAGCACGTATTTTAAGGAGTGATGATGCTAAAGAATATATGTTCAATCATAAGACAACACGGCATTTTCCACCAGTCTTCATGTGTTGATACATTCTCTCAAAATGAGTTGTTGAGAGGAAAAATAGGAATCTACTTGAGACAACTCGAGCGCTTTTGATCCAAATGAAGGTTTCTAAGCAGTTTTGGGCAAATGTGGTCTCTACGACTTGTTTTTTGATTAATCGTATGTGTTGGTTCCCAAACACCCACGCAAGTGTACATGGTCGTTCAAGCAATGAAGCTCTTTTTAAGAGTTGGAAGTCGTATCCACAAAGACTTATCGGATGTCGTACCCACAGAGACTTATCGGATGTCATACCCACAGAGACTTAAGATTAGGTTATCTTTAATTCTTCAAATAACTACTAATTAACGGAAGTGTTTCCTGAAAGAATGATGTATTATTCTAAATGATTAACTATCTGAAATAATTAAGTACTCTACTATGATTCAATTTCAATTTGGAGTTCAAACAATGACTTGAGAAATTCCAAAGCTACAACCTGCTTTAGATTCATGCATATTATATCATCTAATAGACATTAATTGGTTATCGAATCACTGATTACAGGGTTAAATGTATGATCATGGTCTCCGACCTCTAATCACCTACAGTAAGCAGCCTAACTACATCGTTGAGCGGGGATGGACTGAACCAATTATTAAGCCTTAAGTTTTCATCTTGTTTAATAACCAAGGAAGATCTCTAGGTATATTCCTATCTCAGATACAAATCAACCCTAATTTTAGAGAAAATCATGTTCTTTTTGCCCCACGTTATATCCTCATATTTCTCTCCATCTCTCAGTTCTACTATTGAGGATCAATATTGTCTGCTCCTACCCCATCTACGGTAGCAAGCCCGCCGGTTGTACAAGTTAACTTGAGGGGCGAGAGGCCAATGATGCATGTCTTGCACCAATACCTTTGCCATCTGATCCTCATCCATTTGATCCTTCAGAAGATCTTGACCTCCGATTGCTATCTTCCAAGGTACACGTAGTTACTAATTTTGTTTTCTATGGTCATTTATCCTCTACGTCTATATGTTTGATTGTTTCTCTAGACTCTGTCGTTGTTCCCAAGACTATTAAGGAAGCCTTAAGTCACGCTAAATGGCATAGTGCAATGCTTGAGGAGATACATACACTAAATGACAATCACACATTGGACTTGGTGGATTTACCAAAAGAAAAGAAGGCAAAATCTCTTCTATTCGCTTATTTATTTCCTTAGCTGCATCGAAGAATTGGTCGTTGCACCAGCTAGATATCAAGAATGCATTTCTTCATAGTGATCTTCAAGAAGAAGTGTATATGAGCAACCACCTTGATTTTTTTGTGTGAGAAATATATGGGAAAATATTATTGAATTGTGCATCCAAATTGTTACATTGAGACCCTATTTATAGACAATAAATTGAAATCCTTTTTTAACTAGGATTCATATTCATATTCTTCTTCCTATTCTAAGTAGGAATATATATACATATTTCTATTCCAACATGTTGCACAGGGGGAGTATGGGAAGTTCATTACCTAAAGAAATCCTTGTATGGTTTGAAACAAACCCCTCATGCTTGGTTTGGCAAATTCAGTAAAGTAGTTCAAGAATTTGGGCTGAAAAAGAGTATGTGTGACCACTCAGTATTTTATAGACAATCAACAATTGGCATTATTCTTCTTATAGTATATGTTGATGACATTGTTATTACAAGAAGTGATTATACAGGGATCTCTTCACTCAAGTCATATTGGCACACTAAATTCCACACAGAAGACTTGGACAACTAAAATATTTTTTGGGAGCAGAAGTAACTAGAAGCAAAAAGGGAATCTTTCAATCTCAGAGAAAGTATATCCTACTAGCAGAAACTGGAAAGGGCACCCAAAAATCATAGTATTCCAATGGTCCCTAATATGCATCTGACCAGAGATGATGGCAACCCCTTCGATGATCCAGAGAGATTAGGAGTTCATAAGGAAACTAAACTATCTGACTATTACTCGTCCAGATATTGCTTGTGTGGTGAGTGTTGTTAGCCAATTCATGTATGCACCTACAGTCAAATATTGGGAAGCCTTGAAACAGACCTTCTGTTACTTGAAAACATCTCATGGACTTGGCATTTTATATGGTAACACGGACATACTCACATTGAGTGCTTTGTTGATGTTGATTGGTTATGTAAAACCAATAGACAATCTACAACCAGTTAATGTGTCTTTGTTGGTGGTAATTTGATGTCATGGAGAAGTAAGAAACAAGGTGTCGTATCCCGATCCAGTGCCGAATCCGAGTATAGAGCTATAGCGCAGTCCACATGTGAGATCATGTGGATACATCACACATTGACAGAAATTGGAATGAGACACTCTACACCAGCAAATCTCTAGTGTGATTGACAATCAAGTTGCTCTTCATATTGCCTCAAATCCCGTGTATCACAAAGAACAAAACATATCAAGATACAATGTCACTTTATTCAAGAGAAGATCCAAGATAACTTGATTTCCACCGGCTATGTTAAGACGGGAGAGCAACTAACTGATTTGCTCACAAAGGCGTTACATGGAGCTCGAGTTAATTATCTTTGTGACAAGCTGGGCATGATCAATATCTATGCTCCATCTTGAGGGGGGGTGTTACAGAATATAATAGCGGTAAAAATTATATCTTCCATATATAGCTAACTTAATTATAGGAGCAAATTCTTACTTGATGTCCTTGATTAGTTTCCTTTCTTAGAAACATGTGTATTTGTATAAATATCTTGTCTTGATGGATAGAAAGAAACAAGTCATTATCCATATCGAATGAATTACAGTACCTAAAATGTCTTTAATGTCCCAAGTTATATGTGAACCTCATTTTTATCCAGAAACTCAACAAAAATTCCAAATGCCAAGTAACTGTCTTCCCTTCATACTGTTTGTTCCAGGAACAAAGCACGAAGGAGATGATTGGGCGTGCTAGTGAGGAAGGTCGTCTTTATTGTCTGGATTTCCATGATAGTGAAGATGCAACTAGGAATACCTTATCAAGTTCATTCTTATCTGAATCTATTATATTTTCTTGTTTAACATAATTGAGTTAGATTAGGATCTGTCTCCCTGTTTTGTTCTTAAAATCAGCGTATTGACAGTGGGAAAGATGAAAGAGCTTCTAGGAAATAAAGCTGGAGCTTTGTTGAGTAGGTTTCATTATGGGACTGCTTTTACCAAAGCCAGTCACCACGTTGATAAAGTTGAAGCTATCAGGTTATATTATTAGCCTCGAGTAATCACTTACGGAAAACAAATCAACTCAGCTCTTATACTAGCTCATCTGTTGCAGTGAAACTCTTGTAACAAAGTAGTAGGTTAAAATGGCGAGGATTTTCTTTATTCAGGTATGCTTATTTTCCTTTCAAGCCCATATAAGTTGTAGATACTGAATCCTACAGAGCCCCAAAATCTTGTAATTGTTGATTAGCCTTGTAGTCTTACCTTTGTCTTCCAAATAGCTTTTTGTTATTGGATTTTTTCAAATAGCTTTCTGTGATTGGACTCATGCGCTAAGGCCTCTCATTCAAAATTATGAAACACTCATAGCTTGTAGAAGCATGTGTTAGCATGATGGACAACTAACAGATCATGAATTAATAGTAAATAAGTGTATATATTAATGTAACTATCTAGTGTAACTATAGAAGTTTGTTGTAGCAATCAAAGAGAATAATTATTGTGATAGAATATCCGATTTGGCGGGATGGAATAGTTGATTTGTAGGGATAGGAATGCGGGATCTTTACGGATGTAATCTGCATACTTTATAGTTAATGGCTAGCATCGAGGCATCAAGCAGAAATTTGATATATACGAATGAATTATGCAACTATCTTATTCCACGCATACCTAAATATGTGAGTTCGTCTTCATCCTTTCCATGAAGTATACACCTAGAACTTCTTAGCATAATAGGCATATTTCCGATGGTGACTTTCTTCTCAATTTTTGCTCTTCCAGAAATATACTCAATAATGACCTCAATAGGAGCATCATAGCTGAAATGATGGCACAAGAAAACAAAAGAGCAAATTAGAGAAAATAATTAAGGCAGAAATGTAACAGAAGCAAATGGGAACATATCCACATAAAAATAAAGTATGGATAAAGTAAAAGAGAAATTGGTTTAGTAGACACTCACGTCCGGTCAGAGAGGCGGCATTGTCGTGGACGGAGAGGTGGTATACCAATACGAGCATCTAGGTACCTACATCCAAAGCAAACAATGATAAAAATATTGGGGACAAATATTAACATGTTGACTTCATACATTTAAATACAGATATAATGATACACCCCAAAAATGAAAGAGAAATAGAGTATTTTAAGTAACAATTAGGACTAGTTCCTGAACAAACAATTAATAGAGAAGGAAAAGAGCAGAGTAAAGTGAATTGTCTTTATTAATTATTCATCTCCGAAAGTGAATCCAACTTCACTAGATTACAGACCCTAATAGGAAAATGTAAAAGCAATAGAAAAAAACAGGAAAAGCCATTAACATCTAACTTCCGAACTCAGCTCATGTGCACCTAACAGAAAATGGGTACTGTCAAACTAACTAGACTACTCAGGTAACAAGAATGGAATGTGAACTAATTTGATCATAACAATGCCCTTCCCTTGGACAATGGCCGTCCTCGAGGGTTAAAATCTAGAAACCCCTATCTCCAGGAGAGGAGATGCATTCAACCATTTAACCAAGACCTGGGTGACCCTAACACCACGTACTTCAATTCTACGTGTTCAACCTATAGATCATGAAGTATTTGGATGAGTGGTATGACATTAATGAGAAAAGGTGGATCTAGGATTTGAAGTTCCTGGGTGCTAGGGGTGGGATGGGGCGAGCGGAATGGGGCAGATCTATAGGGTAGGTACACAGGGGATTCATCTGAACTTCATCGGCAAAATCTTAGATCACATATATGTTTATGGTATTTTCAAATTTATTTTATATATATAGAGAGAGAGAGAGAGATTTTGAACATCGACCCAGGTTCGAAAGAAGAAATTATGCACATTTTTATTCAAGGAGACAATATTTTCTAAGTATGGCACACCATCAGGAGCGCAACATTGCGCCCAATGCATTGAAGTTCACCGTATTGTCACTGCACCGTGGTAAAAGAAATAGAGAACCCCTAAACAAATTCTAAGTGTGGGACTTACCCGTCACCACGACACGAAGCTCAGTGCGATAAAATCAATGAGAATTGAGAGATAACTCTACAAAGTGTAGAAACACAATAAGCATCTCGACACAGTGCCTGGCGCAATGAATTTCACCACGATGATCACCGTGGTGCGCTGCCAAGTCACCACAGTAAAGGTCTAGGCCTATTCCAAGTCTATAAATACAATCCAATCTGAACTTCTCCAAACTTTACACTCATTCTATGTCTTTGGGAGTCCTAACGTGAGTACTCTCTCCTCTCAACACCTCTCCACTTTGTGGTAAGTCTTCCTAGCAAATCTAATTGATTCCAAGTGTTCCTAACATCATATGCAAATCCATAACGCAAGTCTAACCTAAGATCATAGGATCCTTAAAGTGATTCTTCTCAAAAAGGTCTGGCATAGGGTTTTGAGCATTCTACGTAAAATATTGAATCTTTATTTGTGATTAGGAGCAATTAAAGGTGTGTAAAGCTATCTCCAAGAACATATTGTTCTTCCCCACACTACATTTTTCATGTCTATGAGTTTTCCTCTATGAACAAGTTAGGGTTTATAATGAATTGTTCTTGCTGATTCCTTATGAACTACACAAGCCTTATATGATATTGTCTCTGTATTATTGTTCCGAGAACCTACTTGCTTTCAACATGACAATGTCTATTTTTCAGTGTCAAATCCCCAAAAAATGGAGGAAGCTTTTGTAGATTCTAAATGGAAGCAAGCTATGACTACAGAAACAAAGGTCTATCAAAGAATCAAGATGTGAGAACATGTCGCATCACCACAAGACAAGAAATTAATTGGTTGTAAAAAGGTCTTCACTCTTCACAGTAAATCATGAAGTCAATGGGTCCATTGAAAGAATCCATGGAGTTTCTCTTCATATTGCCTGAAACCCAGTCATATTGAAGTTGAGTGTCACTTTATTCATGAGAGGACTTGATCTCTACTAGCTATGTAAAGATAGGAGAGCAACTAGCTGATTTGCTTACAAAGGTGTTGAATGGAACTCAAGTCATTTACCTTTGCAACAAATTGGGCATGTTAAATATGTATGCTCCAACTTGAGGGGGAGTGTTGCAAAATGCACATAGACATCATTTTTAGTTGTATACATAAGCATATTTTTAGCTAGTAGATTTGTAGGAATCCCTATTTATTTTCTTTCCTAAATTAGCACCTAGTATATTGAATTTATGTCTTACTTATCTATTGGAATAAGATATCAACTTCAAGTTGATCACAATAACAAATCATTCACCTCAGATATACAGTGGGGTCCACTGTCGACGTTATAACATTGGCTCCTAGGACAATCTCTTTTAACTTCCTCTCCACAAAATCATTGAAAGATTCCATCTGATTTCTATTGAATCCATGAAGCTACAATAACAACAAGAGTAGAATATGAGTGACAGAACTTTTAAGTGCAGAAATATGATAGACTCTGTTTGTTTATATAGACAATAATTTGATATTTGATACTGTAATAAAAGCTTGAGTTGTTCAAACAAGCCAATAAATTGATACCTTAAAGAATTTTGAAGCAAGCTCATAATTGTCCGCCATATTTTTTTTCTGGCAACAAACAAAATTAATGATCAGAAATATATCCAATTATAAAATTCTACCAAATTGTTAATATAGAGATTCCCCGTTCAATACTTTTTCTCTGATAGACATTACCAAATAAAAAGAAACCAAATACACGGATGAATTGAACCTACTACCAGGGACACAACATGTACTGATTCAAAAGTGGAAAAGATAGTTGTATTTGAGTTTTTTTGTCATAATCATTCTTTTCGGAAGTTTTTATTGTATGCTATATATTGCTAACATGATTTGCTAATTTGAAAATTAAGTCAGTTAATTTAAGATGGTGATATTGTAAAACGTTATTAGTACTTTCTTTTTATTATTAACTAGCATATTCCATTCATAACCAAAGTTGTACAGTTACAAACAGAGCAGTAATGGACTAATTGCTCACTCATCACACTACTGCTCTTCTAGTCTATAATGGAATATCAATCAAACTATACAGACTAGAGAGTGCCTACTACAACACTAGATACGGATAGACGCCAAGATATTGCAGGGCACACTGCCATGTTCCCCTGGTCTGCCCTTTGATGTGCATATGCAGCACCATTTCTTTCATCACTCTCTCAGCTTCCATCCTGCCACGTTGAAACCTGATTCTATTTCGCTCCCTCCAAATGACATACGCCAGCATTCCAAAAATACTACACACAATCTCAGCTAGTCCATTACTCCTTTTGACCATTAGACAGACCATCGAACTTCTGTCCCCCAATCCTGAATGATCCTGGGAAAGCCCAGCCATACACAGTCTTCTCCACAAGCCTTTGGTAACCTGACAATCAAAGAACAGATGACCAAAAGTTTCTTCTGTCAAGCCACAGTATGCACATTCAAGAGGAACTTGGATCCCAAACTTTTGAAGTCTGTCCACAGTTGCTAGTCTTTATGGCTTGCTAGCCGTACAATAATTTAAATCTTGGATTTATTCTAGGATGTAATGCTATGCCCTTCCAGTGGACTTTTGGAAACTGGGGCATCAATCCTTTATACATCATATGTGTGGAATATTAATCACCAAGTTGAGTTGTTGCAAAAGCTGTATCCAAAGCACCATGACTTACCTGTCCATTGAGAATCCAGTTTCTAGATGCCAGAATCTTCGTCACAACCCAAGAAGCACTCTTAGGTATTTGGATTGTTTCAACGTGCGCCTTCGCATAAAGTAAGTGTGGACCCACTGAATCCATAGGCATTATTTGCTTCTAGTATTGCAGCTCTGTTCCAAAGGCATAAATCCATGATATTGAGATAATCTCAAAGATCGAGGATGCAAATTTGGTTGCTGACAATACTTAACAAGAATTGGAGAATAATCAAAGATAGATGGGTGGAGCTAATCAGCTTCCACCTGTCCATACTGCTGCAACCACTGTATATCTCCTAGTGCCTAGTCAATCTTACTGTAAACCCTGCTTTCTATACCCTGCTTGTTACACCAAGTATAATGCCATCCTTCACTTCTTAAGAGGTGTAAGTTGCATAGAATCTATCAGCCCCTGAAAGCCAGGAGTTTCAGCTGGAGTAACACGTGAGCCAATTCTATCCCCTGAAGTAAGCACACTGTTGAAGTCCCCACACAATAGCGAAGGGTATTGGAGCTGTCTATCTATCTAAACCAACTCACTCCATAATAGCCTGGCCTTATGTGTAGTTCATTCATATCAAACACCACGTTAAAATAGACAAACCTCTGGATGCTTGGATCCTCAATAATGCAGTGAATATATTGGTCCTTTATTTCAACAATGTGTACATTCAATTGACTCTACCACATCAACCAAATTCTCCCATTGGGTGTTTCAGTATAATTATGACAAGTCTGCCACCCTCTAGCTATTTTATGCATGACCCTTTGAGCTCCAGGAGCTTTGACCTTAGTCTCCAAACACCCAAACACTTCAATCTTATTCTTAGCCAGAAAGAGCTTTACATCTTTCTGCTTATGGGCCTGGTTGAGGCTGATGCAAGAATAGAATTCGAGAAGGAAACAAACTACAACTAAGTTAAGGTAAGAACTAAGTTAAATTAATCTAAGGATAACTTCATTCATATCTCCCAAATGAGTACATACGAGGTATTTATACAATGCAAAACTGAATTCTAGACAAATAGAAATGACAAGACTACACTAATAAACTAACTTAGGGTCCTAAAGAAATAGGAATAGGAATAGGAAATTGGGACTAAACTGTAAGGGATAGTTAGCCCCACAGGATCATCTTGTACAGCTTGCTTACCCTCTCTTCTGTGAGTTAGATTATACTCCTGAATAGTCTTAGATATCACCACTTGTTCATCTCCACTCATCTCCTTTACTCCACCCACAGGACTACACTGATGTTGTTGTCCTCCTGCACCATCCGGTGGATGATTCCCTCTTCTAGCCACTATTTTCCAGACCATTTAGGGGTTGAGCCTTCCTAATTTTCCTCTTTTTAGTTCTTGGATATCTACATCAGTTCCTGGAGCATTAGCCTCAGCATTACCATTTTTTTGTCGTGTTTCCGACACTAACATTCCAAATCAGTGTGTCCATACCTCAAACACTCATTACCGTACCTTGGCCGCCATTCGTACTCAACCTATCGCTCCCAAGGCCCTGCAGGGGTTTCAATATTTATCATATCAGTCAATGGCTGTGAGACATCTACTTCAATTAAAATTCTAGCAAATGAGACCTTATCCGCGTTAGCAGTGACATGGTCAGTATGCATTGGGCAGCCAACTGCACTAGCAATCTTACTCAAGGCCGTGACAGACCAATATCCTACAGGTAACCGCAGCAATTTTACCCACAGAGGTACCAAGCTAAGGCGTGTCTTGTCAAATCAAAATCAAGTTCCCGTGGCTTGAGGATAAGAGGTCTATTATTGAAATAGTAAGGCCTAGAATTGATTACCCTTTCCTTATTCTTCTCAGAGTGAAACTTTAAAATGTAGGACCTCTCATCGTGCAGTAGAACCTTAGGCATAGGAACAAAGTGCCAAATCTTTCTGCATATGCTTCCATCTGTTTCTCATAAGGAGTATCACCTAATACATACCCAATTAAAGCTGACTCCCAATTAGCTTGGATAACTTCTTCTTCAATCTATACAGTAACTATTCCATTTTTCAGACAGGGAGGTACAAATGTGAGATTCTTACCATCTCTACAATAATCTCGCCTGGGTGCAGCAATGGGCGTTGGATGCGTTGAGGTATCAGCATCAGAAAAATGCAACCGCCGTATGCTCCTTACTTTCGCTTTAATGGACTGCAGATGTATCGCTTCCTCAATTCTACTATCTTCTTCCGACATGACCTAGACCCTTTTTCGGTTTTCTATCTCCTCTACAGACTCCTCCGAACTATTTCTTCTCCCCTTTTTCGTTTTCTCTACTCCAAAACAACTTGTTTACTAATCACTACTAAGACACGATCGATCGAATATACTATTTAAACATTTATTAATCAAGCAAAAACATATATAGATCAAACCGTAGAAACGGGTTCAAGTTTTTATCATTGCTATATTTCAAAAATGTACATATTCGATCAACATTACCTGCTATCGCAGATTATCCGAGTCAAAATCTAACAAATTGGAAGAATAACACCGCTATGTAAGAACAAATCCTGTAATCAGTAACAAGAACAACTTTCAAATTTATGAGTAAGATTCATCTAGTTAAAAGTATTCAGAAAATGAGAATGAGATCGCAGGTACACAATACCGGAGCAGCCAGAGAAAGTTGGTTTACGTATTTGATTGCCTGAGCAGCGAGAGAACCTTACTGGGTTGGTTTATGTATTTGATCATGCTGAAGTGATGATAAAGTGAGAGCAAGAAATAGAGAGTGGTGCGAAATTTGTTACTGAACAAAAACACAAAACGAAATCCTACCTGGCAAAAAGAAATTCAAACTAAGTCTAATTTTTATCTTAATTTTATATATATTTGGTGCGAAATTTGTTACTGAACAAAAACACAAAACGAAATCCTACCTGGCAAAAAGAAATTCAAACTAAGTCTAATTTTTATCTTAATTTTATATATATATTAAATAGAAATAATATATATATATATATATATATATATGCCCTTTTAACTTTGTTTCGAATCATATTTATGTCCTTCCCTTTGGTTATGCACAAGTAAATACTTAAACTTGTATAAATTTGAACAAAGAGACACACATATCCTACATGTCATTTTTCGTCCTACGTGTATTGTGTCACGTTTAGGGTTCAATATATGTATTATGCCTATTAAATATTATGAATGGTAATTGAGTAGTTTTTACATAATTTTTAATTATACAAATAAGAATTTGAAAATTTTATGTCCTAATTCATCATCAAACAAAAAATAATAATTTTTAAAATTTAAAATATGTTACATAAATTGAAGAGAAAGAATATTAGTAGTACAATTGAAAGACAAATTTATCTTTTGTAAATTTTCTTCATCTTTACTTTTTTTTTGTTAGAAAAAAGAAATGAAATTTATATCCTAAAATGTACAATTCTTTCTTTTATTGTGATTTTTAATAAGTCAAATAAAATGTACTAAAAATAAATTATAAACTTAAAAGAAATACTTCAATTTTAAAATAACAAAAATTTGATCAACACACTTATACTTTAAAATTGTTCCTGTTAACTACGAATTTGCTATCTAATCTTCTATTATATAAAAATCTTATTAATTCTTAATAGTGAAATTAAGTCGAATAAGTGTAAGATTATGTGAAATATATTTCGAAATATCAATAATGTATTTTTTTAGTAACATACTAATAGACATAGTAACTAGATAAAGAAAAAAGAAACACTTAGCACAAGCAATTTCTGCATATCAATTCCAATATTATTGATCATTGTATAAATATATAATTTCCACGTTATTATTCTTGTATAAATAAACCACTCATTGTAATTATAAATCTTGTATAAATGGCCTACAAAACCACTCCTCAATTTATTCATTTATTGTATTAAATTATATTGCATGCCTAATTTGAAGCCTTAAGAATAAAATATTCCAATAAAGAAACAGTTTGGACTTTGAAGGACAGTTTGGTCATTTCAATTTTCAGTAATTAGTTTAAGTTGTTAGGATTAGTCGGTTAGATTAGCTAACCTCTTTCTTTTCAGTTGGTCTACAAATGTAAATACCTTTTTCTTACCAATTTATGAGTTATTGCTCACATTCTCTTATTCTAAGGCAACCATTTAAAATTTAGTTTGGACATAATTTTCTAAAAATTTTAAATATGTCAACTAAAAAGATGATGCCTTAAATTATGGGAACAACTTTAAGAAGTCGATGATGACTTAAGTCATATAAATATGGTGTAGTTTCTTATAGTGTAGTAACCGAAAGGTACAACATTAATTTTGATTATAGTACAAAATTACTTTTTGAATATAAAAAGAATTCTGGAAATTTCAACTATAAAATGGTATGTATTGATTAAAAAATTGTGCAATTCTCTTGCTAATTTGGTAATCTGGACACCAACTTTATACCACAATTATATTGACATAATGTACCATAATATTATACCATCACAAACACCAATTAGTATTATTTTTTTTATCAGATATTACCTTTCAATTTCAACACTAGAATGAACAACAATATTAATTTTCAGAATTTTAAGAAAAGCTAAAAATTAGGCTTAATAAAACATAAAGATAAAAAATCATTAAATAATAGTTAAGTTTGATTTATCCAACTGTATAGCAAAATACTTTTTGAAAATTCCAAAATTGATGGTAGGAACTGTTTTGTTGGAACAACGAAATTATGGATAGAAAATTTACCCCCAGAAAGTCTAAAAACACTTAGGAGTGGTAAGAAAATAGATGGGTCTCCAAAAAAAAAAAGAGATAGATATCTGTGTATAAAGTAAAGTATTTTGTTTTTTTTAGTGTTTATCGTTTTGTGTCGGCTGAATATCAGCCATATGTAAAAAAGTATTGTTAAAGTATGTCGGCCAATAATAAAAAAAATAGGCCATTAGTAACAGTAGGTTTTCTGTTTTTTGTGTCGGCCAAATGTAAAAAGGCCAAGTGTAAAGTAAGTGTCGGCCATTTTGGCCAAAGGTGTAAAGTTTTTGTGTATAAATAGAGGGTTTTCCCTCATAATAAAATCATCCCCCTTTTAAATACATCTCTCTCTCACTCTGAATCCTTTTAATTCCGCTTCCACCCCACATACAATCTTTTACTAAAAGGATTGAGCCGAATTAAATTGTAATGTAATTCAATTAAGAGAACGAAGGATAATTACTTGAGTTCTTTCTCCTTATCCTTCTTTATTTCCTGCTAATTTATCTGCTAATGTCTACTGTTTTTACTTATCCAAAACGTCCACTGCTGCAAAATTTAATACGATCTCTTTCCATACCTCACAAGCAGCAGCTAGTTCCGGGCTCCATTTGCAAGCCTCGCGAATAATCTCATTACCTTCCAAACACACGTCAGAATATAAATTACTTTCAAACACACATCAGAATTGTTAATAGTTATTATTTATCTGCCGATATTTCAGATTTTTTCTAGGAAACAAATTTATAATTTTTCTATTCATAATCGTACAAATCAAAGAAAACACACAATTATATTTCAGATTACCAATAAATTTGAAAAACAATATCATAAAGAAAAATCAACTTTTCGATAAGAAAAGATGTAGACTTTTACCAAGAAATTAACAATGATATTAGTGAGAGAATAAAAAAATCAATGGTGTGATTTCATGAATAAGAAACTAAGAGAGAGATTAAAATATGTTTTGGTGAAATGATTCGAAAGTATTTATATTTGTATCAGTTTGTTTTGTGAACTCTTCTATTAATTTATCGGTCAACTGAACCTTTATACTCGCTAAAACATAATGAACTTTTATACTCTGTAAAATATAATATATCAAACCGTCTGATCATTGATCAACATTATGTTACATTAAATAATGGGAAAAGGGTCTGATATACCCCTCAATTTTATCATTTAGAGCTGATATACCCCTTGTTATGAAAGTGGCTCATATATACCCCTACTTGTAAATAAATGGCTCAAATATACCCTTTTCCTCTAACGGAAATGAAAAAAATAATAATTTTAATCTAAATTTTTATTTTTATTTTTAAAAAAAATATAATCTCATATGATTAAATTTAATCCTCGTCAAACATATTTTTTTGACTTTTTTTTGTTTCAATGACTAATTTATAATTATTATTTTGATAATCAAATTTATTTATGTTTCACTAATATTCTTGTAAAACTTATTGTAGATGACCAAATTTTTTCTTCGAATACGAAATTAAATTACAAAACACACAAAAAAAATAGTTAATTTTTTATTCTTTAAAGTAAGGAATGAAACAAAAAACAAAATAAGAATAAGAAATTCAAATAATTATAATAAAAGAAGTCAAAAAATAATTTATGTATGAAAAAATTAAAATATACCTTTAACTTTGATAGAAGAATCATATATACCCCTAAATATTTTTTTAAAAATAAATTAGAATTAATAAATATAAATTTAAAACTAATTTTTTAAAATCCGTTAAATGAGGGGTATATGTGAGCCATTTCGTAACGGCAGGGGTATATGCGAGCCGTTTGTATAACGGTAAGGGCATATATGAGTCACTTTTATAACGAAGGGTATATCAGCTCCAAATGACAAAGTTGAGGGATATATCAGACCTGTTTCCCTTAAATATAAAAGCGTGACTACACGCGTTAAATGGGCAAGTGAAATCACACTTGCATTAAGAAAATATTAAAATTATTAAATATTTAATTTTTTTAAAAAAAAAAACTTCTTATCCTCCACCACTTTTCTTTTCCAGCCATTATCCTCTTTTGATCAACCCCTCATCCCATCCATGCTCCAAATTTCTATTTTGCCTTTTCATACCTTATTGTCATAGTTTTTCAGCAGATTCATCCCCTTTTCATATCTTTTCGATTTCAGCAAAAAGTTCAATTTTTTCTTCAACGTAAAAAGCTAATACGAAAAGAAAAGGAAAGGAAACAAAGAAAGATGACATTGTAGATCTCTTATTTTCAAACAAGAATTTTTTGAGATTGAGTTTGGATTTCTTCTCAATCCAAGTTTTCTTCTTCACAAATCAACATTGAACTTTACGTTCTAATCGATCTTCCATTTGTCTAGTTCATTTTCTCCTCTATTTATTGCCAGTGATTCCAGCCACTAATACTACTGATTTCTTGGCATTATGTAATTGTCAGTTGCATATTTTCACGATTCACGATTTATTTTTAAGATTTTCATTCTCAATGTCAATTAAATGGAAGAAAAAATCAGGATGGAGGTGATGGTAATAGCGGTTGTGGGTTTGGGGGAGGTGGAGGAGGTAAGGGGAATATGAATTTTATTTGAAAGAATTATTTAACCTTTTATTTAGTATTTAAATTAATAACTTTAAAATAGTTAATAAATATAATTATGATGTGGAACTAACTTATATGATATGGGATATAACATATCATATATTTAAGGAAAAATTGTATATAAAAGCAAATTAATAAATTAAATTTATTGCTATAATCAACCTTTAATTTAATTGTGTCCCGTAGCAAACTATTTGTCAGTCACCTCTCTCCCTCAAACTCTTTCTCGCCACTCTCCTCTCTCGCTTCATCTCTCGCTCGCTTTCTCTCACTTTTATACAATCACAAGTGTATAAAATCTGTATCTGTTTGTATAAAGCGAGAGAAAATTATATAAATACATATATTTTTGTTCCCCTCTCCAGATCTTGCGCGCCACTCTTCCTAATCTCGCTCCTCACCCTCGCCTCTCTCGCTTATACAAAAGGAAATGAAATGTATAAATTGTGTTTCTATTTGTATAAAGCGAGAGAAAATTGTATATACACATGCAAATATATATATTTTCGTCTTATACACTTATAATTATACAATAAAAATACTCCCTCGCCTAGTTTCTTTTGCCTTTCTCTCTTTCTCATTTTGTACAATTCGATTCAATTGTATATTCACTGTCCAAGTCTCTTTTGTCTTTATCCCTTTCTCATTTTATACAAACTCAAATTGCATATAATTGTTCTATATATTTATAATTATACAATTCGTTTTATACAATTATCTGTCCAAGTCTCTTTCTCTTTCTCATTTTATACACTTCATTTTATACAATTCGCTTCAATTGTATATGTATAGTGAACTATACATTTATATGTTTGCTATTGAGTGCAATTATGTAATCACTGCTATAACATACAAATATGAATTTTATGTTTGCTACATACGAAAGTTGTCATTTAAGGGAGAGTGAGATACACACGTGATGAAAAGGCATATTAAGTAAAAGGATCCACAATACAAACACGTACAAGTATGAAGGTCCATATCAAATTGTGCTTGAGAATCTCTCTCTCTCTCTCTCTATATATATATATATATATTAAAAAACACAGATATAACACCTCTTTGAAGGATTCTATGTTTTTAATTTTTCATCACACTATATATAATATGATTTAATATTACATTCGCATTAATTATATTACAAGAATAGGAAAAAAATCACTATTTATGGACAATAAGATTTATATACAATCAATCAATCAATATATATATATATAAATGAGGATCATAGAGGAGCTGATGTGGCACCTCTCTATGATCTCCATTTCAATTTCTTTTTTTCCTTTTTTTTTCTTTTTTTTTCATTTATTTTCATTAAATAATTTTTTTATTAATTAAAAAATTCATTCATATTTATTATTCTAATTATACCTAATAAGTTACAACAAAACCTCCATCTATTTACATTCCCTACTTAAATAATATGTCTTTTCAACTTATTTTTAATTATTCTTATGGTTTACACAAACTATAAATAACAACTATCTATGTTCAATGATCATTTTCATTTTCTCATTCTTTCTTTTTATTAGTATAGTTTTTTCCTCTTTTACATTTTTTTCTTCATCTTTTTCATCAATCATGTACTTAATAAGTTCACCATATGATCTTCATATTGATAAAGATCATAGATATATTCTTCAAGATTCATCAAATTGATGTTTGCATTAGTTTGGTACAAGTTTATGAAAATGAAGAAGGAATCATAATTATTTCAAGATTTCATCAAGAAGATGATCATATTAGTAAAAAAGTTTGAATGATTCCAAATATTTTGAAGAATAATTCATTCATGTATTGTTTTGATTATATTTTTTAGTCAGATATATAATTTCATGTTATTCAACAAAAATTAAATTATGTAACTCTACTAATTAACACATTAGAAAGCTCAATTAACATTATTTTTTTCATTTTACTTTGCTCTTTTTCTTATTATTATTATTATTATTATTATTATTATTATTATTATTATTATTATTATTGTTGTTGTTGTTGTTGTTGTTGTTGTTGTTGTTGTTGTTATTATTATTATTATTATTATTATTATTATTATTATTATTATTATTATTATTATTATTATTATTATTATTATTATTATTATTATTATTATTATGTGAATGAATGAAGATGAAAAGTTATATAGTTTTATTTTTATGCAATTTTTTCGTCAAAATCTAATTAATATTTTAATTTTTGTCACAGTTGAAAAATATAATATTGCAAATGATACATTTCTTATAGCTATTGCATATTGATGTCCCTAAAAAATATATGATGTAGTTAATCATATTAAAAAATAGTCATAGACTAAACAAAAAATAAATTAATCATTTTTAGTACTTTTAAAAAATTTAATGAATAAATAAATTATTTAATGAAAAGGATGAAGAAATTTTTTCCCCTTAGTACATTAATTATATTAAAACTAAAAAGTGTAATTTATTTAACTTCTCTTAATTATTGAAAATGAGAAACATAAAAAAAAGTGATGTGACATTTATCTTCTCTTTATTGACCTTTTTTCTTGTTTAAATTAATTAATTTTTGTAAAAGTAATTTACTTAATTAATTAAAAATAATTTTTATTAATAGAGAAACATTTACAATAAAAACTTTTCACATACTACTTTATTAGGAGTAAATAATAATCATCCATAACTCACATCTAATTTCCAATCCTAATAGATTGATTTTCCACTTTCTTTTCCTTTTTTTTTTTGACCTTCTTCTGATTATAATTTTAGAATAACAATTTTAAAAAAATATTTTAAGTTATTTTCTCTTTATTATTTACTTACAACCAATATATCTATATACATATAAAGTTAGAATGTTAGAAATAAATAAGATGATGTGGTACATTTCTATCACCTCCGATCACATTTATATTTTCTCTAAATTATTTAGCATGTTTTTTATTTTTCTTCACCAGTGTGATATTGTAAAATATATTTTCAAAATTTCCTCTTCAAATAATTACTTAATAGTATTATTTTGCATAATTAACATTTTTTTAATATATGTAACTTTTATTTTTAATTGTTAATTAATAATATTCATGACTTCAAAATCTTTCATGTGGATAACCCCCTAAAGTAATTAATGTGCAAGTTATATAGTTTTTCTTATCTTACTTAGTTGCTACAAGTAACAATTTTAAAGAGATTTTCTATAGAGTTTTTGTATTTTATTAGTATTTTTTTATATATTATAAATTTATAAGTGTTTATTAACAGTTTGGTATATTACAACAGTTGTTTTTTTTTTCATTCTGTAATAATAATTATTGTGTTGCTATTTTTTTAAAAAAATTGAATGTTTGCTTTTCATATTAGATTCATGTTAAATTAAAAAAATTAAGTAGAGTATATTGTTAGTTGAATAATGAAAATATGATACTCCTATTGAATTGCTTATGTAGTGTTGACATGATTTCTCAATATACCGAAGATGATTTTCACCAAAATAAAAGTCAACCTTTTATTATTTTTCAAGCAATAGATTCTAAAAAATGAAATTATTTTAGATAAAATAATATGATAAGCATGACTTGAAATTAGTTGTATATTTCCACTCTAGGAATCATATATGATATGTTTTCTAATTTATTAAATTATCGGTTATCAATTTATTTAGAGTAACTTTTTTCATTAATATTTTTTATATGAACATTGTATAATTTAACTCCCTCCTAAAATATAATTTAGAATTTACTACAGCCGCATAAACAAAAAGAAAATTTTCATGAAATTATTTTTCTTTCTTTACATGTTTCTAACGATAACATACAAAATTGATTATACGAAATCAACTATATTTAAAATACTAAAAGCATAGATAGTGAACAACAAGTTAAAAAATATTATTTATTGGTTTAATGATAATAATATTTGACTCGATATATTTAAACAAAAAAATTTATTCATAAATCTAATAATG
Organism: Solanum chilense; assembly: GCA_032847665.1. NCBI lineage: Eukaryota > Viridiplantae > Streptophyta > Magnoliopsida > Solanales > Solanaceae > Solanum > Solanum chilense. The sequence goes on along the minus strand of CM064971.1, from coordinate 4,878,000 downwards.
TCCGCGCAAAGCGCGGATATGTTAATTAGTTTTATTATAATTAAGAAAAGAAAAAGATTACAATAAACTATTAATTACAATCTATCTATCTAGATATAACTGAAACATAAAAACGATGATATGGCGCTCTCTAATGCCTAAATTTCTATTTACTGTTTTGTGTTTTTTTTTTCTTCCGGACATTAAATATTTTTAAAATTTTTACAAAATATTAAAGCATAATATTTAATTCTCTTCACATTAAAGCATAAATATAAAAGCTTCAGTAATCAATTCTTTACAACAAAATTCATTATTATTATAAATAAATTTTTCAGTTATATTTTGTGTGCTTGTCACTTGATTATATATATATATATATATATATATATATATATATATATATATATATATATATATATAAAGATATGAAAATTATTAGTAAAGCAAAATAATATAATGCCCAAGCTCTGAATTTTACAATGGTTATGTTATTTTTTTAATATATCTTTCAGTTCATTTTTAATGTTGTGAGGAGAAAAATGAAAGAATAGTTTTCTAATAAAGGAAAAGTTTGAATAAAAAGAGTATTATATGTATTATTATTTTATTTTAGTTCATTTTAATTGTTCTGTATACAATCTTAATTTATTTCGTATTTTTTTAATTGATATAGAATGATGAAACATTAATCAAATGGTAAGAAATAGTATAACTTAAGAAATTCTTTAAATGGGCATAAAAAGGAAAAAATGATCTCCAATTAAAGAGGACCTATAATTCCTTATAATCAATCTTCTTTCTTAAAACCTATTGAATTTTTTATGCCATTACAAAAATCTCACAATATCATTAAAAAATCTCAAAATTTTGATTTTTCTCTATACATTAATTTATATATAATCTTAATTTATTTCATAACTTTTTAAATTGATATTGAATTATAATAAATTACTCAAATATTAAGAAATGAAATTGTTCAAGAAAATCTTTAATTAGGAGAAAAAAGGAAGAATGATCTTCCAATTAAAGAAAGACATTTTATTCCTTTAATCGATGCTATTAATTTTCATTCACTTATCTTTTTTCAAAAAAGATTTTTTCAATTTTATACATCATTAAAGAAAATCTCAGATTTTAGAATTTTTCTTTGTAGTAAAATTAAATATAAATATTGCATAAAAAATTGTCATCTCGTAATTTTTTTACTTTATCACGTTTTTTTTAGAAAAATATAGAAATCAATGTAATATTTATTGGTATTGAAATAAGTAACAAAATAATAGTACTGATATTTAAAAAACAATTTACATCGAATTTAATACATTAAAATATGTAAAGTTTTACTTTCGGAGCCTATTTGACAATTATGCTAAAAACTGTTTTTTTTTTTAAAAAAAAAAATCTATGTTTTATTAGCTTTTTAGAAAAATGCTTCCGACAAAAAAAAATTGTATTTGAATAATTCATCTGAAAAATACTTTTCATAAGCAAGTTGTATTTGATTAATGTTTTTTTTAAAAGTGTTTTTAAAAGTCAAATTCTGAAAAAGGATAAGTATCATTATACTTTTAATATTAAGATTATTTTATATAGAGAAAATATATTTTAAAAAAAATACGAGTGTTATCGACTACGAAACATGAATGAAGAACTGTGCATAATTTTATATTTAATTCTTTTAGGAGCATTCCATCTGCGTAATGAATGTTACACATTTTTTTTTGGACATTGCAATTCTTTATTTATTTTTATTTCACTTTTAAAATTTTAGAAGTTTTACAAAATACTTATTCCTTTTTTTCAAATTCTTTAGTCATTTTGATTTCACTTTTAAAAAGTTAGAAGTTTTACAAAATGCTTATTTATTAAAATAACAAAATTTATATTTAGATTATATTTCAAAAATAAATTAATAACTCATTTTGATTTTAAAAGTTAATAATTATGTTTTATGTTATTTCAATTAGAATTTTTTGACGATCGCGCGAAGTATGAGCTGGTTAAAAAAGTAAAACAAAATTACCAATTCCTAAAAATTAGCCCACTGTAAAAAAATAAAAACAAAATAAAGCGGTATCCCGTATAAAAAACATTTCATTTGTTAAAAGTTTGTTAAAAAATTTAGTTTTAAAAACATATATTTTTTTATTTTAATTAAGATGTTAAATAGTATACTTTTTAAAAAAAATAAATTTATTTATGTCATTTGTTAAAATGTGGACTCATTTATATTCTTTTAGAAAAGATTTATTTATGTCATTATTTACTAACGAAAATAATCTCAGTTTTGCAAAATTATTTTTGACATATGGTCAATTATGATTCGGGACAAATCCCAAATTTGTCATTAAACTTTAAAAAATAACTCATTTATGTCATCTGTTTAAAATTGACTCATCTATGTCATGTCCATTATTTTTAATTGAAATAAAAGTCCACGTGGGCAAAACTAACTTCTTCATTTCATTAATTAAAGGAAAAACTTAAATATGTAATCGAATTTAAAAAAAAAAAACTTATTTATATCACTCGTTAAAAGTTTTGTTCATCTATAAAATTGTCATTTGAGAAAAGACTTTTCCTGCCATTAGTTTTTAGCTCCAATTTTATAAAATCACTTTATGGGAACATTATTGAGGTAAAATTAGTTTTGTAAAATTGGAATTAAAATATAATGACATGAATAAATATCTTTTCGAAAGACAATGACATAACAGAGCTAAACTTTTAATAAATGACAATAAATAAATTTTTTTTCCAAAATTCAATTGCATATTTAGGTCTTTACCCATAAAATTATTTTTTTCCAAAAAAGAGTAAGTTAGAATTTTAAAATTCATTTGATTTAAAATAATCAAATTATAAACTAACTCGGAATAAGGTTTTTGTCCCCGTGGGCAAAATCTCATTTGTCACATGGACAAAAATTTGTTGCGGAAGTCAAATTTAACAAAATTCTTATTTCATGTGAGTTTATAGTTTGAGTGTTTTTTTAATCAGACGAGTTTTTAAACTTTCAATTTTTTTTTTAAATTTAATTAACACTGTAACAGAATTATAATTAGCCTTTGTAAAAAAATAATAATTGCAAAATAAGGACTGGATAATAAATAATGACAAGAATTAAGTATTTTTTCAAAAAACATTCAAATGTTTGTTATGGAGCACAATTATGCAAACTTTGTTATAAAATACAAATATGAAAGCTCTAAAAGATAATGAGCTTATATATAGTACTTTTAAGTTATAAATATAATATAAAATAGTATATATAGTACTTTTAAGTTATAAATTTACTATAAAATAGGACAACTTTCACATATAGCAAACATAAAATTTATATTTTTATATTATAGCAAAATTTGCATAATTATGCTCCATAGCAAGCATTTGAACCTTTTTTTGGATAGTTTTATAGCCAAAGCCAATTTCATTAGTTGGATAAAACATTTTTTAAGTAAATTTAAGAGAGTAAATAAATAAATATGCCCAGAGGATCAGAGGTTATGACTAAAAATATTCTTAAACTATACTTCAATTTAAATTATATTTTAAATTATTATTCTTAAAAAAGTATCTATTAATTATTTAATTTTTTAACAACCTTCATCCTTTTATTAATGTTCATCAAAAAATAACAAATTCTTCATAAAAACATATACAATTTACACTGCTCTCAACAAAATTCCCTAAATTACCATAAATAAACCAATTCTTTTCATTCTAGAAACATCTAAAATATTATTGTAATATGTTTAGCCAAAAAAAGTTTTGCATCATGTCTTTCTTTTAATCAAGAATTTTGTTTTCATTTATTTGATATCATAGAATTACTAGTAGAAATATTTGCAAGAAGTGGTATCAATCGTAGACTTCTACTTTTAATAATGGAGAGCAAAATTGGAGCGTTAGAGGTAAAAATCAATTGAATCTTGATCACCACAATTATTACTTTGCCCTAAAAAAAATATAGATCTAATAATATTAGACTTTGCATAAGGTGAAGACGATGTGAAATTAAGCTCCGACTCCATTCAATTGATTAAGGAAACGAGAAGATCATGTCTCTTGGTAGACTCACACCATCCTAATGTTATTTTTTAATAGCAAACAAATATCTTAAATATTTTAACTTTTTTTTTGGAGTTTTTCTAACAGGTAAAAGAATTTATAGAAAAAAAGTTTTTGATGAGAATAATATGATTGCATATGTTTTTTTATGTGAGATTGGTCAATTTTTACCTAACACGCCCATAGTTTAAAGATCATATTTATGATTTGATATTTTATAGAGATAATTGTATAGAATGACAAATTAAAAATATAAAAATAAATATAGTAATTACCTTTTGATTATTTGTGTTCCATAGTAAACTGTTTGTCAGTTCCTCTCTCCCTCATATTCTCGCTCGCTTCTATCGCTTTATACAAATAGAATTATATAAATTGTGTTTCTAAATGTATAAAGCGAGAGAAAAATTTATAAACACATGCAAATACATATATCTTCATCTTATACGCTTATAATTATACAATACAAAATATTTCCCTGTCCAAGTCTCTTTTATCTTTTCTCGTTTTATAGAAATTCAAATTGTATATAATTTCTCTCTTCCTCATTTTATACAATTTGATTCAACTATATATATTCCATGTACAAGTCTCTTTTTGTCTTTTTCTCTTTCTTGTTTTATACAAATTTAAATTGTATATAATTTCTCTCTTTCTCATGTTATACAATTCAATTCTGCCTTTCTCGCTTTCTCATTTTATACAATTCAATTCTGTCTTTCTCGTTTTCTCATTTTATACAATTCAAATTGTATATAGTTTCATTCTTTCTCGTTTTATACAATTTGCTTTAATTGTATATGTATAGCGAATTATACGTATATAAGTTTGCTATGGAGCACTATTATACAAACTTTGCTATAACATACAATATGAATTTTGTGTTTGCTATATGTGAAAGTTGCCCTATTTTATATTAAATTTATAACTTAAAAGTACTATATATAAGCTTATATATTGTCTATTTTTATACACATGTGAGATTTCTCACTCATAATATATGTAACTTAGGGCCCGTTTGGATGAGCATAATAAAAGTAGCTTTAAAAAAGTACTTTTGAAAGTGCTGAAACTTATTTTTAAAATAAGCAGTTATGTGTTTGGATAAAAGTGCTGAAGTTGCTATGCCAAACGTGAAAAATGGAAGAAAGAGATGTTAGGGTTATGTGGGTAATTTGGAGATTGTATAAAAATATTAAGGGCAAAAAGATAAAAATGTGGTCAACTTAAAACAACTTTTAAGCTAAAAATAAAAAAGCACCCCTACCCCATCTTTTAACTTTTGGCTTAAAATAAGTTTTTTTTAAACTTAAAATAAGTTATTTTGAGTATTGCCAAACAACTAAATAAGTCAAAAACCAGCTTTTAAGTCAGTTTGACCAGCTTTTAAGCTGAGCCAAACAGACTCTTAAATGTTTTTATGGATTACAAAATACCTGTGTATATATATATTCTTATTTTTATTTTTTATTTTCCTTTTAATGTTGATTAAAGAATCAATGATTTATTATTTTGTGAACAATTCATTCATTAGAGGTTCTTGAGTTATGTGATAGTGACAAATAATCAAATTCATGTTGAAATATTGCTAATATTTTTGTAAGAGCTATATTTTTTAAATTTTTTTAATGATTATTAGTAAAAATTAATTATAAAGTCAATAATACAATTATTATTTATAAGCCGGAAAGCGAAAATATTAGAGGAAAGGATCAAAATAGTCCATTTTATTTGGATTAAGGCTCAAAGTGATCCTTAAGTTTTCACATGGAGCACTAATAGTCCCTCATGTTTGCAATACTAGTGCATTTTTGGTCCTCCTCCAAAATTTTACCTATTTTTTAGCATTGATTTTATGCATAACCTGTGTATGAGATGTTCAATTATCATTTTATCTATTTAGTAGAAATAACAACTCTATATGAAAGAATATGAGAAGAAAAACACTTTGTTTTGTTTAGTAGAAATCGTATTGCAGGTAAAGTCGAGAGGTTTATCACGATAATTTCACGTGTAATAGTACAATTTTTTCTTTTCCTGCAAAGTCATATGTTAAGATGTTTTAAGTTTAGATGCAGTAATTTCTAGTGAAGAAAACAAAATATTTTTCTCATCACTTTCTCTTAGATAGAGTTATTATTTCTATTATATATATAAAAAGACGATTGAATATTTCTTATATAAAATTTTGGATAAAATTAATATTAAAAAATAGGTAAAATTTTACAGAAGAATCAAAAGTGTACTAATATTACAAAACATGAGAGATTATTAATGCTCCATGTGGAAATTGAAGAATCACTTTAACCCTTAACTCAAATGTGAGTAACTATTTTGAGCCCTTTAGAAAAAATAAAACTCGGCTTATATTGAAGATAAATAAACTCTTATTTAACTGTGTTTTCACATATCTGGAAATTGTTGGGCCAAAACCCGCTCATTAGGAGAAAATCCCTGAAAACACCCCGTCGAATTTGAGTAATAGATTTCCACGATAGAAAATGCGAACCATTAGCAGAGTATTTATAATAGGAAATGGCGTCGCCGGTGCAGAAAATCAGTGCTTCGGTTTGGTTCGAGCTTTGGGCTTATCGCATCGACAAACACTATTTGTAATATATTTCTCTCTATTTTTCATTTTTCAGTATTTTGCTATATGATTGTTCGCCTGGTTTGAAATTCAGCTGGGTTTTGTGTGCTTGAATGTGTTTTTTGTCGTTCATTATGGTTTATGTGAGGCTTTATAGATTATATTAATATATATTTGCTACCGTGTTAGATAAACTAATATTATGTTAGAATATACGCTTTGTTAGCCATGGATTTAAGTTATGGTACTCACGAAGCTCGAGGAACTGGAATTAAAGAGGGTGAATGATAGTATGATGGTCATTAAGCTAGTTGTGGGAGGGTTTACTTTTAACATAATTAGTCCATATGCACCGCAAGCAAGTTTGGACGAGGAGGTCAGGAAACTTGTTTAGGAGGAGTTGGACGTGGTTGTGAGAAGTATATCGCACACTGAGAAGCTATATCTAGGAGGAGATTTTAATGGTCATATAGAAACCACTTCAAGGGACTATGATGATGTTTAGATAGGAGATTTTTGGTGTAGTAACAATCGCCCGATTTACCAAGTGAAACTTCTTTCCCAGCTTGAGCTATCCCACAAAAAATTCTATCTGAAGGTTTCCCAATTTCCTGTAACACTTATGGGGGAGTGTAACAAAGACATGAAATATGTGGGGATGTTCGACTACGTAATCTTAATTAACATTTCCTTCCCCCTCCCTACAGAGGCGAACCCACATGGTGTCTGCCGGGTGCTCGAGCACCCATTAACTTCGTTACGGAATATATATATCTATGTAGAAATTGATAGGTATTTGTATAAAATTAACATAGAGTACCCAATGAATAAATGATTAAGTTGGCCCAATGGCTCCTGGATGGGTACTTAAGACTTTTTTAGTGTTGTACCAAGGTTCGAATCTCACTGTTTACACATATTTTTTATATTTTCACTTTAGAGCATCCACAACCTTAAATTCCTAGATTCGCCACTGCCTCCCTAGATAAATATCTCTTTTGCCAACCTGCAAATATCTTTTCTACCCTTTCTACCACTGGGTTCCAAGCTGCCAGGTCCTTAGTAGCAGCGCCCAGAGTTAAACCAAGATAAGTAGTACGAAGGACCACAATGTTTTCGACCCTCGTCTTCTGTAATTTGATTGTAGTGATTGAAAGATACACCTCAAACTGTTCATTGACGGAGCACTGACTTCTTTTTTTCTTATAACTTTTATGGAGTTGGTGATTGCAAGTTGCTGTAGTACATTTCTAGTCTAGTCTACCTTGTATGGAATTTGAAGACAGCATGATATAAGGGTTCTATTTCTGCAGTATGTCTACAAATGGACCATCGACCATACAACAACAACATACCCATTGTCGTCCCACAAGTGGGGTATGATGAGGAGGGTTGGGTGTAAACCTGATCTCTACCTTAGGAGGTACAGAGACCATTTCCGATGGACCCTTGGCTCAAGAAAATTACAGAAGTGAAGAAATTTAGGCAAAATACTCAACCAGGTATGACAAGACATCTGAAAAAGGAACAGTAACTGTGAAAAATAATACGATAATTAAAGTAGAAGGAACAAAAAATAGTAATAGAAATCGAAGAAACAAGAAACTACAAGAGAAATACAACGACTACTAGTATGATAATTGATAAGTGAGACAACACTCAACTACCAACTAACCTTATACCCTAAACCGTGTCCTCCATGATCTCCTATCTATGTCATGTCTTCGGTAAGCTGAGGTTGCGATGTTCTGTCTAATCACCTCTCTTTCAATACATCTCCGACCTACCTCTACCACTCCACTCTGGGTATTCGTGCATCTCCTCTACAAATGGACCATGTTATGTGGAAAAAAAAGAAGAGAATAATTTTCTTTGTTGGATTATATTTTAAAAGAAAATTAAATGTACTATTAGTTCTGTGCATCATGTAAGGTCCTGTTTAGCATAGTTGTTTAATGTGTCATCATTTCTCATCTGGTGTTTGCACTTATTTTGCTCATTGTTGCGCAGCGAGTTATTAGTCCAAAAGGACGAATTAACAAGCGACTTCAGTGGTTGCCTGTTTCTCTCCATAAAAGGTTAGAAAATTTCAGGAAGTTGATTTATGGAGATCCATTTCCAACTCAAATAGCAGCCGGAGGACATAAATTTTTGTCTCTTGCTGCCGAAAGACAGGGTACTATGTATTTCTGCAAGTTCACTCATACTGAAAAGCTATCTTAATATTATTTGTCAAATGATTGTGTTTTGTTGGTGCTGATGCAGTTTCTTCAGATATCTTAGAAGCTAATGCAACACATATTGCAGCACTATCTTGTGAAGCATTTGCCAAGTATGTTCTGTTTAGTATATTTATGTTTCTCTATTTTGTGCATCCCAGTGCGTTCTGTGGTCCAAATGGTGTGTTTCAAGCTATTAGTTGGGCTGTATCAAAGCAATGAAATAAAGTCAATGTGATATGAAGTGGAAAACGAGAAGTGAAGCGAACAATTTACTGAAAATAATAAAGTACCAAAATATATGAAGTTAGTATTTTAATAATCAACTTATAATTAAAATAACTAATTTCAGCATCCAGTAGACAATAATGCCAATATTAAAGTACCAAAATATATGAAGTTAGTATTTTAATAATCAACTTATAATTAAAATAACTAATTTCAGCATCCAGTAGACAATAATGCCGATATAATATTACTCCTCAAAGTTAAAATTTAAAGAACCAATTGCTTATCATTGGAATCACTCTGCGCCTCATTCTTTGAAGCTCACACTTTGTTGAAGCGCATGGCTTCACTCATGAAGTGATAACCCCTCGCTTCACATCGCTGCATCACTTTAAATGATGTCTTTTTAATTACACTGCATATTTTGTTAGCAGCTAGGCAGTGTAGTTCGGGCTTCTGTTTGTGAACACATCAATATGTATATATGCATCTGGTGTAAGCACTTCTTATTTTGTTTGATCATTTTTATTTTGCTGTTGAACTTAACTTTTTTTTTTTGAATTTACAATGAAATTTTTACTAGACAATAGCACCTACAAAGTGCATTGAAGTTGTTGAACTTCATTGTTGACTATAGGTTTATAGATGTTCGTCATCTTAAATCTTACTGAAGCCGGAGCTGCACATAGATTGGGGCTTTAGGTCCTTACATGTTGCTCACTCTAAAGTACATAGTGCAAATTAATTTATTTTAAGGACAAAGGTTTGGAGGAAAAAGTTGTGGAGTGGAACAGATCTAATGATGATGAATAATGATGCAAACAGTTTTTTCAGAGTTCCTGGAAATTCTTCTAACCTTTTTCTATAATCGAGAAATCTTCGAAACTAGGGGTGCATGGTTTGAAACTCGGTGGGTGCTCCTTGATCTAGTTTTGTCCACTTAAACAACATGCTTTTGCCTGCGGTAGTGTTCAAACACGTAACGTGCGCCTAATCAACACATCACGTATTGCACTCTTACCACTAGACTGAAGTCTTGGAGGTAGGAAATTCCTTTCATCTTAAGCTTGAACGTAATGAATGTCGTTGTTGGCCTTGAGCACTTGAACTTTCTAGACAATTGAATATGCTCAATAATGGAGATCTTTCTCTTTTCGGGATAAGTCTGACTCTGACTCGATAATAGAGTTGAAGGCTCAGAATTGGTATATACCCAAATATATTTACTTAGCAAGAGAAAGGGACAGGACTCTCATTAAATATTTGCTTTACTTGTTTTTCTATATGTTTTGCTTGAGCTGTAGATCTATCGGAAACTTTTCTACCTTCACAAGGTAGGGGTAAGGCTGCCGACGCACCACCTACCCCAGGCTCCACTTGTGCGATTACACTTGGATGTTGTTGTACTAGTCCCAAACTTCAGGAATAGAAGATGGGAAGAGGAAAAATCAAGTATTCCTTTAAGGATATTTGAGTTTTTCATATAAGTTCTATAATACAGTTTCCATCCCTCATGTGAAACCTCTTTTTAACCAATCAAAAAAGTTGCACATGAGGGATAGAAATCATATTACAGTAATTTTATCTAAATAGAAAACAAATTGCATTGTAGAATTCTAGTTTAAGCAATGTTTACTCGGATATTCTCTTTTGACATATCAACAAATAAAAGCTCTCTTTGAAACAATTGCATTCAAGTGTTGCAATGGGTTTTTCCAGATCACTACAACAACCAACCGAGTGCATTCCCACAAATGGGGTTTGGGGAGGGTGGGATGTACGTAAAGCTTATCCTATGTTTGTGGGGTATAAAGGTTGTTTTGGATAGATCTTGGATCAAAAGAGAAGTTTTTTGAAGTAGGGAGTCAAGAAAATATGACAACAAATAGCAAAATATCTAGCAAATGAAGTAACAAATAGTAATACCCTTGGCTCCAACATAATTCTAAAATAGCTTGGATATTCTTGAGCCGAGGGTCTATAGGAAACAACTTCTCTACCTCTGAGGTAGGGGTAAGATCTGCAACACAGTCTACCCTTCCCAGATCCACTTGGTGAGATTACACAGGGAATGTTGTTGTTGTATGTTGTTTTGAGATAAAACTTACGTGGGTATAGCGATTTGGCTCCAAGCAAACTCAAATGTCTCTTTCGGAATTATGGGAATCACAAAACTAGCTGTGGAAGTTGAAGAAAAAAATATAAATCTAAAATAGAAAAATGGTAACAGGTTTATGACACTTGATCAATGCACAATGACATGTAAAATTGGTTCTGCCTAAGGAAGTTGCTTTTGAGAATTGAGACAATGAGGGAACTGTCTGTGCTTGTGCATTGCAATGGTTCTTATGCAACTGCAATACTAATTTCGCGTGAGCTTGTTTATGACTTCTTTATTTGCACGAGGTATTGTTGGATCAAATCTTGCTCTTAGATGTTAATTACATCTGATCTTTCTATTTTACTTTCTCAAAATTTAGGGATGGTCCATCATTAGTAGTCGCATCAGGTCGTGATACTATCTCCATTTCAAGCTCAATAAAACAGTTAGCTCCAGAATATGTTTTCACTGTGCAGGTTTGACAAAACTAAGCTTTCTTGTATGATATATAAGAACTTTTTAACCCAGTGATGGAAATACATATTTACATGGATGAATTTAGAATGCTACTTCATTAGTTTTTCTGAATATTTTTCTCTTAATGTCTAATATAATTACTGTATCTGTCGTTCCTTTTCTTCTCGGACGCTTCATATAATTTGGCATAGTCCTACAAAGTTTGAAAGCCCTAAAAAATAATAAGTTCATGCCACCCATATATAATTCTCTCTTTAACTAGGATCTGTTTGTTCCAAACATTGGATGTCAGTGACTAATGAAATTTAATTTGCGTGTAAGCACAATTTCATTCTGGTGTACCATTTATTTTTGAGACTCTATCTCGGTTTTGGGGTGCCCACAATATGTTGAATCATAATTCTAGTTTTACCAACTTGTTTTTGACTTTGTAACGGATTTAAAAATTTAGGGAATACAACATCATTTGACATTAAGTAAGGTTCGTCTCTACTGACCAACTCTCCTGCATCTTTCAGATTGACTAATTATCGCTTTTAATTGTTGGGAGATTAGATTCGGGATATAGTAGTATTCATGTTGGTCATGTCACACACACTAGTGGAAAGGAGGGAGGGATATCATGTGACAAGTGCTCTCCTAAATAAATTTTTAAGTTTTTTCTCGTATTCAGGATAATATAAACCTTTTGACATTAACACCAAAAGCCCTTTTTCTATGCCAATGTTGTTTGGAATTTCCTTCATATCTTTTTTTCTTCCATGTTTGAAGTCCCAAATGAGTATTAGAATGACAATATGCTAATAACATATAGTGCTGGGAAGGAGCAGGTACATAGGCAAAGAATAGGATTAGATGGAGAATTGTCTCAGCTAGTATCTGGTGGACAATTTGGAAGGAGAGGAACCTTACATGCAATGAGAGTATTGAGAATAGTATGGAGAAAGTCAAATTGAATTGTATATTTTATTTTTTGAGCAAGTCAAATTGAATTGTATATTTTATTTTTTGAGTAAGTCAAATTGAATTGTATATTTTATTTTTTGAGTAAGGCAACTTTGTTTTAAAACCAGTACTTAGGTAGCACTGAAACATTTGAATTGTATTTTGACTTTATATTTTTGGTGTAACCAGTTGTATTCCGATGATACTGTTTCATCATTGACGCTTTAGATTCTCTGTAGTCACAGGACAGTGGATCGTAGAACACTCTTGTAAATATGGTTTCAGTGCAAACTATGCACTGCTTTATTTAAAATGGGTACAGAAACAGTTACCATTGTTCCCATCTGTCCTATTCTTGGTGGACAGAGTTACCTCACACCTGTTGCTGTTGGGAGGTGGCAGGTATCCCGTGAAATTAGTCAAGGTGCGCGAAAGCTGGCCCCGACACCACAATCATCAAAAAAAGAGAAAAGAAACAGTTATTATTGTAGAAAAATATATAGTACTAGTTAAAATGGTAAGATTCTGTTGTGTTATGTTTTCAGATTCAACATCCTAGATCACGTCTAAATAGGTTTGACCTAGTGATCACACCTCATCATGATTATTATCCTTTGACACCTGAGGGACAAAAACAAATTCCTTGGTTTCTTCGAAGGTGGATAACCCCTCGCACATCTCCTGAGAGACACGTGGTATGCAAATTTCTTGAAAACCTTGGAGTTCTTTACCACCTCCACATTTTGTAGACATCTTCACTTAGAATTTTGAGGCAGATACTGACTGTTGGAGCCCTTCATCAAGCTGATTCTAATGCGCTGAAGGATGCAGCTGACATTTGGCACGATGAGTTAGCAACTATACCAAAACCTTTGCTTGTGGTTAATGTTGGAGGGCCTACAGGTAGTTTGCATATTGAAGTCTCTTTCCTGTACTGTGGTTTGAATATTTTGTTGTGAAGGGGTGATTGACATTTTGAAAGTCAGTATTTAATCCTTGTAGAAATGTTATGAAGTAAACTAACCAGGTTCTGTATATGCTTAAGCCACAATTGGCATCATCTGTTACTATGCAGTCAAAGAAAAATGTAAAAAGATTATTTACAGGGAACTTTGCAGCAACAGAAACAGTAAAAAGATAATCGTTTTCCTAACCTAGAATATCTCCACAGAATGATATATTCAACAAACTGATTACTAGTAAATAGGGATAGCGAGCTAACAAATTATTTACGAGGACTTATTAAAAAAAACACTAAACCAATAAAATAAATGTATTTAGCTTCCTTGTAATTAGGCCTTCACTGGCCCCTTCTGGATTTTGTTTTTAAACAACTTGTTACCATCTCAAAAATAAAAGCAATCTGTCCTGAGCAGCCAACCATAGTATAAACCTGTGTTTCAACAGCATTGTTCTATTCCAGACCAGCTCAGCTATCTATGACCATCTCTTTGGTGTGAAGGTACCAACATTTCCAGATAACTTGTACTAATTGAATTCTGACCATTAGTAGTTAGCGTATACCTCCCTAGCTGATTGCCAATTTTTAGTTTGTGCAACCTCTTTCAACACTATCTACAATCACTAGGTGTCTTGTGACTCTAAAACTGTTATTCATATAGACTTCATTCACCCATCTTACCCAAAGTATATCCTCCTTTTCCATCAGTAAACCATATCAGCTTACGGCTTACCGGTAGCAGCCAAATTCCGAAGTCTTTTAATATTCAAACCTCCATGCTTCTTTGGTTTGCAAATTGTGGTCCAAGCCACTTATGAAATCTGCTGTTTGTCCTCTGTGCTACTCCATAAGAATTGTCTGCATCTCGTATCTACTTCATTAAGCACACTCTGGGAAGGATAAACACAGACCCCTAGAAATTATGCTAGCAAAATAGGACTGGATTAATAACCTGCAATCTGCCTACATAAGATAAGTGTCAAGCAGAGGTTGCTCTGTTCTTCTCTGTAATTTTTGAGACACAATGGTGGCAATCTAGTTTGTTACATTCTTAGGTGAAAGAGGCAAACCTAAGTACCTGACAGGGAAGGTTCCAGGGGAGATACCAGTTAACTCAAATAGCCTGTCCCTTGTTACACTGTCTACTCCAGCTGCAAGAAGATTTGATTTGTTAATATGTGCCTCTAGTCCTGAAGTGGCTGAAAATGATGTAAAGCTTGGATGATCTCTCAGTGCGTTTTTAGCATTTATACATTGTAAGCATTTCATAAAAGAGAAGCGTTGTTGCATTTTATATGACTGAAATGTAATAACTTTGTTATTACGTTGTGAAGGCAAAGTTGTATACATCAGCTTTTGTGTCTGTTCTCAATGATTACTCTGATATTCCTTTGGTATAAGAAATCTGCTTCTAATTCTTCATGCAACTTCTCAAAATGTAGAATTTGCCAGCACAATTGGCTTACAAGTCTTTCTTTCCAGGTCATTGTAGATATGGTACAGACCTAGCAGTGGAGCTAACAGCCTTGCTTCTGAATATTGTTCCAACCTGTGGGAGCATCAGAGTATCTTTTTCTCGTAGAACTCCTAATAAGGTCTATGATTTCATCAGTTTCATCTGCCAATTTTCCTTCTTGTGATTGGTTGTTGATATTGTAGTTAACAGGTCTCAGATATCATATGGAAAGAGCTTGGAAATCATCCTAAAGTTCACATTTGGAACGGTCAAGGTACTGCTGATGCAATGTTTGTATTCCTGTCCCTCGCAGAAGAGAAGTGTCTCTTCAATGATAAAATAAACAGCAAAAAGAAACAAGTAGCAGAAGCTTGAGCTTTTTGATGAGCTAAACAAAAGGGTGTTCTGATGTCAAATTTAATTGTTACTCAGCAGATCTTGTATAGAGATTCAACAAAGAAATGGGTAGTATAGTTTGCTATTAAGGGAAGGATAATCAGAGAGATACTTTAATCTTTTCCCCTCGAAGAGGAGATATTGCTGATACTTCAATTTTCGCCTAATTCTCATAATTATTTGTATTTCCTTCTGATGCCACTGACGTAATGTATACAAGCCTTTTACATTAATACCTTTCAGGTCCAAATCCACATATGGGACATTTGGCTTTTGCAGATGCTTTTGTTATCACTGCTGACTCAGTTAGTATGTTAAGCGAGGCTTGCAGCACGGGGTAAGTTGGCCTGTATGCTGACTCTTGTCAATTCAATGTCCCTTTTCTGTTATCCTTTTCATCAGCATTTCATCTAAAGAGTTTAAGGTTCAGAAAACCTGTTTATGTAATTGGTGCTGAGCGATGTACGTGGAAATTCAGAGACTTCCATCAATCCTTGAAAAATCGAGGAGTGGTTCGACCATTCCTTGGAAAAGAAGATGTGAGTAATAATTCTATTAATTTATATTCTAGGCTCCTACTAGGCACAAGGATAACATCACCCTTCTAGTTTTATTCTCCTTCGTTGAGTTTTTGCATGGACAGAAATGACATACTGATAAATATTGGTTTGCAGGAAGATAACTGTAAAATATATCCTTCTCTATCCTCTAAAAGCATTATATAGTATTGAAATTCAATTGGAAGTGGTTAATTTTGCATGCTATTTGACGAAATATCTTCTATCTCTGGCACATCTTTTATTTGGAATTCAAGTGAATTCACCCGTGAACATTATGATGCTTACAGTCACTGATCATGAAAGAGCATGATGCCTGCAATCCAGCGTTTTGACTTCATCCTCTTATTTTGTAGATATCTGAAAGCTGGAGCTATAGTCCCCTGAATGATACTAAGGAGGCTGCTGCGCATGTGATTACAGCACTAGCCGAACGAGGATGGGGATTGCCATCATAATTTCTACTCTACTAAAGTAGTAGTATTTACCTTGATCCAGGTATGTCGAGGGTCTACCGGAAACAACCTCACAAAGGTAGGGGTACGGTCGGTGTAAGTGTACTTTATTTTATCAAAATGCCTGATCACAAGCAGCTCTTGTATCCTCCCATCAAATTGATTGAAGTTTTGTACAATAACAAATATTTGCTATGAAGTGGAGATTCATTTTATGTCATCAGAATAATCGTATATTATTATAAGTAGGAAGCTCCTAACTTCAAAGTTAAATTATCATTTTACCCTTATTTTACCTCTAAAATAAATTAATATTAATTTCTATTTAATTAATTAAATATTAAATAAAAGTTATATTTAAATTCATGCATCGAATAAGATCTTAATGCATCATATATTCATGTACTAATTAAATGTAGATAATGAAGAGTCTAATAACCTTTCAATTTTAATTTGTAAGATAAGTGGAAGTAATGAAGAGTCTATCAAACACACTCACACCACATTATTTATATTCCTTGTGTTATTCAAATTTGTAATCATCTTGCATTCTACAGTAGGTTAGTCTACATATCTTGTAAAATTTTCATTACCAGTTTGTAGTTATAAGAATTCTTACTATTTTATTTATTTGTATCCTTTAAAATTTCATGCATATTCATCTTATTTTTGTTGAGAAATATGTAAATTATGATAGTTACAAGATGAATATATTCTAATATGAAGTTGTAAGTAAATATTTATTTTTCATATCTAGATCGTTTTGAGTTTTTAAATATAACTTTGTAGTTGATTACTGCATTTTTGTATTCAACCTTTCTTCTATTTTTAGGATATATATAGTAAAGCTAATCACATTTTGTATTTATCATTAATTATTTTGAGGGTAAACATGTTAAATATAAGAGTACGGAGCCAAAAGGGTAGAAAATATTAACAAAAATTCCAAAAGGGTATATAAAATTTTATATAAACCAAAACGGTAAAATCGCTCCGCCGGCAGCGATTTACTTCGATGAAAAAGTGAAATCGCTGCCCCAGCAGCGATTTTGCAAAAAGTTTTTTTTTTCCTTACAAATCGCTGCCCGGGCAGCGATTTATAAAAAAATTTTTTTTTTTTAAAAAAAAACATAAATCGCTGCCTAGGCAGCGATTTACATAAAAAAAAAAATTGTTTTTTTGGTAAATCGCTGCCTAGGCAGCGATTTACATTTAAAAAAAAAATTTTTTTTTTTATATAAATCGCTGCTACAGTAGCAGCGATTTATTAAAAAAATATTTTTTATATAAATCGCTGCTACAGTAGCAGCGATTTATATCAATTTTTTAAATAAATCTCTACTGTAGCAGCGATTTATTTAAAAAAATTTTTTTTATTAAATCGCTGCGATAAGCAATTTTTTAAACTAAAAAAAAATTAAAAATTTTAAAACAGCGATTTTATATATAAAAAAAGATTATAATATTTTTTAAAATTTATGTATATAACTTATAAGAAAATATACATTATTTTAAAAAAATTAAAAATAAGTAAAGTAATAAATATATTTTCTTTCTAAAAAAAGATATTATATTGAATTTAAATTTAAATAATATTTGAATTTAAATAATTAATTTTTTTAAATAAAAAATTAAAGGAGAAAAATTATTTAATTGAATTCAAGTACATCCCTAATCACACCTATTAATTATAATTTTTTTTTATATATAAAATCGCTGTTTTAAAATTTTTAATTTTTTTTTAGTTTAAAAAATTGCTTATCGCAGCGATTTAATAAAAAAAAAATTTTTAAATAAATCGCTGCTACAGTAGCGATTTATTTAAAAAATTGATATAAATCGCTGCTACTGTAGCAGCGATTTATATAAAAAATATTTTTTTAATAAATCGCTGCTACTGTAGCAGCGATTTATATAAAAAATATTTTTTTAATAAATCGCTACTGTAGCAGCGATTTATATAAAAAAATTTTTTTTTTTTGTAAATCGCTGCCTAGGCAGCGATTTACTTAAAAAAAAAATTTTTTTTTTGGTAAATCGCTGCCTAGGCAGCGATTTACATAAACAAATTTTTTTTTTTTTAAAAATGTAAATCGCTGCCTAGGCAGCGATTTATGTTTTTTTAAAAAAAAAAATTTTTTTTTTATAAATCGCTGCCCGGGCAGCGATTTGTAAGGAAAAAAAAAACTTTTTGCAAAATCGCTGCTGGGGCAGCGATTTCACTTTTTCATCGAAGTAAATCGCTGCCGGCGGAGCGATTTTACCGTTTTGGTTTATATAAAATTTTATATACCCTTGTGGAATTTTTGTTAATATTTTCTACCCTTTTGGCTCCGTACTCTTAAATATAATTATGTCTTTTTCAATTAGGGGACAAACGTGCGATGCACGTTCCGAGAACTAGTATAGCTATAACTACAAACTACGAATTTAGGATTGTGATACTAACATTTTGCATACAAAAAAAGTATTATTAAAATTTTTAGTTTTAGGTCATTAAAATTGAATAAAGAGAATTTAGCTGATGATTAATACAAGTGTGTTGCTAACTCTTAATACTAGTTATTGAAATATGTTTCACTTTGGGATTTCCCACCTTCGTGGTTGTTGCACTCGTTGTTCATACCTTGTTTGCTTTCTTAGACTTCGTAGTATCCCAGATTGCATCATTCCCTTCTGGCTAACGGGCCAAACTAGACTTTCATCAATATAGATGCTTGCCTCCCAAAAACGATATCCATCAATAATCACCTTTTGACCTATAAAAGATTCATTTTTTGGATCATAAATAATGAAAGTTGATTGATCATCCTCAAAAAAGATTTCTCCTTTATTTGACATCCCGCAAAAGAGCGGAGAAAACCTATATCCTTCAGGATGACCATTAGGTCGATTCATGGTATACATCTTTGTCCAAGATTCTTTAACTCCATATTCCTTCATCATCCACACATCCGTTTGAAGGCTATGATAATTACACAAAATAGAAAGATCACTTCCCAACACTCCCACAGATGGAGTTAAATCAAAATCTCCTTCTCCATAATAGGGTTTTTCCACCTTTCCCCATTCTCCATCAGTCACATCAATACAAATGATGTCCCAATCGTTATATGAATGTTGATATTGATCTTGATCTTCTGAAAGTGATTTAGCCCAATGAAGCTTCCCCTTCACAGAAATACCATTTTTCTCTCTAATCGCCATAACCGAACGATCATGCACTAACGCTCTCCATGAATCACTGTTTGAACTATATACTCTGACCTCTTCTTTGGAAATAAGCACTAAATTATAATCATCACGAAGCTCATCATATCCAAAACCATGCAACACATAGCAACCACATTGAGGATCACGAAATTTCTTGAACTTCCTAATAGACGGGTTCCAAAGAATTAAGTCCTTGCCAATCGATAAACAAATCAATCCATTAACAGAACCTAAAACCTTAAGTAACTTACGACGATTTTGCATAGGATAATCCAATTGAAATGTCTTAGGATCAGAATCATAAAGCAAGGAATTAATGGAGCAGTCCATAAGATGGCGGTGAGGTTGAATAAATGTCAATAGGAGTCTATTGTGGATGAAATCCTTGTTATTAGTAAATAACTTAAGATGAGTCTTGATAAAATTAGGGCTAGAGATTAAACAACTCCATTGCGATGAAACACACTTGAATCGTAAAAGAGATTTAACAGCTAATCTCGATAAGATTTCAATGATCAGCTCTACCGGCAAAATAAGAATTTGTTTTGGCTCTAGATGGGAACCTTCAGACTCCATTAGGGTTTTGACAATTTTCTTTTCTTTTCTTTAAAGATTGGGGTATAATTAAAGGAAATATTAGCACTTTTTGGTATAGGAAAGAATTATTGAAAAATAGTAAATTATTAGTTTAGTCCCCGGACTATTTATAGTATGAAAAACTCATTAACCAAATTTATATACATCAAGCGATTTCAAATTCTTATAAGAACATGAGACTCTTTATGAAAAGTTGAGAAAAATATTAAAAACACTTCTAAACTTGGTGGTAATTTAAGGGCAACTTTCACATATAGCAAACAAAAAATTCATATTTGTATGCTATAGCAAAGTTTGCATAATTGCGCTCCATAGCAAACATAAAACTGTATAATTCGCTATACATATACAATTGTATAATTCGCTGGCCTAAATTGTATAATTCGCTGGCCTATTTCGCTGCAATTGTATAATTTATTTTGCATACAGTAGAATCGAATTAAAATGTGTGTATATTGCATAATTACAAGTGTATAGCAAAAAGATATATGTTTTTCTCGCTTTATACAAAAACAGAAACACAATATATACACTTATGTTGTATAAAACTAGAGAAAATTGTATTTCACTGCAATTGTATAATTCACAATTGTATAATTCGTTGGACTTTTTCTCTGCAATATTTGAAGTAAAATGTTTGTAAATTGTATTAAAGTGTATAACACGAAGATATACATTTTTGCATGTGTATATACAATTTTCTCTCGCTTTATACAAAACAGAAACAGAATTATACACTTCTGTGTATAGAGAGAGAGGCACGCGAGATTTTTGGGAGAGAGACGCTGGCAAATTTTAGCTAATGTTTGCTATGGAGCACAATTAAATCAAACCCTAGCTATTTTATTTAATTAGGTTATTAGTTTGCTATTATATACAATTTTCCCATAATTTAATGATCGGTAAATAATGAGAAGAAAAAATAATTATAGAAAAATCATAATCATATTTTAGTTTTATACAGAGAGAGAATTGATAATTTATTTTATGACATTAATAACATATGGGTGGGACGTAGGATAAATTTTCCGTATGAGACTATTCTTTACGAGAAGATACATTTAAAAAATATTTTAATCTTAAAAATACCTTTTATGAGAGTGGTCCTATTTACAGCAGGTTTATATAATTTGAATTTAGTGTAATTCTTATATGATGTTTCAACCTGATGTAGTTATGTCTTATCTATGATCTCCAAATTATTTGGGTTGATTCGAACCCCCTTCGACGGATAATTATATTATTTTTATATGGTTAAAATAATTTTTTAGGTATATATAG
Organism: Solanum chilense; assembly: GCA_032847665.1. Lineage (NCBI taxonomy): Eukaryota > Viridiplantae > Streptophyta > Magnoliopsida > Solanales > Solanaceae > Solanum > Solanum chilense. The sequence goes on along the minus strand of CM064971.1, from coordinate 4,856,471 downwards.
TATATGTCGAACCCGCTTTGTGACACCTATTTTTGCATTGCAGATGTGATCGTTTAAACTCGATAAATGACAAACTCCCTATGATTTGAAGAAGATTTGAGAAATATAATTTCTTTTGATAGCTAATTAATTGTTGTACTCCCGAAAAGGAACTTGTATAGGCTACTTCCTTTCCTTTAGATTATTTGATCAATCTTTTTTGGTGATGGCTTCGTTAAAAAAAAAAAATCTTTGTATAAGAAAAATATTTTTTAGAATGAAGAAAAACTTTTATATCTTGTTGTCATTTACTCTTTTGTCACAATGCATTATTCGTATATTGCTAAAAGTAGTGCATATTTCCTATTGATTAATATAAAGTTTAAGTTACAATAATAACAACAAAAACATACTTAATATAATCTCACAAATCAAAATACGAAAATCGTGTACACTTAACACAAGTTATAAGTTTTGTGCATATTTGCAGTACTACTATCAAACCGTACATCAGAATACTGAGAAAAAAAATTAATAGTTGATTTTATGATTTTATTTTCACTTTAGACAATATTAACATTATTAAAAAAAATCTACTTTTTATCAAAAATATTTTAGAACTTTCACTTAAACAATTTAAATCTTCATATTGATAAATAAAATTTTTACATTTACATACAATGTAATGCATTTCAAACAAATGTCTAACATCTTATTAACTATATTTTTGTGCATATATTTTTGTGCATGTGTATATATTTAAGATTAATTATTATAATTTGCCTTAATGCCATTAATTTTATTTAGATGTGAGTAAATAAACCCACAACCAGATATAAAGTGCAAAACTCTTTTGCTTATTAATTTTATAGAATTTCATATTATGTTATCGTATCTACTCAGACGAATTTCATTACAATAGAATGTCATTACGTCTGTTGACATGAATTTTGCCAGAACAATACATATATAGAGAGAATTGATAGCTTTATTAGGAGAAGTGAGATTGTGGTCTGTTGAATATCATCCCGTTAACACCTTCATTCTGTTCTGTACATTTGCTGCAAAACTAGTGAGATAACGTCTATATATGATGTAACTGTGTCAAGGGTTATAAATGTGCTAAAGCTTGTCACTTGAATAACTCAATGAGGCTTGTGTCTTGCTTAGGACTTAAGAATTACTTGCATTAATGAGGGTATTGACTTGCTTTGCCAACTAACAATTTAGAGTATCAAGTATACTTCCATTCAATGGTACTAAGGATTTTTAATACTAATACTTGGCAATTGCTTGAATCATGACTAAGACTAGAACGGACAATAGCAGCAACACAATGGATTGTCAGACATGCAACAAACAATACAGGATTGCTGATCATACAAAACATTAGAAGACATGCCAAAAAGATATGGTACATACTGATTAAACTAATATCTAAGTCCTATACAGAATGCAAGATAGTTTATTCTGTCCTTATACTAATACAAAATTCCTTTTTTTGGACAGAATAAAAAGGCAGATATGGATGCTGCAGCTGCCAGAGCCAGAAAGAATAAGAAATCAAACAAGAGATAATGTTCTACACTACAATAACTTGAAATGTTGGAGTTACTTCATTAGTTGAATGCTAAATTACTCTCTCTTATGCTGAATTACTCTCTCTTGTAATGAATTACTCACTTGTGCTGAATTGACCTCTCTTGTAATGAATTGACCTAACTTGTGCTGAATTGACCTCACATGTGCTGAATTGTCTCTCTCCTGTGCTGAATTGTCTCTCAATAGTGTTGAATTACCCTCACTAGTTGAATTATAACACCCTCACTGGTTGAATTACCCTCACTGGTTGAATTATAATGGAAATTCAATCACCCTCACTGGTTGAATTACAATGAAAATTCAATCACCCTCACGGGTTGAATTATAATGGAAATTCAATCACCATCACTGGTTGAATTATAATGGAAATTCAATCACCCTCACTGGTTGAATTACCCTCACTAGTTGAATTATAACACCCTCACTGGTTGAATTATAATGGAAATTCAATCACCCTCACTGGTTGAATTACAATGAAAATTCAATCACCCTCACGGGTTGAATTATAATGGAAATTCAATCACCATCACTGGTTGAATTATAATGGAAATTCAATCACCCTCACTGGTTGAATTACCCTCACTAGTTGAATTATAACACCCTCACTGGTTGAATTATAATGGGAATTCAATCACCCTCACTGGTTGAATTATGGTTGAATTATAATGGGAATTCAATCACCCTTACTGGTTGAATTAGAATGGGAATTCAATCACCCTCACTGGTTGAATTATAATGGAAATTCAATCACCCTCACTGGTTGAATTATAATGGAAACTCAATCACCCTCACTGATTGAATTATGATTGAATTATAATGGAAATTCAATCACCCTCTTATTTTCTTCCAACATCTTCCCTTTCTTTTCTACTCAAAAAACAAAGAAAATTAATTATGTTTGCTTTTGAGTACGTTAAAAGAATCAACTATACATTACATAAAAAAAAAAATTGTATTAGTCCAAATATGTTTAGGACAAGGAAATTTATTTTCCTTTAGTATATATAATTTGGATTTCCATTAATAAAAATATTGCCGATAATAGTTCTTTTCAAATTAATTTTCAAATCAAACATATAGCTTTAGTACAATTTCAAAATTGAATTAGATTCGATACTAAATTTGATCAAACTAATTTAGGTACAATTTGACTACACACCTATGATCAAGTTGATTTAATTTTAAATATATATCAACTAATGATGTAAGGTATTATAATATTTTACGATTTTAAAACTAGTTGGTACATTTGAATAATAATAAAAAAAGTTTTTCGGTCCCAAATGGATGAAGCCCATTAGAGAGGCCCAAGTTAATCTTGCCTCTTACCTGTTCGATGAAATTCCTCAAAGAGAGTAAATTATCCAAGTTGTTGATCAATGGCAATCTTCAATTTGGTGCTATAGTTTAGTATAAAGATTGAAAATGGAGAAAATAATGGTGTTGCAGTGTAATTCATCTTCTCTATTTACACAGCTATGGCAAACTACAGTTACAGCTACGGCTTATACTAGCAGTTTTAGCTGCTCTAATGTTGTTTCTCACAGATTTACAAGAAGAATTAACATGGGGTTTCGTTCTTTTCACCGATTTATCTGAATTTAATATTTATGAAATCACGTTAATTATATTTAAGTATGCGTGTATTAGTACCCATCTATTAATATTATATATAAGTATTTTTATATCTGAGTCTGACTAATTTAATCTTTTTGAAATGATGTTTATATTTGCGTATGCATGTATAATTATTAGTAGGGACCATGACTTGGTTAAACAAACCTATGTTAGTTTATTAGTCATCTTAGCTATAATTTTAATTAACTATTACTTGCAATGATAATTGTGTGAGTTGGGTTTAAAGTTTATTATAATTCAAAATTTGTATAACTTTTCTATAGTATAATTTTGTAAATATAATTAATTTTTGTATAATTATTTAAGTTTAGATGTTTATGTTTGTAGATATTCGTTATGTTAAGTTTATACAAAAATAATTTAATTATACAAGCGTACGTACCCGCGAGTTATACAAACGAGATAGCTGAATATAACTACAATCTGTAAATATGAAAACTATAGCTATGGGGTATAAATGTATAATTATGTTATTATAATGGCTGTTTGGCGAAAATTTCCCTTAGTACCCATTTAAGCTCGACTAAAAGTGGATTCAGCTCAGAAGTTCATATTGAGGGTAAAATATTCCTAACCAAGGTGAGTCTGTATTCAGTGGACTCAAATCTAAAATCTCTAGTTAATGACATAAAAAAAAGATATTCGTTAGTATTTTATTTTATTTTAGCAGTAATAGGTCATAATAATTTATTTGTTGTTTCGGAAAAATATTGGGTAAGTACTATTTTTTAAAAAAATAAAAAGAAGTGGAATTTATCGTGTTATATAAAAGGAGAGAATGGTTAGGAAAAAAATGATATAAGTAAATATTAAATTGGTTGATTATATATTAACTGAAAATGATTTTTTTTAAAAGTTGATTATAAAAAAATTACAATTATGGGTCTTAAAAATTAGAAGAATGAACTTCATAAGAAAATATACTAATTTATTTTTTAAAGTTTAAGTCTTCGTTCAATTTTTATTGTCTAAAATACTTGGGTCGCCCCTAATATTAGTTATGAGAATTAATTATTTCATTATTTTTTATCGGCATAAGATGAAATATAAATTCCCTAAGTTATGCACGTACCATTAGTTTTTATTTAAACAGTAAATCAAATGTCATATTAATTTTATTACATAAGTAACTTACTTTTCAATCCGTTATCAAATATTGTATAATAGTTATTTCAAGATTACAATTTTGGGAGTAATAAACCCTAAATTACATAGTATTAATTCTTATTTTGGTCCATTGGATTAAAAATTGGATATGTAATTCAACATATTACGCGTGTTTGATTGAAAATTTAATAAACTTGGATAAATCTTTTGTTTCCAATTTTAACATTGCATTGGTTTTTAGTGAATATGATATATTTGAATCATTTTTTTATCATAATTATAAGTTTATAGAACGAAAATATATGTATTTGCATATATATATATATATATATATATATAATTTTTTCTCGTTTTATACAAACAAAAATGCAATTTATACATTTCGTTTCTGTTTGTACAAGCAAAAGAGGTGGGTGGCGAGCGAAATTAGGGAGAGTGACGAGCGATATCTGAGAGAAGGGAGAGAGAAACAAAAATATATGTATTTATACAATTTTATCTCACTTAATACAAATAGCAACATATTTTATACACTTGTGTTTGTATAAAAATGAGAAAAAGCGAGCAAGAGATGGAGCGAGAGAGAAGAATGGCGATCGAGAGTTTGAGGAAGAGTAATGACTGATAAACAATTTGCTATAGAACACAATTAAAGTAAAAAATAATTATAACAATTAATTTAATTTATTAATTTATCATTATATATAATTTTCCTTTATTTAATAACGAAGATTGAAATTACACATATATTGAGTGTCACTTTTCTTATTAGTTTTGAAATTTCTCATGACCATTTATTAATAAAAAATACTTTTCCCACTCCACTCTCTACTTCTCCATATTTTCTTCTCCGATCGACAAATCGATTCTCCGGTTCTCTCTATAATCTATCTGCTTCTGTACGATCAATCGGAAAGTTCTAGAAGAAGATGTCGTCGAATTCAAGGTTAATGCCGAATCTGGATGAGCGAAGTACGAAGATGCTAAACCTCACTGTGCTACAGAGAATCGATCCGCGTATTGAGGAGATCCTCATCACAGCTGCTCATGTTACGTTGTACGAGTTCAACGTCGACCTCAATCAATGGGTTCGTAAACTTCATTTTCGTTTAAATTTCTGAAAATGAGATTTATATATCATCGAGTTTAGGAAATAGAGGCTAATTTGGTGTGATAATTGTTGAATTAAATTTGGCATAGTCAGTATTCATTGTTTTAATATCCAGTAAGTATTGAATTTTGTTTTATGTAGATATATGTGAATATCTGAGTCTCTATGCGTATATTGATGGATTTGATTGTAAAAAGTGCTTTGAAATAACGCAGTAAATTTCAGAATTGATCTCCTTATAGTTCGCTGTTACTTCAAAAATTTGTGCCTTATTGTGTGTTGTGTATGTATGGAGTTCTGTTTTATGTTGATATATGTGAATGTTTGAGTGATTTCTGGAAGTACATATTAATCTCTCTATGTATATTGATGGATTTGATTGTAAAAAATGTGCCTTGGGATAGTTCTACACGGTAAACTTCATAATTGATCTCCTTGTAGTTTTTTGCTTTTTGCTGTTATACAGAAACTAGTGTCTTATTGTGTGTTGCCGTGTGTATGTAATTTTGTTTTATGTAGATATATGTGAATATTTGAGTGATTTCTAGGAGTATACATTGATCTCTCTATGTGTATATTGATGGATTTGATCATTAAAGTTCCTATGGATAGTTCTGTAGAGTAAATTTCATAATTGATCACCGTATAGTTCTCTGTTGTTACTATAAAAACTCGTGCCTTATTATGTGTTGCAGAATGTATCGAATGTTGATTCAGTTGTGCGTGATTTAGAAAGTCACGGTGTATACTTTTTAATATGTGCATTAACTTAGAAAACTTGCTGAAATGATCTTAACACCGAAGTTTGCCTTAATCCTAAGCTAGTTGCAATCAACAAATAAATCTCACTTGGACGCAATTGTCATGATATACATCATTGGATGAAAAGGTGGTAAATTAGATGTTTTGGAAAAATATATTCCAAGGGATCCGCTGTGTACTCCTGCTTCCCGCCTTTTTGCCTATTTATGAAGCAATCAATGGGTCTTCTTGAAATATTGTCTTAAAGAATAAATTGATTGAATGTTTAATTTGGATTTCAGAGCCGCAAGGAGGTTGAAGGTTCTTTCTTTGTAGTTAAGAGGTATGCTTGCAATATTCCATGTATCTGGTTTTGTTTTCTATTTAAATATAAAGTGTTTATATCTGCCTTTGTTTCATATGGCGGTGTATCAAATTTAGCAGGTATTTTCTGTATGGTGCTTGTCTGAACATTCATATTCATGGCAAAGTTCCAAGCAAACTGGTCTAGCCCCAATTTAGGAGCTCAAGGGCTCAGAGTTGATTCCAGTGGGGGTGAACCAGCCCAAACCTGACCTTAAACCCTTGGGAGGGGTATACTCTCGGACCCCTTTTTTCCACTAAGAAATTTGATTGAAGAATCTAGAGACGATTTATATAAAAGAAAATTGTGTTCCCTTAGAATAACTTACTTACACACAAGTAGATGAACATAAATAAAAAAAATAATTGAAGAAAGAGATTGGACAATAGTAAGAAATTAGAAATATGGACAATATTTAATGCATTGAAATTGAATTAATATCCTTAACTTGCCTAGATACCAAACAAGCACATCTATTCTAAAAGGGTTGGTGGGTTCGTTTTGCTTCTGAAATTGACATAGTTCTCATCTGTATAAATAAGCAATAACTCTTTTAAATTGTAACCCTGAATGTTTCGGTATGGTGTCAATGAATTCAATTAGGGAATTTGGGGTTAATGTGTAGGCATCTAACAAGCCGTTGCCCCCCCCCCCCCCCCCCCCCCCCCCTGTTTGAACACCGTTCAGTCCATGGGCCTTGTGCTATGTGGCTGGCCTAGCAATTCCCGCGGGTCAGACACCCCTTCATGGGGTTTATGTTGATCGTGGATTGGACAAGCCTACTCAGGGGTCATTTGGTAGAATGTATTAGGAAAAATAATGCATTTATTGGCCTTGTGTATTACTATTACGTTGCTCGTTACTCTTTTCCAATCTATGCATTAGTTATACACTATATTGTGTATTAAGGTGTGCATTACTAATACTATGGATTTGTAGGTTTTAGTAATGCAATGGTTTACACTCTACCAAACCACCCCTAAAAGTTAAATTTCTTTTTATTTATTTTCTTATGACAAGGGAACCCGCAGCCTCTACCCTTTGGGTGCGCATAGGGTAAAACCCCTGCTCCTATGCAATAGCTCGCAAACCACATAGGAGAGGTAACCCGCACCCGAATGTCTAGTGTTCTGTGAAAAACAGTTTCTAATTCAGCTTTTGTCCGAAACTATTATCACGCTGTGCAAATAGCATATAATTATGTGATGGCTTCTTTGGCTTTTAGGTTATTTTTCATGTAATATTTTGGGAATCTGATGGATTTGATGGATTATGGCCTAAGGAAGTTGAATTACCAGATATCGTTATTGTTGGTTATGTTATTTTAGGAGTGCTTAGCCAAGGTTCCAGTTCATTGTTATGAACCGCAGGAGTGCAGGTATTATCCCATTTCTTCTTTTAATAATATATCGCAGGCCTCTCCTTTTCAATTCATAGGGCAAAACATTATGAATTCTTTATTTTAAGTTGTCCCTTTTATGATGTTCGAATTAATGCCTCATATGAATGATTTCCTTTTGACATCTGAGTTCATATGAAGCAGAAAATATGGTGGAAGATCTCTTGGGAGACTTTGAGTTTGAGGTTCAGGTTCCATACTTGTTGTATCGCAATGCAGCCCAAGAAGTCAATGGTATTTGGTTTTACAATGCACATGAAATTGAGGAGGTTGCAGATCTCTTCGGCAGGTTGTCATCTTCTTCAGTTGAATTATTCTTGTATACATTTATGATAGACAGCAAAACAAATAAGTGAACAACCTACATAGAGAAAATGTTAAGGGCTGGTTATTATTCTTGTATTTCGAATTACTTGTGGTTGACTGTTATTATTGGAACTAGCTGAATTGATTTTTATAATGGATGGTAGTATGAGTTGTCTTTGTCAAGGATAATCATGATATCAAAAGACATTAGGTTGGAGGCTGCTATAAATGAAATATTTCAAATTTCGAAGCTTGTTTAGTCAAATTATGACATACCTTAGGCTTTAAATATGTGATCTTAATGACATTTAACATTTATTTTAGCGCGATGGTTATGTTGCCAGTTTCTTTGGACTATCTTTCTCTTGAGCCGAAGATCTATTGGAAATAATCAATCTCTCTACCTCTGAGGTAGGGTAAGGTCTGTGTACACTCTACCCGCCCTAGATCCACTTTGTGGGACTATTCTGGGTATGATGTTGTTGTTGGTTATGTTGCCAGTCTCTGTTAAGTATTCAGTTCTGTGTTTTTGTTAATGGAGGTGTCTAATTTGTATGCAATCCATTTCGTCTTTGTGTTACATGATATAATGGCATTTATCTTATAGAAATACCAGTTAGTTATTGTGTTATATCGGTAAGTAACTTGATAAAAGAAGTTTGTTATATCGGTCGATGGAAATGACATCAAAACTATTTATTGTTAGTTCGTTTTAGTGGTGCAGGGCATGTGAAGTAATTGGGTCATTTTTCTTACGTAATCATGGCGCATAATCTGCAACTTGTATAATTTTACTTTGATGTGGTGGATTCCAGAATTTTAGGTGAATACTCAAAGGTTCCCCTGAAGCCACAGCTAAGAAAAAGGTGCGGCGTCATTGATTCTTCCCCTGGTTCCCTTTTTTTTTTCTGTTTCTGTAAATTAAGATGTTTGTCAAGTGATTTCCTTATAAGCACAAGTTATTTGCCACAACTCATGAATATTCTTGTTTCTGGTGAAGCTATAGCATTTCCATATTTTAGTACATGGTAAGCAACTGTTTCATTGCTACAGCATGATAGAAGATTACTAAGAATCAGTTTGATCTAAGGCGTAAGAAAAATAATCTCTGCAAAATTGTGATTATCAATTGTTGGTTCCTATGTCATACATGTATTATTTTATGTGGAATATCAATACGCAGATTAGTACTCAACCTTTTAAGTGTTGTGTTATGTTCTTAGTTGAGTTTGTATGAATTCCAAGTTATTTTAGGTCTTCAAAGATTTTTTCCTTTGATATGTGAATCGGTGAATGTATTCCATCTATTTTTTAGCACTCTTAACTATCCCAACATTGTGACAACAGATTAGTTAATTTGGAAGTCTTCGTGAGATTAATTGGTGCAATCTCTGATGACCTCTCTCATGTCCTTATGCAATGACACTTGCACCCTCTAGGGGATGGGATCATTTCTAATCATGTCTAATTTTGTATGATGATATATCTATCCTAACATCTGTATTTTAACGGCACTTGTTTCCCAACATTCACTTTTATATAAATAAACCTTGTTGGCCTTAGAATTGGTCTGTAGAACTTTTTTGTCACTTTGATAGGTTTCATATCATATTTTGTTCCACTTTTGTAGCATTCCTCAGCTACAACTATCCTATTTTACTTCAATATATTCATCAATCAAGTCATTCTTCTAAAATATATACATTTAATTAATTTTTAATTCGATGATAAAACCAATATATACATTCCAATTAAATACTAGTGCCCCCCCCCCCCCCTTAAAAACTATTACATCCTTAAGAAAAAGACTGCAAAGAAATTATCTAATTCCCCTATGCCAGATGGATACATCTCCTGGTGTCGGATAATTTTTCTTTATAAATGGATATAAGGAGTACATATCACAATAGTACTTAAGCAGATGTTTCTTTTACTTTCAGTAAATATATTTAAAGTAAGCTAGTTAACCTACAAGTTTGAGTTTTCCTATTGGCTGTAGGAAACTATCATGGTAAGTGAGACAACTTTAACCAATATGAATATGAGTCAATAATATGTATGCTGTTGGCAACACTTCCTGCTCATTTCTTTGCTTGTGGAGAGAACATATAGCAGAATCTGAACTTTTTACTTTCCTAGAGTTGGTCTTTCATTTATGATTTCTCATAGATCTTCAGGATCCAACTTAAGCAAAGGCACTTACGGAAGAAAAGAGGAAATAGAGAAATAATCAATGACTTTGTTATCTTGTATCCATTGTCAATTTTCCCTTGTCAGCATATTTGTCCATAAGGGGTGACTAAATTAATGTTTGTTGCTCTTATAAAAAAAGGTCAATGTTTGTTGCTCTTCAGCTATTAATTTCTGTGTTTCTTGATCCTCCCCCCTTCTTTGGTGCAGTTTTGTTTCTACTCTAATTTTTAACTTTTCCCTGATGTTTTTAAGTGCAGTGAGTTTGCAGATCATGAGGTGGTCCCAATGAGTACAGCAATAGAAGGGACATCTGGACCAGCATTTACCACCTCTACGGATGGGTTTGGTGCTGATGATTCTTCCTTAATGAACTTTTTCAATGTATGTACTATGTACTCAACCCTCCTATGATATTGATGTATAATTTCCCGTCTAACATCTAAAACTGTCAAGTTCAAAACTTTAGCATCTGTTCATGAACTTTAAACCGAAAAGAAGCTTCTGTTAATTGCCAAATGGTGTTTAAACATTGGCTTTAAAATACTGGGCAGTCTTCCCCTACTGCTCCTCCTCCTTGGGTTGTAGAAAAGTCCTGAGATTTAATTTTGTTGTTGCAGAGTGCTGCAACTATTGGGCATACCTCTTCAACTGTTGTGAACTCCGGACTGCCATATCATTATCCAGTTTCAACTTTTGATCCATCACCCCGAGTTCCAAGTCCCCTGCCTTCTCCTGCTCCAATTTCGCAAGTCTCATTACCTGTTCAGTCAGCTCCATCACCTCCTCGACAGTCACGCCGCGATTCTGCTAACCTGATCAATAGTACTAATTACCCTGCAAATCTTGTGAAGCCTTCTTTCTTTACACCTCCTGTGTCACCTGTATTGGTGACAACTTCTGTCTCCTCAGCTACATCAACTCCCGTCCTTTATCCTCATGTGAATCCACAACGCCCACATGGTACACTTCTAGTTCAACCCTTCCGAACACCTACTTCACCTCCATTTCTCACTTCTACTCAGATTCCTCCACAAAGTGTGACACTAAGCAGAGAGAAGGTTCAAGACGTGCTTCTAATGCTTGTTCAGGTATATCCAGCCATCCAGGATTTAATTTATGTACTCTGCCTGCTATTCGGATGACTACAACTGTGTTCATTAATTATAGTCATTGCTGGGTGCATCTTTTCTGTACTTGAACAGTAATTGAATTCTGTTCAACTGGATAAATCTTGGTCATTTTATCAATAAAATTTGTGGACATGACGTATTATCGAAACTGCTTATTTGAAAACACATTCAGATTTTGGAGGGGGGGTTCAGCGATTGTAACTTCAGTCTGACTTGTGTGCACAATCGAAGGATCCTTGTAAATAACTGAGTTTAAAATGCATATGCTGGCACCATCTTTTATTTGGAATTCAAGTGAATTCACCCGTGAACATTATGATGCTTACAGTCACTGATCATGAAAGAGCATGATGCCTGCAATCCAGAGTTTTGACTTCATCCTCTTATTTTGTAGATATCTGAAAGTTGGAGCTATAGTCCCCTGAATGATACTAAGGAGGCTGCTGCGCATGTGATTACAGCACTAGCCGAACGAGGATGGGGATTGCCATCATAATAGTAGTATTTACCTTAATCCAGGTATGTCGAGGGTCTACCGGAAACAACCTCACAAAGGTAGGGGTACGGTCGGTGTAAGTTTACTCATTTTATGTGATCAGATCTTGTATCCTCTCATCAAATTGATTGAAGTTTTATACAATAACAAATATTTGCTATGAAGTGGAGATTCATTTTATGTCATCAGAATAATATAGCTATAAATACAAACTACGAATTTAGGATTGTGATACTAACATTTTGCATACAAAAAAGTATTATTAAAATTTTTAGTTTTAGGTCATTAAAATTGAATAAAGAGAATTTAGCGATGATTAATACAAGTGTGTTGCTAACTCTTAATACTAGTTATTGAATATGTTTCACTTTGGGATTTCCCACCTTCGTGGTTGTTGCACTCGTTGTTCATACCTTGTTTGCTTTCTTAGACATCGTAGTATCCCAGATTGCATCATTCCCTTCTGGCTAACAGGCCAAACTAGACTTTCATCGATGTAGATGCTTGCCTCCCAAAAACGATATTCATCAATAATCACCTTTTGACCTATAAAAGATTCATTTTTTGGATCATAAATAATGAAAGTTGATTGATCATCCTCGAAAAAGATTTCTCCTTTATTTGACATCCAGCAAAAGAGCGGAGAAAACCTATATCCTTCGGGATGACCATTAGGTCGATTCATGGTATACATCTTTGTCCAAGATTCTTTAATTCCATATTCCTTCTTCGGGACACCTATTTTTGCATTGCAGATGTGATTGTTTAAACTTGATAAATGAAAACTCCCTATGATTTGAATAAGATTTGAGAAATATAATTTCTTTTGATAGCTAATTAATTGTTGTACTCCCGAAAAGGAACTTGTATAGGCTACTTCCTTTCCTTTAGATTATTTGATCAATCTCTATTGGTGATGGCTTCGTTAAAAAAATAATAATCTTTGTATAAGAAAAATATTTTTTAGAATGAAGAAAAACTTTTATATCTTGTTGTCATTTACTCTTTTGTCACAATGCATTATTCGTATATTGCTAAAAGTAGTGCATATTTCCTATTGATTAATATAAAGTTAAGTTACAATAATAACAACAAAAACATACTTAATATAATCTCACAAATCAAAATACAAAAATCGTGTACACTTAACAAAAGTTATAAGTCTTGTGCATATTTGCAGTACTACTATCAAATCGTACATCAGAATACTGAAAAAAAAATGTTACCATGCCAAATATGTTTGTAGTTTTTCTGGAGTATAGCTGAAGCTCTTTGCATATATCTGAGAGTGCCTTCTTCGTGAAACATTGGTTTTACGTCGCCTATATATATTGTCTAAGCTCTCCTATAATCGAGACATTGATTTTACCTAGTTGCTTTAGTTCCCCTGAACAATCGACTTACCTTTGCTGTCCAAATTGCTTGTAGACTTAAAGCAGGATTGTTAACTTCCTGCACTATAGTTATATACTTGTGTAACTGGAAAAAAATGTATATGCCATAGTTTACTAATACACATTTTTACTTTACTTTATGACTTAACCATGGTATAGTAGTATGATTTGGTGCAAATGCGGGTTGCATGTAAGGTTTTTCGACTTATTTAGGTGGGATGAAAGCGGATTTTCATAGCAGTGACTCTTCTTTGCACTACTTATAGCTTACCTTAGTTTCTTTTCCTAAAGATTTTATGTATGAATATGAAAATTTGATAACCTTTGACCAACTGACTGCTGTCACCATCAGTGATTTGACTAAGTTTGCACTTGAACATGTTCAAATAAAAAGCTTCATATTGTTTGGTTATTCGCTGCTAACCTTATTTTTTTTTTGGCTTAGTTAATCAAATAATTGTGATCTAATGTCATTCTGTGCAGTGCCTGTGAAAACGATCATAAATGAGCTATAAAGAGCTATAGTTTATGCAACTTTTTAACTAATAATAGGCTGATGAGGCCTTTAGTGGACTGACTAAGACTACAATCTCTGCTGATTAGAACTTGTAACAGTTAAGACCTATTGCATTAAACATGTTGACAATGTGTTTAGAATCTTATTAAACTTGAATATCATCCCGTTAACACCTTCATTCTGTTTTGTACATTTGCTGCAAAACCAGTGTGACACATTTAATCTAGTCTTTTGCTATAACGTCTATATATGATGTAACTGTGTCAAGGGTTATAAATATGCTAAAGCTTGTCACTTGAATAACTCAATGAGGCTTGTGTCTTGCTTAGGACTTGACAAATACTTGCATTAATGAGGGTACTGACTTGCTTTGCCAACTAACAATTTAGAGTATCAAGTATACTTCCATTCAATGGGTACTAAGGATTTTTAATACTAATACTTGACAATTGCTTGCTAAGGACTACCTTGATGTTTTCTTTCATACTAAAGTAGCATGTACTATCAAGACAAGCCTCTACTAAAGTCTTCTCAGTTGCATGTTATGTTTGTTTTTTGCTAAGAGGCATGTGCTAGACTTCTAAATATTCATTATATAGATTCTTGCTGCTCAGACTGCTAACAGCAGCAAACCAAGACTAAGACTGCTTGAAATAGTATGTAATATTCAAGATTATATTAAACATAATGTTATATTCATATGGAAAAAAACTAGTTCAAGGTAAACATCTTAAAAATCAAAACTGAAAATGAAATTCAAAATACTTAGAGATATAGAAAATAAATGATTCACAAGGAACAAAATAGAGTCAAGCTATTTGTCTTGACAGAACATATTTGATATAAAATAAGAATTTTAATCGAGAAGTGATTTGACCTGTGTTGAGTGCCTCTACAGCTTAACAAATTAGGCACTCTATTTACATAAGGAGAGCATTCATCTATATATCAATTCATATCTAGATGTCTAATTGTGTTATAAATTTGTTCTGTGCTGTACCTGTGTAAAGGGTAAAAAATGTGCTTATAATGACCTAAGTTCTGTCACTGTGTCAACGATATAGTAACTGTCTTCATTCTGTTTGGTACATTTACTTTTACATTATATAGTGACTCTATAAATCTAGTAATTGTGACCTAATGACATTCATCCATAATTTGTTGAAATAGTAAGCTTGAATCATGACTAAGACTAGAACAGACCATAGCAGCAACACAATGGAATGTCAGACATGCAAGAAACGATACAGAATTGCTGATCGTGCAAAACATCATGAGACATGCCAAAAAGATATGGTACATACTGATTAAACTAATATATAAGTCCAAGATAGTTCATTCTGTCCTTATACTAATACAAAGTTCCTTTTTTTGGACAGAATAAAAAGGCAGAGATGGATGCTGCAGCTGCCAGGGCCAGAAAGAACAAGAAATCAAACAAGAAATGATGTTCTACACTACAGAAACTTGCTGAATTACTCTCTTGTAATGAATTACTCTCTTGTAATGAATTACTCTCTTGTAATGAATTACTCACTTGTAATGAATTACTCACTTGTAATGAATTACTCACTTGTGCTGAATTAACCTCTCTTGTAATGAATTGACCTCTCTTGTAATGAATTGACCTCTCTAGTAATGAATTGCCTTCACCTGTGCTGAATTGTCTCTCAATAGTGTTGAATTGTCTCTCTCCTGTGCTGAATTGTCTCTCAATAGTGTTGAATTGTCTCTCTCCTGTGCTGAATTGTCTCTCAATAGTGTTGAATTAACCTCACTAGATGAATTATAATTCAATCACCCTCACTAGTTGAATTATAATTATAATTCAATCACCCTCACTAGTTGAATTATAATTATAATTCAATCACCCTCACTAGTTGAATTATAATAGAAATTCAATCACCCTCACTAGTTGAATTATAATAGAAATTCAATCACCCTCACTAGTTGAATTATAATAGAAATTCAATCACCTTCACTAGTTGAATTAGAAATTCAATCACCCTCACTAGTTGAATTAGAAATTCAATCACCCTCACTAGTTGAATTAGGAATTCAATCACCCTCACTAGTTGAATTAGAAATTCAATCACCCTCACTAGTTCACTAGTTCAATTAGAAATTCAAGTTGAATTAGAAATTCAATTACCCTCACTAGTAATTACCCTCACTACGAATTATAGTTCCGTGCTCACTTGTTGAATTAACCTTAGTCTCAATTTTTGAATTAGTCTTAGAAAATCAAAACTAAGAAACATAAAATCTTGGCTAATTAAATATACATCTACTCAATTAACTTTAAATTCCAGATACAATGAATTAGATATAGCTGTCAAAAATCAAAACTTTGGGATGTATATTGAATTGAACCATCCAACTATTCAAGATGTAAAAAATTTAAAACTTTTAGAAGAACAAAACAAAACTTTAGATCAAACATCAAAACTTGAAACTCTAAAATAACAAAAAAGAGGTACAAAATAACATTGAAGGAGATTAAAAATCGAGACATACCTTGTATTCTTTTTGAATTAATATAACATAGATTAAACATGAGATGGATTAAGAATTCAGATCTATTTATTTGGTTTATTTTTGAGAGAGGAGATGAGAGAGGAGTAAGAGGAAGAGATCTGGTCACAAACTACTCTGTGGATTGTGAATGTACTTTTTCTCTGAACCTAACCTATAAATACTTCGTGTGTTAAATTATTTATTTTACAGTCCTTTTCTTCTACCTAATAAATTATATTATATTTGATTGGACTCCCTATATTAAAAAAAAAAAGACAACTTTAATTTAATTGTATTAAACGAGGTAGCTTTTTCAGAAGAAAAATATAAAATTATACCAACAGAAAATCCAAGGAGTATTTTTGCAATAAGTAGGTAAGTAGGGTTTTATTTTATGGGCTTCAGATTTTTTAACACTACGCCCAAAATATTTCTTTTTTATTAAAATCAAAAATAAATTAATAAAATATTTAAAAAGAAATATTATTATTAAAAAAAATTAGAATTTTTTTTGGACTTTAATATCTAAAATCCTATTATCTTCTTGGATGTTTTTTTCGTAAAAAGCAACCTTTAAATTAAAGTTAAAGTTGCCTCTTTTCTAGGCTTTTCTAAAAAAAGGGTCCAATCATAGATAATATTTTGGTTTCTCCTAGGCGTCTTTTACGGTAAACGAAGGATTAATTTAAAATACGAAATATTAAATATAAAATATATAATTTTAATTAGATATTAAAATTTTAATTATGATTATTTTTTTCCATGTTTAAATAAAAAGAAAAAAATTATTTACGAAATAATATATTATTTCCGGTTTTAACCAATTAATAAAATAATAATATTTATTTATTGCTCAAGTCATACGGAGTATTTCTATCTCTAGGGATAAATTAATACAATAAAAGCAAAAAAATTGAAACGTCACCACTCTACTCCTTTAATTAATCTATTGAATTACAAAAATAGTCTCTTTGAACTTTTCCGTTGATTTCTCCTCACTCTTATTAATTGTAAAAAAAATAAAAGATTAAAAAAAAAGTAAGTAAAGATAGTAATATAAAAGTATAGCGTAATGTAGAAGTCAATATCTTAAAACGATATTAAATTATACGAAAATATCTAGCAAAGTCATCAAACTTTATTTTATATCGATAAAATCACTCAATTTTAATACGCAGCGAATTATACAATTGTGCATTATACAATCGCAGTGAAATAGGATAGCGAATTATACAATTGAAGCGAAATAGGCCAGCGAATTATACAATTTAGGCCAGTGAATTATACAATTGTATATGTATAGCGAATTATATAGTTTTATGTTTGCTATGGAGCGCAATTATGCAAATTTTGCTATAGTATACAAATATGAATTTTTTGTTTGCTATATGTGAAAGTTGTCCTAATATTTTGCTATCATATTATTTTAAAACTAGTTGATACATTTGAATAAGGGAAACTTACATAAGATTTAACATAGTATTGCTATAAATGGTAATAAATAAAAAGTATTGTTACAATCAATAATTATTTTTTAAAATGTACTAATTTATGTAATTTTTTCTTTGAATAATAATAAAAAAAGTTTTTTGGGTTTTCTATCGTTTTGTATAGATGGGTTATGACAGCCCAAATGATTGAAGCCCATTAGAGAGGCCCAAGTTAGTCATTATAGGATTCAATGCTTGTAATTAACATGACGTTAAATTTTGTTTGATGAAACCTTTCAAATTGCAAATGATTAATATAACTTAGTAGTCGAGTCATGTAATTACAAGTTTGTTCTTTTCATTAAATGCTAACTTTCACCGTAGTTAAATGATTAGTTGAGTGTATTATTCGATTTCGATAAATAATACAATCAGGAATCATCAAAGGGAATAGTTTGGATTCTTATAAATTTTTTCTTGATTGTTTTTTTCTCCCAGTTTCTTGCGAACCTTATAGGTAGTTTTGATCATTTTACCTAAGAAATATTTTCGTTTGATCAGAAACCTCTTAGCATTACTATCTTGGCTTATTGAAAATTCTCATTTTTGACCGACATTTTTGTTCTCTTGTAAAGAAAATAATTGGGCTATCTTTTGTTATCAAAAAATTTAGATTATCATACACAATTGGTTATATTCTGTTCTTTTTATGATTTGAAAAATACTTGCATAGTCTAAGGGTTGTGAAATGTGATGCACAGTTCATATGGAGTTGAATACTTTTGACGCGGCAAAAATATAATTTTATAAGGTGAATAATTTTGTATTATCAAGCTAAAACTTTATCCACTCTTGTGATAATTATTTCTATACTTTCTGTCCCATTACTTTCTTCATAATGGCTATTATGTTGTAATTTTGAAGTCAAAGAGGCGACTAGAAGATTGAATGGAAGCTTTTAAAAACTCACTCTACATTTCAGAGCTTTAAGATTTATAAGGAGAACTTTGTGTCTTTCGAAAATTAGCAACAGGATGATTGTTGAGAGAAAGAAAGGAAAGGTAAGGCAAAAAAATGAAAATGGAAAAGGCACCTTGACTTTGAAAACTCAAAGGTCAAGTAAGGAAAGAACAAGATAACTAACGGCAAGGGCCATAGATATATAGAGAGTAATAAAGGCCAAAGAGAAGCTTTCTAGATTCGGAGATGCATGAGTCCAAGGGAACCGTCAGGCCAATTGAGTGCATTTGACAAGATGGAATAAATATTGATTGTTGCAGGTAAGTTACTAATTCATTTGACAAATTACATAAAAGAGCTAATTTCCTCTAAACTTTGTGTAGAAGCTTTAGTGTTGATAATTCATGTCACCAAGACGGAATCTCGAAGTAAAATCTGCATGAGGCTCATAAAAAGATTGTTTCCTTAGTTTGTAGTTACTACTTGAATATGTATATTACTGTGTGAGTTGCGTAAGTTGTTTTGTAGATCCAGTATTTTATATGTTGTGTGAGAACTCTTTAAGTTTCAGCTATATGCAATTCTTATTTGTTTTTTGTATTGAGTACATTTGTTGCAATGAGTTGCCACTGTTTACTATGTCGATCCTAGCAAAATTAGCGTATTCATTTCAATATTCTTTGTCTTGGTGTATCTATCTAATTTCAGTTTGTATGAAGCTTAAGGATATACAAAGAGAGTAATGATCCTATGAGTAAACTTATAAGATGACATCTTAAGAGTATTTTTTCCTATATTACAGCCTGCAATTTTCAATACTAAAAAGTTTTGTTAATAGGTAGAATTAAGGGTGTGTTTGGTATGAAGGAAAATGTTTTCCATGGAAAATGTTTTCCTAGAAAATGTTTTCTTGGAAAACAAGTAGATTTTGGACTTATTTTCTCATGTTTGGTTGGTGGTGAGTAGAAAATATTTTCCGGAAATGATTTTGTGTTTAATTTATGAATGAAAAATATTTTTGAGGAATATCTTTTATTTTTACTAGAATAAAAAATAATTTATAAAATTGAAAATATTTTTTAAAAATAATTTTTTTTGGGTGGTGATGATAGGGGGTGGGGATGATAGGGGGTGGGGGGTAGTAGGGGGGGGCAGAGGGAGGGGGTAGGAGTGAAAAATAAAAATTTGAAGTTGATAGTATTTTTAAAAATTAAAATTAATTTTTTGGGGGGTTGGGGGAGGGGGTGAGGGGGCTAATAGGGGTGGGTAGGGGGGCTGGCCGGGGAGGGGGGGAGGTAGGAGCTTAAAAATAAAAATTTGGAGTTGAAAATATTTTTAAAAAGCAAAATTAACTTTTTTGGGGAGGGGTGGTGTTGGGAGGGGACCGGGGGGGTAGGGCGAGGTGGTCAGAGATCGAGTGAAAAAATAAAATTTTGAAATTGAAAATATTTTTTAAAAAAATTTATGTTTGTTTTCCCAAAAAAAATTAATGTTTGTTTTCCCAAAAAAAATATAATTTGAAATTGGAGGAGAACTTTGGAAAATGTTTTCCTTAATTTTTGAAGGGAAGTCATTTTCCTTAATATTGAGGAAAATGAGTTGATTTGGAAAACATTTTCCAAAACTTTTGTCCCAACCAAACATGACCTTCATACCAAACACACTCTAAGTGTAGAAAAGCGAACATATATTATTATAATTTGTACTTGTGACGTGGCACAATGTATTCAATAATCCAAATATTTTGCAATCCCAAAATCACTTAAATGGTCAACCATTTAATTTTCATATAGCAAATTGTTGGTAGACTTCAAATTATAATGCACCACTGGCTGTAAATAGATATTATGGAGGCTAAATTGGGTATATTGTTGTATGTTAGTGGTAGTACTTAAGTAGAACGAGTTACATTAGACCTCAGACATACTTAATTATCTAATATTAGTACTTTTACATATGTAAATATTCAACTACGTAAATATTTCACTATAACATCCAACAGTATGACGTTCGCAAAATATATAGACATTTTGCAGTTACTATGTTTAAAATAGTAATATTTTAATTTACTTTATGTAATGGTGTTTATATGTGATTTGATCATTTATATTAATCAATCTTAGACTATAAATAAGACTACACGTTGCACGGGCCACACTTATCTAGTTAATACAATAAAAGCAAAAAAATTGAAACGTCACCACTCTACTCCTTTAATTAATCTATTGAATTACAAAAATAGTCTCTTTGAACTTTTCCGTTGATTTCTCCTCACTCTTATTAATTGTAAAAAAAATAAAAGATTTAAAAAAAAGTAAGTAAAGATAGTAATATAAAAGTATAGCGTAATGTAGAAATCAATATCTTAAAACGATATTAAATTATGCGAAAATATCTAGCAAAGTCATCAAACTTTATTTTATATCGATAAAATCACTCAATTTTAATACGCAGCGAATTATACAATTGTGCATTATACAATCGTAGTGAAATAGGATAGCGAATTATACAATTGCAGCGAAATAGGCCAGCGAATTATACAATTGTATATGTATAGCGAATTATA
The DNA here is from genome assembly GCA_032847665.1 of Solanum chilense. Classification (NCBI taxonomy): domain Eukaryota; kingdom Viridiplantae; phylum Streptophyta; class Magnoliopsida; order Solanales; family Solanaceae; genus Solanum; species Solanum chilense. Next base: position 4,835,021 of record CM064971.1, on the reverse strand, counting down.
CAGTTTTATGTTTGCTATGAAGCGCAATTATGCAAACTTTGCTATAGCATACAAATATGAATTTTTTGTTTGCTATATGTGAAAGTTGCCCTAATATTTTGCTATCATATTATTTTAAAACTAGTTGATACATTTGAATAAGGGAAACTTACATAAGATTTAATATAGTATTGCTATAAATGGTAATAAATAAAAAATATTGCTACAATTAATAATTATTTTTTAAAAAATGTACTAATTTATGTAATTTTTTCTTTGAATAATAATAAAAATAGTTTTTCGGGTTTTCTATCGTTTTGTATAGATGGGTTATGACAGCCCAAATGATTGAAGCCCATTAGAGAGGCCCAAGTTAGTCATTATAGGATTCAATGCTTGTAATTAACATGACGTTAAATTTTGTTTGTAACGATATCCCTAGGCAAAAGATGATAACAATATTAAATAAAAACTACTTTATTAATTAAAAGAATTTGATACACAAAATATACTAATGACACTTTATCTTTTGGATTTCTCCACATATTGGCACTATTACACGGTAATATGTCATAAAAAGTAATTTTTAGCACCAGTGCCAACAACAACATACCTAATTAATCCCCGTGGCATCCGGGAATGTCTCCGATAAGAACAAAAATGGAACTATACGATCACTCATCCTCTGATTCGATCCAAATGCATGATATTGGTCGAATGAAGTTGAATATATTTGGACTTGAATAAGTTTTGATGCCCAAATAATCAAAAGAGTAATATTTGCGATTGACTAAACAATAGAAAACACCATTTTCATTGTGAAACATTGAAAAATATATCTTGTTCCCTAGCCCCGGTGCAACACATGTTTTCAAGTACGATCCTACCAAGCTCACAAACAATGTTTTATTATTGTCTAAACTTGTTATTTCTTCCCTCTCCAACACCTCTCCATTCAATTTGTACCTCCAAACCTCTACTTTCCCTTCGTGGTGAGATAAAAATACAACTAATATTCCTTTGTTTTCGACATCTTCTGCCGTGAAAACATAGTTGATTGACTTTGGTCTTCTACCTCGAAATGGTTTACCATAAAATTCCCAACTAGGAGTTGAGTTTTCATTGATGGTAAGTAAACCCAAATTTCCTTTATCTCCCACTACATAAACAATATTATTTCTGAAAAATATTGGACTACTGCATCCCGTTAATTCAAAACGTTTATATGTATCTACTAGATCACTTAAGTTATGAAACGTCCAATTAGTCTCTCCAACTTTGATGATGCACACGTCTGGAGGATTACCACTGCATTTCAAACCAACAACAAAGCAAGCAGATGACGACGAGTCTGGAGGACATGAAAATATCCAACAAGTGATATATCGACTCTCCCCTTGTAGATCAGGAAGTTCAATTATCTCATTGCTAATAAAATTGAAAAAAAACATATCGCAGTCACCATGACTCATCAGTAACCAATTACCTTTTGAACTTCGAATTCGAGAATTCATTAATTTCGGAATTGGAATAGACGTAGTTGTCATAACATTATACACGGGATGAAAGAAATCAACTATTCCAGTATCTCCACGCATTGTGATCAAACGAGGCGATATTTCTGATTGAGCAGGACAATGTGGAGAGGTCACGGGTGCGTGTCTCCATTTTTTACAAACAGCACGAAAAATAAAATATTCCGCAGCAATAAGACGTGATGATATTAATCCGAGTATGTCCGATGGTATACCATCTGACCACAATGCAGCCTCCATTGTAAAAAAAAATTGTCCTTGAGAAAAATTATGGAACTACCTGTTATGAGATCTCTTGTGTTATTACCCTATTTATAAACTATAATAAGAATTGGGACAATACGTTAATTACTTGCCAACTCCTTTTCCTTAACGTATTTGAACTCACTATTATTTTTATTTTTTTTAATATATGTCAAAGTAATTATTATTTTTGGAAAAATCAGCAGAAATAGTAATTTAAATTTAAATACAACTATAAATGACAATGTTTTTATTTATGGAAATTTCAATTTTATTTTCTAAAAAGCCAAGGAAAACAAATTTCCTTATTCTAGACGTATTTAATCCCTTTTCCTTGTAGTATTTGAACTCACCGTTATTTCTATTTTTTTTTAAAAATATATGTCAAAGTAATTATTTTTTTTTTGAAAGAATCAGCAGAAATAGTAATTTAAATTTAAATACTACTATAAATGACAATGTTTTTGTTTATGGAAATTCCAATTTTATTTTCTAGAAAGACAAGGAAAACAAATTTCCTTATTCTAGACCTATTCTAACCGCTTTTCCTTGTGTATTTAATTTTATGATACATATTTTATGAAAGCAAATTTAGTGGCTTTTTATTAATAATAAACATATAAAAAAAAATCTCAATAAGCAAATTTAGTGGCTTTTTGTTAATAAACATATAAAAAATTCTCAATTGAAATAAGTACAAGTAAGGGAGTTTGAGTCTTACCTTATCATGACTAATGAGATATCTTCTACTAATAATCAACTATGAAGACAATACAAGGTAAAGAGAACTAATTATACGATCATCACAAATTTTACAAGTGAAGATTCTTAAGCAAAAAAAATTATAAAAGCAAGGAGAAAGTTGAGTTATCAATCTCAAACTTCGATTTACAAATGTATGAAGTAAAAAAGAAAGATTGGTCTTCTAAAGAAATTTAAAATATGTTTCTCTTGTCCTTTTTCTATTCTTGGCGTTATTGAATTTTGTTGAGTCGTTGACACTATCATAGATTCTATTTCGTCATTCGTATAATTTTTTGAATTATATCGTCAGTTTCATGTTGGTAGTGTCTACATGTTTTATTTATCTTTGCACCAATTGCTTCTTTGTTTCTTTGTGCTTTAGGTCCAAATTGTTATAATCTAGCTAGTCTTTGTTAATTTAAAATGTTAATTTTCATTGAGATTGACCATCAACTACATGCATCACATTTTATTATAAAAATCCAAAACAGGAAAGTAACATATAATGACTTAACTTTCTTATATTTTGTATGTTTGAAAAAAGGATTTAAAAAATTTACAAAGACAAAAACGAGAAATATGAATAAGAAGAGGAAAAAAAAATTTAACTACACATTTATTGATTTAATGTTAACCAGTGCATGTGTTTATTCTTTGTCTTGCTAACATGTGGGCAAGGGAGGGATAATGAGATGCTATGTGTTATCCAGTTGTAGACGTAAAGATGACGACCGTAGGTGAAGTAGACAGAGTCTTTCTTAAGATTTGTGCCTTTTGTGGAACAGGTTGTGCTCGTCCTCATAGACAAACTTATAAAAATTGCTATTTCTCCAATGCTTTCCGCTTTCATCCATCTTTCTTTTGTAAAATCAAACCGAATTACTTGCAAGTGGCATGGCATTCCAAAATCTCTTCCGCCAACCATCAATTGAACATATAACAACATATTGTTAGAAGAGGATTGAATGAGGTAATCCTTATAGTAACCATAGTATGATTTCAACCTAATTGGAGATTCGTTAGTCATTGGTGTAGTTGTTATTCTTCCTGAATCATTATCTACATCCAAATAAGTTAGAATAAATTGCATCCCAATTAATGTATAAATTTTTTTCTGGAAAATTGTCCAGATCCCAAGACGTGAATCTCCGATAATTGATTGGACATCTTGTTTATGAAATTCTGTATTATAACCTGGTTTACAAAAGTAAAAAGTAAGCAGCTTCACATCCTCATCCTCGTCCTCATCCTCATCCGAGCTCACATCTTCATCCGAGTCCTCTTCCTCGTCCTCATCCTCATCCTCATTAGAGTCTCCATTCCCATCTCCATTCGAGTTCTCGTTCTCATCCTCATTCTTATCCACATTATTGTTCTTATTCTCATCCTCATTAGTGTTCTCCTTCTCATTCTCAATTAAGAAGATGACTAGACATTCAGGATCATGAGGTGGTGCAGACAAGAGGCACTGCGATATGTCACCCTTAGTAGAAAGTGGCGGGAGCTCAATTTTTTCGTTTGAAATAAGATTCCAAAGATAACAATCATTAGAATTAATGTTTTGTAACACGAGCCACTCATCTACATAAGCATGTATTATATTTTCTTTAAGTTCAGGTATACTTTTCATATAATATCGATTTTTCGATACACTGAAATAAGTTTGTCTGTGCATAGCATCACCATGACATATAAGAAGCCAAGGGTATTGAGCAAAATAGGGAGGTTGTCCATACTTTTCCTTCTTGTTTTCTTCCAACTCCATCTTCCCTTTCTTTTCTACTCAAAAAACAAAGAAAATTAATTATGTTTGCTTTTGAGTACGTTAAAAGAATCAACTATACATTATATAAAAAAAATAAAAATTGTATTAGTCCAAATATGTTTAGGACAAGGAAATTTATTTTCCTTTAGTGAATATAATTTGGATTTCCATAAATAAAAATATTGCCGATAATAGTTCTTTTCAAATTAATTTTCCTATCAAACATATAGCTATAGTACGATTTCAAAATTGAATTAGATTCGATACTAAATTTGATCGAGGTTTTAACCAAACTAAAACATTATATAAAGTCATTCACCAAAATAATATGTTTTTCTAAAATTTTACAAAACTAGTATAAACGTATTCCACAGTAACGTTTTAGGATATATTTTATTTTTTAAAAGTTGATGGCGTCAAATTGATATATGTTACTCACAGTAACGTTTTACTCCTAAAAGGTTACTCACAGTAACGTTTTAGGGGTAAAACGTTACTGAAAATAACGTTTAAAAGTAAAACGTTACTTACAATAACGTATATCACCTAATGTTGTTAGTTTTTAAAAAATAAAATATACCCTAAAACGTTATCGTGAAATACGTTTATACTAGTTTTGTAAAATTTTAGAAAAATATATTACTTTGGTAAATTATTTTATATAATGACTTAATTTGGTTAAAAATTCAATTTGATCAAAAATTTAGGTACAATTTGACTACACACCTATGATCAAGTTGATTTAATTTTAAATATATATCAACTAATAATATAAGGTACTATAATATTTTACGATTTTAAAACTAGTTGGTACATTTGAATAATAATAAAAAAAGTTTTTCGGTCCCAAATGGATGAAGCCCATTAGAGAGGCCCAAGTTAATCTTGTCTGAACAGCCCATTTACCTGTTCGATGAAATTCCTCAAAGACAGTAAATTATCCAAGTTCTTGATCAATGAGAATCTTCAATTTGGTGCTATAGTTTAGTATAAAGATTGAAAATGGAGAAAATAATGGTGTTGCAGTGTAATTCATCTTCTCTATTTACGCAGCTATGGCAAACTACAGTTACAGCTATGGCTTATACCAGTTTTAGATGCTCTAATGTTGTTTCTCACAGATTTACAAGAAGATATTTTTATATCTGAGTCTGACTAGTTTAATCTTTTTGAAATGATGTTTATATTTACGTATGCATGTATAATTATTAGTAGGGACCATGACATAGTTAAACAAACATATGTTAGTTTATTAGTCATCTTAGCTATAGTTTTAATTAACTATTACTTGCAATGATAATTGCGTGAGTTGGGTTTAAAGTTTTTTATAATTCAGAATTTGTATAACTTTTCTATAGTATAATTTTGTAAATATGATTAGTTTTGTATAATTGGTTAAGTTTAGATGTTTATGTTTGTAGATATTCGTTATGTTAAGTTTATACAAAAATAGTTCAATTATACAAGCGTACGTACCCGCGAGTTATACAAACGAGGTAGCTGAACATAGCTACAGTTTGTAAATATGAAAACAATAGCTATGGGGTATAAATGTATAATTATGTTATTTATAGTGGCTAGTTGGAGAAAATTTCCCTTAGTACCCATTTAAGCTCGACTAAAAGTGGATTCAGACTCAGAAGTCCATATTGAGGATAAAATATACCTAATCAAGGTGAGTCTGTATTCAGTGGACTCAAATCTAAAATCTTTAGTTAATGACAGAAAAAAAGATATTTATTAGTATTTTATTTTATTTTAGCAACAATAGGTCATAATAATTTATTTGTTGTTTCGGAAAAATATTGGGTTAGTACTATTTAAAAAAAAAAAAAAAAGAAGTGAAATTTATCGTGTTATATAAAAGGAGAGAATGATTAGGAAAAAATTGATATAAGTAAATATTAAATTGGTTGATTATATTATTAACTGAAAATGATTTTTTTAAAAAGTCGATTATAAAAAATTTACAATTTTGGGTCTTAAGAATTAGAAGAATGAACTTCATAAGAAAATATACCAATTTATTTTTTAAAGTTTAGATCTTCGTTCAATTTTTATTGTCTAAAATACTGGAGTCGCCTCTAATATTAGTTATGAGAATTAATTATTTCATTATTTTTTGTCAGCATAAGATGAAATACAAATTCCCTAAGTTATGCACGTACCATTAGTTTTTATTCAAATAGTAAATCAAATGTCATATCAATTTTATTACATAAGTAGCTTACTTTTTAATTCGTTATCAAATTTTGTATAATAGTTATTTCAAGATTACAATTTTGGAGTAATAAACCCTAAATTACTTAGTATTAATTCTTATTTTGGTCCATTGGATTAAAAATTGGATATGTAATTCAACATATTACACGTGTTTGATTGAAAATTTAATAAACTTGGATAAATCTTTTGATATGATATATTTGAATCATTTTTTTACTATAATTATAAGTTTATGGGATGAAAATACATGTTTTTGCATGTATATATATAATTTTTTCTCGTTTTATATAAATAACAATGTAATTTATACATTTCGTTTCTGTTTGTATAAGCGAGAGAGGTGGGTGGCGAGTGAAATTAGGGAAAGTAGCGAGCGAGATCTGGGAGAAGGGATAGGGAAACAAAAATATATGTATTTATATAATTTTCTCTCGCTTTATACAAATAGCAATATATTTTATACACTTGTATTTGTATAAAATTGAGAGGAAGCGAGCAATAGAGGACACTGGCGAGCGAGAATTTGAAGGAGAGAAATGACCTACAAACAATTTTGCTATGGGGTACAATTAAATCAAAGTATAGTTATAACAATTAATTTAATTTATTAATTTATCATTATATACAATTTTCTCTTTATTTAATTACGAATATTGAAATTACACATATATTGAGTGTCACTTTTCTTATTAGTTTTGAAATTTCTCATGACCATTTATTAATAAAAAAAATACTCTTCCCACTCCACTCTCCACTTCTCCATATTTTCTTCTCCGATCGACAAATCGATTCTCCGGTTCTCTCTATAATCTATCTGCTTCTCTACGATCAATCGGAAAGTTCTAGAAGAAGATGTCGTCGAATTCAAAGTTAATGCCGAATCTGGATGAGCGAAGTACGAAGATGCTAAACCTCACTGTGCTACAGAGAATCGATCCGCGTATTGAGGAGATCCTCATCACAGCTGCTCATGTTACGTTGTACGAGTTCAACGTCGACCTCAATCAATGGGTTCGTAAACTTAATTTTCGTTTAAATTTCTGAAAATGAGATTTATATATTATCGAGTTTAGGAAATAGAGGCTAATTCGGTGTGACAATTGTTGAATTGAATTTGGCATAGTCAGTATTCATTGTTTTAATATCCAGTAAGTATTGAATTTTGTTTTATGTAGATATATGTGAATATCTGAGTCTCTATGCGTATATTGGTGGATTTGATTGTAAAAAGTGCTTTGGAATAACACAGTAAATTTCAGAATTGATCTCCTTATAGTTCGCTGTTACTTCAAAAATTTGTGTCTTATTGTGTGTTGTGGTATGTATGGAGTTCTGTTTTATGTTGATATATGTGAATGTTTGAGTGATTTCTGGAAGTACATATTAATCTCTCTTTATGTATATTGATGGATTTGATTGTAAAAAATGTGCCTTGGGATAGTTCTACACGGTAAACTTCATAATTGATCTCCTTGTAGTTTTTTGCTTTTTGCTGTTTTACAGAAACTAATGTCTTATTGTTTGTTGCCGTGTGTATGTAATTTTGTTTTATGTAGATATATGTGAATATTTGAGTGATTTCTAGGAGTATACATTGATCTCTCTATGTGTATATTGATGGATTTGATCATTAAAGTTCCTTTGGATAGTTCTTTAGAGTAAATTTCATAATCGATCACCGTATAGTTCTCTGTTGTTACTATAAAAACTCGTGCCTTATTATGTGTTGCAGAATGTATTGAATGTTGATTCAGTTGTGCGTGATTTAGAAAGTCACGGTGTATACTTTTTAATATGTGCATTAACTTGGAAAACTTGCTGAAATAATCTTAACACCGAAGTTTGCCTTAATCCTAAGCTAGTTGCAATCAACAAATAAATCTCACTTGGACGCATTGTCATGATATACATCATTGGATGAAAAGGTGGTAAATTAGATGTTTTTGGAAAAATATATTCCAAGGGATCCGCTGTGTACTCCTGCTTCCCGCCTTTTTGCCTCTTCATGATGCAATCAATGGGTCTTCTTGAAATATTGTCTTAAAGAATAAATTGATTGAATGTTTAATATGGATTTCAGAGCCGCAAGGAGGTTGAAGGTTCTTTCTTTGTAGTTAAGAGGTATGCTTGCAATATTCCATGTATCTGGTTTTGTTTTCTATTTAAATACAAAGTGTTTATATCTGCCTTTGTTTCATATGGCGGTGTATCAAATTTAGCAGGTATTTTCTGTATGGGGCTTGTCTGAACATTCATATTCATGGCAAAGTTCCAAGCTAACTGGTCTAGCCCCAATTTAGTAGCTCAAGGGCTCAGAGTTGATCCCAGTGGGGGTGAACCAGCCCAAACCTGACCTTGAACCCTTGGGAGGGGTATACTCTTGGACCCCTTTTTTCCACTAAGAAATTTGATTGAAGAATCTAGAGACGATTTATATAAAAGAAAATTGTGTTCCCTTAGAATAACTTACTTACACACAAGTAGATGAACATAAATAAAAAAAATAATTGAAGAAAGAGATTGGACAATAGTAAGAAATTAGAAATATGAACAATATTTAATGCATTGAAATTGAATTAATATCCTTAACTTGCCTAGATACCAAACAAGCACATCTATTCTAAAAGGGTTGGTGGGTTCGTTTTGCTTCTGAAATTGACATAGTTCTCATCTGTATAAATAAGCAATAACTCTTCTAAATTGTAACCCTGAATGTTTCAGTATGGTGTCAATGAATTCAATTAGGGAATTTGGGGTTAATGTGTAGGCATCTAACAAGCCGTTGCCACTCCCCCCCCCCCCCCCCCCCCCCCCTCTTTGAACACCATTCAGTCCATGGGCCTTGTGCTATGTGGCTGGCTAGCAATTCCCGCGGGTCAGACACCCCTTCATGGGGTTTATGTTGATCGTGGATTGGACAAGCCTACTCAGGGGTCATTTGGTAGAATGTATTAGGAAAAATAATGCATTTATTGGCCTTGTGTATTACTATTACGTTGCTCGTTACTCTTTTCCAATCTATGCATTAGTTATACACTATATTGTGTATTAAGGTGTGCATTACTAATACTATGGATTTGTAGGTTTTAGTAATGCAATGGTTTACACTCTACCAAACCACCCCTAAAAGTTAAATTTCTTTTTATTTATTTTCTTATGACAAGGGAACCCGCAGCCTCTACCCTTTGGGTGCGCATAGGGTAAAACCCCTGCTCCTATGCAATAGCTCGCAAACCATATAGGAGAGGTAACCCGCACCCGAATGTCTAGTGTTCTGTGAAAAACAGTTTCTAATTCAGCTTTTGTCCGAAACTATTATCACGCTGTGCAAATAGCATATAATTATGTGATGGCTTCTTTGGCTTTTAGGTTATTTTTCATGTAATATTTTGGGAATCTGATGGATTTGATGGATTATGGCCTAAGGAAGTTGAATTACCAGATATCGTTATTGTTGGTTATGTTATTTTAGGAGTGCTCAGCCAAGGTTCCAGTTCATTGTTATGAACCGCAGGAGTGCAGGTATTATCCCATTTCTTCTTTTAATAATATATCGCAGGCCTCTCCTTTTCAATTCATAGGGCAAAACATTATGAATTCTTTATTTTAAGTTGCCCCTTTTATGATGTTCGAATTAATGCCTCATATGAATGATTTCCTTTTTGACATCTGAGTTCATATGAAGCAGAAAATATGGTGGAAGATCTCTTGGGAGACTTTGAGTTTGAGGTTCAGGTTCCATACTTGTTGTATCGCAATGCAGCCCAAGAAGTCAATGGAATTTGGTTTTACAATGCACATGAAATTGAGGAGGTTGCAGATCTCTTCGGCAGGTTGGCATCTTCTTCAGTTGAATTATTCTTGTATACATTTATGATAGAGAGCAAAACAAATAAGTGAACAACCTACATAGAGAAAATGTTAAGGGCTGGTTATTATTCTTGTATTTCGAATAACTTGTGGTTGACTGTTATTATTGTAACTAGGCTGAATTGATTTTTATAATGGATGGTAGTATGAGTTGTCTTTGTCAAGGATAACCATGACAGGGTCTTTATATCAAAAGACATTAGGTTGAAGGCTGCTATAAATGAAATATTTCAAATTTCGAAGCTTGTTTAGTCAAATTATGTAGGCTTTAAATATGTGATCTTAATGACATCTAACATTTATTTTAGCGCGATGGTTATGTTGCCAGTTTCTTTGGGACTATTTTTCTCTTGAGCCGAAGATCTATTGGAAATAATTAGTCTCTCTACCTCTGAGGTAGGGGTAGGGTCTGTGTACACTCTACCCGCCCTAGATCCCACTTTGTGGGACTATTCTGGGTATGTTGTTGTTGTTGGTTATGTTGCCAGTCTCTGTTAAGTATTCAGTTCTGTGTTTTTGTTAATGGAGGTGTCTAATTTGTATGGAATCCATTTTGTCTTTGTGTTACATGATATAATGGCATTTATATCTTATCTTATAGAAATACCAGTTAGTTGTTCTGTTATATCGGTAACTAACTTGATAAAATAAGTTTGTTATATCGGTCGATGGAAATGACATCAAAACGATTTATTGTTAGTTCGTTTTAGTGGTGCAGGGCATGTGAAGTAATTGGGTCATTTTTCTTACGTAATCATGGCGCATAATCTGCAACTTGTATAATTTTACTTTGATGTGGTGGATTCCAGAATTTTAGGTGAATACTCAAAGGTTCCCCTGAAGCCACAGCTAAGAAAAAGGTGCGGCGTCATTGATTCTTCCCCAGGTTCCTTTTTTTTTTGTCTGTAAATTAAGATGTTTGTCAAGTGATTTCCTTATAAGCACAAGTTATTTGCCACAACTCATGAATATTCTTGTTTCTGGTGAAGCTATAGCATTTCCATATTTTAGTACATGGTAAGCAACTGTTTCATTGGTACAGCATGATAGAAGATAAGTACTAAGAATCAGTTTGATCTAAGGCGTAAAGAAAAATAATCTCTGCAAAATTGTGATTATCAATTGTTGGTTCCTATGTAATCATACATGTATTATTTTATGTGGAATATCAATACACAGATTAGTACTCAACCTTTTTAGTGTTGTGTTATGTTCTTAGTTGAGTTTGTATCAATTCCAAGTTATTTTAGGTCTTCAAAGATTTTTTCCTTTGATATGTGAATCGGTGAATGTATTCCATCTATTTTTTAGCACTCTTAACTATCCCAACATTGTGACAACAGATAAGTTAATTTGGAAGTCTTCGTGAGATTAATTGGTGCCATCTCTGATGACCTCTCTCATGTTATGCTTTATGCAACGACACTTGCACCCTCTAGGGGATGGGATCATTTCTAATCATGTCTAATTTTGTATGATGATATATCTATCCTAACATCTGTATTTTAACGGCACTTGTTTCCCAACATTCACTTTTATATAAATAAACCTTGTTGGCCTTAGAATTGGTCTGTAGAACTTTTTTGTCACTTTGATAGGTTTCATATCATATTTTGTTCCACTTTTGTAGCATTCCTCCGCTACAACTATCCTATTTTACTTCAATATATTCATCAATTAAGTCGTTCTTCTAAAATATATACATTTAATTAATTTTTAATTCGATGATAAAACCAATATATACATTCCAATTAAATACTAGTGCCCCCCCCCCCCCCTTAAAAACTATTACATCCTTAAGAAAAAGACTGCAAAGAAATTATCTAATTCCCCTATGCCAGATGGATACATCTCCTGGTGTCGGATAATTTTTCTTTATAAATGGATATAAGGAGTACATATCACAATAGTACTTAAGCAGATGTTTCTTTTACTTTCAGTAAATATATATATAAAGGTAAGCTAGTTAACCTACAGGTTTGAATTTTCCTATTGGCTGTAGGAAACTATCATGGTAAGTGAGACAACTTTAACCAATATGAATATGAGTCAATAATATGGATGCTGTTGGCAACACTTCCTGCTCATTTCTTTGCTTGTGGAAAGAACATATAGCAGAATCTGAACTTTTTACTTTCCTAGAGTTGGTCTTTCATTTATGATTTCTCATAGATCTTCAGGATCCAACTTAAGCAAAGGCACTTACGGAAGAAAAGAGGAAATAGAGAAATAATCAATGACTTTGTTATCTTGTATCCATTGTCGATTTTCCCTTGTCAGCATATTTGTCCATAAGGGGTGACTAAATCAATGTTTGTTGCTCTTATAAAAAAAAGGTCAATGTTTGTTGCTCTTCAGCTATTAATTTCTGTGTTTCTTGATCCTCCCCCCTTCTTTGGTGCAGTTTTGTCTCTACTCTAATTTTTAACTTTTCCCTGATGTTTTTAAGTGCAGTGAGTTTACAGATCATGAGGTGGTCCCAATGAGTACAGCAATAGAAGGGACTCCTGGACCAGCATTTACCACCTCTACGGATGGGTTTGGTGCTGATGATTCTTCCTTTATGAACTTTTTCAATGTATGTACTATGTACTCAACCCTCCTATGATATTGATGTATAATTTCCCATCTAACATCTAAAACTGTCAAGTTCAAAACTTTAGCATCTGTTCATGAACTTTAAACCGAAAAGAAGCTTCTGTTTATTGCCAAATGGTGTTTAGCCCCTGTCTTCTGACTGCCTTATTTGCTTTATTGTACATTTCTACCTGTTGGCTTCTCCAGTCGCCCCTGTATATTTTCTTCAAATGTTGCCGCTGGAGATTTTCTTGGTCAATGATTTTGCTATATTCTTGTAACAACTTGTAATGCATGTATATTCTTTGATTATTTACAGAGACCATCCATTACCAGGATATATGTCTGAATAAGCCTCACATTTTCATGCATGCTTTCGTTAGGTGATTTAATTGCATATGCACCCCCTTCCCAAAAACAAAAAAAAGATGAGGAACACTGTTCTATCCTGGGAATTTGAGGGAAACATTTATGTCCAAAAGAGATGACTATGGGTTGACTAATGATGATCATGATACCAAGTGGATGGAAATGAATACGAGAAATCATAGTATGGAATCTTTTCTGTGAGGAATATAAAAGTCCCGAGAATCCAAGAATTTATTCTCTGTTGCTAACTGAAACTGTTTGAGGGCTGCACTTGGAGACTAGCAGCTTTAGAGATATGTTTTGAAGAAAACGAGGTTATACCTGGCTTTTCTGAGATAGTCTAGTTAGAGGAATAAAATGCATCTTTTCCTAAAGGATATGAGTGAGGCTGCATTAGTAGATGAATGCACCATCACGGAAGATCAATAAGAATGTCTTCTAGTGTAGTAAACATTGGCTTTAAAATACTGGGCAGTCTTCCCCTACTGCTCCTCCTCCTTGGGTTTAGAGAAGTCCTGAGATTTAATTTTGTTGTTGCAGAGTGCTGCAACCATTGGGCATACCTCTTCAACTGTTGTGAACTCCGGACTGCCATATCATTATCCAGTTACAACTTTTGATCCATCACCCCGAGTTCCAAGTCCTCTGCCTTCTCCTGCTCCAATTTCGCAAGTCTCATTACCTGTTCAGTCAGCTCCATCACCTCCTCGACAGTCACGCCGCAATTCTGCTAACCTGATCAATAGTTTTAATTACCCTGCAAATCTTGTGAAGCCTTCTTTCTTTACACCTCCTGTGTCACCTGTATTGGTGACAACTTCTGTCTCCTCAGCTACATCAACTCCCGTCCTTTATCCTCATGTGAATCCACAACGCCCACATGGTACACTTCTAGTTCAACCCTTCCGAACACCTACTTCGCCTCCATTTCTCACTTCTACTCAGATTCCTCCACAAAGTGTGACACTAAGCAGAGAGAAGGTTCAAGACGTGCTTCTAA